>JAQPZY010001450.1:2367500-3031904 GCA_029931535.1 Margaritifera margaritifera | reverse complement strand
GCATTATTTAGCCACCTTCAATTTTTCATTAGATTATGCCACAAATAAAACATCTGCTTCCACTGGTGGGTATATCATGTAGTGATGGTGGTGCAATTGCTTTTTCAAGATGGATAAACAATGTCAAAGTAAGTTTTAGATGCTTTTCCAGTGATCTTTTTTGTTCGCAAACTGAGAGCAAAATGTCAGTAACAAAATTGATTCAGGTTCACTGCCGCCAAATTCTATAAAACAAATCAGGTGACAGACCCAGGATTTCAAACCAGTACATTTAAAAATTTTGATCAGTAGATTAGCTTCTAAACCAGTAGATTTTTTATCGGCATAAATTTTACGTGTTTTAAGGGGATTGAAAACATAAGTGCATCTGTTTTATAATATGTATTCTTTTGAACATAAATCTGATTCAGATTCTGATGGAAAATGTTACAGTAATAATTAATATGAGTCAGTATATTGTCAATTAAATGAAAAAGGAAGAGTTGTTTATCCTATAGTTCACTGCAAAGATTGTTTTAAACATAAAATTCAATGCAATTTTTAACTTCCTTTGCAAGATCACTGTCTAGTGACCACTGATGACAGTCATTGTGCTTATTAAGCTTCACACTTAACAGGCTCTCAATAGTTCTCTGGCTCAGATTTCCACTTAAATCAATTTGTATTTTGTGAAGAATGGAGAATGTTCAATCAATATCAGCATTAAAATGAGTCAACGACAGGACAACCATGCTCAGCCTGCAAAGAAGTTAATACTTCAGTTTTCCCGTTCTTGGGTTTGTAAGGCTGCTGACTGCTCTCCAATACTCCTCCAAGCTATGTTCACCCCGAGGAAGAAGTTCCTGTTGAATTTGGGATATATTCCCGAGTCTCATCGTAAAGGGCTTCTATCTCTTCATAGCTAATGTTCCAAAAATCTGTTGGCAAGTTTCACCACTGTAAATTTAAAAAAAAAAATTATTTAGACTTTAAATAAACAATGAAAAAATACATAATATATTTATGATTTTACAAATAATGTATCCCAACTTTAAAATTAATTATCTTGTAATATATTGTTAACTGATATATTTTATCTAGGACTTGAATTTAATTTATGTGCATAAAAACTTCAAAGAGTTTACGAAATACAAAAGATGCATACCTTTGAAACACATAATGCAAACTCAGGACCTGTGCTACTCGCCTGCACACACTTAAACTCTGATATCCATGAACTGTTGAACTTATAATAATTCTTAGCCAGTGGTTTCTTAGCATTGGCAGAAAGCACATGTTTCGGCCTTTTGACATTTTGACATGAATTGCAACAACAACAACAACAACAACAAAAATTGTAAGAGCTGTCCTTAAATATTCCTTTAAAAACATCTTGAACAATACAATAACAATTAAACAAGGCAAACAATCAAAATACTTACTAATACTCTAGTGTGTCTGCTGAAATAATTTTTTACGGTTGGTCTCTACATTTTATCTTCTCCGCCAGAGGTCGGCCGATTTGCATCAAAGGCTCAAACGACATAATGGACCACCTATTAATCCCTTTATTAATTATAACACCAAAAAAACCTTCCTGCATTTGGCCTTAAACTCCCCAAATTACAACAATAAGGTAATCAATTAACAGCTTGCTGTGAACACTTGTTAGCTGTTCTTTAACAATTATAATCCTATTACTCAGCCACGCATCATCGCACTGGTCGTTGTGATGGTGGAACATTTCCGGTCCCCAGTAGACTGGTTCTAGCTGGTTTCTCTAATGTGTTGACAGAACTCGTCAAAATACCGTGATGGTTTTTTTTAATTCAATTTTTTTAAAAATTCTTTTAATTTTCAAAGTGGTTGATTTTGACTATAAAACGGTATGTGCGCTAGACGGCCTTTAAAACAGTATTTTTTTACTACTGCCGATAGAATCACATGTATGCATATCAACAGAACCTAAAATAATGTCGCTAATTAGATAAGAAATTTCCACATTTTCGGAGTTTTGCAGAAAACAAAGATATTATCGAAAAAGGAGTCTACATCATATTTTGACCGAGTTTTGTGTATTAGATTACATGCACAAACAATAACTTCAAGGCTAAATGTATGAATGGCAGGATGTTAAGCATTATCCAAAAACACTCTCACCAAGTTCCACTTTCATGCCTAAAACTTAAGTTATTCCTGGAAACTTAAACACTTTGTTTAATCTGTTGACAACATAGTAATTAGTGTAAGAAAAGTGGGTAATTGTGACTGTCCTTCCCTTTGCATGGTTGATAATGATGCATGGAACGCTCAGACTAAATCTATGATGCCTAAAACTTAAATTATGTCAGGAAACTAAATAAAGTAATTAGCATAAGAAAAAGTAAGTCTCTGTAACCTATGCTCCCCTGGGATGATTTAGAATGATGCAAAAGAGCTTCTAAGTCAATTCCATGAAGCCTAATGCCTACAACTGAAGTTATGTCAGGAAAATGAAAAACTAGCCTGTAAACAACAAATAGTTTTTATAAGAGTAGGTAAATGTGACTTACTTTCCCCTGGGTTGGTTTTGAATCATGTAAGGAACACCCTCCTGATCCAATTACATGAAGATATCATATATACAACTTAAGTTCTGTCATGCAACTATAATGCTCAGGTTAACCAAGAAAATAGGTCACTGTAATCATATTTTCTCTAGTGAGGTTTTGACGGATGCAGGCACGCCTTGACCAAGTTCCTTGGAGGTATCATGTCTACAACTGCAGCTAATCCAACTCTAACACTCAGCTTAACCTTTAAATAACAAAGTTATAATTGCAACAAAGGTATATCATTGCAATCTACTCTCCCCTCAGACGGTTCAGAATCTTACAATCATCAAAACCAGGTTCCATGAAGATGTAATGCATAAATCTTGAGGTAATGGGAGGCAAACAAAACTCTTGCAATTTAGTTAACCTGACTGTGGATGATACTTCTGACACCAGGGATACTACATAAGATAAGCTTTTCGGTACTTTGCACAGGTGAGCTAAAAACGTGGAATGCACTAACAGACCATGAGGAGATGCTTCCCATAAAGTTACACAGACATCAGACTTAGAGCAAAGAGAAGCAGCAAATACAGATTGTTTATGGACAACACACTTTCACATAAGCCCTCTGGTCTTTGCTGAACAGAGCTAGCAACCTGCTTACAGCAATAATAGTTTCAAACTTCTATGATGTATGGATAGATGATTGTGAATAATAAAAAAAAAACTTCTACTCCTTTAATAACATATTACATAATGCATCAATTTTTAAATCATATGATAATACTTCATTGTTTTAAAGTAATTTTAAAGGAATAATATACAACTTGCAATCAATTTCTGTTAAACAAATTCATCATTTTAACCCAAACATTTGAAAACAACATACTGAAATTGCACCAGAGAACTGATAATATGGGGAAAAACATTTCCGACTAATATATTTCATAATCTAACAATCCACTCGCTTATGTTGCCAAAGCTGGTTAATATGATTCTCACACCAACGCCAGTTTACTACCTATGTGTTTGACATAACGATGTCACATGTCAATCAAGATTTAACAATAGGCTCAAGTGAGCCTGTTATCACTCACCTGGCTTACATAACTTAACAGTTAACCATTTCACCAAGCAGGTTTATGTAGTATTGTAAGAACACATCCTATGTAAACTATCTTCCAAACTTTATATCAAGTTGATTTTACCTATTGTACTATATTCGGATGAAAGTTCTTTCAAAAGATAATGGCATAATTAATATGCACAGTTTCTTGCTTATAATCGAAGTCATTCAGATCTTGATAATAAACGCACCAGATCAAAAATATGGCTTCAAGAGTGGTACCAAGATCAGTCAATTTGACACAAGAACACTTCTGACATTAATGTGTGGATCCCACTTTAAAAACTGTGCAAGATCTTGATGATATAAGCCCATTATTCCAATTTTGAAAAAAAGTATGGCCTCCATAATGGTAATAAGCAAGATCACATTATAAATATGTCCGGATCTCGCTTATTATTGATACAGTCGAAGATCTTGATGATATAAACATATATTCCAAGTCTGATCAAATTGGATCACAAATAAGGCTTTGAGAGTAGCAACAAGTTCTGCCAATCAGATCTAAGATTACATCATTAATATGCGTGAATCTTATTCTTTATCAAAACCATCCAAGATCTTGTTTGTTCAAAATAGGATCAAAAATATGGTTTCCAGAGTGGCAACAAGCTCGGCCAATCAGATGCAAGATCTGCTCAATAATATATGCATGGATCTTGCTGAAATTGTTCGAGATCGTGATGATATAAGTATATATTTCAAATCTGATCTAACCTGGATCAGAAATCTGGCCTCCATAGTGGTAACAAAGTCAGCCAATCAAATGCAAGATCACCTCTTTAATATGCATATATCTTGCTCAATATTGAACCCATCCAAGATCTGTATAATACAAGCCCATATTTCAAGTCTGATTAAAGTCAGATCAGAAATATGACTTCAAGTGGCGCAACTAGCTCAGCAAATCCAATGCAAGATTACCTAATTAGTATGTGTGGATCTCGCTCATTACCAAATTCGTCTGAGATCTTGATGATATAAGCACATTTGCCAAGTTTCATCAAAATCGGATTAGAAATGTGGCCTTAAGAGTGGTAACAAGCTTAGCCAATTAGATGCATGATGACCTCATTAGAATGCATGGATCTCACTCATTATCAAACTCGGTTGAGACCTCAGTGATACAAGCATATATTCCAAGTTTGATCAAAATTGAATCAGAAATCTGGATTGCAGAGTGGTAACAAAGCTCACCAATCAACTGCAAGATCACCTCATTAAAATGCATGGATGTTGCTCGTTACTGAACTCATCCAAGATAAACCAATATTCCAAGTTAGACTGATATAAAATCAGAAATATGGACTCCAGAGTGGTAACAAGTAAGTGTTGATGGCCGACGCAGGATTCACAACGGGCGACAAACGATGAACGTATGGGTTTTACGATGAGCTCACTTGGCCTTGTGAGCAAAAATGACTAATACAGTAACAAGAGGATCCTTACAGATTTCACCCCTGCATAACTAATTGTTAATTAAGTAGAAGCAATACCATTTCATGTTGAGCAGTACAATCAAGAAAGTACAATTGAAAAAGCTATTTAAAAGTCCTTATCCATACGTGGCATAAGAAAAGGTTAAATGTCACACGAGCTACAGTTTGGTAAAACTGGTTTCTTTCTGCTCCTAATGTCTTACTGTCTCACACATCCTGCCTGATCGTTTCATTACACTTTCCTCTCACTAATATTAACATGTCAAGCTTAATCGATAAATGTTTCTTTACGGAAACTTAGTAATTAGGTCCCATTTCAAGGACAAGTTTCCAAACTATGCCTTCACTTTTGCATAATATAATTATAATTTTGAAGTCTATGTTTTACTCTACTTTTTTGACAATTCAGAATTAAGCTGCACATCAAACAGTTTATAATTTGGCCTTTACATAAAGTAACAATGAAACATATTTTGTTAATACTTTCAATAACAAGAGTCCGAGATCAACATGTATTTTGAAGATTTCTGATGATACTGGGACAACACTACTATAATTTTACTTAGACTGAGAATCTGACAGGTACATCAGAATGTTGTGAAGAAAAGTTTTAAAGCTACTAACAGTCAAGCTGGTCAAGGTAAAAACCTCCAATTTGAAACAATTTTTTAAAAAAAACAGTTCATACAAAATTGTTAAACTTATTTCCATGGACAATTAATTGCATTATTTTGCAAGAGATCATTCAGAAGAAGCACATGCCATTTGAACCCTTCAGTGGTAATAAAAACCAAACCAATATTATTTATGTGTGTTGCTAATTGTGATACTGGAAATATAAGATTTTCCACAAATTTCAAGATACTTTCATCTAATACTATACATAAATAAATAATATTATACACAAATAAATTAAATGGAATTACAATCAAGCTGAAGTTACTGTTTGATGCATTAAAAATCTTTCCAGACAGCATTTGCAACAAATGTTGTTTTACAAATGGATGTAACTCTTCAACACTGGAAAGGAAGGTTATTTTAAAAAGGGAAAAAATAAAGTAACATCCCAATATCGATACAACCATTCCTTCTTGAAGAGTTGCAATAATAAGATTTTCAAGATGGCCACCATGGCAGCCATATTAGACATAAGAACAATAGTATTTTTATTTAGGAACAACTGTATGTTGTAAGACGTGTTGTAAGAAAACTCCACATCTATACAACCATCTGTCCTGAATGAGTAGCTATAACAAGATTTTCAAGATATGTACCATGCCAATCATATTGGATTTTAAATCAGCACTATATGTTGCCTTTTAATTTTGGTTGGTGGTTATAACGGCACTTTTAACACATCATTGGCTATATCATGCCAAGAAAACAGGAGCTACATGTAAGTGCCTTTCCCAAGGATACGCTGAGGCAACTGACGTGGGTTAGTCTGGGTGGGTATCTATCCCATGACTCTTGGATTACAAGTCCGATGCTCCACCAAGTAAGCTACCGTAGCTAACTACATGATGCAAGAAATGTTGTAGTGAAAACCCCAAACTGATTAGACCCTTGATTCTGTAGAAGGGTAACAAGATTTTCAGTATTGCTGCCATTACAGTCATATTGGAACTTGAATAAGCAACACTTTCATTTAGGACCAGCTACATAATGAAAACCTCATGTTGACCATTTATGAGAGTAGCAATTAGATTTTCAAGATCATGTGAAATTATGGCAGCCATGTTGGATGTGTGAAAGACCCAATTTTCATTTAGGACCAACTAGACTTTAGTGTGATTGTCTGACAAAAGTGTTATAAAAATCTATTAAGTGGTTTAGGAGGAGTAGCAATAACAAAAATTGTCTAACAGACAGACAGATTCTGGAGGATGCTTATATAGCATAAGCACTGTTGGTCTCCAAACAGTAAAGCTAATAGGCTGTCTACATTTGCATGTATATTTGAAAGGTTAGCCATTATGACAATTTCTCCAGATTATGTACATGCACGACATTACCTAGATACAAGAGGCTCTCAAAATATCTGGGGCACTACCGGTACTTAACGAGAGGAGCTTTGTAGGAATTTGGAAAGGTTCACACATTTTCAAATGTATTATAGAATTCCTTGACACATAGGAACATGACATAATAATCGCTACAGAGCAGTATGTTTTTTTTTGACCACTAGAAATACACTAAGTCCATGTAGAAATACACTAAGTCCATGTTTAAAACTGGTGCATGCTCAGCTGGTTTGTTTTCAGTCTTACTTAACTCTAAATTTTGCACTTTTTTGTATTCTCATTTTTCTGCTGATATAAACTGTTATGTACATGTATAGGATGGCTTTTGATGACATCACTGCACCAGTTTATTTGTATATTTCCAATAACAAAATCACTTTTCATTGAGTCAAGAGTTCATAATTCATATCAAAGTCAGTGTTGTTCAAATCATGACAAGGCAAAGTGGATAATGGTGTTCTAGAATAATTAAAATAAATGCAGATATGTCATCTAATCAAATAAATTGTATTGTTTTTTAATGTAGAAAAGGCCTCTGATTTTATAATAATACACAAAATTGTTCAATCGGCAAAATGGAGTGCAATAGAAATTACAAATTAGAATTAGAACCTTAAGATGTATCATTGATCTAGGTTTTGATGTTGAAGCTAGAGATATTCCTGAGAAATAGAGATAATTCAAAAACTGTATCTGAGGACACGCCCCATGTTGATAACTTGAAAGGTAATCTTTGTAACGATGTTATGTTTAAAATAAAAATTAAACTAGGTATTTGTTCAGCAACGGTAAAAATGTACATGTACACATAACTGAAATTGAAGTTCAGATACATGTATACAAGTTTGAAATTGAGGTTCTGGAAAAAGAGATTTTTACAACTGGGGTCCCAGAAACACAATTCAATTACTATCAGAGTAATTCAGACCTAATTTATACATAAAGTTTAAAAAAAGGAATTGAAATTCTGTGACCATTATCAATGCTTCACATCTTTTTCAAAAATAAAATACATTAATATATTGCATGCAAATAATCAGAATTAGTCCAAGTAAAATTACATGTAATCATTTGTTGAGGCTTTATTTTCATTCAATGCAGTACTTACTTAAAAATATATTTTTATATGTATAACAAACACTTTAATAACCATTTTCTTAACATGGAATTAGTGTATTTCTAGTGGGCACAAATAAAACATACTGCTCTGCAGTCATTATTATGTCATGCTCCTTTGTGTCAAGGAACACTATATACATTTGAAAATGTGTGAACCTTTCCAAATTCCTACAAATTCATTCTCATTAATGGCTTGTAAAGCGATGTTACTCTGTAATTATCTTGCATTTGCTGTCTTCCATGTGCATTATTACAAAGTAAATTAATGCCGTTATGCAAGTTTATGAAACCACGCCATGTCCAAATGGTTGTCTCATCTACCACTGTGACAGTTACTGCCTTTAATACTAAGTAATCTTAAATCTAAGGTTATCAGCAGGATGGGTGTGTGGTCATATATAAGTACAAACTCCTATCATAATACCATGTGATAAAATAAAAGGCAGTCTTGTGGTGATGTTGTGTTTCAAATATAGTTTTGTTTGTTTTTGTTGGCTTTAACAGAACTTTTAACACATCATTGGCTACATCGTGCCGAGGAAATGGAAGCACAGTGTTGTTCTCAAAGACACATTGAGGCCGCTGACCTGAGCTGGCCTGGGCGGGTATCTAACCCATGACTCTTGAATTACTAGAGTGACATTATCAACTGAGCTAATGACACTTCAGTTTCAAATATAGATTAAAGTATTAACTTATAATACAGACAATGGTAATAAATATATACGAACACAAACTTGAAAGTGAAGTCTCGGACACACATATTTGAAAGTGGGGTTCCATAAACAGATACATGAAATTGGGGTATCAGATATATACAAGAATACAAGCAATCAAGTGGGGTCAAAGAAACACACAATTGAAACTGGAGTACCATAAACACATACCTGAAACTGAGGTGGGACATTCAGGTCTGATTAAAAAAGAACAATCAAACAAGAGGCCCAAGTGCACTTGAGATCCCTCACCTGCTTGATATTTGCCTAATAGCCAAGGCAAGCGCTGCTGGCCAAGAAATTTGCATCAGTAGGATGCTTTCTGTTTAAATTTCTTCTAGTGCTGTTGATTGCATTTGTTATGAAAACAACTGTTTCAAGGTTTCTCTGGTTCTTTTATCTTCACGGGCCATCAGCAACATTTGTCAAAGCTGTTTTTTCTAAGTTGTTAAAAGGTTTTCTATTTTTAGCAATGATGGCCATATCCGAAGGAAGATTGGCAGCATTTGTATAAAATTTAAAGCCCTCTATGCCAGAATACTTTCAGAATACTTTCTGTCGATTTGTATCACATTCCTGATGAATGGTTTTTGTGAAGAAATCATTTAAAGGTTTGTCTATTTTTATTAACAGTGACTATATTTGATGGTGGATCAGTATAAGCTGTATAAACTTTAAAGCCCTCTATGCCAGAATGCTTTCTGTCAAATTTTGTCAAAATCTGTTGAGTGGATTTTTATAAGTCATTAAAGGTTTTTCCATTTTTAGTAATGGCGATCATGTTTGATGGCAGAATGGTATCGTTTGTATAAAATTGAAAGGTATTCATACCAGGATTCTTTCTATCAAGCTAGGTCAAATTCTGTTTAGCAGTTTTTGAGAAGTAGTTTTAAAAATATTCTATTTTTATTACTGGTGGCTATATTTGCAGGCAGATCGGCATCATTTGCACACATTTGACATGTATTCATACCAGAATGTTTTCTGTCCAGTTGGGTCAAATTCTTTTCAGACGGTTTTAAAAAGAAGTTGCTTAAAGGCTTTTCTAATTTATATAATGTGTCATATTTGATGGCAAATACAACTGGATAAATGTGTTTCCATTTTCCATTTTTAGCTGATTTTTCTCTTTCTGCCCCTCGCTTCGAATTATTTGGGCACATTTCTTCAGAGAATATCATAGTTTCAAAGCAATACTTGGTTTACTATATGCATTAGATTTTTTCACTATATTCTGCCATTTTTTTCACACTCTCTGTGACTGATTCAAAATGTTCTGAATCAAAATATTCTTTGAAAGTTCTACATCCTGCTATTTCCTTTACCTCTTTCAAGAATCAACCAAGTTCCCGAATCTTTCTTGAAACAAAATTTTCTGTGTGCTCCTCATTGTCCTTTTTTATTCCATAGGCACTGGCTATAGCTAATTATGAGACCGTCCTTTCATATTATTTTTGATATTTCCTCATGTTTCATGCTGTTCACTACATTAGAGTAAAATGTTTCTGTCATATTTTTAGGAATGGGAAGCAATCGTCTCCCTTCCTTCACGGCACTTCTTTTATTCTTGAAACTCTCTGAAAATTTGGTGATACTATACTTTTTCTGATGTTCTGCCAGTTCCTTTTGCAATATAAACCTTTGCAAGAAGGGCAAGGAACAAGCTCAAATTCATCATGTTTTCTGCCAGTGAAAGCACTATTCGATTGTCTATATTTAGGAATCAATACTACTTTACTTTCTTATATATGTCTAAGTTAAGCTTAAATTCACCTTCATAGCACAGCACTTTCCAACCTTGTCTGTGCTCCTATGAATTCTTTGGAAGTAAAATTATGCTTGCAACCTCCAGTTGATCTGAATGACATGTTTCATAATGACGTGCAATTGTCCCCACTAATTCACCATTTTGGATTCATCAGTATTTGTGGTCTGAATTATAATTCCAGGTTGGTAAGAGAATTCCATATCAATGATTATGGTACTACAGTCATCTGATGAATTTTCATCAACCATCTCTTTGCGCTGAGCATCTTTTGGATATTTCATCTGATATTGCTGTTCAGTGCCTTTAGGAACCTCCTGCTCCTTACATGTGTATGTTCCTGTAAACAGATAATCTAATGTCAGTGTCATCATAAACATATTTTTAATGTTGTTATGATCTTGAGGAAATGTGCTTACCACAATTCTCTGACATAGCCAACTTCTGGTAAATTATGTTGTATTAATGAGATTTCAGTGTGTTAAATTGTGATTCAAAAGTTTAACTTTGTTTGGAGATTATTTGAAACTAAATTATACCAGATATTTTTATTTAACAAGAATTCTGTCAAATAAGGTGTCTTGCCTGCTCAGAGGCCATCAAAAAACATTGGACTTTTCATATGAAAAACTTTAACCCACAACTTAACAAAGATTATAAATGACCTTCATTTTGTCCTACCAATGCATGTACGAACTCATCTCATACTCATCAGATGTATACATGCATATGGTTAAAGGGTGGAAGTCATTAATAGTTGCAAGTTATAACCCAGGGGCTGGTCCTTTACCCTAGGGGATTCACCCAGAGGCCTTTGATAGATGCAATTGGGAAGTCAGCTCCTCATACCCATCAATGTACATGTGGTTACAAGAATAAGGTCCTTAACAGCTTTTAAGTTTTGATCCGGTGGCAAGTCCGCTACTCTTGATGCATAACCCTTAGGCCCAAGTTGTGTGGGCATCTGCATAGTTACTGTCTAGTGAAGCTACGATCCATATAAAAGCAATCCCTTAAAGGGTTTTTGCATTATGACAGCTGAAAAAAGTGTAACTGAAAAATTAGCAAGCTATTCAAGTGACCTTGCCCATGTCCCCAGCAAGAGAACATATACAGGGTTCAGCATCTAAATGGGTACTGCCTATTGAAGCTCAAGTTCAAAATACAAAGCAATCCCTCAAAGGGTTTGGAAACTATGACAGCTGAAATAACTTTGACCGAAAAAACTAACCAAGTGTTGACACCGCCAACAGACCAAATATAAATTTAAATTTGGAGGGGATTTCGATATACAGGCGGTTTGGTTTTGAGAGATTTCACTGTACAACAATAACCACATGAGCAGATGCTGAGCAGAAACATGATTTATGCAACTTCAGGTATAACCATAAATATGAGGTACACAAAGATGACCATTTTAATTGATTGTGTGTATAAACCAGCATAAAACCAGTAAACTCAGAAGATGTTGCAAAGAACAATTTTCTCCCAAGGAGTTATTGTGCCCATGTTCTTATGTACTTCCAAGTTAAACAAAGCCATATATTTAAAAAAAATGGGAAGACAATGGCCATCAAACTCATATTAGGTTTTGTGCTTATAAACTTGAATACAAAATTTCACTAAAATGCCATAACTGCATCAAGTGATATTGTACAGAGACATGATGAACATACGAAGAAGTAACGTTCTATATCTCACACAGCTTCATTGAAAAGGTGATAAATATGAATGTGCTACCTTATTCCGCCAGTACAAGTTCTTTCCATCCCAAGATTCGTATCTAATCTCTTTACCACTGTCAATATTTCTGGTTGGAAAGAGTCAAAGACTTCGGAAAGAGTTGTGCACTTTCAACTTCATTTGTGCATTGCATGACTTTGTGCTTTCTGCATGCATCATCATTCACAAAATGACACAGATATCCTCATGTAGATGTTGCATCTATACTAAAAGCGAAAGAGAATTTAACTTAAAAAAAGCCGCTATCCTCCAATCCCTTAAATAGAACAATGATGTTACCAATAATCTGCTCAAGCTTTCTAACAAGCAAATCCATCAAGTCAAATTAACCTTGTCCTTGACCCTAGAGTTGATTGGGAGATGAAAGGAACATCACCCACCCAATGACATATTATAAGTGTCTTTTAATTATACTTACAACGCAAACATACTTACATTTAATTCTAAAGGAAACATTTGCAAGACATGAGTAGTCTTTTCTCTAATCCCAAATGCATTGGAATGGTTCAAAGTACATATATAATTACTTCTTAGGGAGATATCTGTATATCTGTAAAAGTGTTGTGCTTTACAACCCACTGATACTATGGAACACTGCAAGGCGTGAGGTTGTGTACCAAATTCAGCACGTCTTAATGGTCCTTATTACTTATTCTCATCACAATTTCATCTGCATTTGCTTGACATTTGCGTAAATAATTCTGATACAGTATATGTTGAACGGGCTGTAAAAATATATTTCATCCTCCTCCTTTCTAGTGTTAATATTCTACAGAGCTGAAATTAATACCTAATTTTCCTATTCTAATATCTATGGCATGTATTCGGATAGAATTTGAATATTCATTGATGATAATAACGCTATCAAAGGATCTATTCTTCCTTGTTCAATATTTTGGGGGTCTGCCATGGTATTATTGCCAACTCCCACAACCCCGCAACCATGCTGCACCGAAAACACTGTAAACTCAGTCATCTAAATTAAATTAATGACATTAAAGCGGTCTTGAGTAAATGTTTTTTTGGATTCAGACTAAAATTCAAATGAATGTAGGTGCTGTTTTCCCTCTTTATCTTCAAACTCAGTATGACCAAAATGTTTACTGCATTATGAGCAAAAATACTGTAAATCTTGTTCAGCTAAATGCTAGGATTATTTATAAATAAATTGTATAAAAATTGTATCCATATGAAAATCACAAAGATTGACTTTCAATGTAACTTTACTGGTGTTAAAAATTCATGCACACAGTCGATGACTCATTTCTTAATTTAAACATGTAAAAACTCCAATTTAGACTGAATTAGAGAATTAGAGGATTGTAAGTATTGAATCCAATAGTGCACGAACAGTGGTGGCGCGAGGGTTCGAGGCACCCAGGGGCAATGTTCTTTAGTGGCGTCCCTACTTTGCCACAGAGAACTGTTTTTTTTTTTTTTTTTGCGAACCCCCTTCCCCCCCCCCCCCCAATATAATTTTTGTCAAGAATTGCACCCGTTACTCTAAGATGAGGTGAAATCCTATGAAAATTTCAGCTAAAAAAAACCCTCCCCCCGGCGCCCCCTTCACCTGGCGCCTGAGGGCAACCCCCCCCCCCCCGGCACCGTCACTGTGCACACATTCCCAGTTAAGTTACTTTGCTGAAAAGATTTGTTGTCTTTGATATGCCCCCTGTTCTATACCATGTTTTTAATGTCATGCAGTGAATAAGCCACTTTCAACTGATTTGCTGTACAGGTTAATGCTAATCTATTCCAGTATAGAGTAAATAATAAAAACTAATCACAACAGAAAGTAGCCTATTCAACAAGTGACACTACAATTTTTTTATATACCCTCAAAACTTGATCCAAGTAGACAAGAGATGAAGCAGCAGGGAAACTTCACATAAATGACCAGTCAAGTTCTTAAAATGTACATGGGGGGAAAGTTTGGAATGTCTCCTTTACATTGATATAAGTTATGAGTGGCTAAACATGCCAATGTCGTAAGAAATTGGCATGGAATCGGCGAGGGGTCAAAATATTGAACTGTTTAAGTTAAGTTCTTTGTGTTGTTTTGGAGTAGTGGAGTGGGTGTTATCGATTTTTCCCTTTTGTACTGACAGGAAGGAGTGCCTGTGGTCGGCATGGTCGACTTCCGAGTCTGATTGTAGGTTTCACTACTAACAAGGTAAACAGAACTATTTAAATACTGATTTTCTATTCAAACATGTGCCAAAATATTTTGATTCTAATGTTCGGCTAATTGTTTCAGCTCGACTATTCCAATAGTCATGGTCACCATCTCGGTGTTCATTTTTGGCTGTGCCCTTGTGCCAATGACCCTTATTTTTCATCTTTGGTGCAATAAAGTACCCTCCATGGCACCCATAGGGCTCATAAAAGAGACCCAAGAAATAAAGATCAAAGATCGTTATGGTTGATTTTAGACTGAACTGAGCTCATCCCAAGCTTACTGAGAAGACTGCACTCATTGCCAAAAAAGCATAAGATGATCAATTTCATTGACTGACAGAAATGTCTTACTGATTTTGATTAGCTTGGTCACCAATCGAAAGCATACGGTTCATGTTTATTGATGAAATCCAAATACACTTCTGCATCAATAAGTCTTGATTAGGTCCATAAACATCAATCACAGCATAATAAGGGACACGAGATAGCAAGGGAGGTTCAAATTTTGGTTAACAGTTGGAGGATTGGGTGGTGGGTGCTAGCAACTTTCCTTGATAGATGGGAATATGATCTCCATTGTCCTATACAAAAATATTCGTCTAATGGATTTTAATATTTAAGAATATTATATCTGATTTAGAAGTCAGTTAAAGTCAATAAATTGATGCAAGACTTTTAGTATAAATTAAGTTGACATGCAGCACTCACTTTCGTGTATAAGTGGAGTTACTTCCCTTTTAAGGTGAGAACATGTGTACTACTTGTAAGCAACACTAATGAACCAAAGCTTAATTGCTGATTATTATAATTTCGTTTTCCTTGAAAATATCCAGTTAGCAATACAACTTTCACTAAACTGACAGAAAATGGAATTTGCGAATAATAATAATAATAATAATAATAATAATGACTATTTAAAAAAGAAGCACATTTCGTCAACTGATCAATCTTCCAGGAGGCCTTCTACAATTACATGTATATGTTCAGGGGTCACGCTACCAGACGAAGTGGACGACTAAGTCGCCGAAAAAATGTAAACTTTGCCTTTTTCTATTAGGAAAGCGAAACGACTTTGCCCTGTCATTTATTTTAGATCTACACCAAGTGACAGTAGTTTATGACTTTGAGATGCTCCCTCAACGCAGCCAAGTAGTTAGTGTTAAGCCCCAGGCGAAATGGATTGCATGTTGCCTTAGCAGGTGTTCATATTGATTGTGCCAACAAAAAAACTTTTGCACATTTACATGTGTTTTAATAGCTGATTGACCATTAACTCTTCTCCCCCCCAGCAAGAAATTGCTGTCCGATTTCCGCAAGGTATCATTTGATAATGAAAACTTGTGTTTTAAAACTAAATCTATATATAACTAAAAATTTGTGTTTTAAGAAAAGAATCGGTGAAAGCACTTTCTAAATGTATACTTTGAAGATTGCAACTGCCGTGCTTGCATCATTTTATTCACAAAATCAGCTTGAAACCATAAGTGAACCTGCCAAGGGGTAATAATGCAGACATCGCTGTGTCTTGGAAGTATGTCTTCATTAGACTGTCTGTTTTCGTAATTCATTGCGCACATCAATTAAGAAAATTATACAATTCATAGAAATCAAAGTGTAACTATTATGTGATAAAAGATTTGGCCTAAAAATAAAAATGTGTTGGTCAGAAACGTATGGGTCAATACAATGGTGTGGAATCGATAAGAGCTGTAACTTAAGATCAAGGTTGTTTTCTTACATCACTCATTTTTGTGAAAATATGTGAAAAAGTAGCAAAGAAAAAATATCCAACCAATACACAACATTATTACGAGTACATAGACAAATATTAAAGCAATCAATTTTCAAACCTATCTCGGGATTATTGTGACGAAGATAGAAAGTGAGTGGTCATATGAAGAAAATCCCTGTTTCTAAAAATAGATGCATCTACATGGCATACGTCGCGCCATATTTTCATATTTGTATTTGGCTGTGTGTCAATTCAGTTACTTCAGTGCTTCAGTTCATTGTCGATGAATAGCTAACGTAGTGTTTGAACTAGATTACGTCATTGTAATTATAAACAGGTATAAATAGTTAGTCCACTGCCACTAGAACAAGCAATTTAATTTGTATACTTTTAAAAACTTCACCCAAAATGACAGTCAAAATATTCACATTTAATTTAGAATCAACTGCCGCAACATGCAGTTGTATAGTTGAGATTACTCATCATTGACCACTGTGGTTTGAATGGATGAACACTATAATGTTGAAATCACCTGTGCATGTGCTCTCTTGTACATGTTATAAACGGTTGTTTTAAACTAGTTTAGAAATGTTGTCGAATGCCATTTACTAGTGAAAAAACTATAAAAAAATTAAATTCGCTGTTTAAGTGGCAGTTTCTTAAGTATATTTACCTATCTGTAATTACAATACAGTAATCTAGGTACTTCTGTAACTTAAAATTAATTACAATGTTTAGTTTCTGCTATGTTTTCTTGAAGTCATATGGCCGAAATACATTGCATATTTCTCTCCATCTAAACATACGCACTTTCAAGTATGAATACACTGCATATGAGTATGATACATTCATACCCTTACAAAATGCGTTTATAATATACACGCAACATAGAGAATTTTCTCCTTGAAGATAAAGTATTGCTTAAAACCAATGTTAACTGCAAATATGCATAAGGAGAAATAGAGAACACAGTTTAAATAAGAGAAGCAGAGCACACACACACAGACACCAACACACACACACACACACACACACACACACACATATATATATATATATATATATATATATATATATATATATATATATATATATATTGCATTTCTTTCTTTGCTGCCACTTCTCCCTGTTCTGCTCTCACTTCTCCGTATTCTGTCCAAAAGGTTACTTCTCCCTAAAATTCAAGTCTCGCTTGACCCCTGTAAGTTGTGGTGTCTTTAAACAACAATGCGTTTAAAATCTAGATAATTGATCTGCTGCTACTATAAAATATGTACAAGGCATTTAAAAAGTCTTTCCACAGAGAGTGCTCACATCATCATTCAGTTCATGGCTGAAGCTAGGTTCTGAGTCGAGGAAGAATTTACTCTCACAGGGAGAATTTTCTATGTTGTCTACACTTTTCTTCTATGTGAATTTCTCTTTACTCACTAAGTGAGGTTATAATTGGAGAATTTCTAGCCCACAAATCCTTATAGCTTCCACCCTGATAACTGATTAAATGTTAAATATAGTATAATTATATTGGCTGTCAATATATATGACAAGAACTTCACTGCGAGTTCATCTTTGAAGATGCTTTCGATCAACATATGATTTATTTGGATTTGGACACAATGGAAAGTTCAGTACTGGCAAACAAATGTAGAGACTATATAGGAAAATTAATTAAACTGACATTCTTTTGCGAGGCTGGACTGTAAACAAAGCAGTGTGCAATGGGTCACAGATTTCACTTCCGGATCAACACCAATGTCTCGTTATTCACTGTTGCACTGTCACCAAAATACACACAGACAGCCACACCATAATTCTCATATTCTAAAGGATAAACAATTTCCTTTAAATCAATACCAAGAATGCCTAGATCTAATGCATGCATCACCACCAAAATGAGAGAGGCAAAAATGCTCTAAAAATAGACTGGGGCTACATTTGTGGGTACTGAATAAGAAGTAATATTGTGGCCCGAGTCCATCTGATTGGATAAGCACGACACACAGACAGAAAAAGTTCCATGTCAACTAAACCTTCATGCTTTGTGAGATGAGATACAAACTGTTTGGTAACTTGGACTGTAATTGTTTTGCTCCACTACAACTATAAGATCACTTTGAAGTCTGTACACACAGCTATTGAAAACCATACTGTAGTCTGACTGTATAAGAACGGACTCAAAGCATATAATGCTAGAAAACTGAATATTTGTTGCAGAAATTTATAAATCCACAATGCAAGTGCCTGTGATACTGATATATGTTTGAAATTCTTCAATAATCAAGAAAAAGGCAAGGGTATTTGCAACCCGTTTTTTTAAAAAATGCCCCCCGTTTAACCATGCAGGGGCAGTGCACCCCACTTTTTCCATTTTGGGAATGCACACTGCAAATAAGGGATCAAGCATTTAATTTTTGGAGTTTTGGCGTGGTGGGGCATGGAAGGCCTGAAAATTTCTTTCTAGTCATGATATTTTTTGTTATTTTACCTCAAGATAACTTTTGTGAACTAATGTAATGGATATAAAAGGGATTTTTTGCTATAAATCAGAGCAAGAATATTTTTAAGCTATTTGAGAGCCGGAATTTTTTTCCCAAAAATTCTCAGGTCCCTCTCCTTGCTAGAAAATTAAATGGTCAGCAAATAATCCATGAAACTTGAACATGTAGCTTGTGACCAACAATACTTAATGAAAGATAATTCAGGGAATTTACAGAATTAGAAGCTGCCGACTTAGAGAAGGACCTGGAGATACTGTTTTACAACAATCTATAATTTTCTTACCATATTTTAGACTCTGTGAAAAAGGTAAATCTACTTCTTGGTCTGATCTATGGATCTTTGAGTACTAATATGATTACCTCTACCTCCTTCATCAACAGGGTACTCACATATTCCTATATTAATCAACGGAGCAGCTGGGTATGATTCTCACCTGTCAGAAAGTTTGAAAATATTGCATACATATCCTTAAACTGATCACACAGTCTCTTATTTAATGCCAGAATTGTCAAATTTCAATGTAGAAACACGTGTAAAATAGCATTGACCTTCTCCATACAAATTTTGCTGTTGGATCGTTCGCCATATTAATTGATCTAATACTTTTCTGTTTTCAGACTCATTTCTCGGTGTACCATATAAGGAAATGGCATCGTTAAATGGAAATGTACACAAATCATAGCAAATATTGCGTGCTTGGAATCGGACAAGTTAATCACTTGAAACACACATAAGAGCCTATTTATCATTTTTATATTTCAGTGCCTTTTTCTTTTTTTATTTGCACAAACAAGTAAGAAGCATACGTATGCTTGCTGTTCGCGTGCCATGTCATTCAACAATTAATAATGTATCGTAGAATATCCAAATGTGGTGTAGCAAGCCTTATTTGGAAAACAAATTACAGCGAGATTCTCGTGTTATCCATCATGACTGAAAACGTATGGATAATGTTAGTCCTACAATGTAAGACGTGGACCCTGATATTTATGATAGAGACAGGCTAACATATTATACTGGTACGTCCTATTACCGCGTTACTACCTGGAAAACATACTCAAAAAAGTTTCACTATACTTACTCTTTAACTTTTATCCGACTGCACCAGTAGTCAACGTGTGGTGCATTTGTCACGGTGAATGATTTTTATTTCCGATTAATGGGCTCGCCAAAGTGCTGACATTCCGAGGTGACCACTAACGGGAGGCGCTTTAAACAGAACCTCCTATTACTGCAGCAATTGAGAAATACATTCACAGTTGGTAGTACAGTATCAAAGTAAAAATAAACATTAAAAATCAGGAAATATTATGTAAAATCAACACATTTTTAATAACAAAATTTCAACATTCAATTCATATATGTAATCAAGATCTTTATATGCACGAATTGTAGCAAATCCATGAAATAATTATGGTTTATGATATTCTTATATTATATTACATGGTATATTTATAGTTAACTTCAACCCACATAAATTTTAATTGTATGCCCCATGTCTAGAAAACACCTTTTATGAATTTGAAGGAATGACAGGGTTCGTTAACTTGCCTTTATACTACTGATCTAAGAACCCGCAATAAAATAAAAGTCACAAGTTTGACAATACACCCTTAATGGACCCCCCACGATAGATTACAATTTTTATCAAAGAGCGCCAGTCATGTCACCAATTCTGCTTGTATTCTTTAAATTGTGAAGCAGACAATTTGTTGACATTGTGCTCGGCGCGATTTTATGATTGAAAAGTACAAAAAAGAGATTGGAACTGGTTATGGTATGAATGGGATTTTATCACTTACTTAAATTTGTATGCATAAAGGAAATCTACAATTTTGTTTACCCTGAATAGAGTTATTGTTCCAATTTTTAATATTCATGGCTATGTGAACTTCTGACAATATGTCTACATGCAGGTTATTCCGATGTTACGCAACGTGGCATCACTGAACACAAATGTTTAAATGCCGCGGTAATAGGCATACCGCGATATTAGGACGTGCCACTATACTGCCAGCACAAACGGTGTTGTATACTGTGTTTACAGGTTTACTGACCCTGCCACTAGAGGCCAAATATGGACACTGTTGCACATATGAAAGTCTAATTGCTAAGTCGTACTATACATACTCTGATGTATTCCTGACGGAAACAAATCCTACCACAATTAAGTTAATGCATTTTTAAGATCCATTGACACACATTTTGGTTGGTTGAAATGCGATGGTAGCCGAGGAATAACGAAATCGGTTGAAGTAGGGGTAAGTTTATTTAATGAAACAAACCTGTCTACTCACTTTTAGTACTACACCATTGCCTAGATTTGATTCCATCAGAAAAAAAAAAATCGAATTAAGTATAGACGGACGTAAGCAATTAGACTTTAATCCGTGCAACAGTGTCTGATATGGACCGCCAAGTATGTGAGATATTCTAGAAAATTTGGCATCTAGTTCCCCTCAATCTACGAGGGAACACGCTACCAGCACCGTTTTTGCTGGCAGTAGGACTCTGACCCATCTCTATCATTAATATCAGGGTCCACATCTTACATTGTAGGACTATGTTAGTGTAAACATACCAACATATTTTATCTTAGGCCCAAAAAAAAAAAAAAAATGATTCCGGTCGGCCGACTGTCCCTGTTTCTCATTGCAGACCCCAGCACTCCCCCCCCCCCCAAAAAAAAATAAAAAAATAAAACAAAAATAAAAAAATCACATTGCCGAAATTGGTTTGTGCATCTAATTGAGCCAGTTTTGCCCATTACTTTGAAGCGCTTGAAATGTCATTTGATTTATATATAATTTTCAAAACAATGTACCTACATACCCTAATTTTAAAACCAGTGCAATAGGAAACACATATTTTTGGGGCCTTATATAGGCTTAATAACTTTATCATACACCAAACGTCCTGAAAAATATAACTCTACTTCGGTAGTAGATTTTTATACTTAATTCTTCTGTTTTGACTTTGACAATAGTTTTATTTGCTCCATTGCAAGGTATAGGATCACTATGGTCGAGGCTACGGGATCGTAGCTATGGATCTTTTAGATATAACTGTATATGTATAAGGACATGTACATACAAATCTACAAAAACATTGATTAAACCTCACTTGGCGTACACCATTAAAGTGAAGAACACTAAATATAAAAAGATATTTCTTTGTCACACGATGTTCAAAGGAGTGCAATAAGAATGGACTATAGTGTTAAACACTTGATTTGCAAGGACGATTGTTAAAATTGGGCCTTCAAACACTGCAGTATAGACATCTGCAAAAAAAGTACTTCAGCTCACCTTTGTGTAACGGGGGCAATTCTTTACAAAACTTATATTTAGATGGTTAGATTGGGGGTGGGGTGTGGAAGATGGAGGTTGGCAACTGACATAAAAACTGTTCTATGTGGCACAGTAGGGGAGCCACTAAAGAAATTTGGGTTCGGTCGGGGTGGAAGATGGAGGTTGGCAACTGACAAAAACTGTTCTCTGCGGCAAAGTAGGGGCGCCACTAAAAAACATTTCCCCTCGGGCGCCTCGAACCATCGAGCCGCCACTGACCCGGGGCAAAGACAACTCGGCCCAAAATAAGTTGACTTTAGTTTGGGAGAACACGGTCCCAACCCCGATTCAACTTGACTCGGCACGGATCACCATCGGACAGGCCAGCATCAATTTACAAGAAAAGTTGACTATATCTAACAGATATACTTAAACTAAATTTATTTCTGAATTGGCCCGTTATATGACGATTGGAAATATAGCATTTCTATTGCTGCCAGAGCAATATTAATAAATTTTCTGCCCATGAATTTTTTTATTTACAGATTGCAACCGACGAAGTCTATTCAAATTTCAATATGGCGCCTGACAAGTGTTTTTTTAGCCTGGTATATTTTAACCGACCAAAAACGATATCGAAATAGTTTCATGATTTTCAGGTTATGAAATGAACGTGTATTAAACCAAAAACATATAAAAGACTTAACTGTACGTGGGATATCAAGAATATTGTCCTGCTCGCCCTAGAGCCATAGATGAAAACAAAACAGATGCATGCGCGTAGACAGGATGTATAAATTAGCGGTCGGAATACGATATGGTTATGTTTCGATGCGAGAATATATCGAAGCAAAAGGTGAAATTGGGGTCTGTTTTAATAAATGTTTTTTTTTTAATAAAAAAAAAATAAAAAAAATAAAATAAAATAAGCTTATTAAATTTTATTTTTATGGTTTTTGGAACCGGGGTCCTTGCGAAATGAGACCCCACTTAAGGGGAAAAGTGTATTTAAAGACCCCACTTCCTACAGATCACACACACACACACACACACTATTATCCATAGAGTAAGGTCAGATCCAAAACACATTCAAGGAAATTTAATTCAGTCAATCTTTCTTCAAGTTTTAACAGTATTGACGTTTAACAACAATGGACCTACACTGTACGGTAATTCCGTGGAGTACACTAGAAAAGGATTGTTTTCAAATGTACCATAAATTATACACTGTGTCTGCCGCATAGGAAATGTGTACACATATTTCATTTTCTCAACAAAAAAAAGGAAACAAAATTTAAAATTTAGGAAAACATATTGCAATGGTGAGTTTAATAAAGGGACTGTTGAACAGAACTACACGTCAGCTTCAAACTAGACAGTGTAAGCAAATATAACCGTTGAACCTAAACTTTGGTAAAGCGTCTGCCACCACATAGTTGAACAATGTTCGAATTTCGGAATGGTATTTTTTTTAATTTTGTTTTTTCTTGTTTATTTTGCTACCTTTTGAATGCGGCAAATACTAGATAATAGTATTACATATGTTTGTTTTGTTTTTTTTTTGTTTTTTTTTTTTGTTTTTTTAAAGGCACTTTAACAAATTATTGGCTATATCGAACTCGCGATACACGCCCAAACCAGCCTCCGTCTGTCCTTGGGAAAGGCATTTAGCTCCCATTTCCCCGGCATGATATAGCCAATAATGTGTAAAAAGTGCCGATAAAACAACAACAGCAAAAACAACCCCATCTTAATTACAACGCTAATCTTTTAACTGTTATGACGACTGTTACGACTAGGGGTAATGTAACAAAAGAAAAGACTCAAGCAAGCTTTCAAGATTTAAAATACAAATATTTAATTTCCTAAAATATTAAAATATTTCAACAAACAATCAAAGTGAAAAAATTAAAAATAACTTACAGTATAGAATATCCTTAAAAGTCCTAAATTGTTCTAAAGTTCACTGATCCGGAAGTTAATCCAAATTATTCCGAATGAAGAGTATTCCGAATGAAACCTCCAATGTGCTGGAGTGCCAACAAGAATCAGTTATATCCAAATATTATTATTTCCAAATAATCCTTGTGAATATGGAATATCACACAAGTTCTAGAAATGTTTCCGATAATTCCAACGGAGCTGAAAAATTCTTAAAGTTTAAGTAGCAGTACTAAATCCAAAATGTACTGTATAATAATAATATCGCTGAAGCAGAATATCACATATAAAAAACCAATTTCGTTAAAGACTTCTCAAGCTGATGAAACTATGTAGGAATGACGAACGCTGCGATACATCTTATTATATCGTTTTCTTTATACTGCGTCTTACAGACAAACAAAACCCATTTCTTATTCCGTCTCAAATCAGCAACTCAGTATTATTCATCTTATTAAAATGATTCATCCGTTGAATTGCGAAATCCAGGTCAGAACATTGAATCCAGGTCAAAAGTACAAACCCACGCGTTGGATCACGTGACATGACTAATGCTTCAAACGATAATATTGATTTTCCCAGGACCAATGTACATGGTCACATTGAAATTACCGTATATGTGTACTCTGCAAAATGACACCTATTAGACTATTATACATAGGTCATAAACTAATAAAACTATACCATTATTTAAAAGAAATGATACATAATTCCGTAACACGACCCTGTATCTAATAGGGAATATCTTGCAATACATTAATCTCAAAAGAAAAAGAAACCAAAAGAATCATTTGAACTGATTATATTTATTAAGTCAGTAGTTTTACAAGAAAAATATGCAGTTTTCGATTTTTGTGGACTTGTTTGGTTGCACAAAATTATACCTGTATGGCACAAGCTT
The DNA here is from genome assembly GCA_029931535.1 of Margaritifera margaritifera. NCBI lineage: Eukaryota > Metazoa > Mollusca > Bivalvia > Unionida > Margaritiferidae > Margaritifera > Margaritifera margaritifera. Next base: position 3,006,915 of record JAQPZY010001450.1, on the reverse strand, counting down.
CTTCCTAGTAGGTTGAAGATAGCATTTCATTTCTTTCATTATTGAATATACTTTGTTGATGCCCATTGATAGATTTTTGTACCATGCCTGGCAAGGACGTGGAGCCAATATGTTCACTGTCAGGAGAAATGGACTATCCTACTCGAGCATCACCTTTGGTCGCTTGGATTTAAAAAGCTTATAGAGGGCCACTGGACAACGGTCCACATTATCTGGAATAGAATATGCCCAGGGTTTTACCTTTCTTACATTTCTGTGATTTGTCCCAGATCGAGTTTTCGTCTGTCGCTTTTGTGTATAAATGAGATATTCTTCACCCGAAACCTCTTGTCTGACGTCAATATCACCCCATCTTAATTCATGTGTCTCGACTCCGGTTCTCATTCCAAAATATGTGATGCATGTAAGCCGCAATGAGTTCTGAAGAGATTTAGGATTATCAGGTCCTAGTTGTTTACATTGATACAAAGCATCAATTTCTGCATCAGTAATAGGTTCTTCTGCATTTGGGAGATTTCCTTTTCCCATCCCTTTCAATTGCTTCATTTTCAATTTAAGCATTTCTCTACATTTGCTAAACTTAATATCATTCATGAAGGAAAATCCATAATTTTTCTTTCTCAGATGCCTATCAAATGAGGAAATAAAGCTCCTGAGAGTTGTTGGTTCAAATTAAGTTCCATTTTTCCTTTTGACAGCCAGAAAGAAGTTCCCAATATGGTCATTCAGCTTAGAAGATGGGATCAAGTCCATGTTCCGGATTTCCCCAATCGACTTTAGGTATGTTGCAAACAGTTTAACATCATTTTCCGGTTTGATCCTTGTTTTCCTGCTCTTCCAAAACATTTTGCACTTCTATCTCTGTCAGTTTCCTAAACCTGGATGTTCGATTCACAGGCGCATCTTCTGTGGATTCAATTACATTAGAGTCAACACTTCACAGAATTTTACCTACTTTTATATCCATTTCTATTTCTACAAGCAACAAATCATCAGCTAGTGCCATATTACTTGTCAGCAGAAGACAAATTGTATACAATAAGCAAGAGGAATAACTCTTGTTATAAAAAAGTAGTTCAAGAGCGGAATTGCATCATGGGAAATTTTTTAAAAATATAATGATATATTTTTCACGTGAGAAAATATAGGAATGACAAAATATGAAAAATATTTTGCATGTAATTTTCTATATTTCACACCTCAGCATATAATAAATGATGTATAACCTGTGGAGCGGCCAAGTATTTTCTAAAATGTGTCAGTCGTGGAAAGGAAAATAGCTCATTCAAGCATGAAGAAGTTAAAGACATGCAGTGAATTCGAATTTGTGTCAATTATAAAACAAGACGGAATAAAGAAAGACATTCAAACACATCAACAGAAGATAAAAAAACGTGTCACATACAGAAACGTGTTAAAATTGCTACAATGTAGAGATAAAGCTGATCCAAACATTAAAAAAAATCTGAAAAACAGACACAATTATAAAAGACTTGAAGCTAGTATATGAGATTCTGGACAAAGTAAGTTGTAATGACAATCACATTGATGTTGTTCCAACCAAGAAGACAGTTAAATTTGTAGTAAATTTAATTTTAAAGAAGACATAGCAATTGCGTCAACGGTTACACAATCAATTATGGATTTTTTCTTGAGAACATTTTTGCCATGTACAATTCCAGCACAACCATAAATTAGTTTTCCGTTACAAAGAATTAGTACAAAAATAACCAAACTAAGTTGAAATGTTAAGTGTTTTTATACCAAATGGATGTAACTGCAGTACGCCTTTCACAATGTGTATATACATATACAGATTTGAAAATACAATTCATTTGACATAACCACAGAAGTAAATGACACAATCAATATTTGAGATACACTCAGTTCTAAAGTGTTACAAAAGCAGCAGAGAAATAATTGATAGAGGAAATGGAGAAACGAAATGCTGGGAAAGAAGGTATTGTGTAAAATCAGCTAGAATAAAATGCTATTATACTGGAGGAAATGAACTGACTAGAGAGAGAAATAAAAAAATAGTTACATATGAATAAAGAAAAAAAGAGAAAATAGAGTTAAATGTATTTGGGACAAGAAAAGACATTTTGTTCATTATTACCTTTTATTTATAAAATTCAAATAATGGACTTTAGAGGTAAACAAAAAATTTTTTAAAACAAACACCGCTGGTTTTTCCCATATCTTCCATTAGGTCTATTGATAATCCTAATCCTGAAATTGAATATATGTTTAACAAGTTAAATATATTTTACAACAAAAATATTTTTAAAGATACAACCCAACAAACATTAAAAAAAAAACAACAAATAATTATTCTTTAAAATGTGATAGCAAAAATTCAGTGAATAGACATGGAACATTATACAATATGAGATTCTGTCAAAATCAATTAAAATGGACACTTTGGAAGGCAACATCTGGTTGGCATTTATCAGAAAAAAGTATTCAAAAACGTTTTAAATCTGTTGATTTCATGTTTATTTCTAAATAAGACAAATGTATCCGCATGTTAAATACCTTTACCTAGTTAAGTTGTTGTTGTTGTTTTTTTGTTTTGTTTTTCTTTATTTTTTTTGTGTTTCACCCCATCAACAATTAAGCATAATCTGCAACAATTGTAAGATTCCTCCTCTTCATGATAGGATATATGATAAGAAGAAAAGATTGTTAGTTACACACAATGATCTCTTTAATTATAAAGAATGGTTTGACTTTTGATGACGAAAACAATAATTCAACTGCAAACTAATATGTTGGTGAATAGGTTTTATTTTCCTTATGGTCAAAATGCCGTGCAAAATGAGAAGGAAACAGGCTGGAGATATTTCTTCCTGGGGGATAGAAACTATCTGAGAGATTCATGTATTGCAATGTTAAATCAAAGCCTTACGTAATCTGCATATTTGGTGCACAGTTACAAAGCAACCTCTATTACACAGTCTGTTTCGACAGTATCAGACAAGGTTACAACGCTAATTGAGCTATTAATTTTACGTCCGAAAGAAGACATTTTGCCCAGATTTTAATAATACACAATAGATTTAAAAGTGAAATTGAATTATACTGTTGTTGGTGAAGGTGTATTTTTTATACCGATCGACGTGCTTTTGAAAATTGGCAGTATCGTTGAATCCAACAACAATGTGCAGAAATTCAAAAACTCGTTTTCACTCAGATTAAACTCCACCATCAATACCTAGGTAACAAATAATGGCATTTCAAAAGGTGTCATCTTTTGCAGCATAGTCATCAGTCAACCCTTTGGGCAACTCGCCTTCGGGCCAACAGACCTCGAATCTCTGAATCCCATAGAAAGATTCCATGGCCAGATCAGGAGCAAAAGCAGTGAACTGCAAACTGGTCACTGTTGAAGATATGAAATTGGAGAACGGTAGGCGATATATACGTTATACATAAATCTCGGCTTATTATAATAACACATCCATCAGTATATATAGATGGTTTTCCAAAAGTTCAAACTCGATATCGGCAAGGTACATCGTCTTTTGAGTAGTTTCAAAGAAGAAGGTATAGCTCCATCAATTTACTTGCTTAAAGTTCACCATGCGTATTTCAATCTTTTTGCCGAATATTTTCATGGGGTGCATGCATATACATTTTGGTACAATCAATATCAATACAGGAAAAATCATTTGTTTCATCGACACAAGAACTTGCGGGAGAAATTATTATTTCAGCGCTACACATGCATTTACTCAACAGGCTAAATTATATTCTAAATCAGAAATAGCGATTCTTTTCTTACTTACGTCACAAGAACTATCCCTGACAAGCAGCCCATATTTTTTATATATGCGAGCGCAAATAAATTCGGCTGTGTTATTTTATACAAACTATACATACTCAGCGTTGCACCAAGATGACTTTGCCAAGCAGACACAAGGCAAGAACGTAATGAATGTGAAAAGTTTGAAAAGACACGCAATAAAATATGTGTGTTGGTTCCAGTCTCACATAACAAGACACGAATACAAAAGTTTTCAGACAATATTTTCACCAATTTCTATGACACTCATATTTCTTTGCAATTATTGAACACTTTTCGCGCATATAAAACATATATTCGTTACGCATAGTGCTCAGCAAAATAAAAATTGATAAAATATATTATACATCAAATGTGTATGAGACTCGAACCTCTATCAATACTTATCGTCGGCCAGCACATCTATCAAAAAAGAACTTTGTTGGTGTTGTTGTTACAACTATATTTTTAAATAACACCTGAGAAAAACAAAAACAAAAACAAAAAAAAACATCTCCATATGGATTCCACGTTTTTTTTAAAAAACTATGACATATACCACTCTTTTATCAGCGCTGACACTGTCCAAAAGAAGAAGAAAGCAGATGAAGACGAAGAAAATGCAATCTTAATGTGGTAGCAAGTGCTGCCAGGGTCAGCTCATTTTATCATTGTTTCCCCATTTAATCCGATCATCTTTGGAAATAAATAAGCTTGGTTTAGTTTCGCGTTTAAGAGCGCTGCAACACATTGAAGGTTAGATCGTTTTGAGGCAAGTAAAGTACCTTGCCCAAGGACACACGACGCTACCCGAACATTACTGACTCGATGTTGGGAATAGAAACCGCAACCTTTTGTTCGCTAGACCAGCACCTTAATCACTGAGTCATTGGGGCTGCAAATAAATCAGTGATACAATATAAATGTTTTTATAAATTACAATGGTGGTTGTGCCGACCAACACGGAACCGGGTATGACTGTAAGAGATGTGGATGCAGTGACTACAGGCGGAAATACGTTCAATTATGTGCCAGTTTCCATCCAGGTGTCAAAATGCTCAATGTGATCGGTATATGGAAAAATTTCATTCGCATTCTCTTTCCCTTTAAACACGTCAATAACTGACTGTCACAATTATTTAAATGTAGATCCGACCTGTAAAGAGTACTTTCGCAGTTGCTTGTTATTCTGGTGGCGTTTACGAACAATATGGTAAAACTTTCAAATGACATTGAAAGCAATATCGGAAGACGCAGAGTTGATTCTTTTACATAAATTACAACTGTATCAAGCATCAATATAGAAATATATCCTAACGGCATTACGCATTGTATAATACGATATTCCTGTTATACTCCAAGTGATCTTTCCAGGTGTCGTTGTAAATAATTACGTCATCGATGTACGCGTCACAATTATCTAGACAAGCTGTTAACAGATTCTTAAGACTTTGGAACGTTGCCGGAGAATTTTTCATTCCAAAAAGCATCACTTTATACTGACAATACCCATCTGGAGTTGCAAATGCCGAAATTTCGTTTGCTCTTTCCGTGAGTGGAATTTGCCGGAATCCTATTAAAAGATCAAACTTGGTGACATATTTCGCATTTCCAATTTTGTCGATGCGATCATCTGTTCTTGGTATTGGAAATGAATCTGTTTTGGTGACACTGTTGACTTATATATGGTCAGTACACATGCGGAATGTATTATCTGGTTTATTCACAGGAATACTTTACTTTTACATGATTCTATCAAATCATTCTCCAGTAAATACTGAATTTCTTTTTTCAAATATTCCTGTTCGAGAGGATTCATTATGTAAGGATGTTGTTTTACAGGTGAAGAATCTAGAATATTAACATCATGATAGATTTTATTTGTTCGTGTTGGAATATCAGGAAACAAGTGCTCATGCTCATATAATAGCTGTTTTAGTTCATTCTTTTCCTGATGTTCTAGATGTGAAAGTTTCTGGTCCAGATTGTTTAATATTTCTGAATTCTGAAGTTTGGTTAAACCAAAGTCACTACAGTCAGATTGCATTCCATCGTTGACATCCTCACACTGTGGGGCAGGTACAACTAAATTGATTGAATAATTAACTGTGCTATCTATGTCAAAATACTCCTTTAACATATTTATGTGATAAAGTTGTTTCTGTTTCCGCCTCTCAGGAGTGTTAATGATATAATTTAAGTCATTTACTTTCTTTTCAACTGTATAAGGACCATAATATTTAGCCCGAAGAGGATTTTGAGGTATGGGAAAGAGAGCCAGAACTTTATCACCAGGCTGAACACTCCGTTCCTTTGTATTTCTGTCATACCTTAATTTCTTTTTTTTTTGACTACTTAGAGTGAAGGTTAGTTCTTGCTACTTCACAAGCCTTTCACAACTCATAATTGAAATCAGAGATATAGTCAAGAAGATCAATCTCTGAATCTTCATTTAAAGAAGTTTCTTTTTCAATAACTTCAATGGTCCACGGACAGTATGTCCAAAAACCAGTTTAAAAGGACAAAAACCCAATGATTTATGAGCTGATTTCCTAACAGCAAACAACAACAAACGAAAATCCTCATCCCAATTATTTCCTATATTAAAGCAATATGACCGAATCATATTCTTGAAAGTTTGATGAAATCTTTCCAAAGCCCGTTAACTTACAGGTTGATAGACAAACGATTTAAATTATTGGATGCCTAACTCATGCATAACTTGTTGGAAAAGTTCAGACATAAAATTTGACCCTTGATCAGACTGGACAGATTTGGGAAGGCCAACAAAGTATAAACAACTTTAATAAAAGCTTTTACAATGGTTTTAGTTTTAATGTTTCTCAAAGGAATTGCCTCTGTAAATCTTGTAGACGCGCACATTATGGTCAACAAGTATTGGTTGCCTGACTTGGTCTTATGTAGGGGACCGATACAGTCTACCATTATTCAGCTAAATGGTTCGTCAAATGCAGGAATAGATTGCAGTTGAGCCTTAGATATCATCTGATTGGGTTTTCCTACCATTTCACAAGTGTGACAAGATCTACAGTATAAGACTTACTGACTCCTACATGACCACCCAAGGGAGTGTCTACACTAAGAATTTCCTGTCGATATTACTTAGGAAGAAGAATTTTATAGCTCACTGACCACACGTCACGAACGGGTCTCTCAGGTGGTCTATTTTCTCATAAGGACCCAATGTTTACAAAATAACAATCTGGGACTCTTGTCACTTCAGCTTCACTAATAGCCGTCTGAAATAAACAGGAGATCTCAGGATCTTGTTCCTGTTCGACAACGAGTTTTTGTCTTTTGTCACCCTGATTAGAATAAAGATAATGAGTAGTAAAAAGAGTATCACTGTGATCAATACCTTTTGATTGATCAATACCAGGAGAAAAATGTGACCTCATCAAACGACTGACCAATAAATGTGTCAGCTAAAGAAATAATTTCCTGATCAACATCATTCTCAAGAGCTCGTTTAAACATAGCTCTGGTAACTGCACAAGCAGGATAAAAATCAGGGATTTCAATCTCAATATGATCAACTCTTTGATCCAAACAAGACTTGTCAGCTAAAAGTGGATTAACCACGATCTTATCTCTAGATATTTCTTTGCCTAGTAACAAATGGATACCTTCTATAGGTAAATAAGTCACTGCCCCAACAATCACAGGTCCGGAAACTAAGTCTGATGCCAAATTAACACAGTGGAGATCAACATTTACAAAGCAGCACTTTACTCCCTGAATAAGAACACTTTCAATGGAAGAAGACTTCTCAGACAAAGGCAAAGTACCTGATAACAAAAGACTCTGAGAAGCTCCTGTGTCCCTTAATAGTTTAATAGGGATAGGTTTGGCAGAATCACCAATAAGTAATATAGAACTTTCTGACATGAATTATTTATAAGTCTCCATAATAGTATCAGACTGGGATTTGTTTGACCCAACAAATGTATTTCTTTCAATACAAGGCCGTGACCTTGACCTCTTTAAAATAAGAGCATTTGGAATAGCTCTGTCATTATTCTGTTGCTTACTTTTCGACCTGTAGCAATCAGAAATGACGTGCCCTTTCTTTTTACAATAAGTGCACGTAGGAAGAGATAAGGATTTCTGATCAGTCTTATCTGATGTTTGATTTCTTAAAGTTGTACCGGATTGAAATTTGGAAGAACTCTTATAAGACTGAGAAGGGATTTTTTTTACCAAAAACATGCTGATCGGAAGACTTACTGACAAATGAAACTTTGTAAGTTAAGAAATAATCATCAGTCATAAGAGCATCATTTTCTAAAGTATCCATTTTTGCTCATCACGATAGGTCTTGACATCACTTCTTGAACTCTTAAATCAATACGAGCTGTCTGAGATTATCGTAATCTTTAACCACCTTCTTGGCTGAGAACCACCTATCAAATAGTTGTTCTTTTTCCCTTGCAAATTCAACATGGGTTTGTCCAGTTTCTTTTCCACAATTCCTAAACCCCTGTCGATATGTCCCAGGTAGAAACTGATAACCCTTCAAGATATATTCCTTAACTACATCATAATCAGTGCTTTGTTGTGCTGAGAGTGAAGTGTCGACTTCACGAGCTTTGCCAATAAGTACACTTTGTACTAACAAAGTCCAATGCTCTCTGGGCCATTTCAAGTTTTCCGCAATTTTCTCAAAGTGAAGAAAGTATTTATCTACTTCTTTTTCCTGAAAAGGGGATAATAACATAATATATCTGGTAACATCATAACCTGAACTTGAGTATAAGAGGGGGGGGGGGGGTGGAGAGAGTGCTCCGTTTGCAGTTCTAATCCTTTTAATCTGTATTGCAAATTATCTTTCTTCTCTCTCGCTCTCTCTCTCTCTCTCTCTCTCTCTCTCTCTCTCTCTCTCTCTCTCTCTCTCTGTATCTGCATTTGCATTTCCTTCTCTTTCTGAATTTGCATCATTTCTCTCTGAAGCTGAAGCTTTCGTAATTCCAATTCCATCTGGGATTTTTTTTTATACCTGTAATTACTTTAATTTCCGATCAAAACCAGATCTAGGCTTCCCAATCAAACCCAAAGCAATATTATCCAAAATTTCCTTTCCAACCAAATACTGAACCAAAATATTCCTTATCTCTTGTTTTGTTAAAGATGCTTTCGCTTCAGAAAGATCATAATGTCTGGCAAGCTCGAGCAACTCGTCCTTTATCATAGACTCCTACCTTACCTGGGTAGAATTTGAAACAAAGTTACCAACATTAGATGACATTGTGAATGCTTGCTGGTTTCCTAAAGATTTCACAAATGTGTGAAATAAAAATCTTTACCAGGGACAATGACAATTCCAAAACAAAGTCAATTGAAATTTGAAGGCAGTTTTTGATATCTCTGAAACGTATTAAACAAATTGAGATCTCGAACCAGGCCCCAATTTCTGTTACGACTCTAGGTCTTAAACAATATGTAACGGTAAGAAAGTGAAACGAACAATGTAAGTAATATCAACAAGCAATTTATTTCCCTACAATACAAAGTCAAATTCAAGTGATATTTACATTATTGTGAATCAAATTCCAAATAATCCTAAATGTTCTAATCACAAGTCCAAAAATATAGAATGTTCCGTATGAGTTCCAATAGTCTTGAATGTCTTGATATAACACAATGATACAATCCAGAATGTCTTTGAATGAGTTCATAAAATTCCAAAGTAATGTATTAATTCAAAAGTCACTGGGCACTTTAGTAATTCCAAGGAATATCTTAAATACTTAATTCCTCTCGATTTATATCTGATTTAACGGCGCAATTTGTAAAATCTGTTCTCAAATGGATTCCCACAGACTGAAGTAAAACAAGGATCAATTATATGTTTGCCAAATTCCTATCTATACACATTTTCACTTATATCATAACAGGACTTGAAGCAATAAAATAGAGAAGAAACAAAAAACCCAATCTAACTGTCAACAAGACTGGCCTTGAACTCAAATGCTTGTAAACAGTGACCAGAATCTAAAGTACAACTTACCTTCATGGACAAGATTTAAACACACATTATACATTAAATATACATAAACCTGTAAACGTTGTAGCCATTTAGTTTGAAGATCATTGCTTACATAGGATATGGTGATGTGTTTTACAAGTATTCTAACCAATTGTTTACCATTGCATTGATAGCATCTCCATGTATCTTCAGGCCAAACGACACGAATAAACTAACAGGTACAGTCGCTACATTGGAAGTTAGTTTTGATATTGCTATCTCGAAAGTTTTTTCGGCTTTAATTATCCACGATGTGTATATGACGCAACGGCGGTATTTAACTCCTTGTAATATCTTTACTACTTGCTTGAAGTCATGTACTTACCACACGTTGCCATTTTCGAAGAAATGCCTCGCTAATTATTTTCTTCTTTCTTACAAAAACTTATAAGCATCATACAAGCTAACACACTAACACCCATCGAAGTGCGAAGAATATGTACTCGTATTTTACTAGATCGTCAGAAGGCTGCAGAAGTCAATTAATTTTGGCTGCCTTTGTCTTGCTCTTTTCTTTAAAATAAGGTTTATATCATTTTCTGTATGAGTAAATGTATATCGATAAAAAGCATGTCCAGATTGCTCAAGTGCTGAGTCATCTAGCATTGTTCGCTCAATCTTTTATTAAAGAAGTAATGTGTCGTTGATCTTCTTTCATTGAATTCTGCAGCTTTATCATCGTGTCTCATTCAACCTACATCAACTCCATCAGCATCAAATGCATTGAATTGATAGCCGCTTCCTGTGAATGCTAGACCGTTATCTATTGCTGCTCCATTAATCACTACTGCTGTAGTCATTTGTTGTGCTGTATTTATGAGTAACAAGGTTTGATACAGCTTCCACAATTTGTTTACATGCTTTTCTTCAATCCAATTATTAAAACAATAATATCTCCAAGTAATATACACTTATTTTTGTTTATGCTGCAAATATTAGATACGAATTCTTTTAACGGCGAATAGGTAAGCAACATGTTAGTTGTTTACACTTACAAAAATCGATATTGTCGTCTGAAACAAATGTTAAAAAATGTGCACTAAAGCTGATACAAAATGCCTAAAAACCAACTTTTTTTTAGCTGAATTGCATATTGATATAAAACATCTACTGTGTATAACCTGTATTCAACAAAACTTGACGGAGCATAGTTAATCTATACACGTCTGCTGAGTTTTATGTGTTATTTCAGCTTTAAAAGGTCTTATAACCCTTTTCTCATGATATTCAAAATCAGCATTAAATTGCGGTATTAGTACCGCTCAGATCGTAATATTTTGCAAAATTTGATGACTGTAATATATTTTATCGTTTGGATCTTATGACTGAACTCTGTAATAGATACACAGTAAGTCGTTTTCATAGATCTAATCGTGCTTTAATTCACATTCATCTAATGACTGAACTCTGTAATAGATACACAGTAAGTCGTTTTCATAGATCTAATCGAACTTTAATTCACATTCATCTAATGACTGAACCCTGTAATAGATGCACAGTAAGTCGTTTTCATAGATCTAATCGTGCTTTAATTTACATTCATCTAATGACTGAACTCTGTAATAGATATACAGTAAGTCTTTTTTATAGATCTAATCGTGCTGTAATTCACATTCATCTAATGACTGAACTCTGTAATAGATACACAATAAGTCGTTTTCATAGATCTAATCGTGCTTTAATTCACATTTATTTTGCTTTTAACGTGCTCTATCTTTTCTCTTAACTCTGTTAAATTATTTTTTGCCTGCAACTCTGACGGTGTATTAGTGTTAGTTGTTATCTTGCTGTTTACATAAGTAATTTCTGTGCCAAAATAATGTAGTATCTTTTTAATTTCTTGATCATACTGTTGGATGAAATCATTATTCAGTTCTGTCAGTAACTGTACCAGCCGAGATTGTAAAGTACCATAGTGTTCTAAATATGTTTAAAACAATATTTTCGTCATGTTACACTCCAAAGGATCTATCTAACTGTTTATCCTACGCCCGATTGGATTTGCAGAATTAAGAACAGCAGTTGTATCAGTCAGGGTTTTAATTCAGATATTTTGTCTTTACCTTAATGTTTGTAGGTCGTGGAAAGCAGTAAATAGTGTACTTAATATCTGTTTTAACAATTCGTGTTGATCTAAAATCCTTTTTTCTGCTATCATCAATGTTTTTGTAGCTCTGAAATTGTGTTAATTCTTTTGATATCACTCTGTTCAAAGGCAGTTAATTACCGGTAATTGTCAGTCTGTTCCCTCCACTTCTTAATAGCTTTTAAACCGTTATCCACCAGAGTCTTAAGTATTTGAGTATCACCACGTCTTTATACACAATTTATTTTTATTAGCTTCATCAACTCTGTGTACATGACCTGCTAGATTGGTAATACGGTTACTGCTGAAGTTTACATCAATGTTAATTGTTTGGTCTAGTGCAGCATATTTTTCGTGAGCGTTTGTCTCAATGTTAAAAGGAAAGAAGTTACAAGAACCTCTATCATTCTCCATTCAATCTATAAATGATTTACACTATTTACTTTGCATGCAAAACATATATGACTCACATATCGTGAAAATCTATAACTTTTCCATTGTCATCTCTGATGTTTATACTCAATCTGTTAAGTGTAACCCCTCTGTAATTGTTGCTAATGGTCGTTAATATTGTATGAAACAGTCTTCGTGAAAAACAGTTTTAACTGGGGAAATACCTTGTTAAACAGGAATAATAGTCATTAGAGTAGGTTTTGTGGTATTAACGGAGGAAAACATATAAATCTTTAGCTTAAGAAAGAACCTGCAACCTTGATCGATCCAGTATATACCTGTAGAGTTCCCTGGTTATTGAATCCTAGCAATTTATTATTGCAGTTGATACCCATTGTATAATTGGTGATTTTAATTTTTCATATAAATTTCAAGGTTGTAATAGCCTTCAGAATTGAAACATCCTTTGTTGATTTATTGTCGTTGATCTAAGTGAATATGTTGTCTTTCAGTTTTATAAGAAACTTAATTATACCCGACAACAAAATCAATCCTTTGCAATGAAAGGAATAGTTTACCCTTTCTGTAATGAATTGGGATCAGTTGTTGAGATATGCTTCTTTTTTAGAGAGTCTGTGGATTATAATATACCTCTTTTGCTTTGCTAGAGCGGCGCTGTTCGTTTGTATACGTAAATTTAGTACAGCCAAGAACTGTGCCAATAAGTACACGCTGCAGCCATTAAAATTGTTCTTTTCAATTTGCTTTTCTGTTAGTTTCTCCTAGATATTTTTCTCTTTTATTTCATTTCTTCTTGCTTGCATATTTTTATTTCTTTGCATCTGTTATACTCGTTATTAATAAAAAAAACAACCTTATGGTTGATTTTATGTTGTTTATAGTTTTCATTATAATGTCATCAATGCTGTTCAACTTGGCGATGGCAGATGTTACTCATTTATCATGTTTGACAACTTTTTAAAAAAATCTTCTTATCATTGAACACTTTGAAAAATTTCGTATAGATGTTGTGCAAAATCTGGTGAAGGTTATTGGAACAACTATACCAATAGCTATTCCCGATAAACGCAATTAAGCTGCAGAGACACTTATGCCGGCTTAACATGTTTCCATACCTGTCTCTAACCAATTTCAGTGTTTTGTGTGATATATTGTATTTCTTTCTCATAACGGAATGAGTTTTAATCTCTTTAACGTTGTAAAAGAATGTGTTGTGTTGTCGAGAATGGACACTCAATCAGTGGTGGCGCACATGATGCATTTTCATTCATTTACCTAACGATATTTGTTTAGTAACAATTTTATCATGTATAAATCTATTTTCTATCAGGTAGTAGGATGTAAACTAGCTAAAAGAAACTAGAGTGATCAGTTACAACTTCTTCAGGATTCACGTTTGATTGTAAACCAATTGTTAAACGAAATAGATTTTCTAGAGCTTCATGTTGCGTGGTAATTTGTGTTGACAATTTCTTTTGTTTCAGTCGATATCTTATTACCTACCTGCCTAAAGAAAGGGGGAGGGGTGGCCAACGGACCCTCAGACTTAACGCTCTACTAAAGTATCTCTGGTAATGGATTATATGTAGACAAAGTCATGTGGTCTCCAGTGAAGAGGTTTCCCATAAGGACAACAGTTTGTTTTTCACTTGTGTTGATTTTCATGGCCATTATCTGGATGCTTTGTACATTCTTTGGTATCTAATTAGTTTTAAAAACAGAAACTATTTTACTTCTTGAGCAAACGAACAATATATCTGAAACAGCTATGCCACCACCTCACAAATGATACACCTATGATGTTTGGCCTTGTTTCATTTCTTTCACTTAGTGTAATTTTAGAATCTTGTGATGTGCCGGACAGTCCGTGTGCATTCGGCACACTTTGCATAGTCTTTGACATTTTAGACCCTCCTCATTCTTTATTTAAAGTTCAGATTTCGACTTGTTTAAATTCTTCTGAAAGTTTTCCAACATGTTTTCTAAGTTCAACCCTACATCAATCTTTTGCCTTAGTTATATATCTTTTTAGGTTCTTCTTTAACCTTGTTTTCATCTTGCTTCGTATCTTGTATATATTCCATTTAATCTACATGGATATTCCTAAAATACTTAAAAATAGTCTGAAACGGAATAAAAGTTAATTGAAAGATGATTGACAGCAAAAGAAATGCACCAATTCAATTTTTACAGATGTCTAACTTCGCTATTAAGGAAATTTTGATCAGTATTATTAAATTTGTCGATGTTGGACTTCATTGCTTAATTGAAAGAGACTCATGTAAGCATGGCTATTGTAAAAAGTGTGGTAAAAGGTACACATGCATCAACATTAAAACTGCAGTCTGTACGCATTTTATTTATCAAGCAATTTTTACATAATTTTCAGGCTCCTTATTTTCAGTCGGACAAATTTAAAATATATATGTTTAAAAGTTATCAAACTAACACCCGACTCAGATAGAGACAAACTTTGGTTTAAATGACAGAAATACGGTTAGATATCAAACCCCGTTCTATGTCACATAGTCATCTCTGAGTTAAAGTTTTAATATGCCAAAGTTGTCATTTGGAAGCAATTTAATAAATACTGATGTCAGTGTGTAAATGACTAAATCTGACCATGATTTGGAAATTTTAGTAGCCCTATCATTTATTTAAAAATATCATAGGTCTTCTTAACTTGTTTATATTTTTCCAACTATTTTCAGTCAAGTGTTACGGACGGATTATCTCTTAGCGTGTTCCATTTGTAATTGCTATTTTGAATTCCTTTGTCTATTTTTGTACTATTTAAATAACCGAAAATTTTCTGAAGGTGGTGAAAGTTTGAAATGAACGAATGGAAAAATCCCGCATATGAAGATGATGATGATGTAATACATATTCAGTAATTCAAAACTATTGAAACAAATTTACATCAACATAACGTACCAAAACATGTTTTATAACTCCTCAAAAGTCTTGATTTACAAATTTAAATGCTTATCAAGAAATAAGAGTTTGTAATTTCTAACAATCACAACGACTGTGATGAATTTGCTTAAACCACGTTCAGAGGTAGAACTGGTGAAATTTATATACACTCTTTAAGAAGGTTTGGACCAATAAATCTACGTATTACTATGAAAAGTGGTAAGGAGTTTTTAAAATCCAGCTATGGCAAGTTGAAACGATGTTTAGAAAACCAGCTCAATGTTACAAAGGTAGAACTTCCATTTCTGCGAAAGAATTATGTAAACAGCGATTTGTAATAAACGGCAGATTTCAAAATTCAAGCATTTTTTAGACCCGCATATGCATGTAATATGTTTCCAACATTACAAGAAACACACCCCAAATATCCATTACAGCTAACAGTTACCATCAGGCAGCCAGTACTAGTCTTCAAGGATACTGAGATGTCAATAACACTGGTCAACAATTTTTTCTGCTTCAGAGATAAAATATGCTATTTATTAGGGACTTTGATGTGCTGAATTCAAATATGACAATTAAAACAACTGATTGGCTATTGTTTTCAATATATTTAAGTTTTTACATTTTACGTCTATGTACATTGTGTGCATAGTAGAGTTTTAATCATAAATTGTAAACCTAGGTCTTTTCATGTGTTTATGGTTGCTTTACATGATAATATTTCACCTGTCCTGTTTATGTAACACTTTAAACAACAGCAAAAGGGTTATATAAATAAAAAATATATTGAAACAAAAGTAAAAAAACTTTTATGTATATATAAGTACATAGTTTAGTCCTTATTCAGTGTCTACTCGACGCTTCTTGGCTTGTCTCTTGTATTAATTAAATGGAGCATCTCTTGTCACTGTCCAGCAATAGTCTGCAAGCATTGATGGACTCCATTTGCCCTGATAGCGTTTCTCCATTGTTGCAATGTCCTGGTGAAATCGCTCGCCGTGCTCGTCGCTCACTGCTCCGCAGTTCGGTGGAAAAAAATCTAAATCAGAGTGCAAAAAAAATGTATCTTTAGTGACATGTTGCAACCAAGGCTTTTGTATGCCTTGAAGAGGTTTTACAGCAACTCTCTGTAGTTGTCTGCCTTGTTGTTTCCGAGAAAATGTGTTGCCACTAACTGGAAGGCTTTCCATGCCGTCTTTTCGTTGCCACGCAGTGCACGGTGAAATGCATCATGCTTGTGTTTTGTCCATGGCCTTGACAAAGTTCTTCATCAGACCCAGCTTGATGTGCAAGGGTGGTAACAAAATCTTCCTTGATTCAACAAGTAGTGGATGCTGAACATTTTTCATCCCATGCTCCAATGACTGTCGAGGTGGCCAATCTCTTTTGATGTAGTGGGAATCTCTCGCACGACTATCCCATTCGCAGAGAAAACAGCAGTACTTTGTGTATCCAGTCTGCAGACCAAGCAAGAGAGCAAGAACCTTGAAATCGCCACAAAGCTGCCACTGATGTTGGTCATAGTTTATGCACCTCAAAAGTTGTTTCATAGGTTTCCTTCATATGGACTGCATGACGAACTGGAATTGATGGCAAAACACTGCTATTATGCAGCAAAACAGCTTTAAGATTCGTCTTCGATGAATCAATGAACAGTCTCCACTCATCTGGATCATGAACGATGTTTAAATCTGCCATCACACCATCGATGTTGTTGCAGGCTACAAGATCACCTTCCATGAAGAAGAATAGGACAAGATCCTTTTGACGGTCACGGAACATGGAAACCCTAACATCGCCTGCCAGGAGATTCCGCTGTTGTAGTCTGGAGCCCGACAGCTCTGCTTTACTCTTGGGTAGTTGAAAATCCCTGACAAGGTCATTCGGTTCACCTTGTGTTATGAGGTGTGGTTCAGAGGAGGAGGATGGAAGAAAATATGGGTCATGTGACATTGATTGTTCAGGACTAGAAGTTTCATTCTCTTCCTCGTCTGACTCAAGTGAGAATGATTCTAGTGAATCAGGAACCGGCAGTTCTTCTCCGTGGGGTACTGGGCGTATAGCTGACGGAATGTTTGGATAATGCACAGTCCACTTTTTCTTCTTTGACACACCTTTCCCAACTGGAGGCACCTTGCAGAAGTAACAATTGCTGATATAATCTGTTGGCTCTCTCCAAATAATTGGCATTACAAAAGGCATAGATTTCCTTTTCCTGTTCAACCACTGGCGAAGAGTTGTTGCACAAGTGTTGCAGCATATGTGTGGGGCCCACCTCTTGTCCTGATCTCTAATTTTGCAGCCAAAATAAAGGTGATGGGCTTTCTTAACCATAGTGGTCATACTGCGCTTTTGTGATGCAAAAAGTTACTTCACCACAAACATATCAGAAGTTATCTGCATTGTTCACACAAGTACGAGGCATCTCTGTTCACTTTGGCTAAACAGAAATGTGTCCCTTTGCAAAATCAAACACTGACAAATAAGAGAGCACGACACTGTATGATTTGTAGAGCTGATATAGGGCAATTTCTTCAGCAGAGTGATGTAAGCTTAGTTATGATTGCATCATCCATGACTTCTAGGAATAACATGATGCAATTCATATCATGAATGACGCAATACCAGCTTCAGATTGCATCATTCATTGTTTTGCCTAAAAAGCAAATACTGTCCAAACCCAGTCATAGATTTATTCATAGATCCATTCAAAGATGTATTTTAGTCATTTCTGGTTTAAATTGAGATCTCTTTGCTTTATAACTCACTTATCCTCCGCCATTCCCAAGTCAAGGGTCGTATATACTGACCCAGTATAATATCTTTAAAACTAGAGCCAATCAACAATTTTAAGCATCATTTTCGTTCTCAGTGACCCAGAATTAGTAAAGTTTGACAACATTTATTGCGAAAGTATTTTGGTTGTGGACCAGTGTAATATACACCAAAGAAAAATTCACCAGTGGCTAAGCAGAGACTATAATAGATGGAGTGGAGCGCTTACTACTGCTGTGCAAAGATTATCACTATACAAGAGGAAACAGAATTAAGAGGTGGTGTAAATGAAGTAGAAGTTATTAATTAAAAACATAACAACAACAAAAACAAACAAACAACCCCCCCCCCCCCGAATATATGAAAATTTATACTTAAACATGTTAACAAAATTTTTAAACATCTGAAAAACAGACTGAAGTAATAGAAAAGGCAAACAGCAAAGACAAAAACTCAAACAATGAAGAAATCTTGAAAAACATTTGGAGAGTGGTGAAAGTAAAATGCGCAAATAGTTGGACACTTAGTACAGTCTTATAACAATTTTAGACAAAGTATTGGCAGCAATTATAAGAAGTCAGTTTCCTCTGCGAGAAAGACTAAAACTGTATTTCAAGCAAAATAGTGTAACAATAGTTGCTATAGCTATAGCAATAGCAATGACAATATCAGCTGTCACTATGTTTTTAATTAATGCTGTGAAAATTGTTGTCTTCTTTACTTCTATCAAGAGTTTCTTTTGCTGGAATTTGTTACCCTTAAGTTATCTCCAGTCATGATATTGTGGAATTTTACAATTGTTGCAAATCAAACTAAATTGTTTCATATCTAATCTATTATTATTCAATTTTAATGCCTCTTCATCTGGTAAAGATATTTTAGATTCAAACAGCAGTTTTAGCATCTGAAAGTGAACAGGAAATGTTATATTCATTCGACTAATTCTAGTTCGCTTTTGTTCACCAAATGCCGGCAGGAAATCGCACAACCATATGGTGTCACCCACATTGCCCAGTATAGCTGATCATGCCAAATGTTTATGTCACGCTGTGATCTGTATATTTTGATTTTTTGTTTCGTTAAATGCATTTGCTACATTAGCTTTGCTTATGTTACTTAACAAATGTATTGCATTATGCTGAGTTGCATGACAATTGTAAAGTGGTAAGGTGCTGAACTGGTTATTTTTTTAAATATGAATTTCATTATTTAAAATCAAGAAATAAGTGTGTTGGACAGTGTTCAGCTGTACTTCGTATATGGAATGCGCTTTTCTTTTTGTGCAAATATATTAAGCCTCAACTGATTCCTTGTATTATATTCCCGTGTAATTTTCTGTTCATTTATTTATATAACCTGTTCATGTCTTCACTGTAATGCCATACTAATTTCGTTTCTTTTATACAATGTTTGCATCTCTAGTATTTTGCTTTTTTTCTTCTTCCATTCCTCCATCATCTTTTCTCTGTTTCTCTGTTACATCTGTAACATTACTTACAACTATTAATTGTACATGGTCAACAATATTCGATATTGATTGTACAATTCACTTCAGAGTTTAAATTTCAATTGGTATCAAAATAATATGTAAACGCAAAACATTCTAAACTGATTTTGGTTAACTTTGTGGTAATTCTTTAAAAATGTTGTCCTAGAAAAATGCATAGTCGATTGAGTATTTGTAAAAGTAGCTGATATGCCTTCTTGGAATGAAATTTGACAGACGTTTAAATGTGCTCATGATTGCATCAACATCTATGTAACTTTCATTGCTCATATCTTGCTCAAAATCTCGTATGCCAACTTGTATGCCAGCTTGTAATCTTTTACATTGTATTTTCTTTTCAGTTTTGCTTTTAGATATAGTTCGAATCAACTTCATATTTTTGAATGTTATTTCTTTTCATTTCTTCTATGATGCCATTTATTACCATGCTAGCACATGGCATCATTGTAGTCGCCTATCACGTTTTTCTTTTGTATTATTTGTTGTACAGCTCTGGTGTATTTGGACGCATTATTCCTTTTTTCAGTCTGTTTTTGTGATTAATACAAATTCGTATGACGTTCACGTTTTAACTCCTTCACTTCCCCCCCACATCTGTCGTATACCAAACCGCATTATCTTTCAAAAACTGTATGTGTTCATGCTGTTTAATACTGCTATCTATTTATTATGCTTCCATCTTTCTTAGTATCATCTCCATTCAATTCTTCAAGATTATAAACAACCAGTTCACCTAAAATTACTTCTCTGATTTTTAATTTTTTCTCGTTAACATTAGGAAAGTAGTCTTCTTGAAAAATAGTATTTTATATTTTGAAATATGGGTGTTTCAGCAATTTTGAATTTAAGAGTTCCACATGCATCAGTTGTCCAATATCCGAATAGATTAATCTATACTTTCCATCTATTTTTGTTTCTTTGCATTTGTTATATTCTTGCATGTCAACAATGTCTGCCTGCTACTGGTGATCCATGTGACTTGCATATACCCTTTTTCGGGGAAATCTGCTTTCCTGCTTGCTTGTGTAATGTGCATGTAGATTGTTCAGTTAACCATTCTTCCTATTCTGCGTATTTTATGTTGTTTAAGTCCTCTTTGATTTTTTCCACAACTGATTGATAATTCTGTAGGCAACTGGACTTTCAGGATCGTGCTAAAGATATCTTGAATATTGTTATCAGTTACACGTTCCATACAGAGTTTGGGATTTATTATATTGTATGTGTCAACAAGTTAATATATCACTGTATATGAATGTGACTGGTCCATATAATCCTATGAATCCTTGCGCAGTTTTCGAATTATTGATTGGCTTGCGACAGTGTGGATTTTCCTTTCCCCGCCTTCTGGAATAATTTTATTTTACTATTACTATTAACACTAAATTAAACTAGTTTTTTCAATCGGTAGCCGAACGGACATTGGGAAAAAGGGGCGACTATTACATTGGTACGCGTTTGGCGTTGATGGGACATGTGTCGATCATTGTTTAATTTCAAATCACTTATTAGGATAACTGTGTTTGGAAAATTCTTGGCAAAAGATTCTCCCTTCTATTTATTTACTTATTTATTTATCTGTTTATTTATGTATCTATTTATTTTGCTTAATCTACATCGGTAATTTCACATTTCTTCTGAAAAGTGATTTGTTCGTATCGATGCAAAGATAACAAAAGTGGAAAAGTGCAATCTTTACGAATTATATAACTTTCTTCACGAAATAAGTGCTATACACGTGTATGCAAAGATTTAGAAAAAAGTGTCTTTGTCATGAAAAAAGTGACATTTTCGTGAAGAATGCAAGTTATTTCACAAAAAAGTACCTTTAAACGTCCAGACAAATTTTAAATGAAAGATGTATATTTTTTCGTGACAAAGGTGCAATCTTCATGCAAAATTCAACTTTCTTTCACGATAAAAGTGTCCATAAATGTTCATGCAAATGTTTACGTAAACAAAAATCACTTTTTCATAAAAAATGTGCAATTTTCATGTAAAGTGTACATTGTTTCACGTAAAAAAGTAATTATTCTTACGAAGACTGGTGTTTTATTTTTCGTGAAAAATGATGATCCGTCATAGTAAGTTTCTTCAGGAAAATCTTTCATTTTTTTTTTATTTGTTCGGCCAGAGTGACGTGAAATATCCGATCACTTTTTCATTAAGATTGTGACTGTATTTGCTATACAAATCTTCCAAAAGTAAAGACCGTTTTCTCGCGTGAAAGCTTTTCTTCGTGAAAAATCACTATAATAATGATACGAATGGCCATTGATACGTTGGTCTTATCGATTCTTTAGTAAACACTAACATTACAAAATGGTGCAAGTCTTTTCTTCTTCTGAAATAAAACTCCACACTTCACTTCTATAATTATATAGCCTGGGTTTGGGACTTAAGGGTTGTTAAAAAGTTCACATGGAAGAGAAGATGGCAAATTAACAAAAGAAGATATGTATTTATGATGTATAAAGAGAGCTTCCTACCTTGTTCTCTTAAAGCTTGTTGTGCTAAGAAGAAAGACCCACTACACGATCTCCAAATTATAGTCCCATATTTAAATTCTAAATCCTGTTAAAAGTTATTACTTTAGTTTCTTCAATGTCAATGAATGTTTGCACATAACAACAATAACGACGACGAAATATGATGATAACTATTCGGTTGCAATTATGGAGGTACAATTAAATAAACAATTTGATGATCGTCATCATCATCATGATAATGTCAGTTTAATTTTTTTAAATGATTCCATAAGAATCCCATGATCCTGGCCTTCGGTTTCATTGTGTGGGATAGAAAGTATTGAAATAAATGTTGGGAAAAGAAAACAAAACCTACACAAGTTACACCGTTGGAAACCCACGTGTAATATATTCGTTCATGATGAATGGAATGGTAACGGAATCGATCACACGTGTGTTTCTAACGATGCACAAGTTAGTCCACAGCCAGGGCTCATTTTTATTTCTATACTTCAAAGTTGGTGATGTATTCTTGTTTTGTTTTGGGTTTTTTTTTGGGGGGGGGGGGTTGGGGGGAGGGGGGTTGTACTTTAAAGTAGGTAAGTTTACGATGAAATGCAAGCTTTGAGATATAAGACTGTGTATAATCTATTTTCTGTTACTTTTGTCTGATGTTTGGACTTTTACACTTTCCCAAACGGTGCTACAGTCGATTGATTTTGTATGGTACAATAAATGACGTCGGCTCCTCAGAACTCAAACGCTTTCAGATTATATCGCTATCGTTTTTTCCCCTGGATCATCTAAAACTTAGTCCATTGGCTCAGTGCATATGTTCACAAGCATGTTGACTGTACCCCAACTTACTTGTCTTATGATATATTGTGGCGTCATCGGTATATTGTGACGCATGTTGCGTGCTACCTTGTAACATTAGAAACATTCTGCTCCATCTTTACCTCCTAAGTTGTTGACAAAATCTTCACATTCTTTACTAAAATCTTCGTAAAGAAAAGATCGCAGCAAATGCAATCTAAATTGAGTGTGATGCAGTTGGTATCTTGCCGGCAGTGGCATTATCACAAGCCAAGCGAGGTAACCCACTGCGATGACCGTGTATCAGAAGATACAAAGGAAGAACGCAGAAGCGTACAAGCTTACTAACAGGGATTTTCATTGAGCGTAGTACATTTAGTGATGCGACGAAATGTTGAGTATGACAGGGAAATATAGCATAAATGATAAATTCTCTGTCTGTGAAGGTTTTCTTTTTCTAAAGTTTGTTTATTTTATATTTTTTAAAATGCTGATAATGTATATCCCCCCCCCTTCTATTTGTACGACCACACTAATATGGTTAAACAAACTTTTCCAAGTATGAAAGAAATGTCTTTATTTGAGTTAAATGCTACATATTTTCCAAAGGCAAATGTTACGGATAGTTTGTTTCATCCTTCCATGGAGATGTTAAAAAAACCAATAATTTGTGCCGAGTAAAATGTTCATCCTCCGCTAGCAATAATGTTGCACAGTAATCTATGTCTATGCATTTTTTTCATGGCTTTGTAGGTAATTGAATTTAAGTTGACCGTGTTGCCTCTTTTTATACATAAGGAAGCGTCCCTTTACTTTTTTTTTTTTTTGGGGGGGGGGGGGCTGGGGTCTTTTGGCAAAAAATCTTCCGGCTCTCAGAAAAGAGTATCTTCAGGTAAAAGTAAAACATTATCCGACTGGAAAGAAAATACCCCCCCCCCCCCCCCCGCGAAATGAAATGGTCGGTTCCTATCAATGTTAACAGCTAGTATTCTTTGTTAGTAAAACGGGTATCCGCGAGCTTCCTGGTTTGACCAAAAACCCCATGTTTGAACCTATGCTGGGTAGATCGCCACCAAGTGGATAATGACTATCCTAGAGGCAAAGGTCATTTGGGTATGTGCATTTATCATTTCATGCCTAGCAGGTATGTCTAATGTAAGTGGCTATAGTGTGGGGACCTTGATAGTTCTAAAGCCAATGATCCAGGGGCTAAGTTACCTGGGATAAGGATGGATCCCAAGTCAAATTTTGGTTGCATGTATTAATTTGTCTTTTCATGCTAAGTAAACGTATATATGATTATAGGGTGGAGATCTCAATAGTTTCCAAATTATGACACATGGGCTAATCCCATCGGGGTAGGTTTGGACCCTGTAGTCAAATTAAGCTGCACGTATTAATTTATATTTTCCTGCCGAGTAAGTGTATATATTGTTGTAGGGTGGTGATCTCAATAGCTTCCAAGTTATGACATGGGGTGTTGGGATGGACGCTGAGGTCAAAATAAACTGCATGTATTAATTTTTCTTTTTATACCTACTAAGTGCATATATGGTTATAGAGTGGGGATCTCACTAGTTTCTTAATTATGACCCAGGGGCTAAGTCTCTTGGGGAATGGATGGACCCTGAAGTCAAAGTCAGTTGAATTTATACATTTGTCTCTTCATGCGCAGTAAGGATATACAGTCCTACCCGTTTATGTCCCATTCCTCGAGCCCGAGGAAATATTGTCGACATAAGCTGATGTCGAAATAAGTGTTGGGAGGGGGGGGGGTCTGAAAAAAAGCACATTTCTCTTGGACCTGCATACAAGTTAAATTCATCTGTATGGGGTGACCTGTCGTCAGTGAGTGATTTACACTTTGAGAAAACAAACAATGGAAATTTTGAGTACATGAAGACAAAACCAATGTGAAATACACTTCTATATTGACAAATTACATTTTGGTTACCTTTGTGTAATAAAATCCACAATGCGTTAAGTGCATGTATATGAAAAATCCATGAATTCGTGTACGGGTCTCATGTTAGAAAATGTATGCATCGATCACATCCTGATAGGAAACACATGGATAAAAAATGGTTGTCCTCATTTGATCTAACACGTCTACATAATTCACTACGATATTCATTGTCGCCAGTAGCACATGGTTGCATAGTTGTTATTTACATGCTACAAGTACATGTACATGTACTTAAATTGACCTAGATTTTAGTCAGCCTGAAGCAATATATGTTCCCATCTTACTGAGGCTACCAAGGGGATGGGGGCTATTCACAGATAAATGAAAACCTGTCAACAAGTTGGTTTAAACAGTACATGTATTTATTTATGGAAGTCATCGTGAAAAGTACATAAAACTGAACAAGAGATATGCGGTTGATATGATTAATTTACTTTCAACGATGCCTTTCTTTATAGACTCGGCAGCTTTCATCCATCCTGACAGGGTGTTATGGTTAAGTGAAAAGTTTTCACAGACATCTTTGCGAGATGCCCCACCTTCAACTTCCTTAACAGTCAGATATTTAGTTTCCAGAGACTGTAAATTTAATCTGCGTTTCACACTGCCGTTGGTAGCCATCGTAAACATAAATAAAGTTAAAAAGGAAACTTTCATGGCACAATAAACCTATTTTAATCACCGATCGCTTTTGAAAATACAACAATCGATCAGATTTCATTGCTCTTATTCAAGTTTGGTGATGATTTTTTTAAATGAAGGGTGGATTGTTTTTATTGAATATTGTAACCGGCTTGCTTTGATGACGGGTACATGTGTTATTTAAGTCGCCGCGAGAGGCCAACTTTATAGGACCAAACAAAAGCCTGTTTTTTAATTCGACCGAGACATTAAATCCTGGCGGCAAGATCAACTAATTGTTGAACAAGTACAGGTCGGAACTGGCCGCTTGTCGACATAAATAATCAGGCTGCAAAATTAAAGCCTGGCGGCAAGATCAACTAATTGTTGAACAAAGTATGGGTCGGAACTGGCAGCTTATCGACATAAATGATTAGAAAACAAAGGATTTGTTCAGGCTGGGACCAAGGGCTTCTGTCGACATGTACGTTTATTTTTTTATCTCGACGTCGACATAAGCATGACAAATTTGGTAGTAATAGTAGACCAATGGACCGGGACTTTGCTTTTTTGTCGACATAGGCGGCTTGTCGACATAAGTGATGTCGATATAAGTGGGTAGGACTGTATATGGTTATAAGGTGGGAATCCCATTGGTTTCCACGTAATGACCCAGCAACTAAACCTCTGCGGATAGAGATGAACGCCAGGGGTAAATGTCAGTTACATATATAAATTTGTCTTTTCATGCCTAGTAAATGTGTAGATGGAGATAGTGTAGGAATCTCAATAGTTTCTATGATATTGCCCTGGGACTAAATTCTTGGTGGTAGGGATAGACTCCTGGGTATCATCCTTCTGGCATGTGTTGACACTTTGCTTGTTGATCACATATGGCGATTCTCAGACACACGAGGTATGCAACTCTGGGCTTATTTGAAATGTATGTAAAATCAGCCCCATCCCCTTATCCCCACCCCAGGATCGTGATCAAAATTATAAAGAGTGTTAGCACAATCTACACCCATAGGAATATCGTTGACCCTAGTTTTATGTGTGTAGCTTTAACGGTGTTACAGGAGTTCAAGGACATTACACACATATCACGGTACGCATATATCACAATATCCTTTGAAAATGATAGAAGGAAAACAATAGTTACCACATAGAATCTGTTACTACACTGTCGTTACTTATTCTTGATTCTGTACAGTATTGCTTTAATGACTGCAGTACAAATGTCAAACTAAACGTAAAGTACATTTAGTATCTTCAGCTTACAAAAATACTGTGCAGAACTAGAATAGTGTGCTTACTGGTTCTATGTGACGTCTGCTGTACATCCATCTGGCAATAATAATAATAATAATAATAATAATAATAATAATAATAATAATAATAATAAGATGATGATGATGGTGATGATGATTATGATGATAACAATGATAATGGAACCACAACTATCGTGATGGCTGTGGTAGTGTTTAAAGTTTTGACAGTACACTATTGTTTAAAGTCAGAAATTTAATGAAATCTATTATATGCAGATGTAAGTTATTTTGTATTTTAATATAAGTATGCATGTTGGTATTTTGTGTATTGTCGTGATGATGTATTAATGTTTATATACGTTTTTTTCCACAGCTAATCTTAACCCCGTGTACACCGGTATTGTTTTGTCTGAAGGTATGCTGATTGTCATAGACGAGGAGGCGTGTAATGTCCGACTGCACAGACTCCATGATGGAAAGTTGCTGGCTACATCAGACAAACTGGAGTCAGAGCCTTGTGGTATCTGTTTAATTAAAAACACGAAAATCTGTGTGAGTCTTTGGGACATGATAATAATCATGTCAGTACAGTGTACTGGTGACAAGGGTGCCATAATACGGGAGACGACAATACCTGTAAACACAGTATTTGATTTCTGTCACGGAGTTGTGAGATTCATGAATGACATTATTGTCTGTGGTGTGAAACGGGGCAATATATACTGCTCTGTAGTGTCCCTTCGTGCTAAAGAGGTTTACAATTCTCACCAGATCTGTAAAGGGGGTTTGAGTCATTTGACCGCAAAATACAACAAAATTTATATCTCGTGTTACGCTGGTCATGACTTCACTGACGATACTGGTGTATACGGATGTGACATGCAGAATCCCGGTAAACATACATTTATATACAAACACGAAGATCTGAACTGGCCCAGAGGTATAACTGTGGATACAAAGGGATTTATATTTGTGTGTAACAACTCCCCTTGCTGTATTCATTATGTTACGGGTAAATGTGAGCCAGTGTCTATCTACAGGGATGGGGTGCCATCAGATGTCTATGCCATAGTCTGGGACCAGGGACTTCTGTATGTCACATGCTGGGGGACTAATGTCATCACTCGATATAAACCAGAGTATTCACATCAACAAGGTAAGCCTTATTTCTTATTTTATTAACCTAAACGTTTACATTACAGAATTAAAACTTTATTATCAAAAACAAACAACTTTAAAAGATTAAAGTATAATTACAATTCAATCACAAAAATGGAAATAATAATTCAGATTGTTTATTTTCATTTTTTGAGCTGGTTCTATTATGATTTTGCAAGGAATATTAGCTTTAGCTACGAGCAAATGAAACAGACCAGAAAATCGCCATTTAACGGTATTTGTAATCAAATTATATAAAAACAAAATGACATCTATAACTAAAATAGTCGGTACTATACATTGACATCACCAGTATGACTTGCACTTTTGGGATCGGCCATTTAATATTCGTGGTGAGGGGTTTGTTGGTGGCTGGGATTTTCTTTTGAACCAGGATATGTATTTTTTCCCAAAAGGTTCCCAGGCCCCTTCACCCAAAATTAAACGGTATGCCCCTAAAGGTGACAGTTATGAACTTGGTTTAACAGCACACAACATGTCTTTCGTACTTGGAGTAATATAGTAAATAGGATCATAGCCAATCATTTTGAGCGATATATATATATATATATATATATATATATATATATATATATATATATATATATATATATATATATATATATATATATATATATATATATATACTCTGTCTCTAGTCCATTAATAATGAATCGTACCCCACCTCCCGACTTCCAAAGTATTTACCTGGCACAATTACAATCTTGCTGTGGATTATTTAATCCCGTCATACCTCCTTACAAATTTCAAACCAAACCTTGTTTCGTCAGCGCAGACTTTTCTAATTTGGGAAAATAAAGCCATCAACGGCGAGTATAATGTTAAATCCATACTATTTTTAGTAGACGGAGCAAGCTAATACACGTCGTAAGGTATACAATGTTCAAGATACCAACCACTATAGTTTGTAAAATTTAAAAAAAAACAGGGACGCAACTTCATTGAATCATAACAATGTAATGTAATGGATTTTATCGCTTTTTTAATTATATGCTACACATTCCAAAATAATGCAGTCTGAATAAAAATGCCTTTATACTATTTTTGTTCAATTCATTAAGTAGCATTTAAAATGTCGTTGCTTTGACTATATTTAAAAGAACAAGTAATTTAGACATTTGTATCATTATCATTATTATTATCATTATTATCATTAGTAGTAGTAGTAGTTGTAGCATAATGTCCAAATTACATATTCTTTTTAAATGTTAGTCAAATTGCAGGCATGCTAATTGCCATCCAAATATGCATTAAACATATTTCTAGGGTAAAGACAGTTGTGTTCATACTGTGGAATGTTTAGCATATAATATAAAAATGAAAAAAAAAATCTATAATCTACTTATATGACATATTTATGATTTACAGAATGACATATTTATGATTTAGAGAACTTTTTTACTGTAGCTTTTATCCCTTTATTATAGCTGTAGTCGTTAAAATGGTAGGTATCTTTTATGGTCTATAAAGTATAGATGGACTGCCTTTTTTACATGTGGAAACGTCTTCGTCTTAACCACGCACCTTACGTTGTACAGTAGGCTGCTCTGTCTACTATAAATAATACGGCTTTAACACTGCACTCACCGTTGACGACTTAATTTTTTCAAATTACAAAAGTTTGGCTTGACGGGACAAGGTTTGGTTTTAAATTTGTAAAATATTAAGGGATTAAATAATCCTCAGCTAGACTGTATTGTGCCAGGTAAATACTTTCGAAGACAGGAGATGGGTGATGATTCGTCCAGTGGATATGGGTAGGTCTTTATACCACAATGCTGCGCTGCAGCTTATACTTTCTGCTCGAAAAACACATTAGATGCGGACTTTAGAACCTTATTGTAGTCCAAAATAAAATTTGGTATTCCTGGACTCGTGTACTATAGATTTGTCCACCCTTGACAAATCGCCATGTTAATTCACAAAATTCTTAACAAGACTGCACACTTAAACCTAGTCTTTTGGTTTTAGTTATCAAATTCACACAATAGAGATTTGAAAATCCTATTAAAATTGAGATCTCTGACATACCGGTAGATCTTGATTTTAATCAGATTTGATTGTTGAAAGTTATGATTTATTCAGTTGAGTCCTTCGTTTGCGATTATGCGCCTAATTGAACACCACTAAACTGTATATAATTAGTTTTATTTAAAAGGGATAGATGCATATTGCAGACAGCTATTTACACGAATAAATCTGATATAGCTCTAAAACTTGGGTTAAGCTTTGTATAGTTAACATTTTAATTCTGCTTCAATGTCGATAACATATATGTAACTAATCATCCATTGCTTGCACAGGTGGTGTCCCAACAGAAATTTTGAACATGGACGACAGATCGATCCAACTTTTTGAAGAGGCATTAAAATATGGAAAGGAGAATGTTTACAGTATAAGAGTCATGGTCGTCGGACACATGGGTGTAGGCAAGACGACCCTGATCAAGCGTCTTCTTGGAGATGAAGTCAACATTTCCGAGAGACAGAGTACTGAAGGCATAGATGTGCATGTCAATTGCTGCGATGTTTCTTTATCAACGTTTGAATGGACACGGAGAAAAAAAGGTATATGACTGTACACTAGTTGTTCTCAAACTTTTTTGATCGTGACCCTAAATACCATCTTTTGCTACCCAAAATGGAGTACCAGTACCCTCACTAGGGTCGCTACTCGTGGTTTGTGAACCACTGCTGTACACTACTGTAACATATCTATATCTCTGTTTTTATACACATGCCATAAGGTGATACGTAGCATGCTAAACAAACAAACATTTGATAGAGTATTACTAGTTTTCCTACAATTAATACTTCAACATGACCCAAATGCTGGAAAATTATGGAATATTTCCTTTATATCTCTTGATAAGCTCTCCAAAAGAAAGACTATGAAAGTAATTAATATTAACCCTCGTAATGTACAAAATAATTTATTTTAAATAATGTATGATTTTATTACATGCATATTAATTAGGGCCACCTAACAGCCCCCAATTTTCATTGGTCACAGCATTTTTTTTTTTGTGTGTAATATCTCAGTTCCATAAAACTGCAATATCCCAATAGAAAGTAAATTTTGCTTTCCTGCACTACGCCTTCATTCCATTTATATTCGTAACTTATTTCACTGGATCGTGACCATAGTTTCACTATTTTCATTACCGGAAGTCATCGTGATCATACAAAAGTTTGGCATTGCTTTTCGGTTCTGCCCTGCAGTTATTAAGTACTTCTGAAAGAACATGGTGATATTGTGTGCCTTTGCAACAGGCACACTGGAGAGAATGTTGGCATACCTCTTTGCTATATTCATTTATTGTAACTGGAATTTATTTATCCTCGACCCGACATGGTTCGTGCCCTTAACGTGAATTTTTAGCGTTTGCATTATAATATCATCGAACAACCACTGTTCGTGCACTTAACGGGAATTTTAACGCGTTCATTATAATATTGTCAGAATCTATTCAAATAACCATAGAAAGTGTTCAACTATATCTACTTCATCTAATTATCGTTAAAAAAAATTTGGCATTTATGTATCCTGGACTACCCTATTTTGACGCACTTAAGAACTTGCTTTCACCTTTTCAGAAATATACTCCTTTCATAGTGATGCCTCTCATTATTATAGAACCATTAGTTATTTTAGCAAAGCATGCATAAAAAATGACAATGATATATTCCCTAATACTCTTCCTTGCATGCTTTCAACCAAAGGACCCCTCGTCGGAAAGTTTGTGTATTACGTCACCCTTAATGACGCACTTCACAGAAGTCTATTCTAGTAGTGACACCAGTGTACATTTGCGCGGGGAAAAAAAACTATATTACAGAGGAACATCAATAGGACATAGAAAACTCAAGTTTATGGGTAAATTACATACATAAATTTAACTTGGCATTCCTAAACTTTTCTTATATTTATCATTAATCTGGTTTTGGTACAGATTTTGCCTTGAAAGGAAAAATAATCAAATTTCGAAAAATCATGATGGTATTAATTTTAAAATTGTGTAGTTATAATTATAAAATAATTATATTCAGCATGTGACCTTTTTCCCAATACTTAATTAGCATTGTGAACATGCAGAACCTCAATCTTTGTATGTACTGTTTTTGGAACATCTATACTGTTTTGCATCCTTCACAATTTATTTATCCAGAATGCAAATAATCAAAGACAGAATACATAAAATTACAGGAGAAGGTTTTATTTTCATTATTTATCATTCGTGCCATTATCAAACAAATCTTAAAGAAATAAATTGGTCAAAACAAGTTAAAGATCAAGAATGTCTTAAAAGATTATTGAAAATTTACTGTTAAAGTAAAATTGCTTAATTATCAGATAAAAAATCCTAATAATTGATTTAAATAAGCAAAATCGTACAGGATACTAATTTAATTATTAAATATATCGTAAAAGTATATGTTTTTTGTAAATTTCCACAAATTATAATAACAAATACAGTGGTCCCCCTCTTGAACGGCCCCCCTGACCAGCGGCCACTCGCTTTATATGGCCACAATCCCTTGGCACCGACGAGTTTGTGTTCAAAAGTACCCCTCAGGGACGACCACCCCTCTAACGCAACCAGCTGCCAGCATTTTAGTGCAAAAACGGTCAAATTTACCCCCGCGAGCGGCCACATAATGGTTGTTTACAGAGTAAAATCTCGATAATATTTTTTAATTTCTCAATTCAACACATTGACATTTGTTCCAACATGCCAATAAAGTAACTTTAATCCTTACAAAGAGTTATGTACCGTAATCACGGTAAGTCTTGGGACACGAAAAAATAATAATTTTTTTTCGTGTCCCAAGACTTATATGCCTGTAAAATATATAAAATTGTTGGTGTCCCAAAACTTGTAGACACAAAGAAATGTAAAGACAAAATTGGGAAGATTGCCATACGTCACACAGCAGTGACCACCTCGTTCAATTACCACGTCATTCGTCAATAAACTGTTATACACTACTATGATTGTTTATGTTATTATTTTGCTTGTGCATATTTTCCGATCCAACATGATTTAAAATAAAGGTAAATAAAGACTTCATAATTCACGGGCTGTTTACATTTAAGGGAAGACCTGTACTATAGTGTACAGTACTTACACAGTGTAAATCGTACTTGGCGTCACTTATATCCTTGTTTATTCCCAAAAATATTCGATGCAGATTTTGCTTTATTCATCATTTTTACCAAATCGCATTCTTCCATATTACATTTCAGCTACACGTTCATTGCTGTTTCATTTATTTGGATTCACACGCTCAACAGTTACTGTTTTTCAGTGGTATAAGCGATCCTACAAAGTGATGTAATCTATATGAAAAGGCACGCATGTTTAATTTTATAAAGCAATAACCAGCATAAATTCAAATAACTTGTCATATATAATATATGTTAAAATTCTGAATAGATCAATTAAGAGCATCATTGATCCATTTTAGTTTTGTATTTCGGCTTCACAAAATGATAATTTTCTACGCATTATTCATTCCACTTTTGATTTTGGCAAGCTGGTTGTTTTGGCGTCTCCTTTGTTTATAATTGGCGGATTTGTCTTTTGTTTTCCGACAGCAATCCAGGCCAGTTAATTGTTAAAACCCTGAAATTGGCTTGGGTAAAGAGGAATTTTGTCTGGCGGCAATGCCGGTACTTTGATGTGTGATTGGCTTCTACTGCGTAATATTAGCACGATTACCGTAACTGAGTAAACATGACTTATTTAAGGTCGCTTACATCAAAGCAAACTACCAGTTTTTATTTTAAAAGCATTATTTCTTAAACTTCTTTATCGTATTTTAAAGATATTATTTAAGTTTAGTGCAGTGATGCCTATGATTCGAATAAAATGTATGTACTTCATTCATCACAAGTAAAATCTTCAATGTACACGTGGTGACGCCATGATGTAAACATGCGTACAATAAATGCTATTATAGAGTTGAAATAAACACCATTTTCATTGTTCTCATCCTGGTATCACATTGTAATAAATTAGGTATTTCCATTTTCAGGGAAAAAAACTCCCCAATAATTACAGGTGACTTTCGACAATTTTAATGCAATAATGCATAAACTGACAATAGTAAACTAGAGACCAATAGGGAGAAGTTATTGTTGAATGGGTATAACATACCGCTAATGCTCAGTTCTTGTCATCGTCTGATTAAATTATACATATTTTAATTTGATAGAAATAATAAGAAAACAGAGAAAATTCAACATATTTATTGACTCTTCAAACAAATTGTAATAATTTATAATATTTCCATGTAATAATTCATAATGAGAGTCCCTTAACAACCACGAAGTCCTGTTTATTTTAAATGAGGTTACGATCGATAAATATGCAGATCGATCAGTAGAAGAAAAAAATGTTTTAGGTGTCCCAAGACTTATAGTACATGAAAAAATTGCTTTAACTTCATGTCACAACTTTTATAGGTCATAAAAAAATTACTTTTGAAAATAATTAAGGGTGTCCCAAGACTTACCGTGATTACGGTAATCCAATTACTGCCATGTGTTCCTTTGATGTTAGCTTTTGTCACTTTGATAATTACTGGTTATTAATACCACCGATAATTATCAAGAGGACAAAAGCTAACCGCTGAGAAGCACAGCATTGATCAGCTCAAGTCAGCGTGACATCCGGTCGCCAGATAGTAAAATGGTATGTTAGCCTTTACGGCTTCTCTCTAATAGATTATGAAATGTCCATAACCAGGTACCAGACTGGGGAAGAAGAAATAAAAGTCGATCACGTGACAGACTCACTTCCGTTGTAAACACTGTGCCTCACGCGTGAATGCCCGCGAAGGATTAAGTTGTTGCAAAATATCGTCAGACATTCTCAGTTTAGAACAAAAAGTGAAAGCAATTAAATTAAACGAAGAAATTTTATGTAACAAAGATTCAAATAAACATCGTCAATATACATTCAACTGCATTGAGTGGGAAGACAGAATCGACGGACGTACAGGGATAGTTACAACCAAATGTTTGTGCCCAGAATTTACCGACAATGTAGTTTTGCACCACGATTCATGATTATTCATATTTTTTTAAAATTTCATTGATATTAGTTTTATCATATTGAGTCCTTAACCAGATAATATTCCTGTGATTTTTACATGAAAATATAAAATATATAAAAATTAGTTACATCTTTTATACTTTATATGTAGTTATTACTCACAACTGTGTGATCCCCCTTTAGAAAGGCCACCCGTCTTATAAGGCCACTTTCTTGCTGCAGAAGGGGTGGCCTTATAAGAGGGGGACCACTGTAACCACCTCTGAAAATCAGTTATGACACATCCACATGAAACTGTATAACATTGTACACCTTTCTAAACAGTGTTACTGATGCAGTTATCAGCTGTGAGTCACGTTGCTAACACATGTTGAGTAGCAGACTGGATGCCTATTATGGCGGGAAGTTGATTTGCCCTGTCAGAATAGTTAGTAAGGATTTTTATGAGGATTTGCTGGTTGAAAAAAAGAGAATTAGTGAAATGGCGTTTTTTTCATGGTATGTGTCTTTGTTTCATTTCACAACCGATAAGGATAGGATTTTCTACAAATTTTTCTGTCTGTGTGACTTGATGTTGATCAGTGTACATTAATGTTGTGGTTGTTACTTCATTGAAAGATGCGTTCTCTCGAAAACTGGGAGTTTATGACACTGCGTCAAAAGAGGGTAGCGTCAAAATAGGGTGTGGGACGATACATTAGTTCAGAATTACCGTTTTTCTGAGCGTGTGTAAGTTTACTTATTTCCGGAAGTGATATCCATGGTTCGTGACACTGACTAAAAAGTCACGTGGCATATGACCAGAATGTGCCAGTTTGGCCAAGGTATGGATATTATTAGTTTATAGCGTCTCCATGTTTTTGAAATAAGAAAAATAAAATTTAAGAATGAAAATTATTTTCCCGTTAATTCTATATGCAGTTTGTGAACTTACATTACTGCTTGCTTGTTCTTTACCATATAAATACATGACTCAATAGACTAACAGACAGACAGAGACAGAGGGAGAGAGAAATTTTAAAATAGACACTGGTGAATGGATATACATTTTATTATAATAGATTCAGTGTCTTTCGATTTAGAATATATGTTCATTATGAAATAATACTGAAACGAAAAAGTTCATAGTGAATATATATTTCGAGTGTAAATTTTTCTTACGTTGTATAAGAACCCCACATGATTAAATCCAAATATTTACGTTGGCTCTCCAGTTGTATAAATTCCCAAAGTGTGTTTCCCTGTTCAAAATATGTAAACAAAGCCATCATGTGATTAACGACGCTATCCTTAGCATATATTAGAAAATTCAATGCCAAAATGTTTGACACAAATAAGGCATTAGTGAAAATATAGATTTTCATTATGATTTGTTTAAACTACATGAAATTACCTGTTTAAATCTAATTTTGTCTGATTTTACTATTTAATCCATTCCAGTCACTCTTGAAGAACACTGGTGACACAGTTGATGACATCATTATCTCGTAACAAGCGCGTTAGGTTGCGAGAAACATGGTGCATGATTGAAAGATTTTGACGACATTGTGTGGTTGGACAATATTGTGAAAAACTATTAAAATCACCATAGAATGTGTTCAACTATCCTCGAAGAGCCATATTTCATGACCTTAATGTGAATTTTGATGTGTTCATTATAATATTGTGAGAATCTATTCAAATAACCGTAGAAAGTGTTCAACTATATCTACTTCATTTAATCATCGTTAAAAAAATTTTGGCATTCATGTACATTAGTTCAGAATTACATTTTTCCAAGCATATGTAAGTTTACTTCTTTCCGGAAGTGGTATCCAAGGTTCGTGACACTGACTAAAAAGTCATGTAGAATATAAGACCGGAATGTGCCAGTTAGTCCAAGGTATGGATATGATCAGTGTATAGCGTCTCTGTGTTTTTGAAGTAGAAGAAAAAATTTTAAAATGAAATTTTTTTTCCGTTCATTTTATATGCAGTTTGTACACTTACATTACTGCTTGCTTGTTCTTTACCATATAAATACATGAATCAAGAGAGAGACAGACAGAGGGAGAGAGAAATTTAAAAATAGACACTGGTGAATGGATACACGTTTTACTACAATAGATTTAATGTATTGATGTAGAATGTATGTTCATTATGAAATAATACTGAAACGAAAAAGTTCATAGTGTATATACATTTCCAGTGTACATTTTTCTTACGTTGTATAAGAACCCCACATGATTAAAACTAAATATTTACATTGGCTTTGCCATTGTATAAATTCCCAAAGTGGGTTTTCCTGTTCAAGATATGTAAACAAAGCCAACATATGATCAGCGGACCTATCTTTAGCATATAATACAAAATTCAAGACCAAAATGTTGGACACAAATAAGGCATTAATGAAAATATAGATTTTCATTATGATTTTTTTATATTACATGAAATTACCTGTTTAAATCTCATTTTGTCTGATTTTACTTATTAAATACTTGCTGTCACTATTGATGAACGTCAGTTGATGATGTCATTATCTAGAAACAAGCGTGTTAGGTTGCAAGAAACATGGCGCACAAAATCAGGAGGTTGGATGATATATCTGCTTAATTTATTCATCGTTGAAAATTGTTTATAAACCTCTAAATCCTTTGAGAGGTACCGTTTTTCTGAGCGTGTCAAATTTTTTTTTAAAAAATCATAAAAAATACAAAATATGATCTAGATATGAATTAACATAATCTTACATGTTGCCAAGAGACTCAGTTTTTGTAAAAGCCTAACAGAAACTACAACTCTTACATAATGCACTAATCACAGCTAGTTTTGTTGTTTATTTCTGAATACAATGTTCTCTATACCTTCAGCTCCAACCCCCCTGGGCTTGCGCAATTGGTACCGTTATACATATAGCCAACATTTATTTTTTCAATAATCTGTGATACGGCTCGGGACTGTACAAGTAACAAGTGTACTAAGTCTCGCTTGTCAAAAACAGTTGTATGTGGTACCAAGCTATGTCTTATATTAATGTGGTTAGAAATGTCATTGAGCTGTTTAATCTGCTGTTTTCATACTTGTGCTTCACTACCAAACTATTTTTTTTGAATAATATGAATTGTTTTAACTATGAGCAAGGAAGCAACCTTTTCAGTTGTACATTATGTCATATTATGTAATAACCAGGTCAAAGGTCAATGTACTAATTAGTATGTACTTCTCCATCTTCAAAAAGGAGAGTTTGTCTAAAATAAAGGACTTAATATTTGCTTAGTAGACAAATAACTTAACATCAGAGACATGAACATGACCCAATATTATTATAAAGTATAAGCTTTCAACGCTTTACACCGACTGCAGATACATGGGGTCACTAACCCCAGTTCTTGCATGAAGGCCAACCTACCCATCCACTCTGTAACACAAATAGAAAGCTTCCCTCCTTTGTGCAGTGAATAAAATCCATGCAATAAGCCAATCGGTCACCAAATATAGTAGCTCACAGCTTCTAAGCACTTATTTTGGATTTTGGGTGAAATTTCGGGAACAAAATACAGACAAATGCGAAGGAAAAACAATAAGTATAGCAAGTCAAATGGAGTTAAAATCAGGAGGAGAGTGAACATCTAAAAGGGACATGTTGCTTGTAATAAAGGAATCAAAAGAGACAAGAGCAACACAGAGAAAAATGAGAAGAGAAAGTTTGATCACCTTACCTTAGACAAATATGTGGAGGCAGTGCCCCATCGGTCCAAGGACAGTCCCAAAGCACCGGTACAATTACATCCCTTACAAGCATCAACATTTCAGGAAAAACAGTGTGCATTCCCATCTGAAATTAAAGGGTAAATAATTTAAATCATATAAATTAAAATAATTGGCTTAAGTTACGCACAAGCAAAAAAAAAAAGAAAAAACATTCTGTTAATTTTTTTATCTTTTAAACTTTGCTGTGAGAAATTATTAAATTAGTTGTCCTTACATTTGCATCAAGATTGAAGGCTAATATAATATTTCACACTAAATCTTCCTTTATTTACATAAACCAGCAGTGAAAATGTGAGTTTTTATTTCTTCAAACGTTATGTATGTCGTAAGGGAGATAACTGAATGATATACATAAGGTGTGGTATATTTATTTCCTCCAATGTATTATCCATGTAATATCAATTAGTTCATAAAAACGTATTAACTTGCATGCAATTAAATTTTTATCCAAAAATAAATTATTTATAAAGTGAGAACCTAAACTTGGGCTTCTATATGTAGTAGAGACCTTGAGAGTGATTTAATTTTGTTCTCGGTGATGAGGAGGCTGCCTCATATCAAATAGTTTATGTTCTCTAGAATGCCGGTATGTGGAGTGCAGACTTCCGTAAACATGCCAGTATGCTCCCATGCTATT
The DNA here is from genome assembly GCA_029931535.1 of Margaritifera margaritifera. Classification (NCBI taxonomy): domain Eukaryota; kingdom Metazoa; phylum Mollusca; class Bivalvia; order Unionida; family Margaritiferidae; genus Margaritifera; species Margaritifera margaritifera. The sequence continues at coordinate 2,967,613 of JAQPZY010001450.1, read as the reverse complement.
CTGGATTTTTATGATGGAACCCAAACTTTGAAGAATAGTGTAGACATGAATGGAAGCCAGGATCCACTTTAGTCTCTTATGAAAATAATTGACCCACAAAAACCCTGGTTGTAGATCAGTGAGCTGCAGCAGAATAAAAGACATTGATCAGCATGCTTGCTCTTTTGGCTTTATTGTGTTTTGTGTTTTTTCTCACCCAGGCCAGCCTGGATTAAATCTAATTAAAACTGAGTTCAAACTCAAAATCTACTTATAAGTAAATCTGACAGACACTGATAAAAATGTATATTCTGATGACCTTTGGGATTCCCAGTCCACTTATTTTAGTAACCTACTAACCTACCAGATAACGTGTTGCATTTTGTCTTGTGGAGAGTTATAATTTGACACGATGTGTTTTGAATAAAGTTTTTCACTGTGATAAATGTGAAATCAGTTTTTTAATTGGTGAGTAGAAAGAACAACAGAGCAAGGCACCATATATGTGTCTGTCAGGTCTATATTATGTTGGAGATCTTGATTTCAGCCATATTGTCAAGGTACTTTTATGCCCATCGCCTCACCACGATATAACCTTCATGTGTTGATGTGCTGTAAAACACCTAACAAATAAACAACAAGAAATTATATCCAGTTATTAGGTTAATCTTTGCTCTTAGTTCTGAGTTCCTTTTGAACAAATTGATAAAGCTTCAAACTTTATAAAAGGTCGGACTCTAAGATTAAAACCAAAAATGTAGCTTGTGTTGAAAGTTCACCATCTAACATTAAATTTAACGTTGTCATTGGCAAACATGTAAATTGTGGGCTACAAAATCTTGCTTTATGATAACATGAAGCATTCCATAAGGAGATAATTTCTGCCTAAGCGTACAAATTACTAAAATCTTTTTGTTTTGTTTTTGTTGGTTTTAATGGCTTTTTAACACATTATTAGCTATATCAAACCATGGAAATAGTGCCAATCCCAATGACAAACTAAGGCAGCCACCCCGGGCTGGCTTAGGCAGGTACTGAACCCAGCAACTCTTAGATTTCAAGTCTGATCCTCTACCAACTGAGCTACCTCTGCTACCTCTACTCAGATCTCTTTGTGAATGGGGTACATACTGTGAGTTCATTTATTTTGGTGGGTAATAATTTTCTTGGTTTTGTAACAAATGACGTGACATTTTTATCACTACTTTAAATTTGTAAATTTATAACATGGGGACTAAAACTCCAAACATGAAATATTGTTTGTTGAACTTTCAAGTTCATGGTTTACAGTGTATCAAGAAATATTGTTTTTGTTGTTAAAGTTTTGCAGTTTTAGACAAATTAGCATACAAAATGTTCACAATTTGAGTGCTGGGTGTTATGGACTAGACTACTTCATCATTATCTGACCAGTTACATTTTATTTTCTAACTTGACCTCAAAAGTTTCAAAAATAAAATGCTCAAGAAATGTACCTATATAGGTTAAATGAACCATGGAATCCACAAAAATACAGAGCTCCCATTAGCAGTTCCATATTAGGAGTCAATACTGATGTAGACTCAGATCTGTCAGCACATAATGCACTCCTGCTGGTTAATGTGGTTCACATAGAATCATCAGAATAAACAAAACAGGACAGATCCTGATCTGCTTGCGGATTATACACCAGCGTGTACATTGTTCATAGTAGCACGAGCTGATTATACCTGGGACATGTGGCATTAAACGCGGCTGTCTCCAATACTTGTCCAGAGGGATGCTGCAATAGACTGACAGTAACTCAGTGGAGTAGGGTAGCTAAAGATATCACTGTTGAATGATGCTTGTTCAGTACTACAGAACTTTGCAAATTATGCAAAAGTCAGCTTGCACAGGACAATTTGACTGGAAATTTGAACTTTGCACTCGCAAGATTTGAGCTTGTCCCAAATATGACAAGAAAATATGATAAAATAAAGGAAAAAATTTGAAGTAAAATAAAATATATGGTGTTTTAATAATGAAATCGCAATATATTTATTTTACGAAAAAAAAATCTTTTCTTTTCATTTGTGTTTGCATCTCAAGATCATATGATGATGATTAAAGTTATCAAAAAAGTTATCAAGAAAGATATATGTAAATAGTCAATGTAGACAGATGTAGATGAAAATAAAATATATAGAATGCAGATATAATCAGAATAGCCAATACTGACATACATGTATAAAGATAGATAAATGGATAGGTAGATAAGGATTTGGAAACTGCTTAAGAGAGAGATGTTTAGGTAAAAGACCTTGGTTTCCACAAGAGAACATCACCATCATTTGTTGGACTTAACCAGATTTGGCATGTACTGAGCATATTTACTAGGAGACTCTAAAAGTGTTCTGTGCTATTCTTGTAGATAAAAGAACAACAGAAAGAAAAACATCAGAGACATCACTGAAAGGGTCATCGTCAAATGTTCCTCCAGCTCAAAAGAGCTATCAGATGTCAGCACATCAAGCGAAAACTTCTGACTTGGAAAATTATGAGTAAGTAGTTAATTTCTCTTTTTTTACAAAAGCGAGGAACATTAAATTGGGTCTTTCCACTCGTCCATCCATCTGTTCTTTCTTCTGTCTGTACATATCATTTTTGTTTCCACTCAATAACTTTGAATTATTATTAGATTTCAACCAAATTTGTTATGCAGATGAATATTGTTGAAATGGCTTTGATTTTCATCATTCTGCAACATCGTTTGGTAGAATTTCATCTGCCAAAATCTCCATCATACTTCAGATTGCAGGAGTAAAGTTGGGTACAGTAACCTTTCCAATCATACAATTATCTTATTTTCCCCAATTTAATTTTTTCGTAATTGGCATGAAGGCAGTAACATCACTAAATGATGTTCATTGTAGTTAATGTACATTTTTGTGAAATTAATATAAGGTGTTTTAATCTATAGATCTGGTCTTGAATTTATAACATTTCAAGCTTGTGACTGATATTGAACTTCATTATTTGAACATGGATACTTCAGAAGCTATGAAAGATGATTGCAGGACATTTTTTTAGGTAATACCTAGTTTGCTATTGTAAAATATTTATGTTACTTTTCAGGACTTGGCATATTTTGCACAACATGCACTGAACTGTGAAACAGTATAGATCTAGATCTACCGTGTCACACATTGCGATTGCAAACTAAGATTATATATTTTATTGATCAAAACAATGTGCACAAACATTGAGAGAGAGAGAGACCCTTTAAGTTCTTTTTAAGAGCTAAATTGCAGACTCAGTTCATTTAATTTCCTAAGTGGGATTCACTTTTCCTCTTTTTAATTGCTGTATAGTTTTGGATTTTGTTATACCTATAAGAAACAGTAATCCATTTTGATTCCTTTCTATAAGTCCCGAAAGAAAGGTCAAGGAGTATGGTAAAATAGGGTAATTTCTGACATCAGGTATTTATGGATATCTCCTATTTGGTTGTGTAACTGACCACTGTTTACTGTTTTCTGTTATCCACATGTCATAATGCAGTTGATAATTGGGAATCTCAGTCTATGTTGTACATGTACATGAGTTATATGTCAAACTAAAGAGGATTCTAATAGACCTGGGTTGTTTGCAAGTACAAAGATCGTTTCAAATATGGGTCGACACCATCAGAATGTTCCCTTCTCTTTTTTCTCAGTGTAGTCAAACTTCAGACAAGTTTTCAAAGATATATTTTTATAATATATATTTTAAACTCTTGCAGATTTGTCACAAAAGACAGGCAAATAACATATTTTGGAAATGGTATTATCATGTAAAAATTTAGGATTATTCACAATTAGGGCTGGATAAGTTACTTGACACTTGGCATGGATTAACAGCGGGTCATATTAACCCCATTGCGTGCACGCTTCTCAAACCTGTCTTATAGGAAACGAAATTCACTAAATTCAAAAGCTGAAGTATGCAAATTTAACTTCAGAGTCACATAGATGCTTTCAGAATGAGTGCTTGTTCTCAGAGCGTGTGATATTCTAGTAAATGAGGCTGATGCAAAAATGGGCAGGATGATTTACCCAAAAGCATGTAGATTTAAATATACCTAAATACTGCCCAAATATACCCATATACTGCCTACATAAACCCATGTATACCTAAATACTGCCCAGATATACCCAAATACACCCAAATACTAAGCAGATATACCCAAATACTGCCCAAATATACTGATATACTGCCTAAATATGACCGATATATCCAAATACTGTCCTGATATACTAAAATAAACCCCGATATACCCAAATATACCCATATAATGCCTAAATATGACCCTAGTAGAATGTATGTAAATACTGTCTAGATATACCCAAATACACTGTAACCACACAAACATAAACTTGTTAAGTTTAATATCAGTTATAGCTTACACTGTTGCTATTGCGTAGCTAATCTATTTCCGTGACGGGAAATACCCGACTCTATGATGAGAATTCATCCTCCCATAGGGTTGATTAGAAAGTGCTAGTGAATAGGACTCTGTGTGAATCCCACAGTTTGAGCACGTGACTCCCACAATTCATACTTCATTCTTTTCCGGTCGTCATTTTGATGAAGACGGTGAAATTATCACTTGATAAATTGCCTTCCCTAGACGAGTCCACATAGTGAATTTCGCTTTTTCATTACGTTTTTCGGAAACTGTAAATGGTATTTACCATTGACCAGTATTTTTCTTGTCTAGAAATATTCAACTCTTTTGTTAGTTTGGCAATTTGAACCAAGAAACGTCTTGTTCTTAATCTTGGTTAATTATTTCCCTATTCACGTCTTGTTCGTGGGGGATAATTATTGTCTTTTGAGAATTCTGTATTGTTTTCTTAAGCTAGGGTAGGTAATTTATCCTTTTTCACTATCCTTGTCACCAACCAATTGATTTTCTTTTGTTTGTTTTTTGAAAACTCACCAAAGCATCGAAAATTGATTTCCCCTAATTCTGATTGGTTGGCTTTTTTTAAGTTCGGGAAAGCAGGTCGCATACCAGTCTTTTCTTCTTATGTGCGTTTTATATTGAACTCCAGTTCAATTTTTAATTAATTACCATAGGAAAGTATTCCTTTTGCTATAATAGGTGGCGCTCTACAGATAATACATGCTTCTGAGAGAGTGACAGGTGTAAGATGAAGTATTTTGCATTTGCAACATGCACAGTGGAGAGAATGTTCGCATACCTCTATGTTACTTTCATGTACTGTGGCTGAAATTTCTTTACATATTGTACTTGTGGAAACTGGACATGATCTAAGCACACAGCAGACCAAATGGCCGCTCCAAAGTACTCGAAAAATCAGCCTGAATTAGTCCAAAGTACATTATTTTCAGCAGTTATTAAAATAGGGAAACAAATTTTGCCAGAGCAGACAATACCAGCCTCTGAAAGTACTATGAATGAATTACAAAATATCGAAAAAGTAACAAAAGTTATCAGCTCTTTTTTAAATATATTTACCTTTGAAGTCCAGGAAGTGAAAATGATCATGCGGAGCTAGCAGTTTTTTGAGAGGTGCACATCTTAAGTAAGACCAAGCTGTATACTCTATAACCCAAATTTCACCCATCAGTCATACACCAGAATAAAGGGAATTCAAAGTTCTTTTAACAATACCTAAGATATACAAGGTCTTTTTTAAATAGCCAGGACAGCCAGTGAGGAAAACCTGGGTAATTCTTTTTCTTTAAAAATCTAACCCTATGCAAAGTACGAAACTGGAGAGTGCCACCAATATTAATTAAAGCATTTTACCAAGCTGGTTTTTTTCCTTATTATTCGTATCCAGCACTTGATAAATCTGGTTTACGTGACCTTGTTTTATCTTACTACCTATATATATATATATTTTTACAGCTATGTCAAGGCGGGTGGGGAGTGAGTCATGCCCTTCCTCGTGGAAGTGCAGCACCCTCCCCGATCCAGTAAGGCAGAGAGTGAGTCACGCCCATCCCGGAAGGGAGGAGCAGCACTCTCTCCATTCTACTTGGACAGAGAGCGAGTTGCGCCCCTCCTGGATGGGAGGAGCAGCACCCTCTCCATTTTACTAGGACAGAGAGCGAGTCGTGCCCTCCTGTTAGGGAAGACAGCACGATATGTCGTGTCGAAGGACGGAGCGGGGGTCGGCCGAACAGCACCCTTTCAGCCCCCATTGTCGGTGACAAGTTCATGCCACCCTGAAAGGGCTGAACATCAATCTAAGTCTGTCAGATCTCAGAGGATCTTTGTACAGATCAGAGTCGCCTGACCGGTCACAGGCGCCGGTCCGGGTACTGGGCGCCGGTCACCGGGTACCGGGCAGTGGTCACTGGTCGCCGGGCAAGAGTTACTGGTCATAGGGCTACGGGTACCGGTCATTACCAGTCATTTTAGACCCATCACTATGAGGAGAGGGTCTGGGTCGAGACCCCCCTCCCTCCAGACTACCGTTCAATCCCCCGTGGGATTTTGATTCTTCGTACCAACGTAAGACTAGGGATGGGGATCGGATCATCATTCCCCCCTACCCTATGATTCCTTTAAACACCTACGGGATGTGGTGCCTTCTACCGCATGGCAGCGATTAGACAGCCCCCTACTTACAGCCATGGCCTTCATGGCATTGGCCCCATGGCGGGTGAGATCGATGCCACAGTCCATATAAGGAAGGAAAGGGATAGACTCTCCCCAAACCGCACGAAGGGGGTTCAGAGTCGCTCTCATACTTCTGCCATGCTTGCCACTAAGGACAGTCCCCTGGTTCCGCCTGAGGGGTCCCTCTTACTCACAAGTCTCCCCAGCCTAAATATCAGAGAGACAATGGGTCACATAGTCCAGCTTCCCAAGTTTGAGTGCAAAATGAGGATGTTCTTTCTGTCCTCATGGATTCCCACGAGTTTGATACGGAACTGACAGAGGTGGCACCCCCTTCCTTAGGATCTCCCGAACCGTCGATTAAGGCGGCAGAGGAAAAAGAGGTCTAGTGGTTTGACAAAGCGGTTAATGAGGTATACCGCCTATTGCCCAATTTGTGTCCCAAGCCCTCAGGCTCTTAGGACACACTAAGATTCTCTCCAGCTTCGAGAAACTAGCTGGATCTGCCTCCCGTCCAGATTTCTTGTTGCTTCCTCACTCGGTTACGGTAAAAGAACTGTCCTAAAGGTTTTGCAAGGGCCAGGAGTTTCCTAGACAACGTAGAGGATGGTCCATCCCCCCTTCAACATTGAGACTTTTGGTCTCTTTAGCTAGTTATCGGGTTCACACCCCTTACTGGTCCCTTAAACCTCCCATGTTAGATGCCGCAGCGACGCAAGTGGGTATGTCTACAGGGACTTGCGCTCGCCTTCTAGTTAAAACACTGGAGGCCTTAGAGCAAAAAGCTAGGTCACTAGAAACCATAGCTTCACATGCTGATTTCTTTTTGGCAGCCTCCTTCAACCTGCTTAGGGAGGAAACTCTGTTGCCACTTGCTCTTCATCGTTTGTTGGAAGCAGTGGCAAAAACATAAAGACATGCGTTATCCTTGTACATGGCTTTATCGGCGGAGCTTCTACCATCTCCGCAGGGATGTTGCTTTGGATACATCTAAGGTATTACTGGAGCACAGTAAGAACCTTTTGAGGGCTGCTACCCTAGAGGCAGAGAGTCTTTTTGGAGAGCTCTTTCCCTCGGTGGCATCTCAAGACTTGTGAGACTAGCATCATCGCTCTCTTGTATCCGCGCCTGGCCCGTTGAAACCGGCCAGGGAGCAAAGTCATCCTGAACAGCCTCAGGGTCCTTCACCAAATTTGTTTTGTATTCCATGCAGCCCTAGTCTAAGCAACAACCTCAGTTCAGACCTCCCTTTCGTCAGTCGGCACCTAGAAGAATACGCCGCAGAGGCCATGGGAAGAGGGTTATGGGCTCTTCCCCCTTCCTAATGAAAAGGGGGGTTGGCCCTAGGGACTCTATCCCTCTCCTGCAGAGTGTTCCTCTTCCATGGGTGCCCGTAGGTGCCAAACTAAGCTTTTCTTCAGAGGTTTGGTCCTGCATCACGGCAGATGGCTGGGTCCTCTCTGTCATACAAGGAGGATACCGTCTTCAGTTTCGAGATATTCCTCCTCTAGTAAGGACCCCCATGCTCCTCCACCAGTACAATCTGATGCGGTTAAAGGAAGAGGTACACCCCCTTCTTCAGAAGGGTGCAGTGGAGAGGGTGTTCAATGACCATTCTCCGGCTTTCTACTCCCGCATTTTTGTGGTACCCAAGAAAGGGGGAAAGTTTCTTCGAATTATCGATCTTTCCTCCCTAAACAAATTTCTACAGGAGGTACCCTTCAAGATGGAAACAGCAGCTTCAGTCAGAAATGCCATAAGGCACAGCCACTGGGCGGTTTCCATCAATCTTCAGGATGCGTATCTTCACATCCCTATCTTTCCTCCTCACAAAATGTACCTATGGTTTTTGCTTGGACGGAGAGGTCTTCGAATTTCGCGCTCTGCCGTTCGGTCTAGCCTCCGCACCCAGAGCATTTACCAGGGTCATGAGAGTAGTTGCAGCCCACTTAAGGTCACTGGGTATCCCAATCCTCCAATATTTCGACGATTGGTTGATCCACAATGGCATGCTTGAGTCCCTCATAGTCTGCCTGTCTTACCCAACCTAGAGAAGTCGGAGCTTTCTCCATCTCAAGATTTCATCTACATGGGGATAAATTTCCTTACCAACAAGGGGTTAGTCCGTGTCCCTTGGGACAGAGTAGACAAGATCATGTCCTTGTTGGAGGCGCTGAGAGCCAAGACCACGTTGTCGACTTGTCCTTTTCTGTCTCTGCTGGGGACCTTGAACTCAGCAGCGGACCTGGTCACCCTAGGCAGATTACACTTGCATCCTCTCCAGTTTCTCCTCTTGATATACTGGAAACCACACAGGGACACTCTGAATGTCCGGAATTCTCTAGGTCAGGCCTTCCATCATCATCTGTCTTAGTGGACCAATCAGGACCTGTTTCTTGCCGGAGTCCCTATACACGCCCCCGATCCCCACCCATACCTGTTCGCAGACGCGTCTGATACAGGGTGGGGCGCTCATCGGGAGCTGGAGGGTCTGATTCTTCAGGGTTCGTGGTCCCAGGAAGAATCTACCCTCTTCATAAACAATTTGGAAATGAGTGTAGTGTTCTTAGCCAACAACATAAGGGACCACTGCATGATGGTCTTCCCCGACATCACGTCGGTGGTGGCCTACCTCAGACGACAAGGAGGCACACATGCTCCTTCTCTCTGCATGGAGGTTTGGAACTTTCTTTGTTGGGCAACCTCGGAAGGGATTACCCTTCGAATTCACCACATTCCAGGCAAAAAGAATATTTTGGCGGACAGTCTATCAGGAAAGGACGGATAGTCATCACGGAATGGTCTCTGCACCAAGACGTAGCAGATACCCTGTTCAGACTTTGGGGGACACCCTTGGTGGACTTGTTCGCCGCGAGGCTAAACAACAAGCTCGCCTTTTACGTCTCCCCAGTTCCCGATCAAAGAGCCTGGGTGGTGGATGCTTTCAGCCTGAATTGGGATTGTCTGTTTGCCTACACCTTCCCACCCTTCAGGATGATTCCACAAGTACTTCACAAAGTAAGGAACTCCTCTGCTCAGCTCGTGTTGATAGCCCCTCTGTGGCCCCAATGATCGTGGTTCAACGATCTTCTCAACCTGCTGGTAGACCAGCCCATGATGTCACCCCAGAGGAGAGACCTTCTGTCGCAGCACAGTGATTCTCTTCTGCACAACAGCCCACAGATTCTCCACCTTCATGCTTGGCTCATCTCAAATGATCTCTCCACCAGGAGAAGTTTTCAAAGAAAGTCGCCAAGTGCGATTGGAGCAGTAGGAAACGTATCAATCCTAGCTGTCCCGCTTTGAGCGCAGTGGCTGATTTTCTTCTCTTCCTGTTTGAAGAGAGACAAGGCTCAGTTTCTGCTATCAAGGGCTATAGGGCAGTCCTTTCTAACACTCTCAAATTTTCGAAGGGTCCGGCTATTGGTGCGGACTCTCACTTAGCAGACCTGATCATGTATTTCAAACTGCAAATACCAGTGTCTCGCTTTTTGATGCCTAGGTGGAATCTCATGTGTCTTGTGGTCCCTTAATAAATCCCCCTATGAACTTTTTTTTAGTGAGGCTTCTTTCGAGAACCTTACTCTCAAGACTTTTCTTGCTCTCCTTAGCGTCCATGAGACGAAGGAGAGAGCTTCATGCTCTATCCATAGAACAAGGCTGTTTGAGATCCAATGGTAATTATGAGTTGGTTGCTCTCCTTTGCCAACCAGATCCCCAGTCTCAGTCGTATCTGTGCTGGGGATGATCAGGTTTGACTTTGATGTCAAGCTAGAGCTTACCAGTACCTTACCAAGAGGGATCTCTTTCATGAAAATTAAAGTTCATGAGGTTTGAGTCATTCCTATCTCATGAGCAATATTACCTCATTTGTCTCAGAGGATGTGATAAAGGTCGTGTTTTGGCAATCTCACACTACCTTCTTCTCCTTTTACCTTCGCTCGTTGGCTCACCAAAGTGAAGACATATTTTTCTTATGGTCCACTAGTCGTAGCTCAAAAAGTGACCCATGTGGATACCATCCGTCAGTAGTCAACACCTCTACAGTGTGGGTGAGTATTCCTTGTTATTTTCCTTATGCAGTTGTGAGATCATCAGCCTTCCACCAAACTGGCAAATTCAGCTACGCAATAGCAACAGACTACGTTATTACTGATATGATATTAAAATGTAGTTTTTTGGGGGGTAAAACTAATTTTAATTATGTAATACTTACCTGTTGCTATTGCCAGATTCCCTCCTCCCTCCTCACACTGATTTCCCACTAGTAAGGCTACGTCCTGAAAAGAATGAAGTATGAATTGTGGGAGTCACGTGCTCAGACTGTGGGGTTCACATGTAGAGAGTTCTATTACCTAGAACTTTCTAATCAACCCTATGGGAGGATGAATTCTCATCATACGGTCAGGTATTTCCCGTCACGGAAAAAGATTAGCTACGCAATAGCAATAGGTGAGTATTACGTTATTAAAATTAGTTTTACCCCCCAAAAAACTACATTTTTTTGGAATTCATTTATACAAAGTCAAAACATTCACACATTTTAAGATACAATTGTTAATTAATATGGATATATTTATTTATAGAGCTATAGAACACAAAGATCTATTAAGAGTAAGTAATGACTGCACATTTTTAAATTATGACCCTTTTTGGAATTAAAAAACCGAATGGGGTACTGTGGTAGGCTTTTAAAAGCAAATACTTTTGAAAAAAGTATACAATTACAAATTTAAATCGTATAATTGGTATATTGAAATTGGAGGAAAAATGTGTTCATTATTAGTCCAAAGTACACATTTTTCCATACATATTTATGAAACGTAAAGAAATTTTCCATATAGATCATATATCAAACACATGTTATTAGTGTATTGAAATTGATTGTATTTGCATATATTGGGGTGTGTTTGGTAAAATTGTCCCTGCAGTGAAAGCTGAACAAAAACTCTGTATTTTGCTGACTGTATGCTGTTCTTTAGACATTTTAGTAAGTGGAAGATGCAGCATACAATAGCAGTTTGGTACACACTATAATATACTGATCAGTAGGGCCAGCTTGAGTAAAGGTAGGATTTCTAGTCACTCAGTTCCAAGTCTGATTCATGTACTGAAAAAGTATGTGCAGCACTCAAATTTTATACCTTCATCAAAAATCTGGAAGTGTCATTAAGTACTATGCTTGTCTACTCATCTGTAGGTCCATTTGTTTATCCATTCTTCTAATTAACTTTTGCATTTTGGTCAGGAAATTCATATATTGTAAAAGAGTGGATGATGGAGTGTTAGTGTTATATGAACACTTTTTATGGTTTTACCTGTATCAAGGTAATGATACTGGGCTGATGCTAATTGTTAAGTTATTATTAACACTTTTCTGGTTTCACCTGTATCAAGGTAACAATGCTGGTATGATGTCAGTTGTTTAGTTATTATATACACTTTTCTGGTTTTACCTGTATCAAGGTAACAACGCTGGACTGATACTAATTGTTAAGTTATTGTTAACACTTTTCTGTTTTTACCTGTATCAAGGAAATGATGAAGTTATTATTTACACTTCTCTGGTTTTACCTATATCAGGGTAATGATGTTGTTATTAACACTTTTCTGGTTTCACCTGTATCAAGGTAACAATGCTGGGCTGATGCTACTTGTTAAATTATTCACTTTTTCTGGTTTTACCAGTATCAAGGTAACAATGTAGTTATTATTAACACTTTTCTGGTTTTACCTGTATCAAGGTAACGATGCTGAGCTGATGCTAATTGTTAAGTTATTATTAACACCTTTCTGTTTTCACCTATATCAAGGTAACAATGAAGTTAGTATTAACACTTTTCTGGTTTTACTTGTATCAAGGAAAGGATGCTGCACTGATGTTAATTGTTAAATTATTATTAACACTTTTATGGTTTTACCTGTATCAAGGTAATGATGCCACACTCATCCTAATTGTTTAGTTATTATTAAGACTTTTCTGGTTTTACCTATATCAAGGCAACTATGCTGCTCCAATGCTAATTGTTATTACTAAAACTTTTCTGGATTTACCTATTTCAAGGTAATGGAGATGGGCTGATGTTAATTGTTTAGTTAATATTAACACTCTTCTGGTTTGACTTGATTCAAGGTATGAATGCAGGGCTGATGCTAATTGTTTGGTTATTATTAACAATTTTCTAGTTTTACCTGTATCAAGGTAATGAGTAAGTTATTAGTAACAAATTTGTAGTTTTACCTGTATCAAGGTAATGCTGAGCTGATGCTAATTTTTAAGTTATTATTAACATTTTTCCTCCCAGATGGTATTATAAGGGCATAAACAGAGTAGAGAGTGAGATGCTTCTTAAAAATGATGGGAATGATGGCTGCTTCATGGTACGAGACTCTAGTATGCCGGGCATGTATGCATTATCTGTCTTCAGCAAGAGATGGTAAGTTACTGATAACTCGTGTATTTTTTGGGGGTGTCAGCTTGAGAGGTTTTTCAAACAATGACATTTTTGTTGGTATACCTAAGTTCATATATGGGGAATTGGGTCAGTTGTTTCCACTGAATGATTATTGTTCACTGGGTCTTTAAATTTGTGGTTTGCAGCAATGATAAGATCCACAAAACTGGGAAACAATGATAGGGAATTCACAAGAATCATGGTCACGGTATTTTTAATGTTTTTTCTTAGTAATGTTTTGTAAGGGAGGGGTCATAAGAGGTATTTTTAATCTTTAAATCTTGGTTGGGGATCATTTACATAGTTGATCCAGAATAAATTCCTCATTATTTGACAAATGCAAAGCATAAAGCCTGGTATTAAGGATGCCTATTTTGTAAAATCAACTCCTAATGTTATCATTTCATTATGACATAATTATTTGTTACCTATAGATATTGTAGCATTGCAAACTCAAGGATAGATTGGACATAAAATGACCAATTGCAACATTTGTCACTTATTAAATAATGGTAAAGAAAAGTGCTTGTACAATTTTAATAATTGCAGACATTGGTTCCCTACTTGAAAGACCCCTTCCAAGAGAGCCCACCCCTATTATACGGCAGACTTGCCTGCCACCAAAATAGTGTATTTTATCCATTTTGTCCCTCTAATGTATGATGTGAAACCACTCTTTTATAGAGTCACCTTTCTGCTGCAGAACCTATGGCTTTACAAGAGGTGAACTACTGTAATAGTCCTGTGAAAGCAAACGATAAAGTAAATGAAAAATATGGGAAGTTGTTAGCGATTTACAAATTGACGTCAAATTCGGCTGTGCAGGCTTTATATTGTGAATATCGATGCGGTCTCAATAATCGTGTCATTATGAAAAAATTCACTCTCCAACATATACTTTCTTTAGAAGGAAACATGCAAAAGAATAAAGTTTCCTTTTTATATTAATTTATTTAATTAGCTTAATTCCATGTCGGATATACAAGTTTGCCAAGACACTGGAAGAAGAAACAAGTGACCATACTCCATGTCCTTTTCTTGTTTCATCTTTAAGCAACACAGCATATACATTTAGTTTTCACTAAAACAAACTTAACAATCTTCTCCACTTTATGTTTAGGTTTTAAAAAATGCTTAAGTTCAGGGTCTTTCTCCAACACCGTCATCAATTTAAATAGTTTCTTGCTATAAACATCCAACTGGCATAGTATTGTGGTTCTCTTATCCTTAGGCTGATGTACCTGCACATAAAAAATATGATGTTTGGAAGCCTCATTCCTCATTGTTGCCCCCTGAGTAAGCCCAGGGGTAATTTTTAACCAAATCCTCATATTTTGAGCATTATTCAAGAATGTTGAGCTTTGCAAGTTCGGTGTCTCATGAGTCGACACTGAATTTTTCCTTCCGCAACTGTGACACCATGTGCATTCAGCTAATAATGTCCCATTGTATTCTTGTTTCGGCCAATGGTAATGTTCAATTCCATCATTCTTTCCACAAATCACTTGGTCACTTAGATTGTTGTTGTTGTCGTTGTTGTGGGCTTAATGCCATTTTCAGCACTTGATAGGCTATACATGGCGGCCAGTGTATCTGGTGGAGGATGAATCTGGGAAAACCCTTGAAAGAACCACTGACCTACGGGAAGCTACTGGCAAGCTTTCTCACATACTCACATAAGCCAAGCCCAAGACTCGAACCCACTCTGACAGAGGTGAGATGTCATTGATCTATAAAGGCGAGCATCTTAGACCACTTGGCCACCCGGGGCCTACTGTCACTTAGATGTTATGTTTCTTTATCAGAATTAGATCCATTACTTACTCTATTGGTCAGTCTTGTGAAAATCTTTTTTAATTTGCAGCCTTGCACTTGGTTCGAAAGAAAATAAGTCAACTTGCCATTGAAAAAGCACACATTTGATACTCACTCAAAAAAGAAGGTATATCTGCACATGACACTGAAATACTGCTGATTTTATGACAATGAACATGCAATATCTTCGACAAACAAACCAAAACAGTTTTATTTTAGAGAAGTCCCAAAAACGTGGCACTAGTTTTCTTAATGTGGTATGTGATAAAGTGCAAGTATTCCAAAGATCATGGAAGGATTTAAAGTATGATGGATTCAAGTGTGCTGAATGATGCTTATCAAAGGATGGTCGTGTTCAGCCAGACTCAGTTGTGGCTCTGTGAGGTCTCAACCATATGAGGATCTGGTAAAAAGAAATACACTTAGCCTGGGTCAACCAGTTTGCTTCCATTCTCATTGGTATGCATCACAGGCCTGGAACAAACTTTGTGGATGACTTACACTTGTGGTAAGATAGAAGCCTATTGATTTCGGGGTAAAAAGGACAACAATCAAGGTTTACTATGACTGAATAAAAGTGGTTTCTGCACACAAATTTCAGTTCTCTCATAGAAGAAAATTAAAAACGTGGCAGCTTGTGCCATTTATTGTCCACTTGTTAAAAAAGTTAAATATTGCCAACGTTTCATGAGCGATTATCTTTATATTCATAGTCTTGTATAACTGTACATGTTGTCAATTGCTTGTGTAGGAGAGCAGTGTGTCATGGCCTTATCAGTAAATCAATGGATGATAAATTCTACTTGGGAAAGGAACAAGAATTCGACACTATACCAGAATTGGTGGACTACTACAAATTGAATGCAGGAAGCCTGGAAACTCTTCTTGGGAATCCACCAATTAGGAAAAAAGATGTCATTGTCAGGACAAGAATTGGTAAGTTTTCCACATATTTATGTTTAGAATTCAGTGATAATACTCTTACATATAAGATACTTGATGATAAGCTGTTCCCCACATCTGCAAAAGTTTGGTAAATTCCACACAAGAAAACTTTGTTTGATGATAAGCCTCCCACCCCACCCCACCCCACACAATATAAACAAATTTACAAAACTTGCCCCCTGGGCTTATCATTGGAAAAATACTTTATATATAGGATGGCTTCATATGAACTTTTCCTGTTTATTACTGTAGAAGATAGGTAACAGCAAGGTCATTTGCAGATGTTCTGAAATTTGTGGCAGGGATTCAAATTTTGTGTAAAGTATACTTGCATGTGGCAAAATTAATTTCAGATTTTTATTTGCCTGTTTAATTCTTTTTTTTATCTTCCATACAAGTATCCGAAGTATAATTATGAAATTGAACTCCTTTTCAGTATTAAATGTTGAGAGGTCTTCCTCAAATGAGGCCATCATGTCACCTTGTCTAACACCAAAAACACCAAAACAGTATATTTTTTCCATTTTGTCTCCTCAAGAGAGCCCATCCCTATTATAAGGCCAGCTTTTCAGTGCAGAAAGGGGTATAGTATGGATTGCTATTTTATGGCACAGTAATACAAGGTGATTAGAGTAAAGTGCCTTGCCCAATGATGCATCACAGAAGCCAACTCGGAGTGGTCCAGCAGTAGGATTTGAACCTGCACCTTTTCAGTCATGAGTTCAGTATGCTAACCAGTGAGTGAATGTGGCTCCTGTCTCCATTAGTTGCCTCTTACAAAGGGTGACACATCTGGTCTATTCTACATCACCCAGCCCATGGGAGGATGGGGTGCATTATAAAACGGGAAGGGGGGGGACCACTGCATAATGTTTTGCTGTTCCCCTCATTAACAAGCATATTTGGACGGGGTTTTTTTTGTCATTGTATCTACATGTCATAGATTTTTCAGTGTTTTTTTTTTTTTTTTTTTTTTTTGTTGTTGCATCCATTAGTATTGGAGGCTCTTGAAAAATAATTAAAAAGAAACTATTCAAAAGAGATTTTCCAAACTTTTCTTTATCTAGATGGATGATTGGTGAAATTCAATCACATTTTGTAAATTCATGCACATAACGTGGAAATTCATGTATAGTTTGGAAATTCATGCACATAATATGAAAATTAGAGAAAATTAAAATGTTTTCAGTAAGTTTGGTGTAATGTCTTAATATTTCCTTATTAATGTGAAAGTTCAGATGAAAGTAGTAATGCGGGCCACATAATGTGTTTACTGGGATTCTTATGTTAAATAGGGTCTGAAACATATAAGGGTCTATGTGAGTTTAACATGAGAACATTTATAGAGATCTATGGGAATTTAACATGAGGAAAAAAGTAAAAAAATTATGGGGGTCTACAAGAATATAGGATGGGGAAAAAAGTGTCAAAAGTTTATGGGGTTCTATGAGATTTTAACATGGGAATAGTTATCTAATATCCAATTACTTTTGTACTATCCAATATTTAGCTATCTACTATCCAATTGCTTAGTTATTTACCATCCAATACCTCACATATACTATCCAAAATGTAGTGTGTAGTGACTTAACCCCCCGAACCTACTAAGAAAAAGAATAGATTATTAAAGAAGGGGGATGAAATATACACATACTATCATACACAAGCAAGGCAAGGGTAGGATTGTTTATAGATACACTATACTGACACAAATATACTATCACACACAAGCAAGGGTAGGAGTGTTTATACTTACATAAACACAAGGAAGGATAGGAGTGTTTATAGACACCCTTTACCCCCACAAACATACTATCACATACTTACATAAACACAAGCAAGGATAGGAGTGTTTATAGACACCCTTTACCCCCACAAACATACTATCACATACAAGCAAGGGTACGGGTTTTTAAGTTTTAGTTGGGTTGTAAAGATAGACACAGACATACACAAACATACAAACAAACATTGGCAATAATTCTGTACAGTATATCTCATTTTTAGAGATCTTGGTGGGTGTTTGGTTTCTTTAACCACTCTCCCTTAGTGTTCGCACCTCCCAGGTCTGTCACCAAAGGCTGCACATCATTGTCCACATTTGTCTCCACTCCAAGATGCTTTTGTCTAGACATTATGAGCCTAAAACTACTCTCATTAGCCACCACTTCCCAATCTTCTTTCTCCTCATCAGGGATCCAATCTTTTTTCCACATTTCTGCATCCTCCCCTGAACCTTCATCCATATCTGGTTGAGGTGCTCAAAGTCTCTCCCTCTTATGCCGCTCCTTTTCCTTCTTCTCCTCTGCCCAGGCTGCCTTTATCTTCTTCACTTCTTCGTCCATGACTACTCTCACTTACTCCTTTTTAATTCTTAAGGAGGTTGTCTCCCTCTTTAGGTGATGCTTGTGGGAGTACCAGTAACAATCCATCTCCTCGATCTGACTGAGGAGGTGCTGCTCTCTTTCCATCAAACTGATGGCTTAAATCAATTTTCCCACTCTGCAGTGCTGGCTAGTCATTCTTCTTCTTTGCTCTGCAACAATTCACAATGAATGGCACAACTGGCGAACACACCGCTTTATGTGCTTTAAGCATGGACACGAAGGAAAACATCACTCCGATTTAGTACGTGGATGTGAAGAAAAACATCCATAGGTGTAATACAGTTTACAAGATAAATCTTGTGGACCTAAAAGAAACTATTCTTCTTATTTTTTGCACATTGGTTTAACATTAGACAAGGGTTAGGAAGTGTTTATACATACAAACTATACCCACAAATACACTGTGACACTGGGGAAAAAGGGATCTTTAGGTTTTATTTTTTTGTGGAAAACATAGACATACACAAACATGCAAACGTACAAAAATAAGCAATGATTTTTTTAGTAGTATCTATTTTCTAAGGGATGTGGATGGCCCTGAAAAGGGCCGTTGGGTAATATTCCTGGACCATTGAGATGTCAACGGCAACAATATCCATGATGACAAGGTTTCACTGTTAATTTCACTACAGCGACGGGATGCTTCTTTTCAACAGGAAGCCTAAAGTTAGACTCATCATCTGTCTCCATTTTCTCCTTCTTCTCCTCACCTTCTCTCTGCTTCTTCTTCCTGTTTTCTGCTCTTATTCTTCTTCTTTTAGCATTAGTTTCTTTGCTATCTTTATATATGTAATTAGATTTCTGTCCATTTTATTCTGCACAATAATTTTTTTCTTACTGTTTTTATATGCACCAGGGCGACATTCAATTTCCCAAGGGTGGATGACATAGTGATTGTTGACAAGTCAGCAATAGGTGGCAAGACTGCTTGCTTACTTTGTTTAAATTTAATTCATTTGCGGCCGTTTTTCCAATAACGAATGGTTAGCAGGCGCACCACATCCTTATTAATTTCTCGTCAAATGAGTGTGAAGCACTCATTGGACACTTTAGTGTGTGCACCACACGCTAATAAATTCAGTGTCTGAAAGAAGAGGCTGGACAGTCTCAGCAATGGAGGCACAAAGCAGAACAGGAGTAAACTGAAACGCCATGAACGTACATGATCAAATTCTGCCCAGTTAGCTAATGCAGGCTGTCCCTAATAACCAATTGTGTGTTAGTCACATATTGTAATTAGAGCAATCTAAACAGTTTAACCAATTTTTCTACTCTCTGCCACATTTAGAATTTATTGTACATAGTGTACTTTAATTTTTTCCGAAAACACTATATCAAAACCGGGTTAATGTAACCCATTGCTTTTATTTTTGTGATCCTAATTAGATAATATCAAGAGATCTTTTAGAACAGTGGGTGAATGGGTCATATTTGCATATTTCAAAGAGTTGTTATCAAAATGGATTTTCAGAGCCGAAATGAGAACCCTTTAGCAATTTAGTAATCTTTTAGCCCTAACAAGGGCTACCCTCTATGGGCAGAACCAGGAACGACCTCTGACGATCTGGCGGCTCAAATCTGCGTCTGTTGCGGATTCTAGTGTTTGGCGCATCAATCAGGTCGGCCACTATAAGGTCACTCAGCGGGGCCAGAGTGTTATGCACTGGTTCGATAATTCATGCACTTCTGTCAACTTGTTACAGATGAACGTCGCCAAGGGAATAGGGCAGCCACCATATTTTCCCCCCAGTCTTTGATGTTTTCACTCGTTGTGGACTTTGTCTTTCAAATTTTTGACAGTTGGCCATCCTCTACAAATTTCTTTCTGGCTGATGTGGTTGATCTGAAGTCTTCTATCTTCCTCTTTACCTTCTCTCTGTCCTCCAGGAGTTCTACCAGTCCCCATGCACTTATCTGGTCTATCACATACATACTAGGCTGCCTCCTGCTTGAGTCTTCGTAGTTTGCGTTCTTCTCTATCTGAATCTTCTCTCATCTCCATTTGTCTCGATGTTGTCTGTCGGGGTGGGGGGCGGCGATTGTTGTTGCTTTTTGGTTCCGGTGGTTTCTTTTTCTGTTGTTGTTGTTGTTGCTGTTGCTGCTGCTACTTTTGTTTTTGTGGCTTGGGGTTCTTTGTCGGCGCTGGGGTGGGTGGGTGGAGGTATAATTCTCGTACCAGCCCCCTGCAGCTTGGTGTCCCCAGTCATTAATTCCTTCCTCCTTCCTTCCTTCCTTCATTGATTCCAAACTGCTGTGCCCCTACTTCTGTTGTTATACGAGGTGGTATTGGCGTTAGTGGTGGTGGTGGCAGTAGCGGCAGAGATGGATGTTGTAGCATTTCGTCACTACTGGGTGGTATGGTCCGGGTGCTCGGCTTCTGGGTCAGCCCCATTTGCGGCTCCCACTGCGCCTGCATTCTCCCTTTCCTCCAGTCCCTGGAGGTTATTTCATAGCTAATTCTTCTTTCTTCCCATATCAGGAGAAGAGTGGTTCTCTTCTCCTGTGTACATAGGCTCCACCCTGAGGCTACAGAGAGGCCTAAACCTCTCTGAGAGCACTCAGGGCATGATCTGGGATTTATTGCTCAATTGCTAGCATTATTCGTTGATGTGTCTTATTCTGTGCTCGCTGCTGACTGGTGGCAAGACTGGTGAATGCACCAGTTTATATTTGAGAAGCATGGACATGAAAGAAAACATCCCTGATTTGGTACGCAGACATGAAAGAAAACGTTCTGTTTTTTACAAAGATTAACAGAGAGAATGAAAGAGCATGTCAACACAATTTTGGGGGTAAAAAAATAAACAAGTCTAAAAATGAACATTTGTAATCAAAAGAAGATGCCTCATTAACTCAATCATTAATACAAATTGACAAACTAAACATGAAGATATTTACAAGGTTGACAATGTTGTGGAGTCATACTAGATTTCCAATAATCTAATACACTGTCAGTTTGCCATCAATGCACACTACGTTTCTGTGCAAAAGAAAATAGATAGCCATACTGTTCACAAAACCAGCTTTCTATTTTATCATCGTTTCTAGAGTATTCATGAACACAGCAAGTCACTAAAGGTTCTAAGGGAAATCCAAGACTGTGTTGATGAAGAAAATACACACAATATTGTTCACACACAATGGAATCTCATCCTTGTAATCTCACATTATTGAATTAAGTAGATACAGCATTTCTTCTCATAAAGTCAATGATGTTGTAATCCAGAAGAATCAAAATACTCCACACTATGATCATTGAGAAAATACACAGCTTCCCAGTGGGTTCCCAGTTTACGACTCAACAGTGTTGATAAAATAGGCTTGAACGTTAGGTTTTCAATGTGGAAGTTCGTCTTAAGCACACACAACTGGATTCCAAGAAGCTGTGTACAAAGTGTGAGTCAGAAGGTAATGATATTTCTAGGTATCCATTTGTTTTTTATTTTTTCTCACAGTGTGTGATAAGTCATCAGTTTACACCAGACTTTTTCCTTGAAAATATGTCAATTAAATTGATGAACAGGTAATTTAAATTGACGAACAGGTAATCTGCATACTCTGTTGCAAGAGAGCTTCAATGCGTTTCGTCCACAGAGAAGTCAGTGGGGGTAATGAATGGTCATGAAAGTCTTTATACCGCTTTTTCAAAATCTTCACATCTGAGATGAAAGTCCATACCTCTTCCAGATACTCTTCCAACTTGTCTTCTGTACTCATCATCAAACATTTGTCGTGTTGTTTCTGACTACGATTATCAATTTGACATCCATAACAGGGTTCTCTGGCTAGGCTTCTGAATTTTTCAGCCAGGTCATGAGCAAAACAGGAGACTAAATGTTCTTCATACGATCCTGACATCATTACTGTATTTTTTGTCTTCTTCTTCACTTGTGGTCTGTGATTGCTGTTGTTGTTCTGGATAAATAAAAATCATCTGTGCCTATTTCCATTGGTTCATGTTCCATTTTTTCTTTTCTTGTAATAGTGTACAATCACTTCTCACAAACTGTTGGTTTCTAGAGTATTGTCAAATTCTGCATACAAGATGATATTCACTGTGTTCGCCAGAGCTACTGCAAATTGATGTTCCGCTCGAAGTTGGTCTGAAGTTATAGGGTGGAAATATCCCTTGTCGCTGCCTTGGCCAGGAGTGAAATCAAATCCCCACAAAGCATATCCTCCAGCATAATTGTCGTACGAAATGCTGTGGCTACTGTTGGTACCTAACTGTTCTGTGTTTTCAAGCAGTGTCAGGTAAGATCTCAAGTAATTTTTTTCTGGGCAAAGTATTTTTTTCTGGGCAAAGTTAGGTTCAAAGGGTTTGCTACACAGACTATGGCCATCTCGGGTGACTTCTATCTTGGACACATTTGAGTGATAGCTGCACTGAGGGACACATTGCCGACAATACCAATCAGCAAATGTTTTGGCAGTTGACCTTGGAAAACATGATCTTCGATCTTGGATCAGAATCCAGAGGCAATGGTGAAGGTTTTGAATTAAGATATTTTGCTTACATGCTACAAGTCCTCCCTCAACAATGCATATATCCCTGTTGGATACAGAACCTTGGACCAAACAGAAAAAAAGAAACAGAAATAAGATGTGTTTTTAAATCTGTATGCAGAATCCAAAAAGTCTATGTGAAAACAATATCCAAAAAGTTTTAAAAAATGCGGAAAAACTACTATAATAACATAAAATCTAATGAAGTGAACTACATATGCATATTAACACCCATACCATATTCATTTGTCTACATCAAGTGCTTCTTCTAAATTGAACTAACAATTTTTGGTTTTAAAAAAAGGTAAATGCAAAACGTACTATATAAAAATTGGTAAAATGGCTGTGATGGCCTGAAAACCTATTCAGGTCATTTATATATTATCACAAAACATGGTTACTAAATTGTATTGTGTACCATAAGTAATTGTTGGTTAACCATGCCAGCAAGTTTTTTCTTTAAAAAAAACCCAAAACAAAACAACAGCAAAAAACCCAAAAAAATCCCAACACATTTCATTCCAAAATCATAAATAGGTGTACAAAATTAAAACATAGGGACAGAGTCAACAGAACCTAAACAGGTCTTAGGACCTACTAAATATATTTTAAAATC
Organism: Margaritifera margaritifera; assembly: GCA_029931535.1. Taxonomy (NCBI): domain Eukaryota; kingdom Metazoa; phylum Mollusca; class Bivalvia; order Unionida; family Margaritiferidae; genus Margaritifera; species Margaritifera margaritifera. The sequence continues at coordinate 2,944,312 of JAQPZY010001450.1, read as the reverse complement.
TGATTTGGCCTGAGTGGCTAAATAGCTTGTTTTAGATACCTTGCTTACAGTGTAAATGCAAATAAAGTTTTTTTAAGAAAGTTCGAAAATAGTTTTAAATACTGGAATAAATTGCTAAAATGGCTTAAAAATCAAACCAAGTCATCTACATATTACATCTATGCCTACTAAATTCCATTTGTCTATGTCAAGTGATTTTAGCTTAATCTTCCTTATAAGGTTGATGTAAAACGAATTCCAAGTCCTAAAAATGTACAAATGTGTAAAAAGAAGACAAATTAATAAAAGGACATGGAAGTCTATTCAGGTTATTTCAATAAAATATAAATATGCCTATCAAATTCCATTTGTCAACCTCATGTGATTTTTCTTGACCCTTGCTCACAAGGTTTTTACAAAAATGTCTGCAACAAAATGTAAAAAATGTATACAAATAATTCAGAAATAAGGTCAGTTAACAGAACTAAATCAGGTCTTGGAACCCACTCATGATATATAAATATCCAGTCATTTTTTCTTCTTAGAAAGGGTTTTCATGGGGCCAAACAACTGTGAGGTTACCATTATTTCTCAAAGTAAACAAATTTATACTCCACCTATAATATGACTAATAATGGTCCACTCCCCTTATTTTGTTCTTCTTGCCAATAAGTATGACTGTGCTATTAATATCATACTAATAATTCTTTATTCATGTATGAAGTACTTTTTATTGTTGAATTTGGTAATTAAAGAGTTAGAAAGATTAAAGTTCTTTTATAGACCCAATGGTCTCCACAAGTGTTAACTGTTTACATGATTTTTACGAATAAGACTACTGATTTCAAGTGAAAAAGTGCATGTACAAATACCTCAGTATCAATGTGTACAAATATGGCTAAAGAGTTATCTCCCTTCAACTATCATCACTCTTTACAAACATATTACATATTTCGTTGAGTGGGAGGGTGGTTATTGTAAATGATAGTATGTTAAATTAAATTATTTGTTTGCATTGGTGGAAGTCCGAAACAAATTCTTTCCACTAGTTCAATAAGAAGAAAATGTAACACCATGTATGAAAGTAGCATGTTCCGATGTTTTGATTATAACTGTCAATGAAATTGTATTTAGAAGACGTTATCTGGAACTGTAATGTATTTTTAGAACAGAAAGGACTGGGGTGAGGAGGGATTATTTTATAAGGTGCTCTTCTTTGCTAAAATTTGATTAAATTTAGCACCATACAATACATAAAATAATGACAGACAAAGATCCTTACATTTCTGTCATTGAAATGGCATTGGACTGAATACCGGTTCACAAACAAGGTAGACTGAAATCAGGGTACAGAATGGTTAAGAGGTTATAAACCCAGCTGAAGTGCTGCTCACATGCAAATGCTGAAGGTAATTCATACTGTTTATAAAAGAAACAAGGAGAATTGTTCTTCGCTTAAGAACAGTCAGACATAATGCGCTTCATTTAATTTATATCTTCTGATTACAACACATGAGGAATTCAGATTATAAAATGCAAGAATGGAGGTATTAATATCATTTTAAGTGTTACCAACGCGTGCTTTTCGATCATAGTTTAACATTCTGTGTGTAATAATTAACAAAATAAAAGGAATACATTTTCTTAACTAAATATCCCAATAACTGGTTTGAATCCTTATTTCAAAACCAAAAGGTAATATAAGGAAAGAATGAATGAGTGTGACTTACAAAACCTAATGAAGGTGCTCACCACTTGCACAAATTGACTAAAAGTGATCACGGCATGCATATATATAATGGCAGAAAACAGTACTTTTACTGAGTACAGCTGGACATGCCTGGATTGAATACATGTATTCCAACGCATGATGATCTCAAAGTACTGAGTGGTCATAGAGAGATTTCTTTTCAATATAATGTGATGCCCACCCACAAATATTAAATAAAGGCTAATGTAATAGGTATCAAAATAACAGCCGATAAGTGTGCTTTATTTAAATGCAATTGGGCTGTTGAACACATGTAGCTGAAAAACATGGGTTAAATTTACCGGATAGTTCATTCATGTGAATGGGGGTAAGTGTTTTGGTGGTAACGTGCTGCCCATTTGTAGGCACTGATTAAATCTTATACATCTGCATATGAAATTAAAGAGAAATTAGTATACTTTAAGAGCTTTAATTTGGGCAAGACTGGAGATCACAGTACAATATTGGTAAGGGGTATAAAAGGACACCATTTAACCATGGCTTGAGCTTGTGTAATTACATTATGAAATCACAGTACAGTATTAGTAAGGGGTATGAAAGGACACCATTTAACCATGGCTTGAGCTTGTGTAATTACATAATGAAATCACAGTACAGTATTGGTAAGGGGTATAAAAGGATACCATTTAGTCATGGCTTGAGCTTGTGTAATTACATAATGAAATCACAGTACAAGATTGGTAAGGGGTATAAAAGGACACCATTTAACCATGGCTTGAGCTTGTGTAATTACATAATGAAATCACAGTACAGTATTGGTAAGGGGTATAAAAGAACACTATTTAGCCTTGGCTTGAGCTTGTGTAATTATCAGAATAGAGCACTTGGTTTGAAAATATAGCCATAGTTGCTCTCAGCCTAGTCACTAAATTGCTAAAGACATTTAATAAGTGCAAAAATGTCCTAAAATTTTAAGAATTTAACTCTGTCTACACAGTAAGCAAATCATTGAAAAATGAAGTAACGTTGTCACAAACGTTGCTGTCCACATTAAATCGTCGGTCCAATATGAACATTTTATGTATTAAATTAATGCTTAGTTTTCATAATTCATAATTTGAAAAATGGGCAATGTAAATTTAATTTTTATTGAGACTTTAGGAACAAACAGGCATGTGAAACATCTTTCATAAGTAACAAGAATACCCTTTTGTACTGGTTCTCTTGACTTAATATTTAAATTTCAGAATAGTAAAATAAATACACAAACCTGTCTACCACGATAACTGCTCTATGTTCCAAAGGTTCATTTGTTCGAAGGTTCATAAGTCCAAATTTTTTTTGTACAAGAGCTCTATTTTCCGAACATTTTGCCCAAAGTTCCATTCTTCCTAAGGTTCGAAAGTTTTAAGAATATATGGATCAATAGTCCGAAGGTTCATTGATCCGAGGGTTCCTAACTTCAAAGAAAAGGTTCAAATGTTTACAAGTTAGAAGGTTTGTTATTCTGAAGGATTTTGACAACAAGTGGTCCAGTGGGTCATTAGTCAGAAAATATTTGGAAAAAGGGTTCACAAGTCCAAAGGTTCTTTGGTCTGAAGGTATTTGAAAATGGGTTCATTGATTTGAACATTGAATATTTAAAATATATTTTATTAGTCTGGACTAAAGTACCTTTGGACCACTGAACCTTTCTTTCTGACCAATAAACCATCGGATTAACGCACCTTCAGACCACTGAACCTTAGAGCCATTGAACCCCTCGTTTGGATTGATGATCCTTCGAATCAAAGAACCTTCGAAACAGTGAACCTTTCTTTCATACCAAATAACCTTTGGACCAATGAACATTTGGACTATCAAAATGTAACTGTCTGCCACCATTTTGAAATAGTGGCTTTGCTCGTACCAGGCCCACACATGTCCGATAGCTACATATGGGCCGAGAACCAGGCTACGTACCAATCAGCATCTGAATTACTTTGAAAATACAGCAGTCTCTGGTGCCAGTTTCAACTGCACATCCATGATAACTTGGCATGTCGAAATGACTTTTGCAAGAAATGTTCACGTGCCAAAACATCTGAGAGAAGGTGAGTAGATCCATTTCTGTGGTTGAATTTCACTTCTTAATTGTGCCCTTCCATGTGATAATGATGAAATTTAGTTCAAGATTATGGGGTTGGGATCACACTGGTACTTGTTTTCGGTGCCAACGCTAGACTTGAATTTTAGGAAGAAGTGACTTCTCCATTGGAACAGAATAGGGAGAAGTGAGAGTAGAACAGGGAGAAGTGGCGGCAAAGCAAGAAACGCAAAACAACATATGCGTGTGTGTGTGTGTGTGTGTGTGTGTGTGCTCTGGTTCTCTTGTTTGAACAGTGTCCTGTATTTCTCATTATGCATATTTGCATTAAACATTAGTTTTAAGCAATACTTTATGTTCAAGTAGAACATTCTCCTTGTTGTATGTATATTATAAACACATTTTGTAAGTGTATGAATGTATCATACTCATATGCAGTGTATTCATACTTGAAAATGTGTATGTTTCAATGAAGAGAAATATGCAGTGTATTTTGGCCATATGACTCTAAAAAAGCATAGTAAAACTATACATTGTAATTAATTGTAACTGACAGGAGTACCTAAATTACAGTATTGTAACTATAAATCGGTAAAAATACTTAAGCAATTGTTTGTTAGTTTCTTCATTAGAAAATGGCAGTCAGCAACATTTCTAAACTAGTTTGAAACAACCCCTATAGCATGCACATGAGAGCACATGTACAGTCGTCTTCAACATCATGGTGTTCATCCATTCAAACCACAGTGGTCACTGATGAGTAATCTCAACTTGACAACTGCATGTTGAGGGAGTTGATTCTAAATTTAATGTGAATCTTTTGACTGTCATTGGTGAAGTTTTTAAAGTATAAAAATTAAATTGCTTGTTTTAGTGGCAGTTGATTAACTGTTTATACATGTAGCTGTTTGTAATTACAATGATGCAGTCTAGTTGAATGACTACTTAGCTATTCATCAACGATGAACTGAAGCATTAAAGTAACTAAATCGGCACATAGCCAAGTACAACCATGAAAATATGGCGTGAGGCATGCGATGTAGATGCATCTATTTTCAGAAGCAGGGATTTTCTTAATATGACCACTCACTTTCCAGCTTCGTTCCAACAATCCCTAAATAGGATTGAAACGTTCTTGTTTTAATATTTGTCTACGTAATCATAATAATGTGGTGTATTGGTTAGATAATTTTGCCTTCACTACTTGTTCTCGTATTTTCACAAAAAATGAGTGATGTAAAAAAATAACCCTAACCTTAAGTTGCAGTGCTTATCAATTCTGCAACATAGAACTGTCCCATACATTTCTGACCAACACATTTTTATTTTTAGGCTAAATCTTTTATCACCTAATAGTTACACTTTGCTTTCTACCAATTGTATAATTTCCTTTATTTATGTGCACAGTGAATTATGAAAACAGCCTGTCTAATGAAGACGTACTTTCAAGACACAGCGATGTCCACCATTATTACCCCTTGGCAGGTTTACTTACAGTTTCAGACTGATTTTATGAAGAAAATAATGCAAGTATGGCAGTTAAAATCTTCAGGATACACATTTTGAAAGTGTTTTCACCAATTCTATTCTTAAAACACAAATTGTTATTTACATATATAGATGATTTAGTTTCAAAACACAAGTTTTAAAGTTTTCATAAGTGGTAACTTGCGGAAATCAGGCAGTGATATCTTGTGGGGGGAAAGAGTTAATAGTCAATCAGCTATTAAAATACATGTCTGTGAATGTGCAAGAATTTGTTTTGTCAGTGCAATAGATAGGAACACCTGCTAAGGCAACATGCAATCCATTTCGCGTAGGGCTTAACCTAACTACATGTACTTGGCTGGGTTCAAGGAGCATCTCAAAAGCTCTAAACTACTGTCACTCTGTGTAGATCTTAAAAAAATTACAGGGCGATGTTGTTTTTGTTTTCCTAACAGAACAAGGTGAAGTTTACATTTTTTTATGACTAAGTTGCCTTCTTTGCCTGGTAGCGTGACCCATGCAATGCAAAAGGGAAACTTACTTGATAATACCCACATTTCTTAATCAGTATCAATTATGGTAGAAGGGGAGTGGGTATTGCCAATAGCTTGAGTGTTACTGACAGATACAAGTGCAATTCAGTATTCAGTATGGTCGTTATGAACGCAGGAGCTCTGTTGCTTTACCATGTTCATCTCTGAGTCGTCTATCTCAACTTGGTCTAATATGATACTTCCAGTATTTCTGTATACTCCGCACTATAGTCTTTTCTCATTGGATGGTCTTTCCAGTATTGATCAGATCTTTTTTCAAGTGTTTTCACTTTTGTGGCATTGATGTCATTTTCTGGTAAACTGTTCCATATGTCTGCTACTTGGTCGGTGAAATAATGTTTACGTAGGTCAAGACAACAACGTTCCTTCTGAACTTTCTGTTTGTTTTGTACTATCAGGGTTTAACTTAAACAGCTCAGCTGATGCTTTCTGATCATAAATTCCAGACAAGATCTTAAAAGTCTCTATCATATCTCCACGCATCCTATAGTATTTCAGAGTTGGTAATTTCAGAATCCGTAGTTGCTCTTCATAAGTTTTATCCATCAGATGAGGTAACATTTTGGTAGCTCATCTTTGCACATTTTCTATTGATTCAGTGTCTTTCTTTTGATATGGACTCCACACACTGTTGGCATATTCCGAGCGAGGTCTGATGAGGGCTTTAAATAATAGATTTATAGTCTAGGGAGGTGAATGTTCGTCGTATAATGCCTACTATCTGATTGGCTTTTTTACTTGAATCTGAATATGTTTGTCAAATGCTAAATGCTTGTCAATGTTAAAACCAATGTCCTTCCCCATCTCTACCACTTCAAAATCAGTCATGCCTCCATCATACTTATTTATAGTGTAACGAGGGTCATCACATACCTTTTGTTTGTTGCATATTTTGAGACATTTGCATTTCTCAGGATGGAAACGTAGGAGCCACTTTGCACTCCAATCAAACAGATTGTCCAGATCATGCTGGATAATATCTACATGGTCATGAGACTGGATGTCTCTATAAATGTTGGTGCTGTCGGCGAATAAGAATACCTCAGAAGCTACACATTTGGACAAATCATTAATCATTAATAAAGATCATTACAAATAGTATTGGGCCCAGCACTGATCCTTGTAGTATATCACTACCTTTAGTAACATTTCTCCATGTAGAGTAATTGCCGTTGAAATGAACTAGTTGCTTTTAATCGCTAAGGAAGTTCTGAATCCATGTACTAATACCATATGATTTGAGTTTAGTAAGTAAATGTTTGTGAGGAACTTTATCAACAGCCTTCATAAAATCCATATATATTGTATGCATAATACATGTACCACCTTTGTCAAATAGTACTGTCTATCAATTAGGAACTCTCAATAGTTGGAGGGAATTGGATCTACCACTGATAAAACCAAACTGTTTGTCACTAAAGAGGATATGTTTAATCATATGATCCACAATTCTTTTCTTGACTAGTTTTTCCATTAATTTATATATTACACTTGTTAAACTCATTGGTCTGTAGTTGGATAGTAGAGTCTTGTCACCTTTTTGAATAGATATTTTTCCAATTTTCCAACTGTCATCTTACGTTGTCGATACTAAAGCTTCTATTGAATATCATACATAGTGGTTTGTCAATAGTTTCTGCTAAGTTCATATAGAACTTTAGCATTGACCTGGGAATAGGAATTTATGACTTTGAGTGAAGGTTATAATTATCATTCCTGGTATATTTTTAGTGCCCCACCCCCCTCTCCTTTATCTCTGCCAGAGCACAATTAGCAGATTTTAAGGACATTTGTTGCTTTTAAGTTCTGAATTTAAGTCCTGTCCATCCAGCATGATTTATCATTGAATCTATCCCAAATCTATTTTAAGTGGGAATAGTATATACCACTGGTTTGATTTTTAAATATAAATACAAAGTTTTATTAGTTTATAAAACTTTCAGGAGTCACACTATGGATTTTTTTTTAATTGTTTGATGACCAGGCATTAGACTTTATACATATATACACACATTTATTTACCTCTTTCAGAAAGTTTGTAGATGCTTATTAACTGACAGTCACACTTGAAGATGATATTGATTATGATAGCAACCTGGAAATAGGCAGCAAAGTGAAGGGGCCCGGCCACGATTTAAAACCTTTTTCAAATGTCTTTAAAGTTAAAAAATGCTTTTGATACTGTTGTATCGACCTTTGAGTAAAATCCAACTATCTATAAAACAAGCATTATGTCTACTACTACTATGCAGGGATTGGTTACATACATATTTAACTGTTGAACATTTAGTGAGAGTAACGGAACCGCATAAACAAAATCAGGAGACTCCGCCTTTTCTCGTGTTGCGCTCACAAGGGATTTATAGTAATTCACAGGTAGTTTTTAATGATGTTGATATTAGCAAAATACTTGGGTTGTGTTAGAATTCTGAGTAAAATTAGTGTATATCATGATCAACATTCGTCGCGCCTGCTTACGGAGAGCTCATTCAAGCAACCACAATGACATCAGTGTGTGCATCTGAAAGTCTGGTCTACAGTACAGCTCCTCTATCTCATTTGTCCCATTCCTTAACAGCTGTATAATTTTGTTTTATCTGTGTTGAAACATTTCAGTGATTAATAAAATGCTGTATAATTCTTATCCATTATTTTCATTTGACACCTTTTGAAATGTCTGTGAAAAATTACTGAAATTTCAAAGAAACACTCTAGTGAAGCTGAAATTTTACTGGTATTTCACTGAAATCTCACTGAAATATTTGGTCAAAATTTCATTCAAATTTTAGTGAGATGTTGACAAAAATGTCTGAAACTGCCACTAATATTTTGACGAAATTTTTCTGAAATTTTATGAAATTTCACTGGAATACCAATGAAATTTCAATCACATTTTCACTAGGGTTTGTCCATCATATTCTTTATTTCAGGGTCATATGTAATAGATGAAGAGTTGTCTGCAATTTTATGTCAAACCACTTAAACTTCAGAAACCTATAACATGCTTCTAAACTACCATCAACACCTCAAACATTTGTTTTTCCTAAGCACCATCAAAGACTGGAACAGTTTGCCAGAAAGCTGTGTTCAAGCCAGCACATTAAAGGAATTTAAAACCAGACTAAGTGATCAATAAGTGCATGCCTCTCTTCCTGTCCTGCCGCCCCTGCCTCCGTCCCAGATGCTATGTTTGATATTGAGGTCTGTCCAGTCTAATACAAGTACAGACACATGGCATACATTTTCCTGGATAGATATATGAAAGAAAAGCAGAAACAGATGTAGGTACCAGAGCAAAACTGTGTGAGCCTCATTCACTACAAGTAACATGAGTTTTAGAACACCAGATTGGACTATATTGCACCATTTCTTTTCGGCCACCACCATATCTGGACTGCCAAAACTGTACTGAAAATGGCAATGACCGATCAGTTTATTCTCATTTGCATCTTTACCAATGTCAGTAGCCTTGAAGATTTACTGGTCAGTTATGGAAAATCTTAAAAGAAGATTAAAATAGAGCAAGCTGACCAGGCACTAATGTAGATGTGTATTGATTGCACAGTAATTTCATATAAAATTGACCGATTTTATGCAGTATACATACACAAATTGAGATTTGAAAAAGGGCTATTGCTTTCCTTTAAATGTCTAAATTAAGACTGATCCAGAAATTAATAATCTACTGATTATACTGTGTCAAACCTGAAAGTATCTGACTGCAGATTCTTATCAACATGGGGTTTTCACTAAAAGACTTCTTATCATGTCTGGTCGGTCCTAAATGAACAGGGTGTCAATCTGACAGCCAATATGGACACCACCTAAAATATTTCTTATTATATCTAGTTTGTCCTAAATGCAAATCTTGCCAGTCTTATATCAAATATGGCTGCCATGACAGCCAAGTGAAAAATCTTTTTATTGCTACTCCTCATGAATGGATTGTCAGATGGGCACGGCAATATAACCAAAAGTTTTCTGATGATGTCTGGCTTGCTCTAAATGAAAATGGTGCCAATCTTAATCCAATATGGCCACCACATTGGCTAATTTGAAAATCAGTATCTGAAAATCAGCTAGGGTTCACCCTTAATTTTCATCTTTGGAGCACAAAACTGTCTTCCATGGTGTCCATAGGGTGGATAAAAATATCCAAGAAAGTAAAGATAAAAGATCTTTAAGGTTGATGTTTGACTAAAGCGAATGCATTCGAAGCTTACTGAATGGAGTGCACTCATTGCCAAAGAATAATAAGACAATCCATTTTACGGCTGACTGAAATATCTTACTGACTTTGATTACATTTGGTACCAATCGAGAGCACATGGTCGATCATTGATAGAATATGTAAAGAAGACGAAATCTTCAGCGAAAACAGTGCTGCATTAATTTGTAATGTAGTCTAAAGGGAAGAAAAAATGTTGACTCAAATGTCCCAAACAAAGACTAGAAAGGAATGGTTACTTGAATACTTGAACATGAGAAATTCAATTCTCAATAGGGAATAATCATGACATGGGAGACTGATAATCATCGCATGCACTTGGGTCATGGATTTATTCATTTGCAATGCTCAAAGAAAAAAAAATTCAGACACAGGCCCAGGGCTGGTGACTTTAACAAAATCACAAGCCCTGGCTCAAATTCCACAAGCCTGGACTCCCAATTATATGTGCCCAAAAGGGCTCTAATTTTTACCATGAAATGAAATGAGCAAAATCATATTAAATTGACTTGTCTGTTTATTCAGATCTCAAAATATTTCACGTAAAGCCATGTCTTCCTCCAGGTCAAGGTGTTAACCATTGTCCAATTGCTGTATCGATGTCATCCTTACTTATTGGATCAGCAGTGTTGATATGAATTAGCATCTGAAGCGTCTCTTGCTTTACATGGTTTCTCTTAACACTTTTGATGTTGTTCATAGGTGCCGCTTGATATGTTTAACCAGTGTTGCATTACTTAGTCGAGTGTTTCTAATGAAATCATTTTTTGGGGTAGGTCGTTCCTTTTTATCTTGCCACCACCAAAGGACGATCGATTTTTAATCAAAGACTCAGAAGCCATCATGGACTGCCTTTGATCCATTTATTACTTATAAAACCTCAAGAAACATCCGTTCATTTGGCCTAAACTCTCCAGATAACAACAGTAATGCAATCAATTAACAGCTTGTTGTATACACAAAGTTTACAGCTCTCAATAGAATTATGATAAGTAAATGATCTTCATATGGGTAAGGGGCCAACATGTGGATAAATGTTAATAATTTACTAGTCCTTCAACTTGAAAATAAAATTCCACATTTCATCAGTGAGATCAAAGTTTCCTTAGGCAAATTAGATTTTTTTTTCTACAATCCCAACGGACACTTCACTTAGAATACAGGAGGGGCCTGATCTGAAATTAGAGGAGCCCTTGGCTTTGGGCTAACTAATTTTCTGAGCATTGATTTTTGTAGTAAATGTTCACTTTTCCAGCATTATATACTTAGAATCAGTTGTCGTTGAGTCAGACTAGGCCACAGTTTGCTACAATTTCCTTTTGACTAAAAAACCATAATAAAATACGTGATCATTATCAGCCTCTCCTGTCATGAGCCCTCCATGCTGCGATTTTAATTTTTCATGCTTTAGTAACCATTCCCCACAAACAAAAATTATTTGGACATTTGAATCTACATTCTTTCCTTCTTGTACATTACTTCAGAAATAAATGAAACTGTGTTTATCATCTTTACATTTTCTATCAAAGATCATCAACCATGTGCTCTTTATGACAGCAGTGGGATTATGCAATATAGGTTTGTCATACTTGAAAAAAACTTTACTTTCAGTCTTATTAGATAGGTCTGCGTGATTACAGAAAATGAACTTGAAGACACAAGGACATGTCTTTGAAAAGCAGGGAGAATATGTCACAGGAATGGCTCTCATGTCAGTCAAGACAACAAAGATGGTAGAGTACCCATCTAGACTTAGGAAATCCCAGATTCTGGACACAATAACAATGACTCGCATGTGTTCTGCATTTATATGAAAATGCATGAAAATCTACTTTCTTGCTATGAGGTGGATCGTATTATGGTATGATGTTGTCCATCCATCTGTCTGTTACCAATTTGGTTTCCACACAATAACTTTAGTTGTGTTCCATCTACATTTACCAAACACTGTGGATTGATTGCACTAGGTTCCAGGAAGAACCCTATAGATTTGGGACACAAAGGTCAAGGTCACTCTGACTGAAAAAAGAATAATGGTTTCACCAAAATGGCTGCAGTTCGGCATCATTTACATTTACCAAACTTTGTGGATGACTTGAGCTTTGTATAAGGAAGAAACCTATTGATTTTGGAGTCTAAAGGTGAAAGGTCAAGGTCACTGACTTAAAGAAATAAAAAATGGTTTCCGCACAATAACATTATTTCTACATGACATATCTCAACCAAACTTTTCTCGACAGCTTAGAATGAAAAGGTCAAAGGTCAGTATCACACTAATTGAAAGATGAAAAATGGTTTCTGTGCAAAAATTTCATTTATTGACATGGAACTATTAAATATTAAGTTTGACTTTTTCTACAAGAAAACTTGTATTCCATTTGCCTACCAGACTTCACCTTGACTAAACCCATGACAGATCATACCTGATGATTGGATCCTTGTAAGAGTCTATGTAACACCTGCTCAAATAGTGAAGAGTCTGTATTTGGATAAAATGGTTAAGCGTGTGCCTAATTTAGTTTTTAAATTTCATGGCCAGCTAGATTGCTTGATGCAAAGCAGAAATTCACTTGTATTCACTCTTCCTTGTGTTTTCAGATTCAGAACAGAATTATCTACTGCAGCGCCTTGCCAAAGTCCTGTGTGAGCAGCAATCAGTGAGGGACAAGGTCGCTAACGAGGCACAGGCTGTGATCTTTAAACAAGGAGAGAGAACTATTGATAGCCATGAAGAGGCTTATGCTGCTGTTGAAGAGAGAGCTCTTTATAGCGATAAAGGGGCTCATGCTGCTGTTGAAGACAAGGATACAGAATTAATATACCACCATTCTCCTCAGCAATACTTTGGCCAAAATCTTTCATCTACTGCTAGTCAACAAGAAAAAACTCCCTCTGCTTTAGTTCAGATGAAGCTCACCCAGTCTGAAACAAACACCATGGCCATGTTAACATTGTTGCAAGAAAATGCTGATAAATTAAAACCAGATACAAACAAACACTCACCATTGACAATGTGGGACTTTGCAGGTCAGTATGCATTTTACACAACACACCAGACATTCCTGACAAGACGAGCCATATATCTCTTGGTTTCAGATGTCAGTGGACAGCTTACTGATCTTGTAACTGATGAGTGTTATTTTGATAGTGAAGGGATAATGAAATGCAAAGTTCATGGTGAGTTCTGATCTACTACTGTTTTGCCAACATAAAAATAATAAACTCATTATTCTTTGCTACTTTATATAATAATACATTGTCAGATCACAGCTTAATTACACAGAGGATAGAAGAGATAACAGAAGACACACAATCATACAGTCTGAGCACCACTTTATTCTCCAGAGTAAAGAAAAGATAAAAAATAGTATTTAAAAACCTTTATTTTTTGTCAAGCCCACCTTGGCTGAATGTTGACATAACAATCACTTTGGCATCCATGTGCATGTCTGTACATCCATTCACACCTTAGATTAACCTCAGTGTTAAAGTTTTTTTTTCTTTTATTTCAGTACACATTGGATATCATTGCATCTTTGGATTTGGGATGTAACTTCAATATGCACCTAGTTACATCTAGATAAATTAACTATTGAAGCTTCTTGTTGCAATAAAGAAATATATATAAAGATGAACATAATCCACATACCTGCTGTCAGTTTTACATAAAAAGTTACGTATGAACTATACTGCTATTTTGTATCACTAATTTTTACATTACAGTATTTGAAATTATCAAAAGGTAGCCTCTTGAAATATCATATTGAAATGTTTCGAGGGGATGTTTCAGCTATTTGACTATTATGGAAATCCTAAAACTTAAAGAGCTTTTTTGTGCTTTATTTTCAGAACTGATTGAGGTTTGGCTAAATTCCATACATTCCTGTGCCCCATCCCCTGAAGCTGGCATCCCTCCTGTGATTTTGGTGGGAACACATGTGGATAAAATTACACAGGTACAATTTAAAGCTATTAATGTCAGAAGTTTTACAAAATGTTTGTTTTCCTCCTTCTTTATTATGTTAGTACTTGCTATCTAGTTTGTGTGCGATATATACACTGCATATGAAAGGCCAGAATTTTCCTATTTTCACACTGGTAAAGTTGCACAACAAAACATACATTTGAGTGATAGAAGGTGAACCTAGATAAATTTGCCAATAAAGGATATACATATTTCTTCAGAAAATTATCAAGTGAATATGACATAACTATTCCTTTTGAGATTGTATTCCTCTACAAATTCTTTTAGGTTACTGGAAAATAGTTGGTTGATTGGTTTTAATGACACTTTAAACACATTATTGCCTATATCATGCTGTGGAAATGGAAGTTAAGTGCCTTTCTCATGAACTCCCTGAGGCAGCTGACCTGGACTGGCCTGGCTGGGTATCAAAGATGCGACAGTTGGATATGCACTCTACCAACTAAGCTACCGTGGCTTCCGATTACTGGAAAAGGTTTTGAAGACTGATTCTCATTCAAGTTCATGAGAAACATAAAAATCCTGAGATAAGGTCACCTGGTATCAGACATTATGTGATCACTTTTACCACAATTGCAAACTTGTTGGCTTTAGCTAGTGTGCTAAGGAAGTGCTAAATACAGTGGACTGACATAACTTCAGTCTAGTAATGACTATGTTTTCTGGAAGTTGAGATATTCAAGTGCAGATTTGGCACTTACTTTCCTTACATTGCTGTTTCAAGTACAATATGTTAATAACCTACTCACTGTACCTTTTATTTTATTTACATTATTTGAAACCATACAAACTCATGTGATACCATTCTGTGCATTAGAGCTGTGGGTCACCTGCTTGGTCATTATACGATACATATCACAATACTTGGGTGGCAATATAATACATACCATGGTACAGTAGGACCCTGTTATAGCACGATGGTCGGGATCCACAAAACGAGATCGTGCTATACCCGAAACCGTACTATAACCGAACAAGACAAAACCAAGTCATTTAGCTGAAGAAAATGAGGGGGGGGGGGGGGGTAAATTGTGGTCTGAAAACAACGTGCTTCATTGGCACCGTTACCATCTTAAATCAATGCATATTAAATGAGAAATACACATGCAATGAAAACAGAGATTGCACATATAATATTTAACTTTATTCAGAGAACCATGCATTGGTACACTTATATATACATGTCTAATGTATAGCATGAATAGTTAAAGGATCAACACGTGTACTCACCAACCGATCTCATCGCATGCGTAGGAGTGAGTCCATAATAATTCCATCGAAAATATGAACACAGAAGTATAATATCATTGTCTGATAAAGTTCTGAAATCCTACATCGTCGTCTAGTCATTGTAAATCATCATCATCTAGTCATGGTAAATCACGTCCGACTCCAATTCCTCAGCTTTACTATCGTATGCGGGTGCTTACGCAGAGACTAAGCTTGGGCTCTGCAAGTAACACTTTGATCATAAAGTCAGAAATCAATTAAAGGATGCAACTGGACACGTGTCAGTTGTGCGGCAAGATCACAGGGAGTTCAAATAACCACCCTCTGTCACTTGGCACTGAACAAGTAAAACTCGCGGCTTGATCAAAGGATTGTCACGTGGGAAAACAACTTGAAAACAAAGTGAGTGCTTTTATAAGCCAAAGGCTTATCGGACCACGTGCACGGGCAGATCACTTGGAAAATATCACTTGGGAATTAAATCTGACTTGTGGAAACACCGGACTTAATCCTGTCCATGGCTTCAAGCTAATTTTTTAACAGTAAAAGCTTTACGTTTCCGTGTACTGTTATTCATTGTAAATAACTACTAATTAAAACTCTGACACCTATTTGTTTGAACGACTACAGCAAGAATAATTGTTAATCAACAATGGGGTCATTTTTATAGGGAATGTACAATATTATTCACTGGTCAACTGATTGCGTGGCGATTGTCTAACAACACCGACAAGCCACGTGTGCGCGTTGGCGGCTTTAGTTTTTTTTATGTTTTATAAATCATTGCCGCACGGTTTCAACAACCTTTAGCTTTGAGATTGACTTTGATGATTGTCAAGAACTTAAATTAATTGATTTATAAATTGAGGTGCGAATCTTTTATCAACCACCGCATTGTTTGGTGCTTGGCTGTGTATACAGCTGAATGAGCAAACATATGTCTGCTATTGTTTGAGCAACGATTGTACACAGAATGTATTGAAGACAAACACAAAGAAGACTTAATGACTTTATTATTCATGTATCAGTAATAATAAGATTAACACTTATTAGCTTTAAAATGAGCTGACATCTTTCAAAAATAAACTAAGATCAAAGTGCAGTGATTGACTACTGACACATTTGAAATGAACATTCACAAATAGAAATGTTCAGCACATTTATTCATATAAAGAAAGATGCAATCATAAGACACTTTTTCTTCAAGAATACAATACAGCTTACCAAATTATTAAATCAAACTCTTGTTTATTTTGGCACAAGACTTTGCAGTAGTTCAAGAAATTGGCGAAATTATTATAAAATTTCGGTAGCCATGCCATGATCGTATTATATCCGAATTTATACACGATCTCTTCCCCAAAATGATAATTAATTTTTTACACATTATTTTTCGTACTTGAAAAAAAAATACTTTTTTTTTCATATACGAAAAAATAGATGAAATTTCGGGAGCCATGCCACGATCGTGTTATATCCGAATTCGTGCTATAACGAAGCGTGCTATAGCGGGGTCCTACTGTATGTATCATACAGTTAGCAGGCAATACAATACATATTGCAATACACTAATATGTATCATAATACAGACCTCTACCTTGTCTGTGTGTCTTTGTATGTAATGTCTGTGTCACTGAGTTACCCTTGTAGGTATGTAACAGAATTATTATTCATTTTACCTGAATATATCATGACCATTTTGCAGATTCAGTGTATGGTTTAAAGAATTAGTATCAATTTTGTTGTGTTCATTAAAGTATGACCCTGATGGTAAAGTGCAAATATTGCATGAATCTGCATAGCAGATGAACACAAAAAATTGACCATCAATTCTTATAATTGCCAATTTTTTATTTTATTTGTATCTTTTGCCATTTTGCTGTTAAATCAATGATTTATAAACATGTCTTCGAACAATATACGTGTTCCATAAAAATGGACATGTACAAAGACAGGATGGATCTTCTTTCACAACACAGGGTTTCCCTCCTGCACAAGAACCTACACATTCTCCACCTTCAAACTTGGCTCATCTCAGATGATCTATCCACCAGAACAAGTTTTTGGGCTGGGTTGCCAGTTGCATCATTCAGGCCAGTGGAGCTTCGACATCCAAGGTCTACGATGCCAGGTGGAGAATCTTCTGTGATTGGTGCAGTAGGAAACACATTGATCCTAGCTGTCCCTGTGTAACTTCCATTGCTGAATTCCTTTTGTTTCTTTTGGGGAACAAATGATGTTCAGTATCAACCATAAAGGGCTGCCATTTCCAACACACTTAAATTCTCTCAGGGCACTGCAATTGGTTTTGATTCGCACCTTGCTGATCTCATTGAGTATTTTGAATTACAGAGACCTTTCTCCCGCTTTCTTACATCCAGATGGAATCTGTCTTGTGTCTTGTGTTTTATGGTCCTTAACCAAAACACCAATCTTATTTTCTATTTATAGCAGCTGTATATGACACATTTCCAAGAAATCAGACGGGTTTCTTCAATTTGAAAACTTGTCTCACAGATTCATTATATTGATACACTGAATTTGTTAGCGGACCAAGCTATACTTAAAATAAATGGCGGCAGATGTTAAGTGAAACAGACTTTATCGATGTGACTCTCGGATGTTATATGGCTGAAAAAGTTTAGAGAAGAGGGATCTCTCTAAACTTTAAAACATATCGGATCAGAAAAAAGACAAATCAATAGTGCTTTACAAATTTAGAAAGAAGAACATGAGAAGGGTAATACAGCATTCCGGTTGAGCACATGATAATGAATTGAAGAATTTGTGGAGTTGACTTTGTGATCACTTAGCAAAAGTTAGACTAGTTAAAGTGAGTGTTGTGTATATATAATTTGTCAATATGTTTTTTGATTTGTATTCTGGTACAATTCCACATGGATTTTGCCCATTTGTGACAAGAACTTTAACCAGCTGCAGGTCCAGGTTAGTAGCATAACTAAATGTATATTTTTCATCCAGTTTATTGTAATTGTGGCATGTAATATATAGATTACACTTTTATGCTCAGATTACGCCTTTTTGCCACTTAGTTTACGCTTATACCTCTGTAGTGGTGGCAGATATGCAGTACTTATTGAGATTCCCAGTCTCAGTCGAATCTGTGCTGGAGATTATCAAGATAGGCTTTTATACCCAGTTAGGGCATTGTGTTTCTATATAAATGCCTCGAACGGGAAAAGAAAGGGTAGGAAATGTCTTCTCCTTCCTCTTAAGGTCTCCGTTGAAAATTTGGCCTCCACTATCTATTGATGGATTGTCACCACAATCAAAAGAG
Organism: Margaritifera margaritifera; assembly: GCA_029931535.1. Classification (NCBI taxonomy): domain Eukaryota; kingdom Metazoa; phylum Mollusca; class Bivalvia; order Unionida; family Margaritiferidae; genus Margaritifera; species Margaritifera margaritifera. The sequence continues at coordinate 2,925,753 of JAQPZY010001450.1, read as the reverse complement.
TTTATCAGTCCCTAACCGACTGAGATCTCTCTTTTATAAAACTAAAAGCCCATGAGGTTCAAGCTATCACTGCCTCATGGGCCCATCTAAATCACTCTTCATTGGAGGACGTCATGAAGACAGCATTTTGGCGATCCAATACTACCTTCTCCTACCTCCACTCATTAGCACAACAAAGCGCATGCATTTTGTCTTTGGGACCCATAGTTGCAGCACATGTGGTCCAGAGCGACAGCAGCAATTTGTAAAGTGGATCTCTCCCTCAAATGGTGAGTACACTCCATTTTTCTCTGATTTTGATCAGATTAACGCATAGGACTACCCACCTAACTGACAAATTCAGCCACGCAATGGCAATGGGTAATATATTGCCGCTATTAAAATGTAGTTTGTTTTTTGGGGAGTGGGGTGGGGTAAAACTAATTTTATTTATGCAATAATTACTCATCGCTATTACTAAATGCCATCCTCCCACACTGCTCTGATGGACTGGTGTAATGTCGTCTATGACAAAGATGACTGTTCTGTGCAGGCGCATGCGAGGTGCACAAGGGGACCACGTCTTATTGACAAGTCTCCACTCTGTGGGAGGATGTATTCAGATCAAACGGACAAGATATTTCTATGCGAAAAAGTAAAGCCACACAATAGAAATGGGTAAGTATTGTATAGTTTAAACTAGTTTTACCCCCCCACACACACACACACCACACACACACACACACCACACACACACACACCACACACACACAACTCTACATTTAAAGGTGACTAGATGAGAATTGTTAAGCAAATGGATAAAATAAGTGCTCATAAATGAGTCAATTGTGAGTATAAATAAATCATTACAAAAAGCCTAGTTTTGTATAGTGTTAATGTAGCTGAAGAGATGAATTTGGTAGCATATCTAGGCAATGAAAAGGATCTGAAAAAGGGACTGTGAATAAATGCTCTATTATATAGGAGGACATCATTAGTATAGCCACTGATGTGGCAACAGGGAGCAATTTCCTTATCGTGGTGACATTATAACAGTGAGCTCTATAATGAAAAAGAAAAGTAGGCAAACCATCTCAACCAAGGCCTCACATACAATCTCAGCTTCGCCTTCTCCTACACCAGAACAAAATATCTTTTCAATAGTACCATTAGGACTAGTGCCGCATAGGTACGACAGCCCATATACACTTCCTCAGACATTTGAGGCAGATTGACAGTTGTCAACACCAGCTCAGACACGGTCTCACCTAATGCAGTCAGGGGCTGTTTACATGATCCAGTATCCCTAACCCACACAGAAAAGAGAAAATGTTGGCCCTGTTCCATCAAGACCAGACTCTGCCATCAGATATAGATCGATCACAGTCAATACTGAATCTGATGAAGCTGACATCGATGCCTGAGGGGACTGCTTACAATAATCCAGTATCATGTATCCCATTGCGGCATCATGAACCCAGCACAGAAATTAAGGAAATTATGGCTCTGCTCTGTTAAGTTCAAACTTTGCCATTAGATATAGATTGCATACAGTCAATACCAAATCTGATCAAGCTGACATTGATGCCTGAGGAACTGCTTATAATGAGCCAACATCATGTATCCCATCCTGCCACTCACAGGAAAGAGTCTAACCAGTATAGTGCCTCAACGGACCCATATCACTCTATTGGCAGTTTTATGAGACAGTGCTCAGTTTCTATTACTGATCCAGGACAGTCTGTACCCATGTATCAGTCCATACCTATTACAGATCTAAGTAGGTCCGGTACCTTAACAGATCCAGCTGAGCCCATTGCCATCACTGATGAATGTTGACCAGCTACAGGACGATGTGTCACTCCCGGATGCACAATTATAGACGATACAGTCAGCGATAGTCTTTAAGTTATGATATCGCAATCTGGATGGTCTTCCATTATGGTTCATGTCCTGTCTTGGTAAGCTGCACCAACATATATCATATGGGACATCTGCATCACCCTACTCTTCACTATATAATGAAGTTAACAAGCTCCATTCTTTTTACTTGACCCAATGTTGACTAGAGAAGACATTTGCTTTTGCCTGAATTTCGCCCACATCCTCCTGCTCCATCAACAGAAGTGTGCAGAGTTACAGCATTCATCAATTTCTTGGTAAAGAAGGACCAGCCCATGTTCAGACAGCTAACACAGTCTTGTTGAGTGGCAGACTTGTTGCATTGTTTAGAGAGGCAACTACAAGATTCAAATGTCAACAGTCTTTTTTTTCACAACAACAACGACTGTCAAGTTTTAACAAAGCATACTTTAAGACACACGCCTGTGTTTCATACAGAAGTTCCAGCCATCGACAGAGATGTAGCAGGCCTGGGAATGTTATAATCTTCTTCAGTACAGATGGAACCAGAAATATTTCAGTGACATGCAACAGTTAGTCTAGAACATCATTGCAAGAGGTTCTCTGCTTGACCTGGTATCCATGTCAATCTTCCAGCAAGTGGAACATAATCTAGCTTCACTTGCTGTCATGCCTGCTGGCCATGCTTGGGAATTAACTTTGTGGATGCTGCGTGCACTGAACAGAGCTGCACAAGACACACGTGCCAATACCATGACTGTCACAGCATCAGTGAATCTAGAGCTCGTGGCTCTCCACCTCCGCCTTCCTCAAAAAGCATCACATGGTCACACTCTGATCGCAGCCATTATCATCCAACCTGCTTGTCAATGGTCACGTGGAGGAAGTCCAAAGGCCTCCAAGGAGACAAATCTCACAAAGGCCTAGCAGCAGAGATCTCAGTGATCTTTCCTGAACAGGGAGCAGAGAAACAAGAAGGTCCCCCCCCCACAGGACATGCCCAACGGGTAAACAATCCTACATGCATTATATGCATTCATAAACCAAGTTCTCAAAAGCCAGTGATGACAAGAAACAGAGAGATGGATTGCCACCCATGTCACATATCCTAGTGTGGTGAAGACTGAGTCACTTTGTGGAATGAGAAAGATTTTGCCCCGACAGTCCATGGATCCTGCGAGTCATCTCGGAGGGTCTCCAAATTGCATTCAGCACCCTTCCCCATTGTCCAGGGGCCTCGCTGCTACAGACTTTCCTAAAGATCAATTCGAGCTCTACGTTCTACAGCAGGAAATAGAAAATCTTCTCACCAAGAAGGGCAGTAGAGATTGTTCAGGATACAAAATCACCAGGTTTTTATTCAAGATTGTTCATAGTGCCAAATGCCAACATTATACTTCAGCCAGTCATAGACTTGAACTCTCTCATCCTTTTTATATGGGCATGGTTCAGAATGGAGATGCCAAGACTGGTTCTAAATACACATCAAGAGGGAAACTTCACAGGCAGTTTAGATCTGCAAGATGTGTACCTCTATGTTCAGATACACAAGTCCTCCAGGAAATTCCTGAGATGTAGTATACCAGCTCAGGGCACTCCCTTTTGGTCTCAACAACAGTCCCTGCGTCTTCACAAGAATTAGGGACAGAGTCGTATCTCACTTCAGGACCATCTCCATGTCTGTGACATCCAGATAAAACACGCACGTGAACTGGGTCTGTCTTCCTCCAGAGTCTGCTTTGAAGATCATCTTAACAGTGTTTTCAATCTGCCCAAAGAATTGCATCTCACCCTTGCCATCTGTTTCTCCTCAGTGTGTCAGCAGATCTCATAGACCTGGTTCGCTTGTTCATGAGACCATTGTAAATGATTCTATTGGCCCAGTGGTGACTGAAGCTTTGCACACTGGAACAAGCAGTCCTAGATTCTGTTTATATGAGCTCATATCCCACAAATAGGAGAATTTCACTTGGCTTATGGTGGTTGTTCCCTTCAAGGTCCAGCCCCCAGAAATCATGATTTGCATGCATGTCTGCACGGCAGGCTCCTCTTGCCATCGTTTCAGGAAGCCAGTGGATTGAGGCCTCCGAAGAACTCGCTTTTGCACATCAATCTCCTAGAGATGAAGGTCGTAGTGAATGCAAGTCATTGGTGGCAGGACTTGCCAGATGGAAAGGGCATATTCATTCTATCCAACTACTACTGTAGTGAATTATCTCGGAAGGCAACGGTGGACCAAATCCCAAGATCTGTGCCTCCTGGTTTGGGATTTTATCAGGTGGCGTCATCAAGTGACAAATCCATTTGCAAGTCCGTCACATTCTGGGCAGGATTAATATACTGGCGGACTTGTCTCAACGGAATCAGCTAATCAAACTGAATGGTTATTTCACCCCTCTGTATTCAGTTGAATCTGTACCCTCTGGGGCCGACCTACTCATGGGTCTATTTGCAGCAAGGTGGAATGCAAAGCTCCCAATATTTGTCTTGCCAGTCCCACATCTAAAGGTCTTGGTAGTTGATACTCTTGCATAGATTGAAACAGTATAGATTCATATGTTTATCCCCCAACACCTCTCTCTGATCCCAAAGATCTTGCTAAAGGTGAGGGAATCGGAGTGCCATCTTATCCTTATTGCTCCCCACAAGTGGGAAAAATCATAGATAAAAGACTCGTTAAAGCTGGTAGCGGAACTTCCAAGGAAAATTGGAATCTTTCCTCACCTGTTCAAACCACATTGACAGCGTGTGTTTCATTATATCCCAGATCTATTGAACCTGCACATCTGTATTATATCAAGCAAGTCCTCAGGACAAACATTTCTTAGAACATGTGGCGGACAGAATCATGTGGGTGAGAAGGCCTGACTTCTCTGAAAGCGAATAAGAGAGTGTTTTCTCACAATGGTGCGAGCAGGAACACATCACTGTGCTTAAAGCATCATTACCCCAATTTGCTAACTTTTTCCTGTTGCTTTTCAAGGTGAAGAAATTAGCAACCATCTATATAAAAGGTTACCATTCCACAATTTCAAACACTTTTCATGATGATAGAAAGGAGGATATAGGACACAACAAAGACTTCTCTGATCTTCTGATGAACTTTGACCTCTCATGAGCAGAGGCTTTGGCATTGTGCCCAAAATTGAATTTACCATGGGTTCTGGCATGGTTGCATAATGTACCATTTGAAATATAATCTACAGCATTATCTCTCTTACAAAACTCCCTTCCCTGTCACTCTAACTAACAGGCAGAATCATTGAAATACATGCCTTGTCGGTCGATCTGAACTATGTTCATTTCCATCGTGATGGTACGATTTCACTTTTGACAGGCCCTACTTTCATTGCTAAGAACAGGCGCCTGTTCATGGGCATTTTGTGCTGAAAACTCTTTCATTGTAAGACACTTCACCTCAGGGCTTAGAAGTGGTACCTGAAAGGATCCAGCATGGTGTGAAGAGAAAGATGTCACTTATTTATGCCTTTGAAAGAAGGAAAGATCAATATCTGAGAGCTCAGAGTTCAGGCTCTGCTGTCCAGGATATGATGGGTTATTCACTTTGCATATATAGAACTAACCCAAGATCAAAAGAAGTTATTGCACATTTCAGCTCATGAGGTTAGGGCGGTCAGCAGAAGCATAGCATTAAAGCACAACTGCTCCTTAACAGACATGATACAAACCATGGGATTGTAGACTAAGATGACTTTCTCTAGCATTTACATCCGAGATGTTTCATCCCAAAAGGCTCAGTTTGACCTGGTGGTATTAAAAATAGCAGCATTACAATAAGCTACCTTGCCAGGTCGTTTTACAGCTTTTCAGCGATGTATTCTATCAACTTCTGTTGGATATGGGGGGGTGGAGACATTTTCCTGGTCAGTGGCGGCTTGGCATATAGAGTCACTACTCCAGCCTGTATATTAAGTAATCTCAAGGAAATATGATTGGGTAAGTATTATTGAAGAAACATATTTGAATTGGTTTTCATACCGATTGCATTGGGTAGAATCCGATCAAATTTTCATATCCAAAAGATTTTTCATCATTGCATTTCAGGTGATAATAGCGATTATTCGTCACTTTGATTTTGGACTTGAAAATAGTATATGTTACCTTAATAATTGGATGGTTTCCTATTCTACCTGAATGCACTGAGCTTTATCTCCCCTGTTTGAAGGCCAAGTGAGCATTTGATTTGGCCCTGTGTCCTTTATATGTCATGCATCATGTATCATGCATCATACATGCGGCACCAATTGCCATTTTAAACTTCTTATAAACCACTGGACTAATTTTGACCAAATTTTGCTCAGAGCTTCCTGGTCTGAAGATCTTTTAAATTTGTACAACATATGATCTGATCTGCCATCAAATATGGTTACCATTACTATAAATAGTGAAAGCGCTCAAAAACCACTGATCAGAATTTGATCAAAATTTGAGAAAAGCATCCTGGCAGGAACACCTTTTAAGTCTATATAAATGATACCAATCAGCTTTCAAGTATGGCCACTGTTACTAACAACAGACAAGTCACTGTTACTAAATATATAGAAACATTGAAACAACTTCCCCTGAACAGAATTTGATCATACTTAACAGAAAGCATCCTGGCATTAAGATCTTTCAAGTTTATACTAATAATGCTGATCTGCCATCAAATATGGCAACTGTTACCAAAATTAGAAAAACCTTTATATGATTTCTTCTCAAAACTGTTCAATAAAATTTGACCAAATTTGAGAAACAGAATTTGGACATAGAGGGCTTTTAAATTTGTACAACTGATGCAGATCCACCATTAAATACCATCATTACTACAAATATAAATTTTTTCAATCATTTTTATATCTGAAACTGCTGAACAGAATTTGATCTGAAAGCATCCTGTCTTGAAGAACTTTTCAGATTAGTACAAATGATGCCAATTTACCATCAAATATGGTTGCCATTATAACAACTTTTAAATGACTTCTCAAAACTGCTTAACAGAATTTGACCAAATTGAACAGACAGTATCCTGGCATAGAGGGTTTTCATTTTTGCACACCTGGTGCCAATCCACCATCAAATATGACTGCTGTAACTGTAAACAGAAAAAAATTAAACGTTTTCTTTATAACTGCTGAACAGAATGTGATCATATTTGAGAGAAAGCATCAGGACATGAAGAACTTTCATATATGTACAAAAGATGCTGATCTGCCATCTGATATGGTCACTATTATCTCTCTCTCTGTCTGTCAATGAATAGCAGACATTTTCCTGAATTTTTTAAGCATGCAAGTAGTGTATAATGTCCCATACAGTTTTATTTACGACAGTATTCACAAAATTACTGTGTTTTTAAGAAATGGGCAAAAGTGATAGTAAATATTACTTGCTATTTAAAACTGGTTCTACTAGTCTGAAATCTTAACTGATTACAAGCTTAATAAATGCACAACTAAGTTTATCAAGGGCAATAACTCAGGACATTATGGATGAATTCAATTCTGCTCATTATTGTTACGGAATTATCTTTTAAATTATAATATAGTTTCATTTGGTTTATGACCTTTGTATTATCATTTATATTTTATTTGAGTAGCCAACGCTATTATTGAGTACACGAGTCATTGTTTCTGTCCAAGGAAATCAATAATTATGCTGGTCAACTTAACACAACATGGAGATCACGTCGGTAGAGCATGGTGAAATGAATCATTTTTGTGACTTGATTCACATGATTCAGAACTTGTTTACTTGTAAGAATTTAAATTGCAGATTGGGTTTAATATTTGTTCTACGCAGTATGGATACTATAAAAGTATTTACCCGAGTATGCTCTTAAAAGTCATAGAGGAATTTGTTTATTGTTAGTGATAGCTTGTGAATTCTTATTTCTAACTAGTACTTTTGGGATTATGTACTATTATTCTAAGATCTGAAAATATTTAACTCCGTTGGAATTAACGGAAACATTTCAAGAACTTTTGCGATATTCTACGTTCACAGGAATTTACCTGAAGTTAATAACAATTGGATTTAGAACTGATTCTTGTTAGCACATAAGCACAGTAGTGTCCTCATTCGGAATACTTTTGGACAGTTTCCGGATTAGTGAATTCTAATGAACAATTTAGGATTATTTAAGGAATTTCTACACTGTAAGTTATTTTAATTCTTTCACTTTGTTTGTTTAAAATATTTTATATTTTAGGAAATTAAATTTGTATTTTAGAAATTGTGAAAGATTGTTGGAGTCTTTCTTTCTTTTGTTACATAGTCAAACCCCTAGTCGTAACATTATTAAAATTGTCCAAGATCTCCTGAAAAACCTTTCAATGCCTTCTCTCTGCTGAAAAAAAGTTGGCAACACTGGGCAGAAAGCATCCAGGCATGCAGACCTTTCAATTGTATAAAAATGATGCTGATCCACTATCAGATATGTCTGCCATTAAACAAAATAAAGATAAAACTGTCAGTGATTTTTGTTATCCAAAACAGCTGCATAGAGTCTGACCAATCTTGATTTTGAAAACATTCTGGCTTGAAGACCTTTCAGATGTATACCAATAATGCTGATGTGTCATCAAAAATGGCCACCATTACTAAAAATAAGCATTTAAATGACTTCTTTCCAAAAGCCACTCAACTGAATTGGACCAAATGTGTGTGTGTGTGTGTATGAGAGAGAGAGAGAGAGAGAGAGAGAGAGAGAGATTTCTGGCATAGATGGTTTTCAAATTTTTACAAACTATGCTAATCCACCACAGAAAGTAGAAAACATATATACAGCTTTATCTAAGAAAATCTGCTGAACAGACTTTACCCAACTTAGACACGTAGCATCCTGGCATAGTTGCCTTTCAGTATTGGACAAGTGACGCTGGTCTGTAATCTCATATGAATAAAGATAGAATAAACTGGAGATGATGTTTTCATAACCTTGCAATTAACAGCACCTTGTAATTAACAGCATTGGAAGATATTTCAACAAAAAGCATCCTATTGACCCAAATCTCTTGGCCTCATACATTTTGCTATTAGACAATATCAGGTCCAATTGTTTCAAGCTGCAAAGAGTGTTTATCATGGTAATGTATCAGCAATATAGAATTAGGATAGATAAAAATGTTGTGAATACAAAAGAAGTTTGAAAGCAGTTCAAATTCTGTTTCCTATCATATAGGTCCAGATAAAAATTAATCAATATTACCATTGGTTAACACAGAAATTCTCTACATGTGCATTCTGTGAATATTGCTAGGTGGGTTTGCTCTTACTCATTTTGTGCCCATCTTTTTTCTATTTATAGAGGTATCGTCATGAGATCTGTGAGAGATACTTCAAAGAGATCCGCTATTATGTAAGGGACAAACCTACCAGGTTTCACTTAGTTGATGATGACTTTGCCATTGACAACACTGTTGAAGACAGTAAATTGGAGGATTTGAAGATGAAAATAGTAGAAGTGGCATCTCAGCAGACATATTGGGGGGAAGAAATACCTGCAAAGTGGCTCACCCTGGAACAGGAGCTGATGAAACTCAAGGCTGCTGGAATCAAGGTATGCATTTATAAATACAATTTAAAACATGAATGATAAACTTTCATTTTTTCATACCTCCACTACTGTAGCAGAAGGGGGTATATTGCTTAGCTGCCATCTGCCCGTATGTGTGTCCATCCATCCCAGATCCATTTTAGCACTATAGCACAACCAATATTAAACTTAATCCATATCATGGTCATAAGCAGATGACCTCTTTAGATTTTAAATTGTTAGCTATACTGGTCTATGTCCAGAAGAGCTTATGGCAGGCATATGCAGTGTCCTAAACTAATTGAAAGATTGCCACGAAACTTTACACACACATTTATTCCAATGTCTAGTTGGTCCTAAATGAAAATGGCGCTGCACAAACAGCCAATACGGCTGCCACAGTCACCATCTTGAAAATCTTGTTATTGCTAATTCTCCAGAATGGATGGTAATATCAACATGGGATTTTCACTAAAAGGCTTCTTATGATGTCTGATTGGTCCTAAATGACAATGGTGTTGATTTGACATCCAATATGGTCGGCATGGCAGTCATCTTTAAAAAAGTTTTATTGCTACTCCTTCTGAATGGAAAGTCATATGGACATGGGGTTTTTAAAGAAGACTTTTTATGATGTCTAGTTGGTCCTAAAAAATGGTGCCACTTTCATATCCAATATGGCTACCACAGCAGCCATCTTAAAATATTTTTTTTCGCTACTCCTTCAGAACAGACTGTCATATCAAAATGTGGTTTTCACTAAAAGACTTATTGTGATGTTGAACATGGTGCCAATCTTGCTTTCAATATGACCACCACAGTGGCCATCTCAACATTTTGTTGTTGCTACTTCATTCTGATGGAAAGTCATATGGACATTGGGTTTACACGAGAAGACTTCTTGTGAAGTTTAGTTGGTCTTAAAGAAAAATGATGACAATCTGACACCCGTTTTGACCACCATGGCAGCCCTCTTGAAATTCTTGCTATCATGTCTCCCAAAAAAGAATACCATTTTGACATGGGGTTTAAACTAATTGTTATGTTTAGTTGGTTCTTAAAGAAACAATGATGCCAATATTGTCTAAAATATGGCCATCATGGCAGTCATCTTGAAACTTGTTGCCGATATTCGTCCTAAATGGAAAGTCATATGGTCATGGGGTTTTCACAATAATACTTTCTATGGTGTCTAGTTGGTTATAGAAAAGATATGATGCCAATCTGACATTTAAAATGTCCATCATAGTGGCCATCTTGCAAATTTTATTTTCAGTGCTTCTCCAGAATTGATGGTCATAATAACATAGGTTTTTTACCAAATGACTTCTTGTTATACTTTGGTGAAAGCTTAACTGTGTAGTATTATTCATAGCTGATAATGTTTAAACTGTTCAATTTTATACTCAATAAATAAATTGAAAGCTAACTTGAAGCTTTCGTCCTTGTACAAAGGAGTTCATCAGCAGAAAGTTTCAGGTTAGCTTTCAATTTATTTATTGTGTATGAAATTGAACAGTTTAAACATTATCAGCAATGACTTCTTGTTATATCTAGTTGGTCCTAAATGGAAATGATGCCAATCTTATACCAAATATGGCTGCCTTGATGATCGTGTTAAATATCTTATCACTACTCCTCCTGAATGGATGGTCATATTAGCATGGGGTTTTCACTGAATGTCTTCTAATGATGTCTAGTGTTTCCAAAATGAAAAGTGTTGATCTGGCATCCAATATGACTACTACAGCGGATTATTTGAAAATGTTATGGTGCAAAAATATCAGAGATAGTTTCAACACTCAACAGTTAAAGAGAGGAAATAGGCTTATCTTGATTACCTGGAAATTATTTTTGGACCGTGGAGCATCAGTCCCTTTGAGTGACTCTTGTTTAATTATTTTTTGCACTTTTGGAATATAACTTTTTGACAAAAACACAATGGATCAAAAAACAAAATGCAAGGAAGACACAGGAAATTTAGAAGGCCTATTGGTATTCCTATGCAGGAGACCTTATTAGATCTTCAGGTCAGTACAGCAATTTTTAAATTTTATTTTTACACATTTTTAAAATTTTTTTGGACTTTTTTGGGGGGGGGGGAACCAAAACCTTGTTAGCATGAGTGAGTAAAAGTCACTTGAGTTAGATATGTATACTTTTGTAGTTATATTTATATGCATATATACATGATCTGTTTAGATTTTAAAGCTATTACAGCAATTGTTCAATATTTTAAACATTTCTGAATGTATTGGACTTTTTTGCAAAGACTACTGGAGGTAGAGAAATGAAATTTGGTCGAAATATTTGTATTTATATGTAAATGACTACACATTTTTGAACTTGTTGGAGAAAGTTTTTGTCAAAAACATTTTTAGCATAGTTTAGCGAACACTGCTTGAGGTGGACAAATGAAATTTGGTATACAACTTTACATGCATATGTAGATGATCTGAATACATTTTTATTCCATTAATACAATTTTTCACAATTTTCTGTTTTTGAATTTTTAGATTTTTTGGGGCCGCAAAAATAGTTTTACAAATACAAAATTTAGTTAGATTTGGAAGAATATTATCATTGTTGGTACTCAGATTCACAATGTAGAGAATTCCATTCTTTATCTGAAATCACTTTTATCCGAACATGTTTTTATATTTCACCTGGCATTATGTTGTAGGCAAAAATGGAATAAATTTACTGTTTCTTTTTGCTGAATATATAGGATATATTATTTAACTTTTGCTTCTTTGTTCTGTGAGCTCAGGGTTTAAAATTTGCTTTGTACACACAGCTTTTTGTACTTTTGAAACTGACAATGGATATATTTTCCAAAAATATCTTGCTTGTAATCTTACATAAAATCATGCCACTGTGACTTAGGTTTTAATGATTCACTGATTTACATGTATCGTTGCATCACAATGTATTAAGAATTCATCAACATTATCCATGGGTACACACCTGATGAGAAAGAGAGCAAGCAGTGGGGGAGAAAAAGATTTAGTGTGATGATAATTGACAGCTTATCTCCCAATAATCAAGCTAAATAGGTGTCACAGAGAGAGAGTTTTAGTGTGATGATAACTGACAACATAGTTCCCAATATTCAACCTACATAGGTGTCACAGAGAGAGAGTTTTAGTGTGATGATAATTGACGGCATAGCTCCCAATAATCAACCTGTATGGGTATTGCAGAGAGACAAAGAGAGCTTTAGTGTGACGACAATTGATAGTTTAGCTCCCAATAATCAACTTACATAGGTGTCACAGAGAGAGGGAGAGAGTTTTAGTGCGATAACTGAGAGCTTCGCTGCCAGTAAGCAAGTTACATGGGAGTCACAGAGAGATAATTTTAGTGGGATAATAATAGACAGTCAATAATCAAGTTAAAGGATTTATAATATATTTGAAGTCAGTACAGTGTTGCTTACAAATACATGAAACATACTTGCATGCTATGGTAGTGCCAACAGAGCAGTTTTGGAAGCACATTTGATATAGGGAACTTCTCTAGAGCAGGGGTTGCTTTTCAATTCGGAAATACTTGTTCACATGTGTGTAATATGTGAGAAATTTCACCACATAAAACCAAGTAACTTACTTTGTTTACATGATCGTGCAGTAGCATTGCAGTTTATTAGAGTGTAATAAATAAAATACATACACTTGTAAGACAATAAATTTGCATGGAGTCATTATCCAATTCAATGATACAGAAAATATTTTCACATGTACATTGTGTGGTACTTATCACATATGAAAAATGAAGATCATGACAGAAAAATTTACTTCTACAAAGACAAATAATAACTACCACATGTAACAAAGAAATCAATTCTATCAAACAAAAATTATCTTTTTTATTTGGGTCTACAGGTGATACCTCGGAACCTGTTGGAAAACTTGAACCAGGCAGGAGCTGTTCAGATAGCCACAGATGAACTGGATTTCTTTCTTAGATTTCAGCATGACATTGGCACAATCCTTTACTTCAGGTGAGATTGGGATTGTTTTTGCATTGTGATTATGTTCTTACCCTGAGTCAAAAGCAGATCAGTCTTTAAGTAAGAATGGAGATGATAATTATAGGTAATTAGTTTTATGTATACTATGACATAAGCAGATTTTCTACTATTAGAGATAGGCAAGATAAATGTAATTATTAGTTTCACAGAAGATTTAGGTGTGTTTCCTTGTGCCTTTTTGTGCTTTAAAACCAGTAACGTTATTACTTGGGCCTAATTTGAGGTAAGTTTTTTTAAAATCAGTTACTTCAAAGGTAATCAATCTCACCATCTTACATCAATAGCCTGTGGAATTCTGCTGGCTTTTTTGCAGTATCTTTCTGTGTCAGCCAACTGTAACAATTGGTCAGTGTGTTTAAAGAATTAACATTTACTTGATACAAACAGACTTTGAATTCCTGTCATCTCAGATACAAGTTACAATCTTTTTTACAAAAGTAAATTGAGTCTGACACTTTTTCTTGAGTGGTACATAGTTACAGTACATACAAGCTTAATTAATTATGCTCTTATATTTTTACTGCAAAGACAAGAATAACTCTAAATGAGTGAGTTTACTGTTTAATAATTGTTAACTATTTCTGCTTTCAAAACATTATGGAAATTTACAATAATGATGTAAATAAAACTTAAGCATGTGATAATAATAAATACTACTAAAACTTTGCATACAGTATAAAAATCAAACAATATCAGAATAATGAAAGGTATACTTTGGATTTAGGTGTAGGCATGTTATCTTCCAATAGTGTATAAGGTATTGTGATGCTGATGTATTTATGTATATGTGTATGTACGTATGCATTATGTTTTTGATTCTGTTGTTTTAACTGCACTTTTAACACATTATTGACTTTATCATCCCGGAAAAATGGGCGCTAATTTCCTTTCCCAAGGACACACCAAGGCAGCTGAGCCAGTCTTCCTGGGCGGGTATCAAACCAACAAGCCTTGGATTATGAGTCTAATACTCTACCAACTGAGCCATCGCTGCTCTGTCAAGTGACTCATGATACAATACATCTATCATCATAGCATGTATTAAATGTATCAATACTATCCTAATAGTCCACTCATGATCCAACACACATATCACAGTATGTATTGGTTGTATCAATGCTATCCTGATATTTCACTCCTGATACAATACACCTATCATCATAACATGTATCAACACTTTGAATTGCGACACCTCTAATGCATACATACATACATACATACATACATACATACATACATACATACATACATACACCTATCATCACAGTGTGTATAGTGTCAATACAATTAATGCATACTACGATAGGTGTCTGTATATATGTGTGTCTAAATGTCTGTATCTCTGCCTGTCTATCTGTCTTAAAGGTATCACAATTTATAGATAGTATTGATACAATACATGATATGATGATAAGTGTATTGCATTATGAGTGAAATATGATAGTATTGATACAATCAATACACATTGTGATGATAGGTGTATTGCATCATGAGTGAAGTATCATGATAGTATCAATACAGTCAATACATGCTGTGATGATAGATGTATTATATGAGTGCAGTATTACTATTATATTAATACGATCAATACACACTGTGATGATAGGTGTATTGTGTCATGTATAAAGTGTCACAATAGTATCAATACACACTGTGATGATGTATGTATTGTATCATGTTTCATGTGTGATGATATATATATATTCAAGTATCACAATAGTATTAATACAATCAATACATGCTGTGATGATAAGTGTATTGTATGATGAATGGAGCATCAGATATCATAGCATACAGGATGAAGGAACTAGAGTCTGAATACCTGGGGCAGATTACTTATGAGCTTGATCTAAATATGACTATATGGCTAATCCATAGCATGCTTAGGCCTCCATCAATGAATGAAAAACTCTTTTCAGATAATTATATAAAAATGCTGACAAAAGTCTGATTAAATGTGATAACCTTATTATCATTTGTGACCTAAATTTGTATATGCAGGACCTTTCCAAATCTCATTGCCTAAATGATATATGTGATATTTTTGATCTTGCATGCTTAATCAGAGAAGCTACATGTTTTAAGAATTGTTGTAATCCATCTTGTGTTGATCTAATACTTACAAATAAACAAAGCCAGTGTATGAATACCTTGAATCTGTCTACTGGAATTATTGATTTTCATAATATGGTTTCTACTCAGCTAAGAGACACTGTGCATTCTACAACCAGAATACAAAATTCTTAAAGAAGTTTCAAAGATTTTGATGTGAAAGAATTTTAAAATTATTTACAAAATGCTCCATTTACTGTCGTGTCTTCAAGTAATGGCTCAGAATCTGTCAACTCTGACTACATTAACTTTGAAAAAGTTCTGTTAAATTTATACACAAACAGTTCATAAAAACATACATATCCATGTAGGAAACCATTACCTTATATGAACAGAGCACTAAGGAAAGTTATATATGCTAAGCATGTGATATTTATGAAATGCACTCTGTACAGATCATGCAAAGCCTTAGAAAAATATAGAAAACAGAAATCTGGTAAGCAAATTAAAAAATAAGTCTCTGAGAACATACTTTTTAGAATGATGTGCTGGGGGCTCTAAATCTAGGAACTTCTGGTCAACTATTAAGCCCTATTTTTCTAATAAACATTCTGATGGTCAAGATAAGATCATTCTTGTTGAAGGAACAAAAATTGTAAGCAATACCGGGAAAATATGTGAAATCTTCAACAGTTTTTATGTAAATGTGGTATTAGACATTTTCAGGGATGTTTCTTTTGACCCTTTAACTCATCAAAGTATGAAAGCTAATAAAGACAATAGTAGCATAGATACAATTTTTGAATTGAAGCAGGTTAACCATTAAGTGTATAAAATGAGAAGTTGAATCCATAAAAGCTACTGGCGGGGGGGGGGGGGTGAGGGGAAATTTCCTGGTAAACTGTTACAAGCTGGGACACCAATCCTTGTTGGCCGTGTTACAGATCTAATTATCAAAACTTTACAATCAAATATTTTCCCGATCATCTGAAGGAAACTCAAGTAGCTCGGAATTTCATAAAGAACAATTCTCTTGATAAAACTAACCATGGACCTGTCAGCATTCTACCCATCGATTCCAAACCAGTTTGCATCATTTTTTCAGAGCATTATTAACAAATATTTGGGTGCTTTTCATAAAGGTCCTGGATGCCAGACCACTCTGTTGCATTTACTTGAAGACTGGATGAAGTGCTTGATGAAAACAAATATATAGCTGCAGTTCTGATGGATTTATCTAAGGCTATCAACTGTCTCCCTCATGACATTCTCATTTGCAAGCTAAGGGCTTATGGTATGTCAGATGGCTCAGAAGGTCTGTTACAGAGCTATCTGTCACATTGAAAGCAGCAAATTAAGATGCAGAGTGTCTAGAGTAACTGAACTGAAATTCAAAAAGGGTTCCTTTGGGGTAAATCCTTGGACCTTTACTCATTAATGTTTTATCAATTATATCTTTTATTTAAATATTTTTTAAATATGGCTCATTATATAACTATGCTAATGATTTCACTTTGTCCTTTTCCTCACTTTACTTTGACACTGATTGACACACTTGAAACAGAGTCAAACATTCTGATTGAATGGTTTACTGCGAACAAAATGCAAGCCTACACTGAAAAATTTTAAGCACTAGCTGTGGGTAAAAAGACGTTCAATATGAAGCCTGTACTTAACATAAGCAGTACTGTCATAAACTGTGAAGATATTGTCCAACTGCTAGAAATTGACATTGACATTCAACTGCAATTCGATTCACATGCCAAAATTTGTTGTAGGAAAGCTTCATGGTAACTGTCAGTCTTGAAACGTATTGGTCAGAAGTTAACTAGACTCAACAAACTGACAATCTTATATAATTTATTCTTTCCAATTTCAACCTTTGTCCCTTAACCAAGCATTTCTGTCGTGACATGAACACTTCTACTAAACATGAAAAAAATATAAGAGCACGCTCAGAGATTTGTGCATGATGATTACGCATGCAGTTATCATAAACTCTTTCTTAATGCTAAAATACCAGCCCTGAAGGTGCATTGACTTAGGTCCATGGCTCTAGAGACTTTTAAAATTCTGAATAAGTGTGCCGACAAATGTTTGGATGATTTTATAAGTTTTAAACACAATAAATACAATTTTAGATATTCAGATATTTTAAATGTCCCAAGAATTAAAACCTCAACATATGGCAAAAAAAATCTTTTAGAGATGAAGCTGCCATTTTATGGAAAGTTACCTAATCATTTTAGAGAGGAATCAAATTTTAATTCATTTCGATCATTAATTGCACCCTGGAATGGTAAAGACTGTACTGAATTTAATATCTGCAAAAATTACCCCCCCCCCCCCCCAAACTGTCCTGCCATTATGACAACAACTAATATCTGTGTCACCATTTCCTTTTACTGTCCTCAAGTGCCCTACTGTTAGCTCTTTTCTTTTCAAGCAAGGATTATTTGGCATGAATTGTTGCTATAAATCATGCCAGCTATAAATAAATCATATCTTATCTTATTTTATCTTATTTTATCATATCTTATCATATCTTATCATAATAGTGTCAGTAGAATCAATACACAATATGATGATAGGTGCATTGTATCATGAATGATATATCAGGATAGTATTGATACAGTCAATATGTGATGCAAGGTGTAATAATAATAATAATAATAATAATATCTGGTGTATGGTATTTGTTTAGAAACCAATTTTGAAAGGTGAGGCTGTGTACAGAGGTCACCTAGGCACAAAGGCCAGTTTTGCCTTTTCCCATGTGTGGCCGCTATTGAAAGGTTTGACTACGTCCACATTATATCAAAACTTACTACAATCTATCAAGACACAGAGTAATTTTCAGTCATCTGACAACTTGTCTCATAACCCGAATAGACTAAGCAATATCACAGTGGAGACTATTACTGCTTTCACCAGTGAAGACCTTAAAGATATGGCAATATCCTGTGTATCTGGAAAATCATTGATTGCAGAAAAGAAAGTAAGAAACTATCCCTTGCAAGAGCGCTAAGAAGCAACAGTTTGGTAAATATCAATTTTTTACACATTTTACATTTAATAAAACTGGTTTGTCACAAACAGCAGGTTTTCTCTTAAGAAATACACCATGTCTGTTTGTAGTTTAGCTCTAGTAAGTAGCTAGTGCCAGACTACTGAGTAGTCAGTGATTGAGTAGACATTTACTGTTTTCAAAAAGTATGAAAGAAAAATGAGACTTTAAAAAGCTTGGAACTTGGTGTCATTTATACTCTTTTCTATCATCTACAGCACGGAAGCATTGAAAGATAAGATTGTGTTAGACCCACAGTGGATGATTTATGCCCTCAAGTCCCTCATCACTGCTGGGATGTTTGTCCTGAGAAGTACTCCAGCTGTAGCTGACAAGTGGTTTGTGTTTGAGAAGAGTGGAAAACTTTCACCAGAACTGATTGGTTTGTACATTTCTTATTTTGTATAACACATTTTCAGAATGTGACTTCCTCTTTACATTTCATGTTAATTTATAACTAAATACAAATTGCATATTTTCTATGTAATTTCATCCCCATGCTTTCAAAAGAAAGTATGAAAATTGTGATCCTGTCCCTCCATAAATGCATGTGTTTGTTAGCTTAGTACATAAATGCTTCTTATGATGTTGTTACCTACCATAATTTCCACTGTCTTGTCTAAAGACAGTGCAGTTTAATGGTATGCCTCCAAGGCTATTTAGAGTACATCTGTCCATCCTCCATCCATTTTCCACCCATCAACATTTCATATTTTTCAATTTCATGTCAAAAGTTCTGGATGATTTGATCAAACTTGGTCTGAAGGTTTATACATATTTTACCAAATTTATATCTGGGATGGCTTCCTCTCACTGGTGAAGCTTCCATAGCAACAAGATGCTTAAGTTACTTTTGATCAGTGGCAAGAATGCAGGGTCTGTTCTAGAAATAAACATTTACAGGGGAATACAAAGAAAACAAAATAAACTACAACATCTATTTCAGTCGTGATGGATAAGGTTGTAATGTGATACTCGTGTAGCGAAGATGCTTTGCCTCTTGCATGGAAAGAAGATCCATTGCATGAAGTTTCACCTGACAGGCTCATAGGTCAACCAGGAAAGTGTGCTAGAGAGGAGGATTATGATGTCAAGAAAAATGAACCAGCTGACAAAAAAAGACAAAGAAACCATACTAAATTATTGATCCCACCCAGGAGAATAATGATGCTTGTGAAAATGAATGCTGCCAGTCAAGGGCATTAGAAGAGTTTCACACTAAAGCAAAAAACTGGAAGTAACAAACTTCTCAAATTTATACAGAAAATTAGAGTAATGGGAAGACATTTTGAAATCCCTAAATCAACAGTTGCAAATCGGTCAAAAACAGATTTCTGTCAACAGCTGAGTGAATGGGGACATATAACAAGTGTGCGAGACCAGTGTCTGTGGTAATGATTTAGGTGGAAAAATAACGAAGTAGATTCTCTTCCAGTGAGATCTGCAGATAGATCCCTACAGTGTGGATATTAAATGTGCCAAGGAATTGGTGTCAACTGAAAATCCAGACATTGACTTTTCAAGCCAGAAGGAACTGGGCAACAGGATATTTAAAGCTGCAAAACTATTGTCTCTCCCAGAAGATATGGAGGAGAAAATAAAATTATTGAATGATCTCTGAGGGCCGGAAGAGAAGATGATGATTTCACCGACAATATGATCATTAACATTGATGAAACTTTAGTGTTCCCATATGGATTGTCAGTAAGAAGGGGGTCAAAAACATGAGAATTCGCATGACTAGTGCATATAAAAGAATCTCAATTTTGTCCTTGAAGTTTGTGTTGCAAGGAATGCATTGCCTCGCAGCATAAGGGAGCTAAACAATGGACAATACATGTGCATGAGAAGGTGTGATAGTTGGCAGTGGCATGTCATCAACTTTTCTCCAGTTCTTTTTTATACAAATTGTAGTGACCCATCATATGATATTAGTTATTAAAGTAGGAAACATTGGATCAAAATCATCTCGAAAACCACATGACCAAGTTTGACAAAACATTTGTACACAACAAACTGTGTATTATCTCTATTCTTACATTATCAATTAATAGATGAATACATTATATCTAAGTAAATACCAGCAAAATTAGTTTGTGAACAAAAAACATTATATTCATGCAGCACATGCAATTAATGTGTTTAAGTACAGCTGATGTCATAAAAGTGTATGGCTGATGTGATAAAAGTGTATGACTTAACACCAACCAGAACCAGCCCAATCTTGTAAGAATGACTTTTTTTTTTAAATCTCTGGTTTTGTGTTGCATAGGAAGGCTAACATTATCAATATGTTCCTCGGTCTTACCTGCACTTCTGTCCATCTATATACAAAAATTGTTTGGTTCTGCTAGACTCTCTACATTGGTAGCAAAAAATATCCTCAGCAGAATGCATCTTTTTAAAATTCTGGTGATTTTCTTCTCTTTCTTTCTAATAGAATCGCACAGTGCAGTGGCAGTTTGTGTGTGATTCTTTTAAAAAGTTCTGGTGGGGGTTTTTTTCCTGATAGTGTCAATAAAACTATTAGCATTTTTTGTCATAATCCGCCATTTAGGCAATATTAGGTCATCTTGGGCCTCCTGTTACAGTAGAGGTTCTTACCCTCAAAGATACAAGTGTTGCAGTAACTGTCAAAGACACAACTATTCCCCAAACCAAATAAAACTAATTGGTGACAATTCTATCTTTATCAGTATTTGTGAAAGAGTATTTTTCCTCTGTATTATCTTGCAAACTGCATTTACGTAATGTGAAAACCTAAGTTACTAATATAATAATTATTCTCTTCTTCTTATTTTAAGATGCTATCTGGACAAAAGACAATAATCCAGAGCTCCATGACAACAAGGAACACATTTTACTACTCATGGAACATTTAAACATCATTGCCAAGCCAAGATGTTACAGTGAGGATGGGTTTGAAATCAAGGTATGTTCACTCTATAGTCTGAATGTGATCTTTTCTTTTCCTATAAATTGTCCTTTGTTCTCAGATCAATGCATTAGAAACAATTACTCTGCCTTATATATTATTACTTTAAAACTGTTCCGACTGCCAAGAAAACTATCCTGAGTCACTACCCCTTCTGTCAACAAAACTGTCCTAAGTGACAAATCCTTTGACTGCCATGAAAACTATCATGTGTGACTACCCCTTCTGCCAACACTGCACTAAGTGACTACACCTTCTGCCAGCACTGCCCTAAGTGACTACCCATTCTGCCAGCACTGCCCTAAGTGACTAACCATTCTGCCAGCACTGCCCTAAGAGACTATCCCTTCTGTCAGCACTGCCCTAAGTGACTATCCCTTCTGCCAACACTGCCCTAAGTGACTACCCATTCTGCCAGCACTGCCCTAAGTGACTACCCATTCTGCCAGCACTGCCCTAAGTGACTACCCATTCTGCCAGCACTTCCCTAAGTGACTACCCATTCTGCCAGCACTTCCCTAAGTGACTACCCATTCTGCCAACACTGCCCTAAGTGACTACCCATTCTGCCAGCACTGCCCTAAGTGACTACCCCTTCTGCCAGCACCGCCCTAAGAGACTACCCCTTCAGCCATCACCGCCCTAAGTGACTACCCCTTCAGCCAGCACTGTCCTAAGTGACTACCCATTCTACCAACACTGCCCTAAGTGACTACCCATTCTGCCAGCACTGCCATAAGTGACTACCATTTCTGCCAGCACTGCCCTAAGTGACTACCGATTCTACCAGCACTGCCCTAAGTGACTACCCCTTCTGCCAGCACTGCCCTAAGTGACTACCCATTTAACCAAAAAGTCTGTCAAAAGTGACTACACTCTTTCTGCCAACAAAACTGTCCTGAATGACTACCCCGTCTGCCAACAAAACTGTCCCAATTGACAAGCTCTTTGACTGCCAAGAAAACTATCCCTGAGTCACTACCCCTTCTGCCAAGAAAACTGTCCTGAGTGACTACCCTACTGCCAACAAAACTATCCAGAGTGACTACCCTACTGCCAACAAAACTGTCCAGAGTGACTATACTCCTTCTGACAACAAAACCTTTTTTTTGAGTGACTACGCTACTGCCAAGAAAACTATTCTGAGTGACTACCACTTCTACCAACACTGCCCTGACTGACTACCCCTTCTGTCAGCACTGCCCTAAGTGACTACCCATTCTGCCAACACCACCCTGAGTGACTATCCATTCTGCCAACAAAACTGTCCTGAGTGACTACTCTTCTGCCAACAAAACTGTCCTGAGTGACTACCCTTCTGACAAAAACATAATGCAGAAGACTCATTAAAGATCATTTTCTTATATAACAACTTAAGGTTGATCCATGCATCTCTGCACATTAAAAATCTGATATGTTATAGTGTGTGGTCTTTAAAACTAGTAGTTTTAATGAGGTTGTTCAATAAAAAATGACACAAAGGTAACAGACATAGTATAATCATATTTCAATTTTTTTTTCCATCAGATTATAACACCTAAGAATTTGAAAATCCTTCTTTTCAGCATGGGTTAAATCACATGACCTATCAGACCAGCTGTATTTATGAAAAATAGATAAATCTGCTTCAGTTTAGATTACACAAGTACATCCAGTGATATTTATTTCAGAGAAATGAAAATAAAAGCAATTCCGGCTAATGGATTGATGATATATGCCCATCTGTCTATATGTTGGGCATCAATACTCGGGTTAGCATTTGTGTTTTAGGTCATTGCCTTAGACACTATTACTTGTAGAGTCATTTAAGTTGGTGTTTATATACATTATGTGGAGTACTACATCTTTTAGTGAATAGTGGGTCACTGTGGCCTATATTTTATGGTCCTGTGATTTTGGTTACCTTTGCGTTATAATTTTCTTTAATTTTTTCCCCAGCAGTATTGCTTATGGAGTCACATAACTTGGTACATAATTGTATCATGAGGAGTAGTACAGCCATCAGTAAGAATTAAATCCGTGTGACCTAGTTGCAGGGTTCGATGATTTCTGCTTACCTTTGGATTGAGCTCAGTTTCTCTAGGATAGGGTTTGTGTTTGGGTCATTTTTGCAGACACTATTACTCATAGAATTAGATAAGTTGATATGGGTGTATCTTGTCGAGTACATGTATAATACCTCCTTTCAGTCAAAATTAGGTCACTAACCTATAACACAACTCAGTGATTTTGGTTAACATTTGCATTTCTTATGGAGTCACAAAACTTGGCATGTAATTGTGTTATGAGAAGTACTACATTTATCTATGAAAGCTGGTCACTGTGATCTATATTTCATGTTTAGTGATTGTGCTTGCCTTCAGGGCCGTCACAAAATTTGCGCCGGAAGAAACGGCGCCCCAGGTGAGCGTCACCTTTGGTGCTCCCCACTCTGGAAAAAATACCGCAAGCTCCACAAAATGGCATCCCCAGGCTTGGTGCCCCAGGTGATCACCCATTTCGCCCGCACCTTATGACGGCCCTGCTTGCCTTAAGATGTGTTCTGCTGATTACAGTTTGCATGTAGGTAAGTTTCAGTGTAAAATTAAATTATTCGTCAGTTAATGCTAATCAACTATGCTTCTTGTACATTGTTGAACCTACACATTCCAACTATAAATTATGTAATTTTTAGCTTTACTGACCATAGATCAGAAGTGCTTATGGGATGGCTAATTGTCCGTCATCCTCCCATTCATTATCCCAAGTTTGTTATTGCTGCTTCTTCTGAACTGCTTGAAGGATTTATATGAAACTTCACACACACACATTCATCCCAAGGTTTACTTGTTCTTAAATGAAAATGGTCTTATTCAGTCAACCAATGTGGTTACAATAGCAGCCATCTTGAAAATCTTGCTGTCGAAACTCATCATCAACAAATGGTCACATCAGCATGGGATTTTCACTAAAAGACTTTGTATGATTTCAGGTTGGTCCTAACTGAAAATGATGCTGATCTGACCTCCAATATAGCCACCATATATCTTGTTTTGCTACTTCTCTTGGATGGATGGTAATATCAACATGGGTTTTTTGCCAAAAGACTTCTGTTGGTTCTAAATGAAAATTGTGCCAATCTGACGGCTAATATGACTGCTGTCTTGAAAATCTTATTGTTGCTATTCTTCCTAAACAGAAAGTTATATCAAGATGGAGTTTTCACCAAACACTTCTTATGATGTATAGTTTGTTCTTACTGAAAATGGTGCTGATCTGAATTCTAATATGTCTGCCATAATAAAAAAAATCATGTTCTCACTACTTCTCCTAAATGGAAAGCCATATTAACAATGGGTTTTTACCAGAAGTCTTCTTATGATGTCTAGTTGGGCCTAAATGAAAATAGTACCAATCTGACATCCAATATGGCCACCTAGGTGACCATCTTGAAAATCTTGTTATTGCTACTTGTCCTGAATGGATGATCATACCGACATGGGATTTTCACCAAAATGCTTTGTATGCTATCTAGTTGGTCCTAAATGAAAGTAGTGCTGATATTACATTCAATATGGCCACTATGATGGCCATCTTGAAAATCTTGTTATTACTACACTTCCTGAATTGATGGTCACATCGACGTAAGTAATCCAAGAATATATGAGATGGTTCTAACACTCAGCAGTTAAAAAGAAGAAATGTTCTTATCTTGAATTCCTGGAGACTTTTTTCAGCCAGTACAGTGCCAGTCCCTTAAAGTAATTTCTGCTTTTTGTTTTAGGTGGAAAATTACTTCCTTGCCCCATGCATGCTTAGGGAAACAACACCAAGAGAGATTATCTTCCCTGAATCACAGCCGAAGATGGAGAGTTCCTCAGTCCTCTGTTACAGCTTCATGGGAAAATACCTGCCGTCCCCCATTTTCCATCGCCTTCTTGCCACCTGTGTGGCTCACTGGCCCATTGCCAAGAAGTCGTCTGAAAACCTAATCTTCTGTGGCTGCTGTGTTTTCGACCTTGACCTTCATCACAGATTGACCATATTCTTCAGAGACTACATCATATTTGCACGGGTCGCAAGAATGGGGACCACTGAGAAGGCTCCATCTTCCAAACTATGTATTGAAGTTCGAGAGTTTGTCACCATGACTCTCTCAAACCTCATTGGATATCTGGGACAGAGTCTGCAATTTGAGCTGTCTATATGGTGCCCAGAATCTGACGGATATGGTGTAGACTGCCTGATCTCTGTTGCCGACCTTCAGGGGAATGTAGATGTTCCCTGCCATTTCCATGACAAGAGTCATGTGATTGTGTCCCATGATGTGCTAAAGTTCTGGTTTCAGGAAGAGGTAAGTAAGAGCAAATATGTTCTTTGGAACTCTTTTTTTGCTAAATGCAGACAAAAAAACCATCTCTTTTAAGTTGAATCTAAGCTTACACTTATTAATTAATTAGAGGAATGCATGTCCTCTAAAATCTCTTATCATAGCACTGTTTGAGATATGTTCGCTATAAGAATTATGTTGATAGATATGAATTGCATTATGCTTGTGGAGAACACGTTTCTTATAGTAGACACAATTTTCGATGCTCTGGATTCATACTCAAAAAGGACTTCTGTAATTAAAACATGTAGAGATCGATATATGATTGGTGTTAGATTAACATTGACTGCAAATCTTTCAGATCAATGTGCAGAAATTTGTCATGAATAATGTTTTGTGCATTTTGTAGACCAAAATGTGTTAACGAAAAAATCCAGTTTTCTGATTGAATTTAACCTCAATGAATACATACAATTTAGTGCTAAATTAATGTATAGGGATTATATTTAACAACTGCAATATTTTCCTTGATTAAACTGCTGCTTTTAGCTACTGGTTTTGGGAAGCAGTTGAAATTTAAAGAGCAGTGAATGGTTCATTATCACTGATCAATGATACATTTTAATCAGTTCAAGATATTTTCTTTATTTTTTTTATGGACCATGCTATTTTTGCATTTTTGGTATTAGTTAAGCTGCTTGTAACCCGTAAAGTGGAGCGGTTTTACCGTCTCATTTGTTGTCTGCCATGTTGTTGGATATTGGGTTGTACTAAACAACAAAAGGCTACATTAACAGAAAGTTGTTGGACCTTGGGTTGTGCTAAACAACAAAGGCTATGTTAACATGATGTTGTTGGATCTTGGATTGTACTAAACAACAAAAGGCTACATTAGCAGAAAGTTGTTGGATCTTAAAACAATCAAATTGCACACTGTACTATAGGCTAAGGTTATCAAAGAAAAAGATAAAAGAAACTTGTATGTCAGTATCACTGTGGGTTTAGTAGGTATTATTTTAATTGATTTGAATAGTATTAATTGCTTTAAATCCATAATGCTTAAACAATTGAGTTTGATACCCAATTTTAGCATACATGTGAACCTCCCACACGGGAGGGTTTTTCTCCCGAGTTTAGGGATGTCTCTAATTCCTCCCATCAGTCACTGAAATCTCCCGCATATGCAAAATTATCATTGAAATTTTTTTTTCTTCACATTCTGGCTCTAGTGTAGTATATTTACGGTAATACTGCCTATGATCTCGTGACTGAACTGGCTTAAGCAGGGCAAGTCAGTGTACTTGCTAATTTCATCCTTACATCCTATCGGCATGCTCGACTGACCTCATTTCAGCTATGTGTGAGTAGAACGAATTTGGAAAGGATTAAAGACGATAATTGAATATTGCTGGGTTACTGAAAAGCTCAATCAGCATGAAACAATGAACATTACTTTGATTCTGACTGCAAGGTATGTTCTGCTTCGGTACTTAAAGTTGCCAAGATGAATTAGAGTCTATACTATGTATGATCAAAAGTAATTTGGACTGGATTAAAGATGATAATTGATTATGGTTCGATTACTCAATCGCTCAAGTGACATAAAACTGGATCGGTTTGACTTCGGTGTTTAAAGTTTGTCGAGATGTCTAAGCGTGCATTATCTCCCAATGCCAAAACACCAAAATCCAAACAAGAGAAATATTACACAAAATTCAGTGATGGATGAAAACGGAAATATCAGTGATTAAAATCGAGTTCAAAGGGACATGAATATGCATTCTGCTCTTCCTGTAAAGCTGATTTTAAAGTATGTTACGGTGGTAAGAATGACATCACGCATCATGCAGAAACCCCATAAAGGGGATAATAAAATGCTGACAGTCTTAGTTCGTGTTTTCGACAAAAATATCAACAAGATTCCTTGGAATACCAACCTTTAACATTGGATCAGCAGAACTCATCTTTGCATGCTTGGATAAAATATTCACGTAAGTATTACTAAAGTTTAATTATTTTATTGTTCATAAGAAATTATAATCACAATATAATAATAATAATAATAATAAGAAGAAGAAGAAGAAGAATATGAATAATATGGATACAGTACAAGAATTAATCCATAATGCCTGGTATGAATGATGTCTTTGTCTTCGTCTATAATTCTAGTAAGTGATAAACGTTTTCCGCATTTGATTGTTATTGTTAAATAATGGTGATAGTGATGATAATGATGACAACAAAGGCGTCTGCAGATTAAGCTAAAAGTCACAGAGGGTGTGATAGTCTAATCATTAATATATGCATCAGTGCTTCATGTGGACAATCTTACTGACATTAAAACAACATTAGAGGCTTGGGAGTGCAATAAATACCCACTAATCCGATTAGGTAGGTTTTCTTATCTCCTATTATCAATACAGATATTTATCAGCAATTGATGGGTGAACAACACAACAATATTATAGGTCTGCACTGATAATTGGAAATTGAAAACAGTGATAGGTACCTTTAAAACGAAAATGTCGCTAAGCCTTATGAAACCACTGCAACAGATTCTATTCACAGAGAGAAATCTCCATTGGGCCAATTGCATTGGATATGCAAGTGACATTTGCATTATTATATTATAATATTTTAATTTACCTATTGAATATCCATGGCAAGTAAATTTCAAAGTTCTAATGTTTTGCATTTTGTATTGCAGTGGTGAAACTGTCTGAGAGGTTCATGACATTAACCCAGAGTGAGAGAACTGCACTGGAAGATCCAATTCAGGGCTACATTCTGACTCCCAAAGAAGAACTTCCCAAATTTGACAGAGACAGTACCAGTCTTGAGCAGTTTTGGCAGACAGTTGGCAATCTGACTCTACTCACAGACAGGAAACAATTTAAACTTCTTGGTGGACTCAGTAGAGTTGTATTGACATTGCCACATTCCAATTCAGACACTGAAAGGACATTTTCCATTCTGAGGAAAATTCAGCCTGACTCTAGAGCAAACCTGGATCCAGTGACAGTACATAATCTTTTAAGTGTTTAGATGAACAATGATAAGGACTGCCACCAATATATCCAGGCAATGATCTTGTAAAAAATGTTAAAAATGCTTGTGTTACATATATGGAGAGTGTGAAAGGCAACAAGTTAATTTGAAAGAACTGAATTGCATATTTTAATATTAAAAATATGGAAATTTGTTCAATAGTAGTATTTTTTGCCCATTTACATGCTAAAAATAGGGTCGATGAAAAACCTCCCTCTTTTGAGGTCAAAACTCCTGACCAAATTTTGCAAATCTCCCTCTTTGTTC
The DNA here is from genome assembly GCA_029931535.1 of Margaritifera margaritifera. Classification (NCBI taxonomy): domain Eukaryota; kingdom Metazoa; phylum Mollusca; class Bivalvia; order Unionida; family Margaritiferidae; genus Margaritifera; species Margaritifera margaritifera. The sequence continues at coordinate 2,896,663 of JAQPZY010001450.1, read as the reverse complement.
CAAGCTGACCCCTGATTTTTATCACATGTATGTTTTAGTGCTCAGTTACAGACATTATTTTTGGTAATTGCTACAGAATATCATAAAATTAATGTCATGCACAAAATTTGCATTTTTTTTCTCCAAATAAACATATAAAGCACAGATTGTAAACAGGTTGTAAAATACTTACATTTTTTTTAAAATGGTTTGTCAGCAACTGCCTTTGTCAGGTGTCACTCCATTTTATTCAGATTACAAATTCAGGATGGTAACTTTAGTATAAAAATGAATATTGCATTGATAGTTTCAGTTATTTTACTTCTTTAACCAATCTTCAATTTTTTTGATTATATCAGATGGTTTTAGTATTCTGCAGTTCAAAACAATAAACTGGGAGAAGAAATGGACTTTGTGTGGATTCCTTCGATCTGTTTGTAATATGCGAGGTTTGCACATATTATTGACATGGACTTGTATATGTTTGTCTGAGATTGTTACCTCTCTAAATCTAGAGACTGTACTTCTCTGAAGTTTCGATAAAACTTGGTAGATATGATTGTATCATCAAGCTCTTGGATGACTTAGTTATGGTCAAGAGACTATGTATATTATTTATGCCTTTATCTTTAGAAAGAATTTTTATCAAGGATATAGTAAATTTTTTAAAATCAACCTGTTGTGTATTTTTGGAAGATAGTTTAGATAGGTTGTGTTCTTAATACTGCATAAGCCTGCTTACTGAAATGGTCAGCTGGTCAGTTTTGGAAATCAGACCCACTTGGGCCTCTTGTTTACATCATTTTTGTATTTTATGTTTTATCTTGTGTGCAAAGCATAAGTGAGACAACAGGATACATTTTCCATTGGCATTGTTGTCTTGGGTATCAGTTTTTAGCTTTTGCATTTAGCTGAGTTTCTCTGACACCTTTTTATGTACAGTTATGAAACTTGATGGGTGTATTCATTTTGGATGGTACTACTCACCACAGCTTAAAGTGGGTGACTGACCGACCATTCATGCTCCAATGATTACATTAATTTGTGTTCTATTAAGCTCAGTCCCTGATACCATTGTATGTAGTCATGAAACTTGATGGCTGTATATTCATCTTATAGGGTACTATTCACCATGGCAAAAGTAGGTCATGTTGATCCACTTTTCACTCAAGTGATTACGTTAAGTTTTGCATTAGCTAAGTTTCTATTACACCCACATACATATAGTCGTCAAGCTTGATGGATACATTCATCTTGAATGGTACTGCACACTATGACAGCAGTAGGCTAGGGTGACCTAATTTTCATGTTTCAGCTATTATGTTAAGGTTTTGCATGTAGCTCAGTCTCTCTGACACCTTTGTATGTGCAGTCATAAACCTTGATGGGTTTATTCATCTTGGAGTCTACTGTCCAACACAAGCAAAATTATGTCACTGTGACCTGCTTTTCATAGTCCAGTGATTATGTTAGGTATTTGCATCAGTTCAGTTTCTCCAACACCATTGTATGTAGTCATGAAACTTGATAGGTGTATTCATTTTTGAAGGTGGGCAATGGTAGGTCACAATGATCTACTTCCACTCTCCAGCAATCACATTAAGTTTTTGCTTTTAGCGCAGTTCCTTGGACTGTTTTGTGTTCAGTCATGAAATTTGATGGTTGTAATTATATTAGAAATATTAATTACCTCAGTGACCTACTTTAAAGCCACAGTGACCTACATTTCTTGCTCGAGTGGCTATTCAAGGATTTTGGCTTATATCATGGCAGACCAGGCAAGATATAGCATTCTGAAGAATTCTTGTTCCTTGCATAAATTTTACTGGGCACTATATAGCCAGGATTGTGTTAATGTGCTGTTAAAATCTATAATACATCCTTCGCTCTAGTAAGGCAAGTGGTCATACAATACATGTAGAAATAGTCCCTCTGTAAACATCTGTGAATGCTCTGGCATTTGTAATTATTTAGATTTTAATCAAATTTGCTATGAAATTATCTCAACAAGTTATCTTGATAAAGTTTGATGATTAGCATGTTCTGCACATATTTCTTAGCTATGTCCCTTTCAATGAAATATGAGCATTTCTAATACACAGCTTTTTGAATGCTGTAATTTACATATTTATTAGATTTTTCATAAATTCACTGAGAAGATTAACTTCAGCAACAGGTTAGAGAAGTTCAGTTTCTATGTTCTACATATACTTCTTCGAGTTACACCATTTGATTATCTTAGCATAGTCATTGCACATACAACTTTCGAAATGCTCTGGCATTCAAGTTTCAACCAACTTTTTCAAAAGCTACATCTGATCAAGAGCTCAGGTTGTGCACATATTTTTTTAGGGTTATGCCTCTTAGTGTAGGCATTGTCAATATACAACCTTGTGAACATTTTAATTTCTTCATTTATTTTCAGATTTCAGCCATGTTTGCTTCAAATTTTCAAGCAACTTTCATCAGATAAATATCTTAAGAAAATGTGATGCTTACAGTAGTTCAGAGGTGAAGGTCAGCAATATGACCTATTTTTCATGGCTCAGTGATTTGTGCTTACCTTTGTTCTGAGCTCATTTTCTCTAGGTCATGTTTGCATTTAGTTTACTTTCTCAGATACTACTATGGCTTGTAGAATTACATAAGTTGTGTACATGTGTGCCATGTGGAGTACTGCACCTTTCGGTGAAAAGTAGTTCACTGTAACCTATATTTTATTGTCCAAGGACTTTTTGTTACCGTGTGCAGTGAGCTCGTTTTCTCAGGCACTATTGTATATGGAGTCACTTAATTTTTATGCAATTATGTCATGTGGAGCACAACACCAACAGTCAAAATTGGGTCACTGCAACTTATATTTCATGGTTCATGGATGGTTGAGCTCTTTCTCTTAGTTTGGATTTGTGTTTAGGTCTTTTTTCAGACTGTTGTTTGTAGGGTCATGTTGGTTGGTATTTAGATGTATCAATTATTGTTCAGATTGTTGATTGTAGAGTCACAAATGTTGGTATTTAGATGTGCCAATCCATGGTTCAGACTGTTGCTTTTAGAGTCACAAAAGTTGGTAGTTAGCTGTATCAATCCATGGTTCATTGTGTCAATCCAAAGAAAGCAGTCTACAAAGATTTGTATCCCATGAATAAACATGAATTAACAATATTCATGGTTTGCAGTCCAGTCATACCATTTGCCCTTTTATCATTTTGTGTTTTTTCTATTACAATTAAAAGTTCAATATTTCTAGGTCTTTGCTTATTATTATCTACCAATACAAACATACTAATATAGTAAACATAATAACCTGTGTGCTTAATTTATCGTTCATCATGGTTATCATCACTGGTGCCATTGTTCTCTTCATCAGATACTTTTGACGGATTTGTCTCAATTTTTTTAATACCCCCATCATGTTTTTCTACCTGTCATCCATTAAGGATGTAATTCTGAAGTAATAACTTAAGTTCTACCTCAGTTACCTTAAGTAAACTTCAAAGAAGCTTTACCCAGTTTCAGTTGTATAGATGAACTGCAGTGGCTTAATGGTTAAGGTGTTAAACTCGTGACCAGAATGGTGTGGGTAAAGTTTTTCACCATTGGATAAGCATGAATCAGCTACCTTGGTGAGTCCTTGGCCAGAGCATTTTACTCTGCTTACCTCAGGATGATATAACCTTCAAAGTGATGCTGTACCATAAAACTCCAAACGAAAAACAGTCAACTTTTCTGTCACATAATTTTTGCAAAATAGCCTTATACAGTCACATTTTTTTAATGCAAATAATGGATACAAGAAATTAACATTTAGTACGAGGAGAATTTCCAGCCAAATGAGGCAAGATATATATATATGTCCATCACATGGATATATCACAGACCTTTGTTTAATACATTGGTTAGAGCATAACAAGCCAAATGCAAGCCATCCAATTCCTCATGTTGTACATGAATTACAAACTATTTCTCTGGCTCTTCTCAACAGATGAAAACACACATATAAATCACATGCACAAATACATTACAATACTTTGTGCCAGGTGAGCATTACAGGCCAACTTGGGCCTCTTGCTTTATGTAATATGCCAGTTGAAAAAGTACTACAAAAAAATAAAGTGCTATAAATCTCTTTGTGGGGCAGTTGGCATACATGCCTTCATTGGGGCTATTAAATAATCTTAATACATCTACTTTCTCAGTATCAGAACCGGTGTGCCTGTGTCATTTTGCTGGTAGTCAGTACACCTGATTTTGTCATGTTTCAGTAAACTGTGCAGCTGATTGGTCTTATTTCTGTTGATTTTGTGCATCTTTTTGTCATTTCTTTTCCTACAAATTGTTGTTAACACCAGAAAAAAGTTATACATATCTACTAACAATAAGCGAATCCAGATACTCAGTTCCGATACTGTGACTTTCAACATGGAAATGTTTGTTCTTACTGCTTACTGTGATTTGACAAGCTTTCATTTCTGCAGTGAGTTTTGTCATCTTGCTTTCTGTATTTAAAAGTACAAATCTTTGTACAGGACAAAGAAGACAGTCAGCAGCAGCAACCAGTTGAGCAGAGAGAGTCATCTAGCTCTGAAGAGGACCAAGAGGAGGAAGGTCAATATGATGCTGATACACCTATTACCAAGGAACACATCAACCATGCTCGCCTTTGTAATGCACTGACAACTGTTTGTGCTAATGCCCTACGAGGGGTTCTTGTCAGTCAAGTTCCAGTGTCCTATGCTGATATCTATCAAGCCATCCTGGCCAACAAGGCCAAGTTAACCAGCTGGAGACAGAGCAGACCAGGACAATGGCAGAAGGCTTTACTAAACAAGGATCAAAGTAAGCTGGTCTTCCCAGATCCCCAGGGTTGTTTTACAGGCAAAATGGACCATTTTGACATTTCCTTGTTATACACATTAATCAGAAATGTAAGCTCGGTTCAGGCTCCAACAACATGCTGGGGAAACCCTCCAACAGATCAGCCAAGGGACACAAGTCTGGGTGCCAGTGTTGAAAGAATCCGTTCATACAGAAATATCATCAGTGGTCATTCTGTGGATGGAAAGGTCACCCAGCAGGAGTTTGAGGACCACTGGAACAAACTTAATGATGTGCTTCATGATGTTGAAAATGTAATTGGTAACCATGGCTACCAGGAAGAGTTAGAGAAGCGTAAGAATCAGGTCATCACACCACATGAAGCCCGTGAGTTACAAAAGACACTCAAGGAGTACAAGAAACAAGTGGATGGTAAATAAATAATGCTTTCACTCTTTTTACAGCAGTAAAATTAAAGATCATCTACCAGTAAGATGTATGTATGCATGTACGTGTATGGATTAATGGCACGTCAGCACAATACTGGCTATATAGTGCCAATTAAAAGTTACATGTAAGTTCTAAAAATGTAATGATTAAGGACTGCAAAAAAGTTTTTGAACTACCAAAAGGAAGCAATACAAATTGCTTTAATTTTATAATGACACAATAATATCCTCAATTAAAATAGCTGCCAAAAAGCAATGCCATAACATCCGGCATTGTTCATAATGTTCATGATTCCATACTCCTTTCTTAAGTAACCATTTTGTTAATTATTATTTAGAGAATATAACGATAGCCATTAAATGTGCCTTATTCTGTTTTTAGTATCGAATGTAAATTTTTTAAGAATATTTTGATAACAAAAATGTATATTTATAGCAGCTGACTTTATGTTATAGATGTAAATCAAACAGTTACTTTTACATTTTATTGCTCATCTCTAAAATTTGGCAATTAACCTTGTATAAATATATAAAGAATTCTTTTCCTTTCCTGCTTTTTTTTTTCCTTTTTCCCATCATTGAAAATACAAATATTTTTTTTTTTTGCAGCTGCAGTAGGTGACATTCAGTCAGCGATGGACAGTGTACTGTTAGCAGTGGAGGTTCTCAAAGGCTGTAAAAAACAATAGGAGTGTTTTTGTTGTCCAGGAGGGCACACCTGCATGTGGAATTAAATAGTGGACATCAGAGAACATATCTACATGATACAGTCTTCTGTTAAATGTATAAATATAATTAATAGTGGACATAGAGAACATGCGTACATGATACAGTCCTCTGTTAAATGTATAAATATAATTAATAGTGGACATCAGAGAACATGTGTACATGATACAGTCTTCTGTTAAATGGATAAATATAATTAATAGTGGACATTAGAGAACATATGTACATGCTACATTCCTGTGTTAATTGCATAAATATAACTACAGTGTAATCTACCTTGGCAGACACTTGTCCATAGAAGACACATTTCAGGAATCTCCAATGAAAATTCTTCTATAAATATCATTTATATAGTGGACACCTGTATATCATGGACAATGGACAGTGTTTTGGGGTCAACATAGTTGTGGCACACTGCAGGTTCTTATTTAATGTACATATTTGTGAAGCACAACTTGTTTTTACAGGTTTACTTCTCGGTGGGTAATTACTATTTTCCAATAGATATTGTTACATCATAAATTCTGTTAACATTGATTTCTTAACTGATACAGTCTTGCTTGAGTCAGATCAAAAGAGTACAAATTCAGTAATGGGGACCTTACCTAGGAACAAAATGGAATTCTGAATATCTTGTAATTAAATGGTTCATGAGTGAGTATGGGTGACTAGATGTGGCTCAGATTTTGTATAACTTAAATAGAGTTCTCAATTAAAATCCTTACATATCGAGTCACAATGTATAATGCTGACTTTAGTTAAGAAAATGTATTTAACCCACATGAGCTTATCTACTTCCAGTTTAGGTTGCTTAGCATTACAAGGACCATGTTTTTATGTTAGTGCAATCTTTGTTTTATAAAGAGGAAGACTGTATCTTACAAAAAAGTGCAGATAATATAAATCACAACAACTTTTCATTTAGATTGTGTTTACTACACTACGGAGTGGATATAACAGTTCAGTAAATTTCCTCCTTCTTAAAATACGTTACTCGATCACAATACCTTACGAGGATGATCACTACCCTGCAAATCCAGCCCTCCCATGTTAAATTTTAGCTATATAAAAGCTAACGTTGTCTGCCTGCATACGTGACAGTCAGACAAGAGTGATCTCCCCTTGGATAGAGGGATTTTCACCAAATCCCATCCATGCTTAAGTTACTACTTCCACTAATGCAAGCAAGCACTTTCGTTTAGAGATCTCATACAATTCCTTTATCTAGTGGTATCTTCCACACAACAGAGCATGTTGGAGGAATTTCTGATGTAAGGAAAGTATACTCCATCTGTCTAGCTATTTCTTGCTCTTTTCTGTCTGAGATGAATTTTCTAACTTTATTAGAGCACTAACACTCTTTTGTTCTGCTTTCATTTTCATTTACTTTTTTATGTCCTATTGAGAGACCTAAAACAAATTGGTCCCCCCCTTCACACGTTTTTCAGTTTTAAGGATGGGGGATAGTGCCCAAATTTACTAACTGCTAGATGCAACCCTACCATGCCTGGACCATAGATTATACAGTCAACAATTGTCTTGAAGTTCTGATATCTCAGTCTGGACAGACTTGCAGTATGGTTCACTGTCAGTCATGGCAAACTTTGCCAACACCATCTCATCCATCACAAGAGGCATCTGCATCATCCCACTCTTCACTGTGATATGAATTACAGTGGCAGACTTGTTGCATTGTTTTGAGAGGCAACTACAAGACCCGAGTGTTAACAGACATTTCTTTTCATACAGCGACTGCCATTCAGTTTTAACAGAGTGTACTATAAGGCACACACCTGTGTTTCACACAGTCAACAGAGACATAGCAGACCTGGGAATGTCAAAACCCTCATCAGTATGGATGGACTGGAAACATTTAAGTGACATGCAGCAGTTAGTCTGAAACATTATTGCAATAGGCTCTATGCTGGACCCTGTATCCATGGCAATCTTTCAGCAAGCAGAACATAATCTTTCAGCAAGCTCCACTTGCTGTTGTGCCCACTCTCCACACTTCTGAATCAGTTTTACGAATGGCACATGTGCTGAACAGTGTGGTACAATCGCTTGCCAATGTCTGTCAGTGGTAGTGAATCAGCAGCTCGAAATATGTGGCTGTCCACTTCCATTTTCATCAGCGTGCATCAAAAGGTCACACTCAGATTGCAGCCATTATCATCGAACCTGCTCTTTAATGGCCATGTGGAGGAAGTCCACAAGCAGGTCTTTAAGGAGACAAGTTTTGCACAGGCTCAGCATCAGACATTTCAGTGACCTTTATAGAACAGGAAGCAGAGAAACAGGACAGACCCCATTGGGGTATGCCCTATAGGGACACAGTCCTACAGGCCCTATACATATTCAAAAGCTCAGTTCTTAATTGTCAATGACAACAGGAAACAGAGAGAAGGGGATCACTTTTACCTCCGTTTCTCTCCACACTAGCCTCCTTCCTGAAAGAAATGATGCCACGGTCATGTCATCCTTGTCAGATATCGGGGGGGGGGAGGGGGAGACTCACCCACTTTGCTGTGGGATAGGAAAGACTTTGTCCCAATGATCCATGATCCTTCAAATCATTTTGAATGGTCTCAAGAAAGATAACATTTAGCACCCCTTCCTCATTGTCCAGGGTCCCTGTGGTTACAGACATCCAAAAGGATCTATTCAGAGCCAACATTCTGCAACAAAAAATAGACAGGCTTCCCACAAAAGGGCGGTCAAGATTGTTGGAACACAAAATCATCAGTCTTTTATTCAGAATTGTTCCTGGTACCAAAGACCAAAAGCACACTTCAGCCAATCGTATACTGGAACTCTCGCAGTCTTTTGATATAGGCATCATGGTTCAAAATGGAGACATTGAGACTGGTTTTAAATGACATTCAGGAGGAAGACCTTGCAGTCAGTCTAGATCTCCATGTTCCAATACACAAGCCCTTCTGGAAGTTTCTGAGGTTAGCTTTGAGGGAGGTAGTATACCAGTTCAGGGTACTCACTTTTGGTCTCAACATCAGTCCCTGGGTCTTCACAAGAATTATGGACAGAGTATTATCTTGTTTCAAGACCATCTCCACATCCATAACATCCAGTTACCTGGACAACATACTGCAAAAACACCAGGTGAGTTATATTTAAAGCCTATACATGAATTTCCTTGTTTTACTTCTACTATGCCTTGGATTCCTTGTCAACAAGGACAAATCCAATATCATCCCATCCCAACATTTCAACCACTTGTTTGGTATGGAGTTTAAAACGTATGTGAACAGGGTCTGTCTCCCTCAGGAACGTGCTTTGAAAATTGTCTTGATAGTGTTTTCAATCCTCTCAAAGACTTGCCTTTCAGCCAGAGATTTCCTTTTGCAAATTGGGTCTCAATGCAGCAGCAGATCTCATAATTCTGGGTTGCTTTTTCATGAGACTATTTCAGATGATTCTTTTGTCTCAGTGGTCACTGTAGCTTTGCACATAGGAACAAGCAGTCCTAGTTTCAGACTATATGAGGTCACATCCTAGCTTACAGTGGGCGTTCCCTTGCAGGACCAGTCTCTGGGAATCATGATTTGAAGAACAGATGCCAGCACAGCATGGTGTGGTGCACACCTCCTGCCATCATTTTGGGAAGTGAGTGGATTGTGGCCTCCTCATCTTGTGCGCATTAATGTGACATATGTCTTATAGATAAAGGCCATAGTGAATGCATGTCGTTGGTAGCAGGACACACTAGATGGAAAGGGCATACTCATTGTATCTGACAACTTCACAGGTGAAGTATCTCAGAAGGCATGGGGGTACCAAATCCCCAGACCTCCTGTTATGGGATTCTCTCAGGTGCTGTCATCAACAACAAATCCATGTTCAAGTCCCTCACATTCCAGGCAGGCTAAATGTATTGGCTGTCTCATTCTGATGGAATCAGTGAATTCAGATCGAATGTCAATTCATCCCTCAATATTCAGTCAAATCTGTACCCTCTGGGGCCAACCACTTGTGGATCTATTTGCAACAAGGTGCAATGCAAAGCTCCCAACCTTTCTCTCTTCAGTCCCAGATCCAAAAGCCTAGGCAGTTGATGCTCTTTTCATAGATTTGAACAGTACGGATACATACACCTATGCCACAACACCTCTAACTTGAAAATAACAAGATGCTCTTAACAAACTTGAAGTATGATGCAAGGAAAACTATGATTATCAATGCAGAAAAAGACAAAAGCCCTACTAGTTACAACAAAACTAAAAAGAGCAAGGCTAGATAGCAACAAACTCCAAGATCTGTTTGACAGTGTGAACCTTAATATGACCTCTCTTGATAAAATCCTTGGTGTATTTATAGATAACAATCTAACTTGGTCATTAAATATGTTTCAAAAAAGGTTAATTCATATCTTTGGCTACTTTGGAAAGTCAGAACATTCATTTCTTTTCAGACTAGAGTCATCTTTTATAAAAGTTATATTCAGCCATATTTCGACACTTGTAATGTAATTTGGGGTAATTCAAACATAACAAAACTTTGCCGACTCCAAAAGATGGTATGCCATTTAATTTTAGATCAATGCATAGATAATTTTCAGGATGCAATTAATTATATAAAAAGTTACCACTACAGGCCAAATGTATGTATAAAGTGTTCAGAAAAGCCATTCCTGTCTACCTAATCAATATCTTTCACCAAAGAGATGCTGATGGCACTTTAAATTTAAGGTCTGTTAGAAGTCAAAGTTACATTATACCAAACCCAAAGAAGGAATTATTTAGAAAGAACTTTCAATATACTGGTCCATTTGTATAGAACAACATTCCTAGTGACATAAGTTACACTCCTAGCATTTCTTATGTCTCAGATGGATAAATCTTAAGACAGTCTGACAATTCTAAGTAATGTAAATACCTGCTTTTCTCTGCTTATGCACCAACATGGATATGGGAGAATGCTTGCCAGTAGCTTCCTGTGGGTCAGTGGTTCTTTATGGGGTCTTCCCAGGTTCTTTCTCCACCAGATATGCTGGCTGCCATTAATTGCCTATCATGCTGAAAAATGTTAAACCCCACAAAACAAACTCAGCTGATACATGTTTTTCACAGATTAGTTTTTCAATACAGTATGATATGTGTATGTGCTTTCTTATGCTTGTGCATATGATTAGGGCTTGAAACTTTGTTTGATTTTCAGAATAGCTCAATTTTCAAGTGTTAAACCAAATTTTTTACATTGTGCTATATATACTCTATATATTGAACATAGCAGAAGATCTCAGCATAGATTAGTTCCTGTAACCAGCTGAGTTATTTTCTCTAAATAGAGTCATTATTATTATTATTATTATTATTATTATTTTATCATCATCATCACAAATACTATTAACGCTATGTTTCTATTATTAGTCTTATTAGTGAGTGTTAGTATGCCTGTGATGTTAAATGTTGAATTGCACTTCACAAACCCGGTCAACATATTGATCAAACAGTGAGTATGCCAATGATCTAAGATGTTGAATTGCACTTCACAACCCAGTCAACATATTGATCAAGGACAGAACATGTCGTTTGACATTTCTTGTCATATTTCATTCATTGCATGAGATAGACTTTATTTTTCATAATCATAGCTGGGCATTATGAATTAGATGAAATTTGTAAACAACTATTACTGATTCTTTACATCATGTTATTTTATAAAACCACTTATCATGTATTTGATAAATTTGAAACAGAAAATTCTCTTAATAACATTTGTAATACTAGTATACTCTCTCTCCTCTCTCTCTTTCTCTCTCTCTCACACACACACACACATGTACATATAAACAACGATTGGGTCGAGCTGAATAGAACTACCTGCACTAACATAGCAATAACTGGAAAGACCAGTGACATGTGTCAAATCAAGTGCCCTCTACAAAAAAATGTCAAACCTACTGTGTCAGAAAAATTTAGAAATTAAAGGCTGATTTTAACTCACATGGCCATCATAGCCCCGTGTTTGACATACATTATCCGTCTGTCAACAATTGCCTGTCACCAATCTGGAGGCCATATTCCTAATCTGACTTTTATAAGACTTGGAATATATGCTTATATCACCAAGATCTTGAACAAGTTTGATAATGAGCAAGATCCACACATATTAATAAGCTGAGCTTGTGTCTGATCTTACTATAGATACCATAATTCTGATCCAATTTTGATTTATATCATCTTGGTTGAGTACGATTATGAGTGAAATTCATGCATATTATTTGAAGTGACTTTTGCTTTGGATTGGTGTAAGTTATCAACACCTTTACAACTTGTTAAATAGTTCAATGTTATCAAGATGTTTGATTGCAAGATCTATGCATATTAATGACAAAATCTTGTATCTGATTGGCTAAGCTTATTACCATTCTGGAGATCAAATTCTAATTGGGTTTTGCATCACCTTGGTAAAACTATTTACTCTCGTGTAAGGAAATTTATGGGAGCTGTGATTGGGTTCCTCTTTCATGCCAAAGTCGATGCATAACCCGTTGGTAACGGCCAATCAATTCAAAGTTTCAGGTCACATGATCTGTCCAGCCAATCGACATTCTTTCACGGCTTCTTCATGCGGATTGATTCTCACTGGAAGGGACCTTTGGCATCAGTGGAGCCAATTTTATTCTGGGGACGAGACGTGTTATCTTTATTTCTGGAAGAATTTTTCATTGTTTGGGCATTTGATTTTCAAGTTGAAAGGATTTCTTTGGTTCTCAGATTAATATTTCTTCTCCAAGACAGATCGCCCTGTAATTTGAGTACTGCATTTAAAATGTTATTACTACCTTTCTGTTTCTTATGTCTCACACCACACTAATAATGGGTCATTCCATCTGTAAAGGGCTACACCGAGATTTTTAAATTGGAAACAGACATTATTCTGCCCAATGAATACAATAAGCAGTGCATTTCTGTAATTCCCATGCATGGAATTGAGGGAGGGGGAAGGACTGTGGAATGATGACAAAAGTGAACAAATAAAGCATTTACGATATATATACATTGACATATTTTCACGCGTGTTTTCATCAACTACAAATGACCATATTAGTCACATGATGACATTTATGTAGGAAAAATGATCTACATCATTTGTACTTCACTGTATATTTTTGCATTTTAACACTGTTACAGAATCTCCAAACCTTGTATAATTTGCGTGATATGGTACTTGCATATTTAAGTAGATTGGTTCAGCACCTCACTACAGTCACTTTTGACTTTCAATATGGTTTATAGTTTCCACCAGTTGGTTCCGTACCACTGCACTATGTTAATGTATTTTATGATTCATCATCTGCGTACGCTGGTTCTGCACCTCGCTACTGTGACTCATGGCTTTCAAACTAGTTCAATATGGGTTCTGTTTTCCACCAGTTGGCTCCGTAATATTGGATTATATAGTTTCTATATGTATTTGTTTCATCATTTGCGTACTTTGGTCATGGCACTACAGTGACCCATGACTTTCAGAATAGTCAAATATGGGTTCTGTTTGTCACCAGTTGGTTCCATATCACTGTACTGTATATGTCTGTGTATTTGTTTCATTCTTTTACATAGTTTGGTTCCGCAACTCACTACAGTGACCAATGACTTTTAAAATATGGGTTGTTTTTCACCAGTTGGTTCTGTACCACTGGGCTGCATATGTGTGTAAGAGTTTTATTTTTTGAATAATTTGGTTCCGCACCTCACTACAGTGACCCGTGACTTTCAAATAGTAAAATATGTGTTCTGTTTTTGCCAGTTAGTTCCATACCACTGGACTGCATTTGTCTGTGTATTTGTTTCATTATTTGCATAGTTTGGTTCCACACCTCACTACAGTGACCTGTGACTTTTAAAATAGTCAAATATAGGCTGTTTTATGCCAGTTGATTATGTACCGCTAGATGGTAATTTTTGGTATGTATTTGTTTCATCATTTGCTTAGTTTGGTTCTGCACCTGACTACAGTGACCCATGGTTTTCAATAGCCAAATATAGGTTTTATTTTCTACCAATTGGTTCTGTTTCACTGGAATGTAATTATATGTGTGTATTTGTTTCATTATTGCACAGTTTGGTCACTACAGTGATGCATGGGTTTCAAGATTGTCAAATATGGGTTCTGCTTTTCTGCCAGTTGGTTTCGTACCACTGTACTACTGGACTGCATTTTTCTGTATGTATTTGTTTCCACACCCCACTGCGGTTACCCATGACTTTCAAAACAGTAAAATATGGGTTTTGTTTTTCTAAAGTTGATTCCGTACCACTGGACTGTATTTGTGCTTATTTATTTTATTATTTGCGTAGTTTGGATCAACACCTCATTACAATGACCCCTCATTTTCAAAATGCTCAAGTATGGGTTCTTTTCTCTGCCAGTTGGTTACGTACCAATGAATTATATTTTTCTGTATGTATCGGTTTCATTATTTTGTTAGTTTGGTTCCGCAACTCGCTACAGTGATCCATGTCTTTCAGAATTGTCAGATATGGGTTCTGTTTCCACCAGTTGGTTCCATAGCACTGGACTGTATTCTGTATTTGTTTGTTTCACCATTTGCATCATTTGATTCTGCTCCTCACTACAGTAACCCATGACATTCAAAGTAGTCAAATATGGGTTGAGTTCTCCACCAGTTGGTTCCATACCACTTGACTATGTTTACCATGTTTATGTGTTTCATCATTTGCGTACCTTGTTTCCACACCTCACTACAGTGACCGATGACTTTTAGAATAGTCTTATAAGGGTTCTGTTTTTCACCAGTTCCATACCACTAAACGATGCATCTCCACAGAAAACTTTGCTGCCAGTTCACGTTTCACTACTTGAACATTACTTATATAATGCCATATCGGATGAAGGCTGCAACCAAATTGTTTCAAACAATTCCAACAATCCAGTACCCAAAACCCAACCAACAAGGAGTCTGCCGGTAGATAGGACTGATCATTTGCCCAGCCCGGTTAAACTCCATGGTTTGCAATATTGGCTCCATGATTTTGATCCTATCACAAAGGAATTCCTCCTTGGTTTTCAAAATGGTTTGAATGTTGGGTGTAAAGGGACATTGCAAATGCATGTGGTCAAGAACTTGAAATCAGCTCAAGCAAACACCAAAATTACTGCAGAAAAATCACATAAAAAAATTGGCAGCGGGATGCTTTCCGTGAAAAACCTTTCCCTAAATTTCACATTTCACCATTAGGTTTAGTTTTTAAAAAAACTGGGCCAGATCATCTCTCTCTCATATCCATCTGGCAATGCATTCAACTTAGGAATTCCAACACAGGCATCAGCAGTTCATTATGAAGGTATCGATAATGCCATTGCATTTATAAAGCAGCTGGGTAGGGGGTGCTTTATGGCCAAAACAGACAAATCAGACGCATTTCAAGTTATTCCTCTTTGCCCCATTATATTTCGAGGTGAAGGAAGATCTGATGGCTTGGCACACCTTTCTAACCTGTTCAGACTCCTGACTGCGTGGACTTGCATGCTGATGCCTCTGGCTCTGTGGGATACTGTGCAGTCGTAGGTTCAAAGTAATTGTATGGACTTTGGACAATCATCAGACATGGGCATATCAAAATAGTACTCTTATCGTTGGTGCATTTTAACTCTGGGGAGAACACTTGGCTGAAAAATGCATCTGTTACCAAACTTAAGATGAAATAATAAACAAGCAATATTCCAGGGATACAAAAATCACACACCTTATTCGGAAATTTGTACTTTCCTGCATTTAATTAAATATCTTGTTCAATGCAAGACATGTACCAAGTTTACATAACAAACTCAATGATGCACTTTCTCGCCAACATTTTTCCAGGTTCAAGGAGATGGCAGCCTATGGAGACCTACAACAAACAAAATTCTGCCCCATCCAAACTTGCCAAGATAGAAAGTAGACTGGTAACATTGGTTAAAACATGCTAAACCCAGCAACACAGCACATCTAAGCCGGATGGGACACCTCGACTGATTTTTATCTCTCTCGAGATTTCAGTAAAAAATCTGATCCTCTTCAAAGGGCAGTTATTCAACAACAAATATGCAGCATATTAAATTTCTACCTTTGTTTCAGCACTTGGCCATGTGCGCAAACTTGATGGCCGCATAGACTCTTCTTCCTCTTTTGTAATTCAAAAACTTGTTGAAACCATTCACAATGTTCGCTTGCCAATCGACAAAGGGGTACTGCTAAAACTTGCCTTTTTTAGTACATGCCATTTCAAAATATTTTAGGCATAACACGTTTTTGGCCATGTTTATCTTGGCTTTTCGTGCTTTTCTTAGAATAGGAGAAATAAAAGTGCAGACAACTGCACAACATAATAATAATTTGATCCAGATATCTCCAGTTGCCTTTTCTCAAAATGATTTTATATTCACTTTTCGACACTTCAGTCACAGCTCGGGACAACCCTATCAAGTATATGTTGCAGCCCAACCCAAACCTCGTATCTGTCACTTAGCTCATTTACAAGATTACTTACCCCTCAGGAGTTATCATCCAGGACTGCTTTTCATGTACCCAAATGGGATATCAGTTTCCAGGGTAGAATTTAATTCAGAATTAAGACAAGCACTCCGCTTTTGTAACTGCAGGGTTCATACAAAGTCTGGAAAAGTATGGGAAAAAGAGTGCTTTTTTCTGACCTGGAAAAAGTATGGAAAATAAAGATTTTGCCCTAAAGGTCTGGAAAAAGTATAGAATTTTGGGGTGCAAATGCAGGCTATTGTGTCCATTTCCCCCGTTTCTATTTTTGGGCTGCCAGAAACACAGCAAAGATCAGTTTCCTGTATTTTTGTTATGGCGGTTGCAGGCTCAAAATTTTGTTGTAATGTTGTATGTTTCGTTGTTTAAATGTTAGCATGTTTACTCTATAGACTGTGTCAAAATAGTTATGTTATGCTTTAAATATACAGTTAATATTTGGTTAAAAGTATATTTCACTTTCAATACAAAGTCACAAAAGTGGCCAGCATCAAGCACACATCTGTGCTATGTTGTTTTTACGTAAGAACATAATTTGTAATTTATATTGCTGCCATGAATGATCTGGTGAGTGAATTCTCTCTTTGCTCTACCTTGCTTCCTTCGAAACTATTGCTGTTATAAAGAGTATTCTTGTGTGTGAGTAGTTGTATGAGCGTATTGGGGGCACAAGGGGAATTAGCATTACGCTGTAGGTTAACCTGCGGAAGTTGGTATGGGGCACAAGGGAAATCATATGTTAAAATGGTCCGTAGGGTTTCATGCGGGAGATGGTATGGGACACAATGGTAAATCCTATATTAAGTTATAACATGGCCATTACCGTTGTGCCTGTAACTTTTTAGTTTTGGGGGCACAAGGGGAATTAACATTAGCCCATAGACTTTATGGGTGAGCCTTTAAGGGGCACAAGAGGAATCTTCTGTTAAAAATTTCCATAGACTTGTATGCGGGAGGCGGTATGGGCACAGTGGGAAATCCTATGTTAAATTGTAACATGGTCATTTCCGTTGTGCCTCATAATATTTTTTGATTTTGGGGGCACAACGGGAATTAACATTACACTATAGGTTAACATGCAGAAGGTGGTATGGGGCACAATCAGAATGGTAATGTTAAAATTGTATTACTATCCAAACACACACACCTTCAATTCAGCACCCGCTTTTTGATTACTATCCAACACACAACCTATACTATCCAGCAACCACTTTTTGATTACAATCCAACACTTATAAGGGTATACGGGAATTTAACATGGGGAAAAAGAGTCGAAAGTGTATAGCTTCAAAGGGTTGAAAGTTTACGGGGTCTAGGAGAATTTAACATGGGAATGTTTATGGGGTATAGGAGAATTAACCATGGGAAGTTATCTACTATTCAATTACTTATTTATCTACTATCCAGTTACTTAGTAATCTACTATCCAAAGCGCCTTGTGTAGTGTCTAAAATCCCCATACATACCATCAGACGAAAAGGGTATGATGTAAAAGAAGGGGATGAAATCACACAGACCTACTATCCAACACCCACATATTGATATACTATCCAACACCCACTTTTTAATACTATCCAATGCCCACTTTTTGTAACTATTACCCCATACATACTATCCAAAATGCCTTTTGTAGTGTCTAAAAAAATGCACCTACTATCAGACGAAAAGGGTATGATGGTAAAGAAGGGGATGAAAACAAATACAAACATACTATCCAACACCACCTATACTATCCAACACCCACTTTTTGATTACTGTCCAACACCTACTTTTTGATATACTATCCAACACCCCATACACACTCTCCAAAGAGCCTTGTGTGGTGTCTGAAAATCCAACACCTGCTATCAGACGAAAACTATGATGTAAAATACAAGGAAATGAAATCACCCAAACTTACTATCCAACACTCACTTTTTTAGTACTATCCAACACCCCTTTTTAAAATTAATATCCAAATACACGCCCATTCAATCCAACATCCACTTTTTATATACTATCCAGCACCTACTTTTTGGTTAGTATATAAAACCCCATACACACTATCCAAAACGCCTTGTGTAGTGTCTAAAAAAAACACCTAATATCGGACGAAAAGGGTATGATGTTAAAGAAGGGGATGAAAAAATACAAACATACTATCCAACACCCACTTTTTGACTACTATCCCAAATCCACTTTTTGATTACTATCCAACACCCACTTTTTTATTACTATTCAACACGCTGTTGGAGTGATCAAGACTCCCCAAACCTACTAACCAACGAAAAGGATATGAGTGCTTTACACACATTGTAGATACACCCAAACTTACTATCAGATAAGAGTGGTAGGATGTAAAAGAAGGGGCTGAAATATACACAAACTATCATATACAAGTAAGGGTGGATGGAAAATCTGGCGAACTCACCGATTTATATGGGAAGAGCAAACACGTGTGGGAAAACATCCCTGCGATTCAGTACGCGGTCGTGAACGAAAATATTACCAAGATCGATAGAGAGAAATGTAAAAGAACACGTCAATGCAATTTGGTTTTAAATTTAAAAAATAAGTTTAAAAAGAAAGACAACACCATTTTTGTCCAAAAAAAACATGTTTAATAATAAGAAGAATCATCTCTAACTCAAAACAGGAATACAAACAAACAAGCAATATTAAACATGAACGTATTTATAAGGTTGACAACGTTTTGGAGTCAAACTTGACCTGGAGTGATCTAAGATGGTCATTTTGCCATCGATGCACGTTTCTGAGCTAAAGACAAGAGAAAGCCATAATGTTACAAAACCATCGTCCTAGTTTATCATCATGCACACGATCAAAACAAGTCACTAAATGTTCGAATGGAAATCCAAGGCTACCTTGATGAAGAAAAAAAACAATATTGTCCACACTCCATGGAATCTGTAATCTCACATTATTGAATCGAGTCAATACAACATTTCTTCTCATAAAGTTAATGATCTCTTCCATATGAGGTAATCCATAAGAATTAAATAGTCCACACCAGGGATTTACAAATGTTATAAAAGTCAGCTTGCCCAGGGCAAGCTGACTGGAAAATTGTACTTGCTCTTGGGAAATATCAGCTTGTCCCAAACATAATATCTCAACATGAGTGAAAAAATACGATAAAATATTAGATATTTTAAGGAAATTGCGTTATATTTATTTTAACTTTTGTTTTCTTTTTATCTTTGTTGGCACCTTAAAACCATATGCCGATAATTAAAGTTATAAAAATATATATGTAAATATTACATGTAGATATGTAGACGAGAAAGAGTTAGAATGCAGATTTAGTTAGAAGAGCAAAAACAGATATGTACATGTATATAGACAGATAAGTGGTTAAGTAGAAAAGAATTTGGAAATAATAAATATGCGTTAACCTAATTTTAATCATATTTTAATATATAACATTTTTCTTTATCTACTTTTCCAGTTAAGTTCAAATGATCGTGCAGGTTTAAGTACCCATCCAGGAAAAAAAAAACAAGGTAAAAATGAGTCATTCACTAAAATATTCCGTAAGAATCAATGAGCTATTGTAAACTGAAGTTCCACAAGATGGCTGATGTTGATACCTAACTGTCCTGTGGTTTCAAACAGTGTCAAGTATGATCTCAAGTAATTTTTCTGGGAAAGGTTAGGTTCAAAAGGTCTAGTACACAACGTCTGGCCATCTCAAGTGATGTCTATCTTGGACACGTTAAAGTGTTGGAACTCTAAAGGATTTTGATCAACGGCTCCGTTGAGGGCCGCATTACTGTCGATGCCACTGAGCAAACGTTTGGGTAGCTCTCCTTGGAACAATGGCGTAGCGGGAGGGGGGTGGGGCGAAGGATGCGGTGGCCCCGGGCGGCACTTTCTTGGGGGCGGCAATTTGGTAAGAGTACCGTATATAATACGAATGGAGTGGGGGTGTAATTTTGGTAGTTGGCCCTGGGCGGCACTTTGCCTCGCTACGCCACTGCCTCGGAAAACACGATTCTCGATCTTGGATCGGAGTCCAGAGGCAATGGCGATGGTTTTCACTTGCACTCGTCGTATCTGATACTTGGCTGTCGTTCTGCTCAAAGTTTGACTGATGTCGTTTGCCACTTTAGGTAAGACTTTCACACGGCGCACGTAAAGTCTGGCTTCTTCGATGATGGTTTTGTACTCGTTAGCATTAGCCATCAAATGGAACACGGTACTATTTCAATTCACTCTCAGGCGTACATCCACACGATTCAGTAAATACTTGTCTTGCAACTACATGTCCAAATTCCAACGATCCATCATTTCTTAACTGGGTCCTTGTTTGATTTTCTTTCGACGGTCGTTAAATCCAACATTGTGAGGATCGTCCGCTTCTGTTAACTCTGTGACGTTGAAGCCATCCATGGTGTCAGGTTTCCATACCCCGGAAGCATCCAAATGTGTGTTCTTGGCTTCTTTTTCATAAATCAAGAGATTTTCCATGTACGCTCGAATCTCGGTGCATCATTTACCTTTTTTCCTTTTGTTTTTCAGTTAGTAATCAAAAACTGTTCTTTATTTCGTATTCTTTTTCTGGTGGTTTCTATGAGGTCTGAAAAGTTTTTGTGCTCTCTTTCTACCTCGTCCTTGATGTGGCGTTGAGGAAGAAGTATTGCCTTGGCCAGAAGTGTGAAGCGAATTTATTCCGGTTTCTTGGTGATCCAAAAGGTCTTTTCCAGTTTGAAGCAGCACATTTTTTCCTGCTTTCATGAAAGCTTCCTTAGGACTTTGTTGGTCGATGAGGACGTTTTGAAGAAATTATTTTCTTTGCGTCAAAACGGCATCTTTTAAAGCATGCAATCCTCTAGTCACCATTGGTTTTAGATGGGTACTACCGTACGAAAACTGATTTTAATATATCTCCTAAACCATGTCCTCGTTGTCGAGCGATTCCTTGGTATAGAGGATACATCTTTTACAACTCACTGGAGAATCGTTTTCGAAAATGTAGTTTCACTGTGACTTTTCCTTTGGAGAATACAATATTTTGTCCCAAATCTCCTTTGATACTAATATTGACACTGTCAGAATACGATTTACTGACACAAAGATAATGCGGACGCACAATTTCACGGTGAACGTGATACGTGTTTCCACCTTCCTCTTAAGCAGCTATGGTAGAATCCATTTTGAAAGGAATGACTCGCATCAACGGATCCTACAACGTTATACTCTACGACATCCGAGTATATAAACGTCAAATTCAGTCCTTCGTTCAGTTCGATAGGGCAAAAATACTTGTAGAATCGATCTTTGTTGTGAATGTCTTTTCAAAGCCATGCTATGTTTGTCTTTCCACCCAGAATAGCAAACAATACATTTTAAGACTATGAGCGATTTTACGGTATTCGATCACTACACTTCGACGAGTTTTCTCGAGTGCTTTGCCAAAGTGATCGTTGAAAATAGCTGCAATAGATATTCAACTGGGGATTCGCTGGTGATGGTGTTTTGGATTCGTAAATGAGAGGATAATTTTTTTCCAAGTGTTCTTGAACTTGTTCGCTGAATATTTCGACGAGGAAAAAAGTTTGATCTCCAATCACATTCTTGACTTGAGTGGAATAAATGATTTCTACCAAAGCTACTTCCCAATGTGCGTCGTGATCCAACTGTATGGATTGAGGTAATTTGGCTGTGAAAGAACATAAGGTATTGTTGGAAAACACATCCACAGAATTGTCACTCGGTAAGGTTAAATACAAGTGGTTATTCATAGTTTGATGGTTCTGGTCTCCGAAGAGTCAATCGATGTCAAAGGAGAATGCTTTTCCAAATGTTCCAAAAGAGGTCTGCTACAGTTGTGATTGGAAGAACCGTGATTGGCGTTGGTAGCAAGGCTACCTCTTGTTGTTGTTGTTACTGTCGGTAGTATATTTCAACTACGGACTGGAGAGAAGATAAACAATACAACTGCTGAGTAAAATAGTCTACAATTGTGTATCTCCTTGTTTCAAACTCAAAATGACAATCGCTGCTCCAATGACACAATACACCACAAAGATTTGGCAGAAAAAGACGATTTGATTTTTAGACACACGTTCTAGACACCACACCCACAGAGAATGTTTTGTAGTTCTTGAAGAGAGGAACTCTGAGAAGGAGAAGTAGTTGTTGTATTTAACGGCATGGTAGTCACTTCTACTTCTTTTTGCCGTCGATGAATTGTGAAGCGGCAATCCAAGAATCAAAACTACGTGGATATCCTTTCCAAAGCACTTTCACTTCTTGAAGTCGACTTTGTACACTTTAGGTGTTCTTCAATTGAGAATGTTTTCGATATCGTTGTAACTCAGGCAAGTAAAAAGTTCCTTTTGACACTTCTCCGTTCATATCTCCTGTGTTTATTTTTTCCCCTCAATGATGCCTCAGACTGCAAGTAAAAATAAAGTCTTAAGACATGTATTGGTATTGGATGTACATAAAAAGTTGGTGCATGATGGATTTACATGTCTGTGAATAATTTCCCCACTTTTCCATTCTCTGATATTGCTATATGAATTCATGGAATTCAGATCATAACTAATCTGAAATAAACATAACTTCTGAAAACTTTCAAGTAAACTCAAAGCAGTAATTAATGCAAGCTTCAGTTATATATCGTTATATGAGGGAAATAAGTCTTAACTATTACATCTATGGCACAGGATTAGTGGTTAGGCAAATGAAACTCACTATTTACTTAGTTATCGTTCCCTGATTTGGAGAGTAGCTCCTGTTCGTATGTAATCGACAAATGCCGATATCTCAAATTTGCAAAGACGAACTCGCTAGAAACTTTCCTATGTATTTCCAGGGATACAACAGTGTAGGTCTTTCCAACACTGCTGTATTTTGGGCGTCGTTTACAATGGATACTTCTCCGCCACATCCTGGACATGTTTACTACGGTAAACCTGATATAGGAAAAGCAATTGCGGATGTAGATTTTACCACCAATAAATCCAGTTTAGACGCCTGCTTGGGGGGGGGGGGGGGGGCATTCACTGACCCACATACAGCAATACAGGACTATTATAATATTCACTTGCAAGGCATGCGAAGATGTATTGAATTATCAGCCTGTCGGAATTGTCTACGCTAAATGGCATGTTACATTTTCTATATGATGCTTACATTGCATCATTTTTATTCTTTTCATCGTCACTTGTAACATGAAATAATTTTTAATACACATTCAAGTCTAATTTGAAATTGATGAGTCCCCGTGTTCATTTTGACTGTGCAAAACACATCTTCTTTAGTTAGTGTTGTAATATAAATCGATAGGGGTAAGATCGAATCATTTTTCGTACTGTACGACATACTTAAGCAAGAATATAAATAAGAAACCATAGAAAAGACAAGAGAAAGAACGATCAAAACTTCTTTCTTACAGCACAAGTCTTTGAAGATGAATTTCATTAAGACGTGTATTGGACTTCAAATTTGTGCTCCATCTCCCTCGATGACCCTAGTATTTTATTTCTTTTAGAA
This sequence comes from Margaritifera margaritifera, assembly GCA_029931535.1. NCBI lineage: Eukaryota > Metazoa > Mollusca > Bivalvia > Unionida > Margaritiferidae > Margaritifera > Margaritifera margaritifera. The sequence continues at coordinate 2,872,675 of JAQPZY010001450.1, read as the reverse complement.
TTTCACGTCCAACATCTACATCTGTTAGAAGGCATAACTTATTATACCACAATAACATCATGTAACACTGCCAATCTCTATACATCGGTAACATCAGATGGAATCCAAATTGACACCAGCTCACCCGTACGAGGCAAAGTGCAGGATGGATCAGACCCGGAAGACATTCGTTACCAGACTTCAAGGTATGAAGCAGAGCAGCATTCTCTTTGAGTTTTCTTTGTGTGGGAAATGCATTAATGTAACAAATAATGGAATGATATGATTTCTAAGACGATTTTGTACATATTAAACAAATTTAATTTTCAGTAAGTCACAGTGTTAAGAAAGCTTCCAAAATATACAAAACACGTATTTCATTTTTGTGGCTGTAATTTTGACTAATTATCAAAACTTATTCTGAATATTTCCTTCTCCATTGAAGTTGAAAAGCAAAACGAGCAACGCAAAAGTCCATTGCTTATTGGTGTTAATCACTCAGTTCAGGTCAGTTTGTTGTAAGTTGATTCAATTCTTCAATTGACTGATTTAGTTTGACATGGAAAACATGCAATAAGTTGTGCATTTTGTGCAAATGAGAAAGAACCAACTATTTTCTCCGGTAACTCAATCACGGCCAAATGGTTTGGATTTTCTGACCCACAATCCGGTATTTTCTACTATTTGTGGCGGTCTGGAACCTACCCAGTGGCTGATGATGTTCTCCAAGCAACGATGTTACATCGAAATGAGTTGGCCGTCATACCAGATTTTACAGAGCATACTGGAAGGACACTACCTCTGAGAAGGAGAATTTATATTACTGTCAGAGCCGACAACAAGGCGGGTATGCTATCGAAATTCTTTTATCTTCTTGGTTCTCGAAATACTTCATTCTTTACTCCTGATTTATTCAGTATGATTGTATGTTTCATGATATTTTTCCATAAAGCTTTCCCTAGGTAATGGAATATGTCAAATTGGTTTTTAATCGTGTTACAGATTAAAATTCGTGGCTTGCACGCCAAGTAGATTGCCAAATACAGGGTTTCTCACAGAAGAAATGTATTCTTTGAACATTCTTTAACGTCTTTTGGATATATTTACATAGGTAATTTGCAGTTATAGTTGGAAATGGGACCTTAAGCATAATAAAAACTTTTAGGCCTTTAAGTAGCCATTTTTTGCTACCTGAGGTTTGAATGCGGCTATTTCTGCACTTATTGTCTGTGATATTTTATTTTGGTCTTTTGCGTGAATACGCCTATTTGTTTTTATTTCTCAATGAAACCATTTTAGCTTCCTTGATTCTTGAAATTGTCCTTTTCAGAACGTTTAACTTCTCTATTGTCCATCAATTGCTAAATTTATTATATGCTAATTATAATGAGGCATGTAAGCTTATTTTTACTCGCTACTTTTTGCTTTATCCCTTTCAGCAGGGTGTCAGCCTTTCTAAATGACATGATAAATGAAAAAAAAAACAAAATGAATTTATATGTTTACATTTGGCATTACTGACATTTAAACCTAATTTAAAACTTTTGTGTAAAGAGAAAAATAAACAGTATATCATTTTCAAAGCAACAAAATGAAAATAGAAGAAGAAACATTTAATTTCAAAAGTTAACGTAAAAAAACTGGATGCGGAGGCTGCTTGCCAGGTGCCTGAGAAGTGGAAAGGTACATTAGGGCTTTCATAGTAATAACAAATTCATATATTACAGTGACACGTGAAGTGTATTGATATGGTGATTTTTTATTGTATAAGTCTTGAACGCAGCACTACAGATTTATCGAGAACAAAACAATACATACGCAATAAGAATTTTAGCCGATACTACCCTTTTAATGCAGGTAAAAACTCCGAATCCACCTCCAACGGTTTCATAGTTGATCCCTCTCCACCAGCAATTGTGAGTCCACCGCGTCTTGTGGGTCTGGGAATCATAGTTCTCAACACCACTGTGAGTAGAACCACACTCCGTGTAGAATGGAATTCACAAGACAACGAGTCGTACATTGAAAAACAGTATTTGTCCATCAAATCACATGTCGGAGGAGACGTTAATGCATCGTCTATTTAGGTAAACGTATATGAAGAATGGATGTTGATTCGAATTGTTCAATTTTAGCTGATCCAAAACGTCTAACAATATAAAACATATAGTCTATTGAAGGTGATGATGATTTATAAAACGACCGTCGTGTAGAATAGACAAATGTATTAGATTAATTTGATATTTTGAAAGCATCATTGTTTAAATATTAAACCTAATTTCCATTCCAGATAATATTATACGCAAATGGGGTTCATACCTTTGATACTGCTGTACAGAAAAGCTCAATAATAAACGTTTCATTGTATAATGAACTAGATTTTGTTTCCTTGTAAGTCCGTGCAATATTATAGTCATCATATTCTGGAAGATTTTTTTTTTTAGATATTCAAATGCAATTTGATGTTCGTTAAATAGAGTAATAAAGATTCTATGTAGATCTAAAAAAATATCCATATTTATATCTAAAATAAGAAACATTTAAACTTATAAACCTCAAGGCAGACATCGTTACTTTTTCGGCAAAACGTGTATTTGCTCAGGATTCTGTAGTAACCGGTAGATAATAATCATCTTAGCACTGTTTAGACGTACTTACAACTGAATCGAAATCTCTACAGTTTTGATTAGTTCTATTTTCCAAACTTATTTATACACAAGGATTTTTTTTATGTGTGTCTCAGATAGGAGGGATGGTTCGTGATTACACTTTTGTCGGCCTAGATTTCCATGACCGAAGCCAGTCTTGCATCACATTACTTAACACATTGAACCAGTTTTTCTAACACTCATTTGAAATTTCTTCAATAGTGTGTTAATCAAAAGTAACTCTTTTCAAACACGTTAAAACCTATAAAAATATAAACCTGCAGGCATATTCGCCATTGACACCGACCATGCGGCAAATTTAAAGAGATAACCTGAGGAGTGGATGAAGTGGTCTATATTCTACGTGGATATGGCCTGGCTTGGTTTTTCTGATCTTCATTCTGGAATCAAAAGTTACAAAATGAACATCGGCAGCACGAATATGGGATCCGACCTTAACAAGGTAAAAACCACTTGAACTGTTCGATAGAATATTGCCATACTTTGTAAAATCATATAAACAATTGTGTCAAACCGTAAATAGCATATTTGTAAAGTCATATAAACAATTGTATCCAACTGTAAATAACATATTTGTAAAATCATATAAACAATTGTATCCAACCGTAAATAACATATTTGTAAAGTCTTATAAACAATTGTATCCAACCATAAATAGCATATTTGTAAAGTCATATAAACAATTGTATCCAACCGTAAATAACATATTTGTAAAGTCTTATAAACCATTGTAGCAAACCGTAAATAGCATATTTGTAAAGTCATGTAAACAATTGTATCCAACCGTAAATAACATATTTGTAAAGTCATGTAAACAATTGTATCCAACCGTAAAAAACATATTTGTAAAGTCATGTAAACAATTGTATCCAACCGTAAATAGCATATTTGTAAAGTCATGTAAACAATTGTATCCAACCGTATAAAGCATATTTGTAAAATCATATAAACAATTGTATCCAACCGTAAATAACATATTTGTAAAGTCTTATAAACCATTGTAGCAAACCGTAAATAGCATATTTGTAAAGTCATGTAAACAATTGTATCCAACCGTAAATAACATATTTGTAAAGTCATGTAAACAATTGTATCCAACCGTAAAAAACATATTTGTAAAGTCATGTAAACAATTGTATCCAACCGTAAATAGCATATTTGTAAAGTCATGTAAACAATTGTATCCAACCTTAAATAGCATATTTGTAAAGTCATGTAAACAATTGTACCCAACCGTAAATAACATATTTGTAAAGTCATGTAAACAATTATATCCAACCGTAAATAACATATTTAGAATAATAGGAAATAGGGAAATATGATTTAGTAAATTCAACGTCCGTTCCTAGTTTTGCTACATGAAATTAGTACATTTACAGAGTAAGATCGTGTATTGTGTAATAATCCACTTACATATAAAAACTGTGACATATTTCGATTACCAGAAAGTAATTATTACCTTGAATACTTGGTATAATTATTCATTATCTGATAGTTTGCTTGTTTTCATTATAAATATAGCGCTACTTTGCATTTCTGACCCAAATAAACATACCGTTCACAATTGAATAGTTTGAAACTGAATGTATCGATTTTGTACAAAACTATTTCTGCTAATTTAAACATTTGTAAACTAGTATTATGGTTCTATAGCATGGGAGTGTGTTTAAGTAAAACATATGACATCGTTGTTTGTTTGCTCAAAAAGTTGTACCAGTTAATGCTATCAACCAATGTATTTTAGAGTAAACATATTTGTAAACAGTTTATTATATCGATATTTCCAGCAACAACAATTGAACACATTATGTTTGAGCCTTAGTCACAACTTTGGTTGAGAATACAATAGTGCTTAAATGCTTCAAAAATATAATTCTCCGTTCTTTTTATGTTTTATCTCGTTTACTTCTAGAATCACAAGGAACCTTTCACTCTCGCTCACAACACCTCTATGAAGAATAACGTGGACGAGGGAACAGTACAGACATACATAATACCGATAAGATCTCTTAACCGTCATGAAACTATTTACATAAGCCTGTGGGCTATTAATGGGGTGAGTATTCATCTTCAAGTTTTGTACTTTGCATACAAGACAAATCTTCCTTTCATTTTCTTTCACGTTTTATATAAATATAATCGGCGGTGAAGCCAATTATAAATAAATGTCAGAACGCTAATAAAATGCAATAATCAGTCGACAATAAGAAAGAAAAAGATGAACAATAAGAGTAACCATCAAAATGTGTTTTTAAAATTTAAATAATTAGGCAAATTAATACAATAGTAGGTTAACATAACATGATAAATATACTCCCCTTACTGTTGATATGATAATAATACTCTTGGCTATATGGGGATAGAATTCCTTGAAAAACAAGAAAAAAAATCTTATTGCTTCACCATATGATATGAAAGATTACAGTATATCTAGTTTATACATACCTAATATCTGCCTGCACCATGCTCATTTGTAGTTTGAATGCAATGACCAGAGAGAATGTGTCACATCAGTTACAATATAAACAATAGTTTAGAATCTGAGTTATATAATAAGCAAGAAGTTAGTATTAAAACGTCTTGATTTTTATCCTGTTACAGAGAGACTTACCAAAATGTATCTGTCATACATTTTTAATTTTTGTATCATTTGTCATGAAGATTTTTCTGCAGTCAAATTTACAGCTTATGGTCCTATTTCAGAGCATTTAGTTTATTTAGTTTCGCTATTCGTGATGGAAAAATGTAGATTTTCATTTCATTCCTATGAACGTTTTACCGACATTACAGTACAAACTTAAAACTTAATGTTTCAGATCGTTCTTTGTTTGTTATCGAAGTTAATGAAACTTGTGAATTCAGTGTATCATGTAGTTATTTCTCAAAGTTGGATCCAGGTAGCACTGATATAAATCGCATTGTAAGAAATTATTTTACCATTTAGATCAATTTTAATAACTGTAACTGTAACAGTACAATGCACTATGAAGTAAACAGTCGTTTTTAAGCTCTACACATGCCATTTGGATGATTGAAAATGTTGTTTCAATACCAATACAAAGCTTTATAAAGTGCAGTTTACGACAAGCTGTTGACAAGAAGCTAAATATTTTTGTTCTTATGATTATACCAAATCATCTCAATAAATCATCTGGTTAAATAGATTAGATATGTTCAAATTTCAAATAACAAAAAAGTCAACATTTTACTGTGTGTCTAGTCATCCGCTGTCATAACAGGTCAACAGTTACGAACCTTGTGAAATAGAACTTTGTACAAACTAGAAGGTATTTTCTATATATAAAACTGAATATTTTACAAGGCACAATGGTTAGTATTAATAAGCTTATGGATTTATTCACAATTACGGTTATCCGTAAGCACTTCGGAATTTCTCGTTCACAGAAGCCTCACTTTACTCTGCTTCGGAAATTATTGTGCCAGGAAATACTAAAATTAATTGCCTTTATTACAGAAGTAGTATCTTCCTAGTCTATGACTGCACTCAAATAAATTGCTTCTTGAAACGTGTTAAAAATTGCATGCAACGTTGTTTTAGAATCACCAAATATTACATTTGTACAAGACAGGTAGGACTAAGAAGCACAATGGTTCACTCTCAAATCCAACTGCGTTACGGAGGTCTAATGGAACTTGTCCGAAGATGTCCTGCGTACTCATGCCTGGGTCATTGTGTATGCGCTCCACAAGAAGGGAAGTGTGAATTACCGGGTATCAAGTGTAGCAATATCAATAGTATGTAAATAGAATTATCAAATCCTTTTCCAAGAAATGTCCAATATAAAGTCCTTGAGCTATACATTAATGGAGATGACAAGTTTTACAAAAAGAGGTGTTCTTAATTAGAGTCATGATATAGCGGAAAATCGAATTCAATATTCACCTTTTGTCAACGATCAACATTACTTTTTCATATATAGTGATCCACGTCGACTGTACAATGTACAGCCGCATAATGTAAACCGACACAAATGTAACCAGTTACATTTTGCGCAAACGAAATTGGAATTATCAACGCAATATGTAACCACCTGCCACAAATTGTAATCTAAAGTAATTTTGCTGATCACTGGTTACATTTTACGTCAGGTAACATCCTGGGGCTCGACAGTGAGTAAAATGCAACCTGATGCAAAATATAATCGGTTACAATTTGTATTAAGGCAACTTGTAACCATCAATGCAAAATGACAGCAAACTATAAGCATAGCCCAAAATATAACCGGTTAAATTTTGGTTAACAAAATGTCTTACGCAAAATGGAACTGATTACATTTTGCGATAATGCAAATTGTAACCATTAACGCACAATGTGACCGCAGATTGTAACTTGATGGAAAATGTGACCATCCACTATTGCCTGACGATATATATATATATATATATATATATATAATATACTTGCAAAAGACTTCGTGGATTGAAGCCGATATTGTATCGTGTTCATTTGTTTAACAAGTGACTTCTTTTTCATAATCATCATTATTATCATCATCATCATCATCTTCTTCTTCTTCTTCTTCTTCTGCTTATTATTATTATTATTATTATTATTATTATTATTATTATCCCGCGCCTTTGGGCTGGATATAATATTATGCTGTCCTTTTCTCCTCTGTCAACTCATTACCTATCTTCACATAGCATAATTGCAATATTAATTTTCACTTACCTTGCCCAGATTGTACACACACATACGATTGTATTACTTTTGCTTCCTTTGTAAGATTCATATAAATGCGGTCTAATTTGAAAAAAAATGCATTTCAAATCACAAGGATTTCTTTTTAATGGTTTCTAACAAAACCGTTTATGTTATATATCTATGCAGTTAAGTGTTGGTATTGTGAGGACGTCTTATATTGTTATATTAGATTTTTTGTGTGTTGAACAAGCTGAGTTTCTGTTTAGTGTTTCTGTTGTTCTTGTTTTATTTATTTCTCTGAAACTACTCTGAGAACATTTAGATATTATAAGAGGTTTCAATTTTTCTTAGTGAAATCACATATCGTTCTCAAAATCTTCAGATTAACTTATTTTCTAAACATAGTATTGCCTCAAATTAATTTTTATGCGGAATTACACATTAATACTATGATATCATCAATTTTATCTCAAAGATGAAACACAAATTGCATGAAAATGCAGGATATTACGACTGTATCCTAATCCATGGTACCTGCATAATGTTCTGTGAAAATTTCATAATTCTAAAACCAAGCAACAAGACAGATTTCGAAAAATTCAATTTGAGGAAGAAAAAGTTTATATATTTAGTAAAGCCATGGCCAGATAACTTACATCGTAATTAGGGATTATAGAAGTAGTACAATTTTAAAATTAAAATCTTTTACACATTGTTTTGCAACTGATTGCATATATCTTTTTGTTGATACCTGTAAAATGTACTATGTAACAAAATGCATGCATTTAATTCATTTTATAGATACTCAATCCTTTGAGTGTGGCAGAAGGATGTAACATACTTTGATTTTATTAACTTTGAACATGAGTTACGAGTATATATATATATATATATATATATATATATATATATATATATATATATATATATATATATATATATATATATATATTAGATATATATATGTATATATATATATATATATATATATATATATATATATATATATATATATATATATATATATATATATATATATATATATATATATATATATATAGAGAGAGAGAGAGAGAGAGAGAGAAATTGATAACGGCGCAAACACAAAACAGTTTCCCAACGTTTCGAGCTAAGCAAGCTCTTCGTCAGGGAAGAAACAATTTACAATTGATTCAATCTTAAATGCATTTTTTTATGACGTTGTCTCTGCTTGGTTTCCACATCTTGTTAAATGTAATACGTGTTGAAACGTATTCATGTAATGTTTATTTTTGACAATAATTTAATAATATTTTTCTGCAAATAAATTGCATTGCTCTGACATAAAATTAACATGTTCTAAAACAATAAGATACTACTTCTGGGTTTTAATTGTTCGTGCTAAATTAGGACGCACAGGCAGAATAGGAACTAGGAATGCAAGAAATACCGTATAATCTGTCACCAGGTGAGGGAAACATTCGGCAATGGGACAAAGGACATTGACTTCGCCAAGTTGGGTGACGAAATCTACGTGGACTGGTCTATTAAATTTCCGGATTCCAAATTTGGCTGATTAAAGATGTTCCGTCTGTATATCAGCACAATGCCGGGACGTAATATATGAAATCAAGACTACATCACCCTTTCTCTCTCTCATTCTCTCTCTCTCTCTCTCTCTCTCTCTCTCTCTCTCTCTCTCTCTCTCTCTCTCTCTCTCTCTCTGTGGTCAGATGTTTTAAAAAAAATAAAGAAGGGAATAATGCTTATTCCTCTCGTCCTAGAATAGTGTTTTCCATTCATAGAATTTATAAAACTTCTTAGTCGTTACTGCATTCTATATTTTAGGTTCGACGATATTTGTCGTAGGTTTATATTTAAGGTATTCCACTATTGTATAGGCGGTCACTTTCGTAAGGCATGACATACATGCAGCAGGCAATGAACTGGATCCAGAAATTAACAGATACCGTCTGTCACTACAAAGTGTGGCACCAAGCACACGTTACTATGCCATTATTGGAGTTCACACGACTGTGACGTCCGATGGCTTTATGATCGACGTTGATCCTCCGGAAGCGGGCATGGTCTATGATGGCAAAGGTATATCGTGTTTATTTTTATCGGAAATGATTTTTGTCAATTTTAAAGGGTACTATTAACTCGAAATGAACTATTAGTATTAAGTCATACGATGCAATAAATATAGTTGCTTAGAGGGGAACGGTTACTTATCAGAATTACCGGAATATCAACATATTGCATTAACTTAATCAGACCATACGGAAATAAAGAAAAATTTAAAACGGCCCTTGCTTGGAAAAACTGTTTTGGCAACAGCGTTTTAAAAATAAATTATCCCTCATAAAATGTAAAAATACGAGCAAGAATTGAACTACACAATTATTGTTGAGAAGATCAAATAATAAGGTGCACTCCACTTCATATGATTGCATATATTTCATAAAAGTTTTTGAATTTATTTATTTATTGGTCAAATTTTAGAAAGATATAATAGATTTTAAAAGATGTTACAAGACAGATATGAAGCACTAGGAATGTACCTTTTGTGTTGAGGCTAATGAAAGCTGCAACATTTTACGTAATCTGACCGTTTAGAATTTGCCTTGATGCCAGCCTCTCTGTGTTCAATGGCTATTCATCCATACTGACAGGTCCTTTATTACTTGCCTTCGATGAGGTATGCCATATCAGCGTTTCTTGCCGGCGAGGAGACCCAGTCTCTCCATTAATTAGTATTCTTTAAGTTGCAGTTTTGTAACAGATGATTAGAAATAACCACTCTTTGAAAGGAATTACTGTCAATGATAATAATTACAAGTTGAGTCAATATGTAGATGATACACAAATATTTCTTGACGATGGCGAAGAATTTCTTCACAATACATTAGAAAATTCGGATAAATTCTACAAAATGTCAGAATTAAAGAACAATATTGAAAACAACCTATTCTATATGGAGTGGATCATTGGCAAAATCATATGTTAGACCTTGCAAATATGTTAAATTAGACTGGGACTAAAGTGCAGCTAAAATGTTACGAGGAATATTCACAATTGCGATTTAGTTGATATATGGGAACTTAATTCAAAGCGCATAATAAGAGAAACTGAGAAGAGAATTTGAGGCAAAAGAAAATAATACTTATAGTAAAGTAAATATTATTAAACGATTAGCAATTTCTAAATTCAAGCATTTATTTTGTATTATTGACCAATCCACCTTCTAGCATGACTTCAGCTTTGGATATGGATGTTTTTCAAATTCATCTGTAATTCAAGACCTGATAAAATACAAGATTATGAAAGAGGGGATTATAAACGATGAAAATAAAACAATTCATTGAAGCATTGAAATTACTTAAATTAACATGGCTAGAGAGAATTTTGTATGGGTTCGGGTATGGACACTCCCTTCCACTTAATTGACTGTCGTACGAAGAGATAATAGGCATATTTATAAACTAAATAAAGTATACGCTGTATGTACTAATTGCATATCCTTATTTTAAATGAAACCTTACTAAATTAAAAAAAGTAAGTAAATCTCCTACACGATACAATGACATTCCGTGGGGGGGGGGGGGGTGGGGTTGAGAGAGGGGTTGAAGGCGATTGGCATGTTTGTCGACTAGCACTTTTATTTCGAAAAAGGAAACATAAACATTTGACCCAGTACACTAAATGAATGCTCATTGCAACTAGAAGGTTAATTATAGAAGGGAGTTTAGGTGTATGAATTCTTTTCTTAATTGTTCCGTATGTTATATGCTACTGCAAGCATTTTTTTGTTGTTCTGTTTTGTTTTTATTTTTAATTTGTAACATATTTCAAAAGTTGTTTTGTTTTAAATTTATTTTATTGCCTCCTCAAAAAAGTGTGCATAATGAGCGACAAGTTCCTAAAACTTAGTAACAGCCCTTCCCCATACCAATAATAATAATAATAATAATAACAATAACAACATGACATCGGCAAATTGACGTTAAAAATAAACTGAAAATAAAGAACTAAATGAGAGAGAGAGAGAGAGAGAGAGAGAGAGAGAGAGAGAGAGAGAGAGAGAGAGAGAAAGCAGGGCTAATGAGCACATGATAACGAAGTAGTAGCATAATATTATTCGATTTAAAATACTGATGAATAAAGCTAAACTACATTGGACGTGGATGCAATAAATGGTGCATTGAATAACTATCATTAGAAAGGGAACAGTTAATATGGAATAAGTATCGAATACGTTTTGAAATATAAAAAAAGAGAACTTACTTATTGCACTGGGTCTATTGCATTACTTTGTCAAGTATTTCTGAAAGTCTTCTTGTGAGTTTCTTTTATATATGTTTGAAATTGTTTAAAAATTTAATTCAAAAGAGCAGTATAAAATAGTGTAAGTAGAAATAGGAATAAAATGTTGATTCAAGCTAGCTGTCAATTTTCTTCGTTGACCTTCATAGCTATTACGATTAAAAATATGTTGATAAGCATTTTCAGTATCATGACTGATAACTAACAAGAAGCATTTAAATGTGGATTGCTGCATTAGGTTGCATTGGTAACATTTGTTATAGCAGAGTTGATTTGACTTTCAATTGGCAAAGCTAGAGATACTATTTACGTCATTAACAGTATAAGAATGCATGAATTCTGTTTTAGGATGGAGAGACATCGAGTTTCAAAATATTTTGACGGCACTGAGCGCTTCATGGCATAGTTTTAGTGATCTTGAGTCTGGAATTAGTCAGTATATATGGTGTTCTACAACATATTCTGCACCTGACTCATGCTAAGTCATGTCATGGAATTATAAGGGCCTGTTTACATCTGGAATCCTCAAGTTAAACAATACTATAGACAATGGTATTTGCTTTTGACTTTTGTAACATTTCTTCTACTTTTTTATATATAAATAAATAAATAAATAAACATACACAAAATGCTTTCCTATTGACTCACAGAGTCTTACTTTTGAAAGGTTTCTAACGGGGAGGCATTTCAAATACATATTGATAATTTAAAAGAATACGCTTAACGAAAAAACTTATACCTGGTTCGAACGATGAATTCTACTGTAAACTTAAAGTACTAGCTGTGCTAAAATAACTGTTATTCCCCTCCTAGATTTTCATACTGTATTGCCAAATGCTTCATTTCTACACGCGAATATTATAATTATTATGCTTGCATTTATACTTATATGCAAATAATTGTACAGGTGAAACAATCATTCACAAAATATACGCATTAGACAGTGTTGGACACGCATCATCAGTTGTGGAATCTGATGGCGTGACAATTGATTCAACCTCCCCGGTGTGTGAGGATGCAACTTTATTCCTGGACAACAATGTCCAAAATCCTTCTTTTGAAAAAGATGATTTTGGCAAAACCTGTATTGAAATAGAACACATGGCGGACTGTGGGAAACAAGCTATTACAGGATGGTTATCCACACCAGGTGCCTGCGTCTGGCTCGCTACTACAAGTATACATCATGCTCAAGATGGTAACTCATTCTTTGTTGTGAGAGGGTCTATACAACAAAGTATCGAGGGATTGGAAAAGAATAGAAACTACCGAATCGTCTTTTATACAAGTCATTTGCCATTTTCATATTCCGTTGTAGCCAATAATGAAAGATTCATAAAAATTGATGAAACCATACATGTGTTCCTATTGTACAATCGGGTCCTCAGGCATGATACCAGGAATACATCACAAACCATAATGATCTGGCATAAGCATGAATTTTTCTTCAGGCCTCGATCTTCAAATGTTACCTTAGAAATTGGGAGCACAGAGCGGTCAACAGGGATGGCTATAGATAATGTTCAGGTTCAGAAAAATGTTGCTCGCATAGACTATTTTATGGATCAGAGTCATCATGTACAGGCACACACTGTGTTTCTTCACGACTGGACTTCAGTGCATGCCTCATGGAACTTTGTTGACCCAGAGAGCCCAATCTTTGACTACACGTGGGCAATAGGTCAGTAACTTAACTACTTAAACACGAACATAAAATTTAAAAAATATAGATATCAGCGAGTCGAGAATCTAGCAGTTTAACATATCCTCAAAAGTATTTGCGCTACAAACATTTTTGACATGTTGATGCATCAACATTTTAACTTATACATATGATAAAGGATTTGTCTCATGTCGATAAAATTGCTGTTGCCCCCGACCAAGGGGAATATATCCTTATCAAAATTACCGGAGTAACTTACAAAAAAGACAAATCGATACTTAACAGAAACAAAGAAATAAACCGGCTATACCAGTCAAAATTTCATACAAACAACAATCTTTGTTATTTTCCACAAAAGAAGGCAACGTACTAGCAAAACTTTAAAGTTACAATAGTCACAACGAAAGTCAAACAAAATGGTAAGATGTACATAGCTGAATAAGATAAGATTTATTTGACAAAAGTTATTTTAATTTCTTTTTATTGTAAAATTTAAAGAAACAAAAACAAAAAAAAGCAAAATATTTCAGACGTTGCGAAAACTTAGATGTGAAACACATGGATGTATGCCTCTCCGTACTCAATGGGTCTTGGCCGCTACTGGAACGCCCTTTATTTTTTGCATTCGATTCAAGTAGACCCAGTCAGCTTTTCTACACAAAAAGTTCCGATATAGGATAACTTTTACAGCATTACATATGATGGGGTGTACCTAATGCAGACCGTTAGGATATTAATACTTAATATGTTTATATTAAAACACGTAAAGATTACCCTTCAAGCAATTGTATTTTACTTGTTACATGATAACATACCATGTAGATGTTTGTGTTGCATTTGAATCTTTGTATTTCAACATTTGTCATCCAACTGTACATTTGTGCGGATATAAGAATTTACTTATGAGCAATTTAGGGATCACAGAACTGATTATATCTTTTGTTCATGAGGGTGACTTCACGTGTCTGAATTTTATTTTAAATTTTTAGCCTTTATTTGAACTTAATGCCCTGTAGGTCTAGAGATCACTGATAACAGGTTTTGGAGGAATTTTACCATTTACTTCACATCACATGTGCCTCGTTCTTTGCAGGCTACAGTGTAAGTGGAACACAGCTGCAAAATTTTCATTCGGTCAGATTGAGAACGTTCGCCTACAACAGTTCGTTGAAGCTAACACATAAGTCCAGAGTTCACGTGACGGTTGTAGCAACCAACAATGCCGGTTTGAAAACAGTATCATATTCAGAACCAATTCTTATGTATCTGACGCTGCCTGTTTTCGAATTCGTCAATGATGGAGAAGGTTAACCAATAGCATTTAGAATCTTCGTCTCTTTTTTTTCTACTGTGCATATACATAAAATATATTATACATTTTAAAGTATTGATAGTTATTTAAATGTAAAAGCACGGTTTGATTTCAGCTGGCGTATATGCAGAAAAGATTTTCATTTATAAGTATACGTGTAGGCAAATACTCATTTTATAATCACTCTATTTGTTAAAAATAACCATCTGATTGATTAAATTTAGATACTTCTGAATGCACCCTAAGTCTATTTTCTTTCATTTTAGGTATTGACGCAGATTTTAAAGATACATCGGTCATCACCGCCAGTTGGGAGGTCAATGATGCAGAGTCAGGAATAAATGAATGTCAATGTGCCATCGGTAATGTTTCTCCATTCACCCATATCTAACAGAGCTATTTACGTTTATATTAAACGAAATTTTAGCTCAAAAACATTTTGGTGATTGATACATTACATGATTAGAGACTGACTCAAATAGGAGAACAATGGTCAAAGGCTTGTCACACATTAGCCATCTAAAACTTTATAAATATGATGAACATTTGCGGACTTAACTTAAATGTTGGACATCACGTCATTACTTAATGAAAAATTTGATATTATTTTAAAGGAATCAATATATCTGTGTTTTGTTTACATTTCAAAGTTTAATCTCTGATCAATTGGTTGCTTCCTTGCTTGCGTAGTGCTTGATTACTTGCCTGCCTAACGATTGATCAGTTAATTGATTCGTTGATTTCCAACGAAATAGACCTGATGGAAAAGACCTTCAGAATTATACCAGGGTCGACAATGGAAGCCGATTTGTGTCCAAAGAATTTTCATCTAGTGATGTTCAGGACAAAACAGTGTATGTGACGGTTAAATGCGAGAACGGCGCAGACCTAGTGACATCATGGTCATCTGACGGTGTTCGTGTGGTCCAATCAGCGTCATCAGCAGAGAACGTGGAGATAATCGTATTGGGCACATCTACAAGTATCCACTTACCACATGACTACTTCCATGGAGATCCATCGTCTGTTCGCGTCCGCTAGAGCGGATTTAAAGATGACTTTGGAATAGAAATGTCAGAGGTATTTCGAACAAAGCTAACTTACATTCAGATTTGTCAAAACCTCGACCATTCAATCAGAAGACACTCAAAATAAATAATCTCTGCCATAATATTAAACCTTTCTATCTTCCACCTCGTCAGTTGCAAATATTTATACTATCTGACTATGAAAATACTTATATTTTTCTGATTTAGGCACAGTTAGTATTTTATAAGTAATCCTTTTTTAGACTATAATGTGTTATATATATATATATATATATATATATATATATATATATATATATATATATACAGTATTTTTCAATAACACTGATGTTATTGATATTGTTTTCAATCAGGTTAGACCTGAAGGGCCTGACACTAAAGTCACAGAGCTTGTAGCAGTAGACTCTCAAGGCTACATGTGTACAGACTTCAGAGGTCTTCATTTGATGGACTGTGTACATCAGGTATCTGTTACTGGCATTAACAGTGTCAAAATGAAAACAGAAACCAAAGTGAGAAACTTTACACTAGTCACAAAGCCACCATATATTCAAGGTAATCATACATATATTAATATTTTAAACGTCTATCAACTTTTCATTAAAATGTAAAACATACCGAAGACATTATTCTGTTTTACATTGTTGTGAGAAGTCTTTTTCATGTCTGTATTCTTTCTTTATCCAAGCCCTCTGGTTACCACATAATTGAAGTAAAAGGATGGTGTGATTGTATTGATTTTTAAAATATACTTAATAACTCATATTAATTTGCTTGTCTTTCGAATTTAACATTTAGCATGAATATATGCACACATACATGCCGTATTTAAGATCGATTTTAACTAGAGTCATTTTCAATAACAAAATCAAAAGTATTCATTGTTAACGGTGTTTGCAAATAAAGTAAAACTTACTGCTTGTAGTTGGTAAAATCTTACCTGTGACTTTAAATGGTATTTAGAAATGTTACTGAATTAAGTCAACAAAGAGTATTTTCTACTTTTCTACTCTGGTCACTCTTTTCATATTTGGCGAGTAGGTGTTTGGCAATTTCAACCCGAGTCTGCTTTTGATCAGCCATCAGCAAATGATGGACCCATTTTGCTAAAACCTTACTGAGCTTCAAATGAATCTTCAGTATATTAAAATAAGCTGACGAATTAATGCCCATGATAATATAAATATATTCCACTGTGTATAGAGCATCTTCATCAAATGCTCCCTTCACAGCTGCCACTTCCCACTCACCAATCGCAGACAAAGGACTTCCGGAACGTGTGTCAAATTCAAAACGAATAAAGCACCTCAAAATTGTTGTACGATAAGACAGAGAACTATATCCGCAAACTTTATCCAAGTCTACCTTGATATTTGTCGGAGAGTACACTAAGAGCGCCCGGAGTTTATAGTAAGCTCCTTGCTTAGTAACAGAATTGTTCCGCTTCTGCGACTTTTTGTTACGTCACTGCCATTTACATATGTTACATCACAAGCATTTATATGCGGTTGTCCAGCGTGCTGCACGTGCAGCTGCATATCATTTAATACAACGTTAGTTTATCTATTGATCGGTTTTAAATTTATTGAGAGGTTTAACAATACAAAAAAGCTATAACGTATTTTTTTTTCAAATAACCCCGTAAGTCTCTATTAGTGGACATATGATAAAAATGAATGTTATCGTTAAATGATTATTAACAGTAACATAAACAATCTTCCGCCAAAATAAACTCTTGTATATTTTGTATAATGTCGTTATGAATTTCTGTATTCAAACAGTTGGAAGAACCATCTCACTCAGTTGGAATCCTTTGATGGAGTCCGTGACAGCGAACTGGGAAGCTGTGTTCTCCTCTGTTCACCCCTTGCAATACGAAGTGTCGGCAGGTACGGTTCAAGGTGGGTCTGACATCATCCAATGGCAGGAAACCAGGCAGACTCAGCTCGTCTTCTCCTTTGAGAAAGACGAGATTGGTCCGGCGGGGAAGGATATCTTTGTTAGTGTCCGCGCGATCTCTCCAAGTGGATTATATGAGACCGCCAACGCTCAAATTCTCCTGACTTCGTAATCCCAAAAAGTGACGATTATAAGTTGAAATGTTAGATAATGTTTAATAGATGCATTATTAGAAACGTGTATCAAACAGCTCGATATACTGTGTGTTTTGAAATTGTATTAGGACCTTCCTAATGATATCCCTATAGCTAATAATAATAATTCTGTGATAAAAGTACAACTATTTGGGATAGTTTAATTTATGAAAACGTGAACGAATTAATTTTGCTTCTTTTGCTTGTAATATGATTAAATAAAACCATTCGTTGCCTATATATCCCTTTTCTTGTATTTAAAACATACATACATACATACATACATTTCAACGTTTGGGCGAGAGTTGTGTACCATTTCAGTTAATTCAAAACATGTATATATCTGGCATTCTTAGTTGCACCACAGAGCATTCTAACTGCCTCGGCTTAAAATTTTTCAATTTAATCTTTTCATATTTGGTTTAATTATCCCAAATGATATCCTGGTATTTCAAAAGTGTCTAACGAACGAGAAAAAAAGATGTTTTTCTACCAAGTTTGAACTTTGTACTGCGTAAGGTATCTATCACGCGGCATGCTTTAAAAGTCACTCTCTGGGCATGGGAATGCCATGCAAGATCTTTCTCCACGTTTAGGCCCAAATTTTGGTGAGAAGTAAAAGTCTTTATAAGAATAATGTTAATAAAAATAGGTTGATGGACAAAGATTCTGATTTTAGAGATAAAACCATTAATTCAGTTTTGTTTCAGATTAAAATCAACTAATCATTTATTGGCTCATTATTGGATATTTTTGAAGGTTTCGTTCCGAACACCTGCATCCAGTGCTGGATTTGCTAGTATAATTGATGTTTATCTGCAAGTAGTTTTATATTTAACTGTAGTTCGTTGTATATAATATCATTTATTTAACTTAAAAATAATATCCGCCCCAGTATAGAACCTTGGAAAACTCCCGACAAGACACTGTTGTTTTGACGTTTATCTGTCTATTAAAAAAACAAATTTTGCTCTAATGGTAACATAGTCATGAAACCAGTCCAGAAGCTTATCAACAATACCGATGAATTATTGAATATTATACCTTTATGTCAGATTTTGTCAAAGGCTTAAAAATTATCACAAAAAGTACATTTCTTATATCAGCAATAGCCTTGCAATATATATATATATATATATATATATATATATATATATATATATATATATATATATATATATATATATATATATATAACACTTGGGGGTGAATTCAGATTTTAAATGAGTAATAATATTATTTGATGAATGATGTTGCTTGCACATACTTAAAAACACATCTTACAAATACTTTACATATGCAACCCAACTGAGATTTTACTTTTATTTTCACATTTTATTATTAATACACATGTGTCTGAATAGTGCAAGGGGACTCAAAAATATTTAATTTTGGTAATCGAAAATATTATGGATATTTTATAAAATGCTCAAGAATGGTTTTCAAATATTAAAAAGAACAATACCACAAAATGATCAAAATAGTACATGAAAAATGCAGAGAGACCATTTTTAACTGCACAATCAACCTCCAGGACACACAGGTATTCTTATTTCTGTCAAGGTAAATATCTACCTTTGCGTATAATCTCATTGACTGAGTTTCTCCCCACCCTTAGAGGCTTATTTTCTGATCATAATTTTATTCCATTTACTGTATGTTAGTTGTTATAATCAAGTTCTCAGACAAGCTTGATTATGATTGACATCTGCTCATATTTATGAGTGATTTTGGCATCTGATGAATTGAACTAGTTCCCATTCAAAAATCTACATTTTTTTATTGGATTTGGATCAAACTTGGTACTTGGGTGGGTATATATATATATATATATATATATATATATATATATATATATATATATATATATCTATATGAAAGCTTACAACATCAAACGTTTGGACCAGTTCACTTATGATTGAAATTTGTGCATATTCATATATTCATGAGGTGTTCTGGTCTCTGATTGACCTCTGATCGACTGAGCTTTTCACCACTGTAGAGGCTGTTTTTCTAATAAGATTTTGATAAAAAAATAATAGCATTATACTCTTGGATTGGTTCAAGTATGAATATTTGTGTGTATTAACATCATATATGCCATATTGTTAGCAGCTTTGTCCACACTGTATAAATGAATGAATGAAATATTACGTTGACAATTATTAGGCAAAATCTGTCTTACTGTCTGATTACAATGTAAATGTCGGTTAAAAAGTGATCAATTTTCCTTTTTTCTCTGTTTGCTAATCAATAACAAATATTCTTCCGTTAACTGTAGAAGATAGTTACATGATTCTTTTTTTCCAACAATGAAAATAGAAAAGGCACATTATAGAGCGTACACAGCATGAAAGGGCATATATTGGTCCTATATTCATGGACAGGTATGGAAAATTTGTTGACACCAACTTGACCTGATCCGACATCCGTTTGATTTACCACACATTTAGACTACATAGCCATAATACATAGCCATAATATATAACCACAGAACTATCAGCGAGTCTTGTTTTATATAAGTACATAATTTAGCATAAAATAAGTAAGCAACCCAATGTTTATAAGATAGACTCTTCCTAGTAGGCACTGCATCATCATATCATCTGCACGGTACGGGACATGGCTCTTGTTTACAAACTGAATGTTTGTTTTGATTCTATTATGCTGATTCAACTTTGGAAAGGTGGAAGCAATGACCCATGGAATAAAGTTGAGCAATGAGGTGTCAACAAAACTCTGGTATCTGATTGGTTGAACATATTACCTTCCTAGATACTTAATTTCGGATCATAATATGGTCATACATGGTATGTGATTTATATCATCAAGATCTCGGATAAGTTTGATTATTTGTGACATCTTTGCATATTAATGAGTCATTAGAGTTTCTGATTGGCCGAGTTTATTATCTCTCCTGAGGCGTATTTCTTGTCCGATTTTGATCACACTGCCTTTATAAACTTATAGCTTCAAAATCTTAGACAGGTGACATCTGCACATGTTAATGAGACATTCCGACTCTTTACAAGTTGATTTTGTTACCAGCTTAGATATCATCTTTTTCTGATCAGATTCTGACCAAACTTGTAATATCAGCTTATATTATCAAGATGACAAATATATATATATATATAGTGTCTGGCAATATATGTGCATGTCAATGAGCTGTTCTGGCATCTGATTGAGTTTGTAATCTCTTCAGAGGCTGTATTTTTCATCAGACTGTAGCCAAATGTGGTAAATAAATATAATCTTATATAGTTTTTCAAGGAAGATTTTGATTTTTTGGGGTACATATCTACCAATTTATTTACTTATCTAACTATCTATATATGTATCGATCTATCTGTGGTAAAAATGGAGACTTTATCTGGTAACTGATTCAATATGCTGCTGTGGGTGCTGCAACAACTGCTGCATCTTTTGAACTGTGTGTATACCAAGATGTATGGAAATGATAGGAGGTGCTAATTTTGTTGAATTTACTTTGACAAAGATTATTTATTTATGGGCCATTTGAGATGGCAAAGGCGGTATATTATTTGGGGGGTGGGTGGTATAATCAAGGTGGTGATCTGGGAAATGGAAGTTTGCAGTATAAACAAATTTGATTTCTGCTGCTTCTAGACGAGGACAAATTCGTATCCCCAAAAACGAAATGAAATTTAGCTTCGAAACATACAAGATTTGGTATTTGGGCCTAAAGACGTTCGTCTGAAATAAAGCAATGGTTCATTGCCTCAACATGTAGGTTTTCTGAAAGCAAGGTCTAACTGCTCTCCGACCCTGACAAAGTCTAAGAACCTGATTGTGTATCAGATCAGGCATCTGCTGTAAGATTTGCAAGCGGATTCATACACAATCGAGGCATAGTCAAGTTTAGATCTTACTAAAGTCCTGTATAACTGGAGTAGCACCTTGTGGTCTTCTCCTGAATCTGTTTTGCCATGATCCATCTTAAAACCAGGGCTTTTTAACATTTGTCCTTGATGTATCTAAGTTAGTTTATGGCCCTAACAATTTGATTCCCTCCACAACAGGGATTAGAGAACTGTCAAGATAGAGTCTGGGGCAATCAGGAATTCTGTGAAATTGGCAGAATTGCATAAAAACAGTTATAGATTTTTGAAAAATTTAAACCATTTTCTTCAGACCATTTCTGAACTCTGTTGAAGCATATCTCTAGTTGACATTCAATATTATACCTACATTACATCTATAGCAGATTAAATAGTTGTTGACATATATTGATAATCATTTCCTGGGTTAAGACATTTCACTATGTTGTTAATTTTGATGTTTAAAAGGGTTACTGACACTATTCTGCCCCGAGGTACAGACATATCCTGAGGATAGCTTTCAGAAATGGTGCTGCCTACCTTAATCCTGAAATTTATATCCTTTTAAAAATTCTATATAATGCTGGGTAGGCAGCCTCTTAGACCTAGGCTGACTATGTCATTCAGTATGCCGTAATGCCTTGTGGTGTCATATGTTTTCTCCAAGTCAAAACAGATGGCTTTAATACATCTGTCTTTATGAAAGCTTCTTTAATAAATGCTTGAAGTCTGACTAGATGTTCAATTGTGATTTTATGGGATTTGAATCCACACTGGAGGTCTGATAATAGTTTGTTGGATTGAGGATATCATAGAGGTCTGTCATTTATGATTTATTCCAAGTTTTGCAGATACAGCTTGTTAGTGCTTTGGGATGATAGCTGAATGGGTAAGTATTGTGCTTTCAAAAATGTTCAGGTGCTTATATTACTCTTTCTTCTCTACATAACGGCAGAAAGTAGCCAGATTCCAAACTTTTATTGGAAACGTTTGTATCTGAAGATGGGGTTCACCATTATTTTTATTATTGTTAAAGTGTTATAGGATAACCTTCAAAAGAGATGACTAAACTAACTTTATCATGGATGAGAACTGCTGCAACAGTTACCATTATTCAATACTCCTCTTAACAAGAGGGATCTAACAATGACATATTCCCCATTTGCCCTGCATATGTAAAGACTCCTAATGAAATTACCCTATTGTTCAACACTCAAAGTTTATTTTTACTGCTTATGTTTTCATGGTAACAGAAGAATTACTGAATTCAGAAACTTCTAAGTGTCAAACGGCACAGCTATAATAATTGCTTGACACCAAATTTGTTTGAAATACATTGTCAATGGGAATAAATGACAAAGGTTTCACAGCAATCACTATCACCACCACAGGAACTTCCTTCTCATCATGAGGAGGAGAAGAGTAACCCAAAGAATGCATGCTTAGCAAATATATCTAAGGTCTAATGTCATGTCAGCACGATCTTGGCTATACAGTGACATGTTTTGCAAGATAGTTGATTTAACTGCAGATGCAACATTACCAGGTCGAACGTGCACAGATAAACATTCTCTGTTGCATAAAACTAAATTAAAATTTTCATGTTGCATCATACTAATTACTGGAAGAACATGCACACACACATAGATATTAGGAAAAATGACAAATGACAACATAATGCAAAAATATGCAGAACTACTTTTATTTGATCATTCAAGTTTTAGATTATTGTTTGTGTATGAAATTTGTAAGGATAGATTGAAAAGAGAGCATAGGATAAAATTAGATAATGTGTATTTCTGTAATCAGCATTTTATAAAGCTACAAAAAATAATAAAGATGGAAATGAACACAATACAATTTAAAAAGGTAATCTAAAATAATAAGGACTGAAAATCACACAATACAGTTAAAAAAAGGTAATGTAAGGACTGAAAATCACACAATACAGTTAAAAAAGGTAATGTAAGGATGGAAATTCATACATTTAAAATATATGGCAACAATTAAGTGCAAAGACCTATAATTTGTGTTAACAAAAGATGTATTAGCATGCAGTCATCATTCAGGTGTGAGTGGTCCTAGTCTTGATTCTGTGATGTGGTGGAGAGAAAACTCCAGGGACAAAACCAAAGTCCAGTTTGTGGGTATCTGCACTGATATCCACTCTGCTAACCTCTAGGACAGAGATGCGTCCATTTTCCTCCTATAAATAATTAAATTACAAAAATAACCAACATTTCTTGTGGCAATAATAATGAATATAAAAAAGGAATTGCCCAGATATTAGCTAATTAGACATATATAAGGGGACAGATGGTGTGGAAGGGAACTCAGAGATTAAATGAACCTTATTATACATAACACATTCATTTCAAATACAAACCAACCTTGAAACATTAACCAAGAATTAGACATGTCAGTAGAGTAGTATTCATATTTGTAGATAAACATTGATATGATGTAATATATAGATAGATAGGCAAACAGAACAATGTTTTATAGAAGGACAGATATGCGGACAGATAAGGAGACAATTAGTATTTCTTGTAAATATAAGAAGATAAAGTAATAAAACCAACTATCCAGAGACAATGATAGGCATAGAATTTATCAGAACTGGAAATGTGTTCATCAAACATGGATGCCACATGAAAGTGCATAAAATGATCTAAACAAAAACGTTAACCAAAGTGTGATGGATAGACGAGGGTAACACTATATACCCTACCACTTGTCATGGATGGGGCAAACAAATGATAAGAGGAAAAAGAATATAGATGTCCCAAGAACATTACATGCATCCAAATTATTGAAATATCTTGCTGGTTGGCACTGGAATGATCGGAGTTTGCACTGTTACAGTACTATGCTGGGTGAAAAAAATTAATTATCTTTATATATTAATATCACTTTGATTATTACAGTAATCTCTAGCATTTTAAATCAAGAACTTCTGGCAACCCAGGTAGTGGCACTAAATGGGTTATAAAGTGGGGGAATCCAGAAAATCCAGAGGCCATCAACAATGTTGGATAGACAACCAAAAGCTGGCTCTGGGATTGAAACTGAGACAACAATGATGCAAAGCCAAATCCAAAGGCCATCAGAAAATTTGGATAGGCAACCAACAGCTGGCTCTGGGATTGAAACTCAGACAACAATGATGTAATGCCAGTATATTACAGTGGTCTGTCACTATAACATTGTTTGTGGTAGTTATAAAAAAGTAATGTCTTATGAGTGAGGTCATCTTATAAGGCCAAACAAAAATATGGTTGGTTCAGGTTACCCGACTGACCCTAGTGTTTAGTCTACGAATCTACCGTTTTGTTTTGTTAAAAAAAAAACATTTGCAGAGTCGCCAACCCTGTCTGTGACGATGATGATTTGTACTAAATTAGAACATACCAAAGCAGCAATCGGAATACTCGGTTTTATTTGTTTATTTGCTTGTAAAACGGACATGTGCAGTGGTGAACAATAAACAACATGGCGTGTGGAAGAAGTGTCCCTTCTACTCTACTTGCTGTGAAGTTTAATAACTGCCATCATGGCAATTATTTATCATCAGTGAATCATGATTGGACATTCATGGACCTGTTTCAATCAAAACACCCAGTCTTCAGCATGAAAGAAGACTATATGCTAAGGGTACATAAATACATAAAGACGCTTCTTAGGACAGAACGTTTACTCACGGTGAACCTTATTTATAATACATATACATGTATTAAAAAAAAAAAGTCTACTGACCTACCCTACTTCTTTTGACAATGTAACCTGAGCCACACATATACTTTTTTTTTGCCTAATGAGGTAGGTTTAAAAAAAAATAGTTATCTCATAAATGGGATCAATGACCCTACTTGTGTTATATAAGGGAATGCCCTCTACTGAGGTACTTTCTAGTGAGGTACCACTGTAAAAGGGTAAGAAAGTCAGTAGGGACAGATCGGAAATGGAAAACTGACAGATGCAGTGCTGTATGTATGTGTGTATAACGTGTATCCTATTGTGAATAGCAAAGACCAAGATCTTCTGTCACATAATGTGCCAGCAGATCAGGGCTGATGCTGTTTGTTTGAATTTATGGTATTTCTACCATGGCAAGATAAATTGTCAAAACATAGGTGGTGGGCTTATTATCAGAGAAAAATATCCGCAGTAAATGGTTGGCAAAATTGTGTAAAGCGGGTGAGGTGGGTGGGGTTATCATCAAGCATGGCCTTATCATGGAATAAAATAGAACAAACAGCACCTGGATCCTGATCTGAAACCACATTGTATGATGGCAGATTTGAGTTTTTGTTGTGTACAGATGGATGTGCATGATACACTGAAAATAAAGTAGATGGCTTAGGGAAAGATTTTTCATGTGAAACTTACCTCAACCTCAATGCTCTCCTCTTTGTCCTCTTCATTTTCCTCACTCTTAATGACAGAGTTGTCTGATTCATCTGACATAATCGACACTTTGCTGCGATTCTTGATTCTGGCCATTGCATTATATGCATTTCTCTTCCATGCCATAAGATGCCTAAAATTGCATAATAAAAATTATTATGAAATGTGATTTTCCAGCTAGATCATGAAAATGGCTTCATTTATGATTTTGGTTTTTTTTTGCATTATGTCCTGTATGTGCATGTAAATAAAATGTTTTAGTTGCATTTACTGCCCTTGATTATGAAAACTTTGAAAAATCATATATATTTAAGAAAAGTGATGTTTATGTGATTCTTGAAACAAAAAGTTTCAGCGCATGTGTTCCTTATCTTTTGTAGTCCTGACAATGAAAAATTTGTTTAAAATTATTTTACATAAGAAAAAACTATGTTTCAAGACTTGTGAACATTAAAGCTGTGGAGAGAGTTAAAAAATAGTTTACCAGTCAGCACTTGTAACATCATCGTATAGTGTATAACAATATTTAAAAAAAAGGACCGAAGTCATCAATAGTTGATTATCTTTGAGTTTAAAAGTTGACTAAGTTGACAAGTGTTTCAAGTGGACCAGAGATCACTCACCTTGCTGACATTTGCCAAATAGCCAATGCAAGAGCAGTTGGCATATAAATCTGGGTCAGTAGGATGATTTCTGTAGAAATGTATTCCAATGCTGTCAACTGCATATGTTATGAAAGCAATTTTTATAAGGTTTCCAATTTTTTTTATCATCATCCATATCTGATGGCACATCAGCATCATTTGTTCGACACTGAAAGGTCTTTTGTCATGATGCATTGTCAAAGTTGGTCTAATTCTAATGAATGTTTTGGGGATAAATATGTTTATTTTCAAATTTTTAGCAATGGCAGCCATAGTTGATGGTAGATTATAATAATAAAAATAATACTTTATTTGCTGAGGATACAACTCTTTTAGTGAAACTTTACAGGTGTTAAATTATGAAGGGCTTTATAGACCATATATAATTCTTTTGTCAAAATGGAGCCATTTTAAAGTCTTAAATATGTCAGCAGAGGGTGTCATTGGATTGATATCTAGCATAATTCTAGCTGTATGCTTCTGAGGTTTGATTATACAATTAATATTAGTTTGTGTGCATGAGCCACATACTGTGCAACAGTAGTTCATAAAAGGTACTATGTAAGTTGAATGGAATAGTTTCCTTGCTTACATTGGTAGATATTGCTTCAGTCTTTGCATTAGTATTAGTTTGGAAGCTAAAATGTTACAGACATAATCTATGTGATGACTTCAAGTTAGTTTATCATCAACATACACTACTTAGGAGCTTATGGCATTCCACATTAGATATATGTTCATCATTAACAGACAATCGAATGGGGTTTTGCATGGATAATCTGTTTGATGTTCCCATCAGCACTGCAGTGGTCATTTTTGTATTTTATATACATTCCATTGTCTTGACACCATTTACTGATATGATTAAGATCATGCTGCAACTGTTCTTGGATTGTGTTGCTGTTTTAACCCAATGTGTGGATTATTGCATCATCTGCATACATATCATTTTTAGTGTTCTCTGTATACAATGGCAGGTCATTACTGTATAAAGAGAAATAAGATAGGTCCAAGAATTGAGCCCTGAGGCACACCATATTTTATTGACCAGGTCTTGAGAGAGTATGGTTTAGTTGTACTTGTTGAATACTGTCACTAAGATAAGAGTGTACCCAGGAAATGGTTTCTGCACTGAAATTGTAATAAACAAGCTTTTCAATTAGTATGTTATGGTCAACAAAGTCAAATGCCTTCTTTAGATCAAAAAAGATTGATTCTATTATGTTGTCCATATCAATGTCTTCAAACCATTTATCAATTATTTTTATTAGTGAAGTATGACATGAGTGGTTTGATCAAAAGCCTGATTGCTGTTCATGTAAGAGGTCATTTGTTTGCAAGAAAGTAGTTTTGTTTAGCAAAATGTTTCTCAGTAATTTTGGAAATAGTGGGTAGGACCAAACTGTGTCAGTAATTTTCTGGAAGATCTTTCACATTGCCTTTATGTAATGTTGTTATTCTTGCTCTCCTTAAGATATAAGGAAATTTATTACAGTTTAGGCATAACATTAGAATGTGTGCCATAGACTTGTGTATTATATTAGCACTTAGTTTTAACAAATTTAGGGACTATACGATCTACCCCCATGCCTTATAATTATTATAGCTTTTGAGGTAGTGCCATACATCTTCATTTGTTATTTCGTTTATTACTAGTTTAATTTTGAGGTTTGGAGCCCACATATTCTTCTAATATTATATAATCTGCTGTTGGGTCATAACCACAACTGCAGAAATGGTTGTTTAGATGTTCAGCTATGACTTCTTTTGGTGTCAGAGAGGATTACTTTGCCATCTTTCCTTTGACATGGGAAACCTGGATTTTCTTTAGGATGTAATTCATTAATATCTTTACAAAGAGTTTAGTGTCTTTGTTTTGGTTTGTGGCTTCTGTGAAATAGGGTTGTTTCAATTTCCTGATAAGGGACACTGTTTTGTTGCACCATAATCTGTAATTTCTCTCATTCCTTTGTTTTGTGTTCATAATCTTGTCACTTTCTAGCAGTTTGGATTTTCTTATTATACCTATGAGGATGTCTGTGTTTCTATTTGTTTTCAATTTTGGGTAAAACATATCAAGACCTTCTTCTGGGTCCTGACATTCCAAAATTTATTCAAATGATGCATTATCTAAATCTAGTAGACACTTATTCTCATAATTTTTTTTATAACATCTGTATTTCATTTTTAAATGCTTTCAATTATTTGGGGTATGTGATCCAGTGTGTGAGTAATACATACTGGATAATGCTCACTTATGGTAAGCAATAGTACTCTTAATTCCATGATTTTTCTGGATGAGTGGAATATATATGGTCAATAATGGATGAGGTACAATTTGTTGCTGTTTTCACAAGTTGGCCAAGAATATATGTTTGCATCATATTTAACCATTTACTAACGGTACAAGATGGATAAAAGTTTATATTAAAATCACAGGGAAGAACCAATTCCAGGTTTCCAGATGTAGCCACGATTATCTGATCCTTAAATTGATCAATCTATGAAGATTTGGCATTTGGTGGTTCATATACAGAGCAAGTTAGAGCTGACCTAGTGTGGGGAAATGTAAATTCAAGCTAAACAGTTTCCAGATCAGTGCATTCTAAATATATGCAATGCTTGTGATTGAGATCATTCCTTATATATACTATAAGCAACCCCTCCAGATTTACCTATTCTATCCTACCATTAAAATATTTGTAATTCTCTATCAGTTATGCTTAAATTAAGAAAAGTTTCACACAATCCATGAACTTGTAAGTTGTAGTCTTGATGTAGTGCTATATTAATTACATCTAATTTTGGGAGTAAGTGGCATATATCTATGGTTCCAATCTTAAAACATCTTTTTACAAGATTAAAATTAACATTTTTTTCATCACGGCCAATACTACATATATGTTTCTTTTTGTGGAACTATTGTCATGCTGAAGATTACTTTTAGTAGGATTTGTACATATGGATTCCTTATCATTAGTTACATCAGGGTCTTGATTATCATGCATTGTGCATTAGGGTCTTTATTATCATGCATTGTACATCAGGGTCTTGATTATCATGCATTGTGCATCAGGGTCTTTATTATCATACATTGTACATCAGGGTCTTGATTATCATGCATTGTGCATCAGGGTCTTTATTATCATGCATTGTACATCAGGGTATTGATTATCATGCATTGTGCAACAGGGTCTTTATTATCATGCAGGGTCTTTATCATCATGCATTGTGCATTAGGGTCTTTATTATCATGCATTGTACATCAGGGTATTGAATATCATGCACTGTGCAACAGGGTCTTTATTATCATGCAGGGTCTTTATCATCATGCATTGTGCATTAGGGTCTTTATTATCATGCATTGTACATCAGGGTATTGATTATCATGCACTGTGCAACAGGGTCTTTATTATCATGCAGGGTCTTTATCATCATGTATTGTACATTAGGGTCTTTATTATCATGCATGGTACATCAGGGTCTTTATTATCATGCATTGTACATTAGGGTCTTTATTATCATGTATTGTGCATTAGGGTCTTTATTATCATTACAAGAGTAAGTAATGGAAAATATTACAAAATAAGTGAATAAAAAGCAGAGGTAAGCTAGCATACACATATTTATAGTCATGTCATCCTGCAAGTATGATTTTGAACAGCAGTGATTTCTTTGAGTCAATCCACATAAACAGATATCATTTTAACAAATGTCACATACTGATATTGTGGAGAGAATGTTGTAGATATTGTCAGTTTGAAAATATTTGGCTACTACTTCCTTACCAAGTCTCTAATCTTTTAAACATTGCTTCTACTTATGACTGTATCTATTACATCAGTAACATTTTATAGGTTTTGCATGCTTACATACTTTTGTTAAATGTCCATTCTCACCACAGCACTAATAGGTACCATCATATTGTGACTGCACATTGTTCCATTTAGGAATTTGTACATACTGGTCAATATTCTTCAGATATGCTGATGTTCCTTTCTTACTGAGGTGAATACCATCTTTGGTATACACACCATTCCTTAGATACCCATCTTTGTCCACAAACACATCATAGCTGTGGAATAATTCTATGCCATAATCTTTGCACATCTCTTCCAGGGTAAAAATTAGTGGCTGCATATCAGGTACACTGATTTCCAGGTACACTATTCATGTTTCACTATTGACTGATAAAATGTAGTCAATTAAGTTCTGGATGTCATTCAGAATATCCCACATGTTATGTCCACAGCTAACATTATTTGCACCTATATGTATTATGATGTTGGCATACTCGTCCAATGCTACTGATCTCAATTTTGCATGCAAATCATTCACTTTTGCTTTTCTAATAGTTTGCAAATCCACAGTCTTTTTTAGACCTTTTGGTTGATAATGCTTTAGAATTTATGAGCCAGTCAGAAGAGTATGGTCTTTCCATATTTGATGAGTTTAACAATGGAGTCTTCTACCATGGTTCTTGACACTGTTGATTTGGGTCTGTTGAGCTGAGATTTATGGCACATAAGCATCATCTTGGATTTTCTGATCCTTTTGTTGCACTGTATATGTGATATTAGTTTCATGATTCTGCATATTATTGGCTTTTAGTACATTTTTGTCTTGGATAGGGGTTGATGACACATTTGATACTGTTAGGTACTTAACAATTCATTGATTTCTGATGAATTCCCTTTTCCCAAGTTTCTCTGGTAAACAGGTAAATAGTGAGTCTGGGTCAAAGTACCTATTCTTGTGTTTTTAGATCTTGGGCAAGTGACAATTTGTCCAATATAATTGCTTTTTACCACCATATCTTCAATTTTAGTTCTTAGATGATGAATTTCAAATTGAAGGTCCCTGATCATAACTATCAAGTCGCTTAGAACATAATTTTTCATGACACTGTAACTTGCATTATGTTGAAAGAAATCTCATTACCTTGATTAGTGACACCGTCTTCTACACATTGATGACGTATATCTGGGTTTACCTGGGATTGTGGAGATGTTGTATGTTGAGGCACAATGTGGTTTGTGTCTACCTGTGCAAGTGAAGGTGTAATGAAGTGTGCTCTTGTTTGGCTGGCACTACCTGGATTATCATTATACTGATTAGTATCACTGACTTCTACACTTTGATGAAGTGTATCTGGGTCTATCTGGGCTCTGCAAGAGGCAGATGTTAAATATTTTAGCACTGTGTAGCTTGTGTCCACTTGTACAAGTGAATACATACATTTGAAATGCCTACAAGCAAGGATCCTCTCTGACAAATTTGGTGAAATTCTTTTGAACAGTTTTGAGAAGTTATTTAAGGTTTTTCTATTTTTAGTAACAGAAGCCATATCTGATAATGGATCTGCATAATTTGAAATCCTGCATGCCAGGATGCTTTCTGTCAAATTTATTCAAATTCTGTCAAGCAGTTTTTGAGAAATCTTTTAAAGGTTTTTCTAATTTTAATAACAGGAGCCATTTTTGATGGTAGATCAGCATTATTTGCATAAAATTGACAGCCCCTTATGCAAGCATGCTTTATGTTAAATTTAATTGATTCTGTTCAGAAGTTTTTGAGAAGATGTCATTTAAGAATCTATTTATTTTAAGTAATGGTAGCCAAATCTGATGTTAGATCAGCATTATTTCTATACATTTGATTTCTGCATAACAGGTTATTTTCTGTGAAATTTTGTTAAATTCTGTTGAGCAGGTTTTGAGAAGAAATTGTTTAAATGTTTCTCTATTTTTAGTAATCTGGGCCATATCTGATAGCAGATCAGCATTATTTCTTTAAAATAAAAAGGCCTTCATGTGCAGATGATTTCTATCAAATTTGGTTCAAATCGGTACATCAGGTTTTGAGAAGTTGAAAAATAGCAAGCATTGAACATATAGCCAGGTGAGCTAAAAATCATTTCAAATATGCCATACATTTCCCGAATTTATGGTTACTGCTATGGTTATCAAAGAAAATGTTGGGACTATGTAATTTTGCTCATTTATATGTAAATGGTGCATACATGTCAAAGGTAAAGCAACTCCTCCTACTGTGTTTCGGATGGAGATTTGAAAGTTAGCTTGAGATATAACTGGTGGTGGTTTGCAATGTGCACAATGTTTTTATAATTTTGAATTATCCCCTGGGTATAGACTTAAAGGGGTGTGATGAATAACATAGTATCATGGAAACCATATGCTTTCATTGTAATTTGTATTAATGCTATCACTGGTAAACATACCCAGTTTTGTAGAGGAAGCATACAACAATTATTCCAATGAGAAGCAAGCATCCCACAGCTATCAATGCCCCCATCCACCATTTGAACCCATCTTTTTCTGGAGCCGGAAGACAGTTCGTCTGATTAGGGGGACATGCACACTGGAAGTGGTTCTGCAAATTAAGGCAGATCAGAGGTTCTGCACATGGGTTTCCAATACATTCATCAATATCATCTTCACAGCGTAACCCTGTCCAACCTCCATGGCAATCACAAGTATAGTACTGATCAAAGCTCTCTGTGCGTCTGATGTCTTCACAATGATATCTATTTGGATGTTTGCCTGCAAAAAAATGTTGATCAAAACATTCTCAATAGTAAATTCATTTTAACAGAGAATCAAATTCATTTTAACAGAGAATCAAATTTATTATTGTATGTCAAAGATAATGGTATGCATTACTGTATTTATTTTAAATGGAGCCTCACACGTTATATTTGGAGATAATCAACTTAACTGAGAATAAGGTGACATTATAGTTGTCATTTTGGGCATAATATGGAAATTATCACAATTACAGATTAGAACTTTACATACAGAGTACCTGTTTGCAAATTAATATTTTACGGATGTCCGCTTTTGCTAAATCAATGCTTACTCTGCACCTCAAGCTGACATAATTATTACCTTAGGACATCCTTGATATGATGTCACTTTCTACCAAGGTATGTTGTAGTGCTATGAACTCTGGGAGACAATGGACATAAAATAGCATGGTTGTGAATTTTGTCTCTCATTAAATAATGAAAAAGTAAGATTATTATACCAATTTAATAACAGCAAAAACAGTCCTGTGAAAGAAAAAAATAAAGGTACTGAAAAGAACATGTCACCTTTGGAAAGTTTTAGTGATTTATGACCTGCCGTAAATCAGCCGCACAGGTTTCTGTTGCAGAAAACTGATGTGATCATAATAATTGTTGCACACTGAAACAATTCACTCAACAATATACTCTTTTCTTTATGTATTTGATAAGAGAGTCTATGATTTTCAGCCTGTGCAAATAGTGACAGGGTACTTTTCCACATATTTTTCTGTTATATTAATCAACTTCTGCATACTGGCCACATATTTTAGTCACAATAAGACTGTTCTAATACTAAACAAACTTCTGAATACTGGTCACATATTTTGGTCATCATAAGGCTGTTCTAATACTAATCAAACTTCTGCATACTGGCCATATATTTTGATCTTGATAAGATTGTTCTAATACTAATCAAACCTCTGCATACTGGCCACATATTTTGGTTACAATAACGCTGTTCTAATACTAATCAAACTTCTTTTCATTACTGTCTACCTCTACCATGTGTGTTTTAGGTAAATTTTATGGTAATCGGATAATTTTAAAACATAGGCAAACTAGTGTATTTTCACCCACAAGTATATAACAATGATGATGTCAATATACATGAAGACCCATACTTCTGCTATAATGTACAATGTTGATGTGAATCATGATATAGAAACAAAAATAAGTTGCTATATTCTTAATCAAATAATTACATTTAATATTTCATATTTCAGTCACTGCACTTGCAATAGATTATTTGATCACAGATGAAATAAAAAAGATAGAGACTAGAGCTATCAGAAAAAGGTACATCACAAAGAACCATGCCGACTAAAAGTTGCTCCACTGGGTCTGAAACAGAGGAACATGTGTTGGGAAACCAAACTTAGGAGAAGATGAACATTCAGGAGCCATGACTCCTCTAAATGGTGATGGTGAATGTTTTTTTTTGTTATACAATATATCCGTCTTAGAAAGATCACTGGTTTAAAAGTCTCCTGTCATGAAAGACCATATTTTTCATGCAGGAATCGTCTATGTTATATAATGTTATGACATCTTATGAGAGAACACATCTTGAGAGATCACCTTCTGTTAGTAAAAGGGGTGATTTCTCACATTATGTTTCACTGTATTTTTTAAACATTAAATCAATCACCCATCACAAAGATATAGAAGGAAATCTAACCTGCAAAACTGTCTACACAATGAGATTGAAAATAATGGTGGCAATTTGTTCAATTTGTTTGATACAACAGAGCTTTGTGAAAAACAGGAATAAAGTCAGACCTGCCTTAAATTTGTTTGATACAACAGAGCTTTGTGAAAAACAGGAATAAAGTCAGACCTGCCTTAAAGGTTACCTATATTTAGCCATCACGTATCATAAACAAACACTTTTGCAATTCCTTAAACAAAATTATGGCAGCATTATACATATTAAGTAATGGACTGTCAAAAGCCATTTTTCTCATTTGTCATAAGACAAGTATGGCTGTATTTAGCTTCAATTTAAGCTGGGACTTGAAGTAGTGTTCATTTAAAACCAGAATGAAGTTAAATCAATGTTCTTTACATTGAAAAGATATCGCTATATGTGACTTATTTAATTGTATTCCCTCACTTACTTTTGCAGCCTCCATTGTGGAGACAAGGTTGTTCCATCAGTGCCATCTGTAGAGTAACAATATCAGATTTGGTGAAACTCTTATCAGTAACCACAAACGTCAAGTTGTCCAAGCCGATGTAGGGAGAATCCAGGTGGTAAGTTATCTTTTCAGCTATCCAAGTCATCTTGGATCGGTACAAGGCAGAATGGACATCTGGACACTATAATGGCATTAAAAATAACAATAGAGAGAATATTATGTGATGTTCATTTCATATAGCTGTCTTGTGAAGGGATACTAAGTATAGCTGTCACCATCGGGAATCACACCGGATTCATATGCTTTGTAGTCAGGTGCACAAACAATTAGACCATCAAGGCTGAGTAGCCTCATATACATCTGCCACTGTACTCCCCTCTGCCCCATTAAATTTCATCATCAAAATGTCACCTAGATTTGATGACCTCTCAGAGGGGTTGAAACTTTTCCACTTCCAGCCTACTGGCTACTAATAGTTGGACGAGCCAACAACATATAACAGGATCAGATACAGCTGTCACCATGGGGAAATGAACCCAGTTTGTCTGTTTCACAGTCAGGTGTACATACCACTAGAAGAAAGGTCCAGACCAGCTAGGCTGGTTAGTAAGTGGCCTCATATATCCCTGACCACTACATAAAATTCATCCAGTGAATCTATTAATATCATGTACCGCAGCTGAATGCAGCAAATGGTATTATTATTCAACAAGTTTTATAACTCTTATTTCTGATAACTTGAGTGTATAAACTTTACTTACTACATAACAACAAAGGTTTTGCATGACTATGAAACTGCTTGATTTTATCTCATACATGGACCTATAAATCTATGACAACAATTTGTGAAGCTGACAACTGGTAATGATATGTGAGAAAAAGCAATAGGTTGATATAATACTGATATAAGATGAAAATTGTGTGCAGAACTAGAAATGTGTTCATGGAACATAAATGCACCACCACAGTTGAAATCTGACATAATGGCAAAATGTATCCTGGAGGAAAGATGGATGGACAAGGATAACACTACATGCACCCATCACATTTGTGGTGGGGCATATGGTATTAACTTCATTCATTCAATCTCCTCGCCTACTTGTAAGCTGAGATCAGAATAACTTGTTCAAAGAATTCAATTTTTAAGGTCTGTACCATAAGCTTTCACAGGGTTGTACAATAACCAAATATATATTCTTGTGATGAAGTAGTTGAGTGGAAAACTTTAAACATGAGATTGAACTTCTCTCATTCTCAAGTCACATTCAGATATTCACTGTGTGCTACAATGGAACAAAACAAACTTCTGGTCCTATTTTCATTACCAGGTAATGAAGTTTAAGTATTGGATATGATCTGAATTTCTCTCAATCAGATTACCTGATTCTAGC
Organism: Margaritifera margaritifera; assembly: GCA_029931535.1. NCBI lineage: Eukaryota > Metazoa > Mollusca > Bivalvia > Unionida > Margaritiferidae > Margaritifera > Margaritifera margaritifera. Next base: position 2,835,928 of record JAQPZY010001450.1, on the reverse strand, counting down.
CTTTCAGTCCAGACTCTAATTCTGTCGGAGAAATCAGTTTGTTTGTTACCTATTAATCTGTAATGAAGTTTGAACCATATATATACTCTATTTTCATGACATTCTCAGGAGTATAAATTCATATTTCTAGATGATGTTTGTAAAATGCATTACCATTGGTTCAATTGCTGTGTCACATGTCTTGAACCCATCAGTGAAGTTGGCAAGGAGTGTTTCATTTTTAAAAGTCCCATGTGCTGCCTCTTTTCTGTGAAAGGTTAGTGCATCTCCATAATCTACGTCAAAGGCTCCAAATACAAAAGTGAAAGAAAGTGATTCATTCACTTCCAGCTGTTCATAGAATTTCTGAAAAAAAGAAAATGTCATAAGTAATTTTGAAATAAAGCTGGAAACAAAGAGAAAACAAATGCAATTCCTATCAGAAGTATCATCGATCAAATGTTCTTAGGAAATATTTCTTTCACCTGAAAAATTTAACTGAACATATATCCCCATATTGATTGGTACAAAATATAAATCATACCCGTCCTGGTAGAACAATCCAATTAACACAAAATAATGAGTCAAATGTATAAAAACTATAACATTTTTTATACTAAACTGAAAAATCAAAAAAAATTTGACTCATTTAAATATTGCATGATTAAATCATTGTGTACAGTTGAAAATTGAAGAGTTATATTCTCTATGCATGTATAGGCAATACAAAATCTTTCTGAAATCACTTGAATTATATGTTTATCACATTTACACTAAATAGATCAATCTCTAAAGAAACGCTATGAACAGCCAAATTAGGATTTTATATCCATCACCACAAATTCTAACTGAGAAGTTGCATTATTCAGTACCCATACATTTTAACACCAATTTCAGAAAACATATACTAATAGTTTCTTCATATATATCTCACAATGGAATAAAGTAAACAATTTCACACAAAAAAAAATAATAATAAATGGTTCAAAAAGTAGATACAATGACTGGTTCTGTTGGATCTGGGTGAAGCATGTTGTGACCATCAGCATCATAGAGAAAGACTGTTGGTGCATCATTTGTCTCCTGCACCTCCACTTTTAACAGGGCAGTTGATCTAGCTGATGGAATATCTGCTGCTGAAGGGTCATCTTCCAGAACAATGTCAAATGTTATGTTTCCAGAGCAGTCCTTGCATGGTGTATATGTAAATCTGTGCATATAAAGGCACTTTGTAATTACTGCTAGAGGATGATGATGACACAAAATTTTAGAAAAAAAAAGAAAATATAAAGCTCCTTTGCTAACAGGGACCATTTTATTGTCAAGCTCACCTAAAGGGCTTTAGCACTGAGGTTATTCTAGGGTGTGGATCATGGATGGACACAGACATGGATGCCAAATTGATTGTTATTTTGAGCTCCTGCCAAGGCAGACTCAACTAAAAAGGTCTTAGAACAATTATTGAGATATTTTCAGCTGAATTTGGTTTTAAATGTATCTTCAAAATATCTACAACACACTGGTTAAGAATGCTTGGTGAATATACCCACATATGATGTCATATAAATGATATGGTTAATAGCAAATTGATGCCATCAAGCATCTGGGTGATGCTATCTCATTTTTGGGGTATGCTCCAATGATACTTTAGTATTTTGGAAAAAGTCCATTGCATACCAATGCCATATACATAAAAAAACATACATTTTATAGAAATATAATATTTCAGTGCTTTTAAGATATTGGAAAAGCACTATTTTTTTCATAAATTGTATACAATATTTTTTTTTTATTTAAAAAATGCTATTTCAATGATTGTAAATGAATACAAATATTGAGAATTCTGCAATTAATTGAAAGATTCATATGTGGTGTAGTCCTCTAAAGGATATTTCTCTATGTGGAAAATGTATCTGCAATATAAACATTACAGAATAGTATAATGGTGTGTTTATTTCATACCAAAGAGCAAGAGAGTTTACAGTAGCACAATATATATTACAAATACAGCAAGGTTTGGACAGAAAACCCTGACTGTTGAAAATATTACTGACTGTCAATACCTGAGCTGAAAAAAACACTGACAAAGTGAAACAACTTTGAATGGACATGTATTATAAAAGTAAATACCTTCCATTGGATGTTATTACCACTTCTCCTGGAACAGAAAGCTGGGAAGTATTGATTTTATAAATGACTTTGTCTCCCTCTGGATCATTTGCTTCCAGGTCATACATGACACCTGTTGAATAACAGAGTGCCATTACACATCCATACAAGTTATTTATAACATAAATAAAGTGAATAGCATTGCAAATTCACAAAATCTAATTCATCAGAAACATGCAATCAATCAATCTACGAGAAAATGTTTGCTGCAATGAGACTTTTTGAAGTAAATAATGCATTAAAGTTTCCAGGATATTTCATTTATAGATTTGTACATGACATATTTAACTGAAGTAATCATGTGATCAGTATATGAACAGTAAATACTAAATATTATATTTAACTTTATGTATAGCATGTTGAGGTTGTATCACTAGAACAAGTACAACAACTGAAATTCATATAAATTTACACGTAGATCATTTAAATGTACAGAATAATTTACATGTAACTCATTTAAATTTACAGAATAAACATTTTAACTTTACTCTGCATAAGTGTGTATGATGGTATGAAGAAAGTTTTTTCCTTAAAAGGGTTGTTTTAAATTTGAAACAAAGCCTTTAAAAAATATATATCTTTGTAGAAAAAGAAGGGCTAATTTTTTTTCTTCAAAATCCACTTATGTATGGTTGGTGCCCTAACATTTATTTTCAATGCAATCCGACTATGGACTATATATTTAATGCAGTCATTGTCAAGGACACCCAGAGCATGGGATTCTGCATTGAAAATTGCCCCAGCAGTCAGCAGATTTCTGCGCATTTAGCAAGGTCTGATAGTAAAATTCACCGCAATGGTGGCGAGTTGGGGGTGGGAGCAGTGGCAAAGGTTACTCTTGACGATAATGCTTAATACCGTGTTCCCAGTGTGAACTACCAAATAATGAGCCAAGATTTAACACAATACATTTTTTTAACTTCACATATCAAAAGGGGGAACTGTGAAGATAAGCGTTATTATTTTTCTCTTGAACATACTGAGATCACATGTCAGAAACAATATGTTGGCACAATGAGACACTAGACTGGTCTTCATAACCAACATAAGAAAAGATACTAATATTAAGAGCTGACTTAGGGTAGCCAGTCTACTTGACCAATCCAAATTGCCTGAGCACATGTACTGACAATACAAATATGTTTAGGGCAAGCACACAAATGATCCATATAGCAATTGTACCTCAACTGACTGAACAATTACACCACCTTCAAAAAATCTGGTAATAACTCAATAAATTTAACTCGCAATCAGTTCAAATATGACTCAGTTACGTGTTCTTTCTGTGATCAAGTGGTGGCTGAAAATGCCAGATTTTTCCATGACTTTGATCAATATTTGCAAAATGAAAGGGTTTTCCCTGTTGGCAACAAACCTATTCTTTCTCCTGACATTTTCCCATTTTCCCAGTAGCATGGGAACCCTGGGGACTCCTTTCTTGAAAAAGTTGGAGTCTAAGCCCTAAAAATAGTAGTTCCAATAATGAAATTTGTTTCTTTTGCAATAATTGAGGGCATTATGCATGTATTTGTTGTAACACCAACATAAAAATTGCTATTGCTCATTTATTATAAATGTTCAATATTTTTATACAAGAATGGAAATCTAAACTAATTGTTAACTATAATAATTGTGATGGTGATGTTTAAACTATAGCAATTCTAAATGGCTTTATGTTCCCATTCTTTAATTTTGTGTGTGCAGACGTAAGGAGTCAAAGACAAGATTATAGTATTTTTTCTATATTAATTTATTTATACAGCCTAATTTCATTTCATCTTTAATCAACACAATATCATTTTCTTACAGCAGAATACTCCAATACCCATAATGAAGAAACAAAATTAACAAACTATATTTACATAAATTAATTTTGCAGACAATGAGAATGTCTCATTCCATTAATCTCTCAGTTTATTAGGTGTAAAGTATTTTCTTTCCGAATTAGATCCATTATCTACGTTTTGCTAGCCAGTCTTCCAAGAATAAGGCTCATTTTGGGACCAGAGAAAGTATTAAGGATGTGCTTTTACCATCCGAAAAGCACACATTTGATAATTGCTCAAAAATTAAAGTATACCTGCACATGGCACAGAAAATGCTGATTTAATGAGTATCACATGCAAATTATTATTTCTCAAAAAGACCCCCCCCCCCAATTAATGACCTTATAGAGAAGAATACCAAGAAGTCCCAATATATGGGCACTCTTGTATGGAAATATGATATTCAATAAAATGAGGGTATTTCAAACACCACCAAGGGATTTAAAGCACTTTCCTGTATGATACTTATCTATGAGAGGTCCCAAAGCACACATGTTATTAGTTAATTGATCAACAGGTGTTTTAATCTCCTTGTCTACTAAGATCTGGCCTATGTGACTTCACCTCATCCCATTATAATCACTTAGACTGTGTTTGATAACACGTGCCGATAATCACTTTGCTAATTCAGTAACAAGGACATACTAGAACAGTGATGTGTCCAAAATTAAAACTACACATGTTATGCAGATTTTGATGTCCCAGAGAATCCTGCTACAGTAATAATGAAATGAAGAGTAACTGGGAGATAATGACGAAATCTGTACTGATACAACCTGTCTAAAATACATATCATACTGTCAAATGGGGCATGGCCTGAAAAGGTAACATTTTGTTTTCAAGTTACCTTGATCTTCTTTTATAACAAAATGAGTGGTGCAGTTTAGAACTGGTGCATCATTGACAATGCCAGCTTTCACTCTTGCTGTTGCAAACATTGTTTCCACAGAGAACATGCCATGGTCTGTGGGAGATGTGTCTCTTCTGAACCTTGCCTTGGTAACATTCTTATCGTGCAATCTCGTATCACATACCTAATAACAATAAATGCATGTATGTATAGAGTTTAATGGCATGTCAGCACAGTAATAGCTATATAGTGTCAATTAAAAATTACGTTCTAAAATTTTAAGATAAAAATTGTAAAAGAAAGTTTAGAAAGATAAAATCTTCCAAATTAACATAAACATGGAGTACTGCTAGATAAAAGATAAAAGGTGAAGATGTTTAAATTCCTTACAATGTATATCAAATAAAAGATAAATGTAAACAAGGGTACAGTGAATGGCACACTATACGTTTGATCAGTGTATAATAGTCCTCTATCTAGCCACTAGTAGGGCATGATTGATTCTGGAGGTTACTGACCAATGGGTCTCAATGACCTGGACCGCTGGTCAGGGAAGGTGGTCTTGAAGTAAACTTACTGTGCAGAAACCATTTTTTCTTATCCAACTTACCGTGACTGTGACCTCAAGAACCAAAAATATATAGGTTTCTTTATTACGCTAAATGCAAGCCATCCACCAAGTTTGGCCAAGAAACTTACTTTGGAATAAAAGTTATTCTTCAGAACCTATTATCTTCAAGCCATAATGACACTGGCTTTTGAGTGTTTTATCACCAAATCAATAAGCCTCTTCTGTACCTTAAGTGCAAGTCCTCCATAAATACTGACCATGGTATCATATGTAGAACTCTAGTTATTATGCTAAATGTAGGTTTTGTGTTTTAGGGGTGAAAACTAGTTTTAATCAGGTAATACTTACCTGATATTATTGCATTGTTATATCTTTTCCTGGTACTAGTCCCCAATCCAAGGAGATTATTCGCTCCTCAAATTGGCAGTGCAGAATAAAAAATAACATGATCCCAGTCTGATAACTTAGTCCACTTCAGACATTCTTTGACTTGGACAGAGCTGAAAGGACATCAGAGTGGGAAGGAGGCAGGAATTGGTTAATAATAGCAGGTAAACATTACATAATTAACATTAATTTACCCCCCTCCTCCAATACATTTTAATAGCAGTAATACATACCTTCCTATTATTGCATTTCTGAATTTGCCAGCTTGGTGGGAGGCTGATGGTCTAAGATAAGCTGTCAAAGTGAACTTACCATTACTGACAGTACAGCAGACTGGAGAATGGCTTGACAACTTTTATGGCTGATACAACTGGGCCCAATGCATAGTTGCCATCATGCTGGTGCGACACTGACTGGAGGTAAAATGACAAGTAGAGATTGCCAAAAGGCAGCTTTCATGACATCATCCTAAGAATAATGATTAAAAGAGGCTCAAGATGCAGGAATAGCCTTGACCTCATGGGCTTTGATTTCATGAAAGAGAGAATTTCTCTCTTGGTGAGAGAATGATAAGCTCTTTTAATAGTCTACACAATCCACCTCAAGATGGTGGGTACAGATATATCAGAGGTACCTTTTTGGGGAAGAAAAAGACACTCATGACCCTTTCTTTTCTTTTTGCTTTTAAAATACGAAGGTCCAGGAAATCAAACCCAGACTTTGTATGTTATTCACCCATTCAACTGCACCTTCCTTAGATGAGTGTACACCTCCTCCAGTAGAGATACCTGCTGGGATTTTGGAACCAAATAGGGTTCTTTGAAAGAGGTGGAGGGTCCCAGAAGTGAAGCCAGTGACACTCACTTATTGTGGATAGGGACCACACATTGGTTGATAGGTCTGACCAATCCTCTGAAAAAAGGATTAATCTGGCACCTACTGGGACATTGGGCTTATTGCCTCCCTCCTTAGGGAAGGGGAGGGATCCTCTTTGAAAGAGATGGAGGGTCCCGGAAGTGAAGCCAGTGACCCTAACATATTGTTGATAGGACCCACACATTGGTCGATAGGTCTGACCACCTCTGAAAAAAGGCTTAATCTGGCACCTACTGGGACGTTGGGCTGATTGCCTCCCTCCTTAGGGAAGGAAGAGGGATCCACAGACTTCCTCCCCTAGCCTCTCTGGCCACCTTGTTGTGAGAAAGATGGGTGAAATGGAGTTTTAAACAGGACTTGATTGTTCTCAAGGTTTCCCTGTTTAAAATATTTAGAAGGGGTAGCCATGGACCTTTCAGGATGGGGCTGTTTCTTCACCTGTTTAGTCCAGCCCAGTACCATGGCCAAGGACTGGTGTTCCTAATCCCTCAAATCTTCCAAGGCCACTGTAGGGATTAGCTCTCCAAATAACATCTCTGCAACAAGAAGGGTAGTGTGCAAAAGAGACTTTTGCTGTGTTCCATCAAAACTTTTGATGTCTCTCTAAGGCAATATCCCTCCATAAATGAAGGAGCTCTGCAGAGAATGCCATGGACATTGAGAGCATGTGTCTTGATGTCTTGGCAAAGCCTCTAACAATCTCTGCAATTCAGCTGGGGATAATAATTCCTCCTATAACAGATTGAATGGAGCAGCCAAGAAAAGATCAGCATGTGAGGCTATGGTAACTAGTGTCCACATCTTTAGTTCCAAACCCTAGAAAACTTTGACAGGGAGACAGGCCCAGGTCCCTGTCAAAATCACCACCTGGAAGGCACCAGAGTCCAAAGTGGCTTAAGGGTCCAAGCAGGTGAATGGACCCTGGAACTGGAGGCTTAAACCAGGTGCCGAAGTGTATGAGGGGACAGACCACCTCTTCTGCTATCTGCCCCCCTCTTGTCCTTGAGACAACTTCTGAGTCAGCTCCCTCACCAGGGATGATTTAGGTTGTGTCCCAGAAAGCCTCACCCAACTGGAGAGAATCCTTGCCACCAATGATCCCAAGGGTTTGGGACACAGATCTGATGAAAGAGCAGGTAAACCTCATTTACTGCTTCAAAAGTTCAAACCTCTTCCTCCTCCATTGACTGCTTTGTAGGGCGGGGCAAAGAAGAAGACCCAACAGATGAGAAGGACCCAGCATGACATGTTCTTCTGGAAACTCATCTGTTTCCACAAAAATCAGCAATTCATTGTCCTGTTTTTGCTCTCAGTGTAAGACAGGACTATTTCATCTCATTTCTCTCTTGGTAGAGGGGGCTTCAAACCTGGGCTTCAGCATCTCATCTCCATTCACTGTGGTGAAGAAACTAGCCCACTGAGCTTCTCTCCCTGTAGAAAGAGATTGTCAATTCCCTCTCAGCACAAGAGGCAGCCTACCTTCCCTTCCCTCGATAACAAGGCTAGTGGAGGTGGAGAAGATCTAGGGCATGTCTGGTCCACTGATCCATGGAGCCATCCATCATGTCATGGTCAGAAAAGGCGACCTGGCTGACACACTACCAAGTGGTGGGAATCCCTGAGCTCCATTGGGGTTAAATGGGAACATTAAGAAAGGAGGTGTATCAAACTGATCCCTTCCCCTAGTTCAGTCCTCAAACCTTCAAGCCCATTCCACATATTCTCTGTTGGAACTGAATGAAAACATGGAGAAAGTTGGGGGTGGTGGTGGTGGTTTATAAACCGATTCTTTTTACTAGATCAGTGGTCAAAACCCAGTACCCAGTCCAAAGATTGGTGTCCAATGACCAGAATTCATTGCTCAGTACCCATGCTTAGTGTCAAGTGACCAGCACTCAGTGTTCCATGGTCAGTGACCTGAGACCAAAAATGAAGATCAGCACAACACACCATACCAGTTGATCAGCACCTGGTGCCCGGTGCTCACTGTCCAGTGACAGACACTTGGTGAATGTCATTTGGGACATTACCCAGAGACTGGTGACAAGTGTGTAATGACCTGGTGCTTGGCGCCTGGTGACAGACCTTCTATGACTGTCAATTGGCACATTCCCCATTGACTGGCACCTGCTGCCCAGGTATGATCCTGTCAGATTATATTTATCTTTTTGGGGAGTCTCTGTTCAGGTAATTCTACTCCGAAGAATGAGATCTCCTTGACTTAAAATCCATGTCTACTTAAGTGAGATGATAACCATCCTTCCTTTGCATCAAGAAGGTGGAACTCATTCTCTGGAGCTGACACCTTCTTACCAAGTGTCAGTGATCTCTCCTTTTAGTGGAAGTGGGTGACTTCCCTAAATTGAGAAATGATGTAGAGCCCTGCTGGCAATGGAGGGGTCCTCCAGAGATGAAGAGGATGAAGCAGGACACTTTTTCCTGGTCCTATAGGCCTGGCAATTGTCTGCCAAATCCCAAGCCTAATCAGGGCCACAACCAACAAATGGGACAGCTGTCTATGTGTACACATGCAGTGCATGCTAACTGGGTGGGATGTGTGTCCCACGTGGGTTTTTAATGCCCACATTTACCATCACCTTGAAGCGTTATTGAAGGCTGAAAGGAATAAAGGAAATAAAAGTAATAAATCGGAGCAACAATTGGGTAGGAATTTCTTACACTAATATCAGTTACAATCAAAGGAATGAAACACAAGAAGCACTGCGTCAGCTAGAGAGATACTCAAAACCCTCAAAATCAATGAAAATCGACTACAGATACATGAAAATAAAGCAAGGACTGGGGATAAAATAACAAATACAACACAAGAGAAAGGATACAATTGACAGTAGATTTGCCAAAATAAGACTTAAATGATAAAGTGTTGAGCACCTAAGAGACATGTGTAGAAGTGCATGGAGTCCAAGGAAAAGAAGGACAATATTCCAACTGTCGGAACTGGACTAAGGTATCAGACTGGGATCATGTTGTTGTTTATTCTAGATCTCCAATTACATGTTGCAGGAGGGAATAATCTCCTTGCACTGTAGACTAGCGGCAGGAAAAGATTTAGCAATAACAGCAGATATTGTATTACTGCTATTAAAACCAGAGTGCAATCAATGATTACATAGCTCACCTCTACTTTCAGTAGTCTCCAGTAGCCATTGTAAACATTATCAAACAGAAAATAAATTCATACTAAAGTCATCTTGGCCCCTTTTCTAATGAAAGATATTTTAAATTTTTTTTATCTTTACATTTGAACTTTTAATCATTTTAAAAATTGAAATTTTAATTTTGTATTGGCACTATATAGCAGTATTGTGTTGACATACACTTCTCCCTCGATAACTCATGCACACCGGGGTCGAAAAACACAGACCGGTATAAGCGAGGGCACGAGTTACCAAGGGACCTCTGAAAAATGAAGAAGGGCATGCCTTCCCAGCTGGAGACTGATAATGAGAAGGCAAGGGGGGCATGCAGTTTAATGGGTTAATACTCATTTATAATCATGTGGGAATAATTGTCAATAAAGAGATTTTTCTAATGAAATTGTTCACTTTTCTCTCTAAATTACCTTTATTTTTAAGATAACCAACCTCAGAAAGATTGTTAAAAACATTACTTCTAGAGGCTTCAACACGCTTCACCATGTGAACCTGCAAAAACATTGTATATTACATCACTGCTTTTTAGGAACATTCACTTTGTGAAAAAATAACCATCCACGTTGAAACTAGATTTTATTTATTTGTTGTTCCATTAGTAAAATACTGATGCTGCAATTTCATCGCAAGTAATAGTAAAATGTCTGCTCATCCTTAAGCAAACCTCTGAGTACCAATTCAGGAATTTTAAGTTTACTACAAACTTTGGAACTCGCTTCTCCATAATGAACTGTATCTGTGAAACCAAGCTGTTCATTCACCAAGCACTCCTTTTGCTTACTTCATTTGCTAGTCTTGATCACATTTGTGAATTAGTAGGATACACCACTGATTAATGTTAGATACTTTAATTATGTTACTTACATAATAATATTTATAACAGTGTTTGATTCGTCAATTGAAATGAGTTGACCTGACACACTGCCATGTCTGCTTGCTCATATACAGGTAGGATTTACATGCCTTTTAACTTTTTTAATTCTACCCCCTTTATTTGAATTGATACAAAAGACGTAATTAACATGATAATACAAAGCTGGTCTACTTTTAATTGATTATAACAATATAACAAACACTTCCGAAAATCAGAGATAAAAACACAATGGGCACTTAATTAGGTTCTCACAGAAAAGCTTCCAGACATAGCTGTGACAGTAGATTGACACTTTTCACATCTGAATACAAGAGGACATACTGCATTTATGATGATTACACTGAAACCAAATTAAAATATAGAACTAAAACAAGAATTTCACTTGACAAAACTTTAATTGGTATTTATTTCTGAAGGTGCTGACACCAGTAGACATTACTGACATGTTCATGGATCAAAATTTCATCAAATATTGTTATTTACAGTGTTCTGAGAATATTTTTTTTGTAAAGAAAATTTAACAAAATATATGACTTCTTATTAAAAGTTGCAAATTTCATTATGTTGATTGAGATTTATAGGCACTAATGGCTGTTTTCAATGATAAAACGAGTGATATATCAAGGTTTCATTTACCAGTTTTGATTGCAATTTTCTTCACATTCAACAAATAGAGGCCAATTTTGTGGTATTTTCTACACACAAAAATGGGATCATGCCAAACCCCACATTATAAGCGGGTTCATGAGTTATCCAGATGCAAGTTATTGATGGAGAGGTGTATTGTGAAACCACCTATCTACGTACCCACCGATCCATCTACCTACCTACCAACTGTGAGAGGACATAAAGGACATCAAATAATAAAAAAGAACATTCATTTCCATAATATCAAAGTAGAGGTAATAATTTTATAAGAAACAGATTAAACAATTTTTGTATTCTTTTTTTGAAATCATTGTTCTTAAAATCTGTTTGAAAAACTATTATCATTGTCGATCCTTAGAAGCCAGATTTTACCGGGTGAAAGTCACAGGATTCGAGTAACCCTGCAGTGACAGCCTGCAGTACATAGTTCAGGCATCAATAATTACCTTGATATACCACTAAAGGTGAGGCCTCACATGAAACTTATGCAGCATCCATTCCACTCACCTAATTCCTATACTCATTCACATATACAATAGAGTTAACCTTCTGACGGCAGCATATCACAATATACAATATATAGTCATTAATATGGAATGTTTACCACTGAATAAACATATTTATTACTACTTTCAATTGCATTTGTCAAAAAAGGCCTTCTGAGTAGGCAAGGATGTATATAGGTCTACCATGGATGAATCAATGTGATCAAACATAAAAATACTTAACTCATGTTAGTAAAGCATAAAATGCAGGTCACTGTGACCTTCTTTGATTTTAAGGGTTAGTAGTAACATAAATGTACCCAAGTAACAAGTTTCATGAGTGGAACATAAACAGCTCCCAATAAACAAACTTTTAATACCAAATTTGAAGAAAGTCACTTAGCATGAAATATAGGTCACAGAGAACTCTTTTGGCACAAAGGATGTAGAACTCATCAAGATGCATCCACTTACCAACTCCCATGATTTTAGGTAGGACAGTATGCATATAACATGCAAAAACTCATGTGGTCATGAGTTAAATGTAAAAACTTAACCAAAGCTAGGAAAAGATGAAATATAGGTCACAATGAGCCTCTTTTGTTGTAAGAGTGTGGTAGGGACAGAGATGCATATCATCATCAATTTCACAATTCCAGCATGTACAGTGCCTGATAAATGAACATCAAAGACAAAATTTAACCCAAGTCAGTGAAGCATAAAATATGGTTGATATTGACCTACTACTGAAATAAGAGAGTGGTGCTCATCAAGATGCATCCCCAAGTTTCATGATTCTATATAGGATAGTATGCAGAGAGGATGCCAAAAACCTGTGTGATCATTAGTAAAATACAACAACTTAAACCTAAGCCTGTAAAATGTGAAATATAGGTCCCAGTGACTATTTTTTGGTATGGGTGTGGTACTAAGAGAGTTGTATACAATCACCTAGAGTAATGATTACACCATGAACAGTAAAAATGTCAAATTGAACCAAAATCAGTGAAATGTGAAATATGCGTCACAGTGACTACTTTAAAATGATGGTGTAGTACTCATCAAGATTCATCCTCTCGCCACATTTCATGATTCTAGGTATAGCAGAATTATACATTAGATTAAACACCAATCTGGTCATGAGCTAAATGCAAAAGCTTAATGTAAGCCAGTAAAATATTAAACATAGGTCACAATTATCATTTGTTGTAAGGGTGTGTTACTAACAGGGATGCATACACTCACTTAGTTTGATGATTCTGGCATAAATAGTGCTTGAGACTGAAACCAGTGAAACATGAAATATGGGTCACAGTGACCTGCTTTTGTGATGAGGATGTAGTACTCATCAAGGTTCATCCCCTCACCAAATTTCATGAATCTTGTTATAACATTATTTATACATGGTGCTAAAAAACTATTTGGGTTTGAACTAAACTACAAAAGTTAACCTAAGTCAGTAAAATATGAAATGTAGTTCACATTGACATTCTTTTGTGGTAAGGGAGTGGTACTAACATAAATGCATACAATCATCCAGTTTGATGACTGTACCATAAACTGAGCTTGAGAAATAAAATATAAACAGAATTTTACCAAAGTCAGTGCAGCATGAAATATAGGTCACAGTGACCTACTTTGGTAATGAGAGTTTAGTACTCATCAATCTGCATTCCCTCACCAAGATGCATGAATCTAGGTATAACTATATATACTGGGTGCTAAAATCCATTTAGTCATGAACGAAACGTAAAACTTTAACCTAAGCCAGTAAGATGTGAAATATAGGTAACAGGGACATTCTTTTGTAGTAAAGGTATGGTTCTAAGAGATGAATATAATCATCCAGATTGATGAATCTAGCATGAACAGAGAGCTTGAAAAATAACTTCAAACACAAAATTTAACAAAAGTCAGTGAAGCATGAAATATAGGTGACCTATTTTTGTCATGAGGGTGTAGTACTCATCAAGTGGCATCTCCTCACACACATTCATGAATCTAGGCATAACAGTATATATACAGGATGCAAAAAACCTATTTGGTCATGAGCTAAACACAAAAACTTAACCGAAGCCAGTAAAATGTGAAATGTAGGTCACAGTGGCCTTCCTTTGTGGTAAGGATGTGTGGTACTAAGAGAAATACATACAATTATATAGTTTGATGATTCTGTAATGAACAAAGGTTGAGAAATAAACTTAAACCACAAAATTTAACCAGTCAGTGAAGCATAAAATATAGTTCACAGTGACCTTCTTTTGTGATGAGGGCGTAGTTCTCATCAAGGTGCATCTCCTCACAAAGTTTTATGATCCCAGGTATAACAGTATTTATACAGTGTTAAAACCCGAGCTAAATGCAAAAACTTAACAAAGAATGTACAACTAAATTATAGACATATATGTATACAATTAGCTCCAACAGTGCTCTCCCTGTGGGTAGGTGCTATGAAACCCTCTCTAAACTGTTGCATAGGACTTAGGAAGAAAGAATCGTTGTATTCAGTGAGAGTGTTCATATGTATATGCTTTTATCTGTGCAGATGCTGATGCTGGGGGTAGTACGATAGTTTATCTCTACTTCATAGAGGTGAGCTAAAAACATTTTTTTCCTTCTTTCAGTCACAGCGACCTAGACAACGCCCAAAACAAAAGACTTCATTCAAATGCAACATGAAAGTGGTCCACAAACTTTGGTGAAAGTAGAATGTATTTAACTGAAATTGTTGTGCAGAAACCATTTTCTTCTTTCAATCACTACGACCTTAACCATTGGCTATCTGCCCCCCCCCCCCCAAATATTAACAGACTTCTTCCTTAATCCAAGTGCAAGCATCCACAAAGATTGGTTCTGGTATGTGATGCAGAACTAATGTTACTGTGTGGAAACCATTTTCTTCTTTCAGTCATACTGACCTTACCCTTTTTACCTTGTGACTCCCAAATCCACTGACTTTTTCTCACCCCAAGTGCAAACCATCCACAAAGATTAGTCTACACTGTAGGTATGTGCAGAACTCATGTTATTGTGTAGAAACCACTTTTCTTCTTTCAGTCACAGCGACCTTGAACTCTGTCCTTCTGACCCCAAAATTGTGAGGATTCTCTGAACCCCAAGTGCAAACCATCCACAAAGTTAGGTAAGTGTAGATGGTGGACAAGAGTTATTTTGCAAAAACAAAATTAGTAACAAACAGATAGACGGACTGATGGACAAAAAGACAGACAATATCATAGCATAATACACTCCACCTTATCATAGGCTTATACCAATATCAAGCCTAAAATATATGGGAAAAATGTGTTACATAAACCCCATTGTTTTCTCTGGTGGAAAATCATGACATAGATTCTTGATTGTGTTCACATACACAATTTGTTTTAAATATAAAATCTACTGTCTTGCAGGGTAGAAGACAATACAATTGACAGGAATATGTTCTGCTCTAAGTGGCACAACAAGGTAACATGGCAACAGGAGACAAAAAAATCTAATGGGCATGACCCTAGGACCTAAGTCAAATCTTGAAAAGAGGATAATATGCATATTAACTGCAAACAAATATGTAAAAATAGGATTTCTAAAAAATGCAGCTTATATTATTAGTTTTTGATAGCATCTATTAATTTTTTCTTCACCAGCATCCCTGCATAAATGACAACAAAAACAACTGCATTGCTCTTTAGGTTTGGAAGATGGTATTTAATGTTAAAACTAGTATTTCTTACCTTTACATTAAATTCAATATAAACATTAATATATGTTACCTTTACACTAGCTTTTCCAGTAATGGAGTCTATTGTCTCGGTTTCATTTACATCTTTACAGCTTCCACTTGAAATCTGCCACTGCTGGGCAGCTTAAAACAAATAAAATAATAAAATTTTATGACCAAGAAGAAGATATATGTTATAACACCATAAGATTTGTATAATAACTGAATTACTTGTAATAGTTATAATTCATGTCATAAGATATGTGGATGTATATGCTAAAGTCATAATTATAGCACTGCTGTTCGTATCAATGATGGTTCGACAGATAGGAGGTCTTTTAGCCTTTTCAAATTATCATCTTGACTACCTTTTAAACTGACTTGCACAAAACTTTTAACACTGAGTTGACGTGGACACTGATGGATGACATCATGCCACTATGTCTTGCATTTTCAGAGAAAAATGCAAGACAAAAACTATATGCAATAGAACATGAACATGTTAAGGCATACAGGTACATCATTGTTTACTGTTCTAACACTTCCTTGAGAATCAAACTGACCCTCTGAATCCTGCGAGAAATGGTTTGGGAGCTCTAATATCACAATCAAAAGACTCTCTTTAACACAGTGCAATGAGAAAGGTTACTCACTGATGCACAATGATGCCTCTTGACAAATAAAAACATAAAAGGCAGTGTCTGAATATACTTTTTGGTTTCTTGCTGTTAAAACATAAAATATCAGCTATTGAACACTGTATTATAGATGCAAGGAAATACTTAAAAGCACTGTTTGATATATAAAATACATGTAATATATGTAAGAAATTTATACTTTACTTGTTTCTAAAGCAGATTTTGTTACCATTAATACTGATATCTAAGTGCACTTTAAATAACAACATTTAATAAACAATCAAGTTCAGTGAATTTTGTTGCATACCTACCATGGAGAGACCATATAAGTTCACAATAATGAAATCTGACAATGAACTTTATAAGACAGAGTGGTAAATAATATTGGGCAGATGTGGAAAGTAACCAAATTTCATTGCCCTATCTCAAAGGACATTAGAGAAAAAAAGCCAATAAATGAAAATAATTATCACTGACCTTGACCTTGAAGATAAAACCTTAACTGTGATACATGAGATGCCATTATATGCATACCATAGTTCATCCCTGTGCCTCAAAAAGCTTTTATGATTTAAAGCAGAAACAACAGAAACATCAAAATATTGAGGTGTGGCCTAGACTTTGACAATAATACCTCAAATGTGCAATGCAACACATCTTCTAGTGACAATATATCATGCTGATTCCATTTATCTTATAGAGCTGTTAAGCTACAAAATCAGAAGGGCAAATGTGACTGAAACCTGAAATACTGACCCATGACCTTGACTTTGAATACAGGACCCCACATGTTGTATGCTACACATCTTTTAGTGATGATATAGATTTATGCCAAGTTTTATCCCTTTATCATACATGGATCCAAACTTATAGAGTGGAAAAGAAAAGAAATAAAAAAATCAACATATGACATGATGACATTGATTCTGAGGACAACACCCACAATGTGGTACACAACATACTTACTAATAATGACCTATAATGTTTACCAAGCTATATTTCATAATCTCAAACAGCTCTAAAGTTATAGAGTGGAAAAAGTTTAAGGAAAACATTAAATATTGAGCTGTAACCTTGATGACAGGACCCCCAACATGGTGTGACACCATTTAGTGATGATGTACAAGTATACCAAGTGTCCTATGCTCATTTCAAATGGCTTTAAAGGTTTAGAGCAGTAGGGAAGTTGTGATGATAAAGTAAAATATTGAGCTGTAACCGTGACTATAGAGTGGTACATGACAAACCTACTAGTGATGATGCACAAATATACCAAGTTTCATTCCTTACTCTCAAATGGCCTTAATGTTAGAAAGTGGAAGGGAAGGTGTGATAGAAACATAAAGTATTGAGCTGTGGCCTTGACTTCAAGATAGCACCCCCTTCTATGTGACACAATAACTACAGATGACTGTGTTCCAAATTTGATCCCTTAATCTTAAATGGTTTTCAAGGTATAGAGCAGAAGGTAAGGTGCGATGGAAATGGAAAATACTGAGCTGTGGCCTCGATCTAGAAGATAGCACCCCCAAAATGGATTGCAATACACCTTCTAGTGGTGATGTACATACATAAGTATTATATGTCTCATTTTTTACTCATATGTCTCATTTTTTACTCAGAGTGGAAGGAAAAATGTAACAAAAAGAAAAATATCTAGCAGTGACCATGAAGATATGAACCCCAATGTAGTATTTGGCAAATCTTTGGTGATGATTTACAAGTGTGCAAAGTTTCATTCTCTAATCTCAAATTTTTTTTAAGGTATAGAGCAAAATTGAAGATGTTTTGTGAAAGTAAAGTACTGAGCAGTGACCTTGATCTTGATGGTAGGTACCCGAAACACCTTCTAGTGATGATGTTTATGTATGCTAAGTTTTATCCCCTAATCTTAAATGGCTTTTAAAACTAGAGATTCGAAGGGAAAATGTGATGAAAATGTAAAATAGTGACCTTTACCTTCAAGATAGCATACTTAATGTGGTATGCAAAATACCCTCTAATGATGACTTATAAGTTTGCAAACTATTATTTTAATTCACAAACAGCTTGAAAGATATAGAGCGGAAACAAAAGTATGACAGATGGATGAAAATGCAGATACTATGTCCCCCACTTTTCTTCAAAAAGACTGGGAACAAAAAAGTATAAACTACTGTACCTGGGTTCCAATGAAGCAATGTAATGATACTGTCATCTCCTGACATATTGGCATTGGAATTATCAAATGTAATAAGTAATGGTCCTGGCAGTGACATATGGCCAACAGGAACCACAGTGAAAACTGTGTAAATCTCCTTTAGTCTGAAATTAGGGAAGAAAGAGTAATATGAGCATAATGGAAAAGGTGTAAATAGTACATAAAGCAAATCAATCTAATTGCAAAGAAATGGGATTGTTATTTTGCTGTTACATTTCATGGAAATGTTTTTAAACAGTCCCAGAATCCATTTACATCTGTCTAATGTATAGGTATGAAAGAAGATTTTAGTAAACTTATATTTCCACTTAAGCCTTCAAATACTTTTCTTGCTGAAACATATATAAAGAAAAAGATTAGATTTGTTTTA
Source organism: Margaritifera margaritifera (assembly GCA_029931535.1). Classification (NCBI taxonomy): domain Eukaryota; kingdom Metazoa; phylum Mollusca; class Bivalvia; order Unionida; family Margaritiferidae; genus Margaritifera; species Margaritifera margaritifera. Next base: position 2,817,164 of record JAQPZY010001450.1, on the reverse strand, counting down.
AAATAAGAAAATCAATCTTAATCATACAGATTAATTTGCGTTATTCAGTAAAGTAAATCATTCTCAGGTATAATTACTTATGAGCATATATGAACTTAAGACACCATAACTAATGCCAGTAGTTTGTAGTAAATTTTAAAAAATGCATTATGACTATAGAGCAGTTTGATGCCCTTTTCTTGTGTTTAACTTACTCTCCCCCACATTCTTTGTTAAAAACATTCTTATACTATGTGATGCTGCATTAAATATGTATCCATAGTATCAAATGATGTCTTCTCCACTATTTTCAAATGAGACTTCATACTTTAGGATTCGTTTATCTGGTTTATCCAAGAGCATAATAGTCCAAAAGTTTCCATGAAATTTGATCAAATCAACAAGGACAAGACTATAAAGAGTTAACCAAAATTTCAAATGGAATGAGTTCATATTCTGCACTTACATTATATTGGTATACAGAAGTTATCAGAATGAGTCAAACATTAGATGAGAATAAGATATGTATGTATGTGGGTTTAAAGACACATCAACAGATTACAGGCTATAAGGTGCAAATTAAAAATAAAGTTCTAATAATGTAAATATAAAAAATTGCACAACTAAACTTTAAAAAGATAAAAGGTACAAATCATCAAATTTTCTAAAGTGTATATAATATAAAAGATGGTCAACATTCTTATATAAACTGCATTCCATCAGAAAGTCCAAGATTTTTTCTGGCAGTACATCATTATACCCTGATGTGTGCCAACGTTGAGAACAAATTCTGCCATATTATGGTAACTCAAGGTTTGAAAATGCTTCATAAATGACTATAACTGAACAAGATCCTGATTCTGATCACCCTTGCTAGACACTTACAATGAAATTTACACCTTTCATATTTACTATGGTATGGTACACATTCAGTAAAGGAAGATTATCAAGGTCATGAACAGGTCTTTTGTTGCAATGCACCAAAATATGGCCTAGTGCTGATACATATTTATACTGCAGCAGAAATTATTTTTGTTCATAATGAAGTCAATCATATTTTTATAACATTATTTTGTTTTTGTTTAAGTTTTGATAAAATAATTTCTTTTTTATACTGTAATGTTGTATTATCCTTTTATGATTGGTTGCCTTTTAAAATGTCCAAGGTACCATGATGTGGTGTTTAACCATGCTTTCTGGAGTCAGCACTCATGCACTTTTCAGTTCTGGCTGAAACACTGCTGGGCAAAATGTTTGTTTTTAACCTTGTTAAATATATTGTGATTTTCCTAAAGACAAGACTGGTTTAATTTATATATCTAAACTGTGTGCTGGTCAAGAATGACTTAAGTCTTGCTTTATGAGAAAAAAAAGGGTACATACCTCCTTGCTAGCTTTCTTTCCACTAAATCCAAGGTGTCATTTGGGTTTACAATGTAGGGCACAAAGTCCATTGATGCATCAGATCTGTACTGAGTGGTTAAATCATTGTTTTTGAGAACAACTGTAATGAGGCTCTGTCCTGGATTAAGGCCTGAAAATCATTGGATAAAAAAGTTATATAAACAGGCTCTGACCTGGATCAAGGCCTGAAAATCATTGGATAAAAAAGTTGTATAAACAAGTGATATTGGAATACTGTTTCACTTGCCAACACCATTATCAACTTATGTGACTTTTGCTGAAAATTATATCTGCTGAATATCTAACCCGTAGCTGCACTACAATGTACTTGCATGACATTTCTTTCACAAGTTTTAATACAAAAATGTTAATACTGCTGTCGCGAATGACACTGTTGCTAAAATGAGAGAGATACCTTTGCCTTATCAAGTGCATGTACTGGCAAGACAGTAGCTGTTTTAACTGCTGTATTTTTTATGGAACTGGAATAATAATCGTTTATTGGTATTTCATGTTTCTTTTAAATGGGTTTGGAAAAGCTGACACATGTATTTAGTTATACAATGCATGTAAATATTTAGTAGTTGATGATTTAAGCTCAATGTCAAGAAAAAAATACATATTGATTATCACTAACCAAAAGTCACCGATTACTTGGCAAGAGAAATCATGTAAATTATACTATTCCAAGGTAATTATTTGAAATGATCTGTGTGGTCTACAGTCTGTATTTTAATCTTTCGAAGTCATAGTTAATGCTGCTAATTAACATACAGAACTTACAAAGCAGTGGCAATGAGCAGATGGGTGACAGTATTCTATATTTAAGTCCATAAATTATTGCATAACTAACCTGAAGGTGATTGAATGTCTATCACATCCAAAGAACGTCTGTACTTTTTAGCTCTACTAGCATCAAGTTTTACATCTATAGGACTTCCATCAGTAGAAGTTGCTACCTTCATATTGGGTGTCTGAACCACAACTGATCCAAGGAATTTATTTTTACAAAGCATTGCCTCATTGCAGAGTCGCATGGTGATAAACATAGTGCGCCCGGGTTCCATGTGGAAAACATTTTCTTCATCTGTCTTGTATTTAGTGTCATTGAAATCATTTCCCAGGGGTTTCAATTCTGACAGTCTCCGCACAGAAATACCACCAATTGTCAAGTTACCTCCCTTGATTGCAACAGTTCCAGAAACATTCAGTCCAACCCATGTGCAAGGGAAAATGTCATCTGTTACATCACTGGAGCTTCCAACACAGTAATCTATAAGACAAAGTTTAAAATTCTCACTGAATTATAAACATAATGTGCTGTTAAAGTTGTCGTCATTAATTAGGTACTTATGGTAATTCTCTAATGAGCTGCAGCCTACAGTGGTGTGTCCTTGGGCAAGGCACTTTACTCTGCTTGCCTTGACATAATATGACCTTCAAGTTTTGATGTGCCATAAACACCAAAATTAAACCAAACCTCATTTACTCTTACTAATATACCAGCAATTTAGATAATGTTTTCATGAAAATTAGCAAGATATTCCTTCCAAATATTATGTGTGAGGCTAAAACTCTATAAATATTTGACCAAGTTATTGCTCTGAAATTCATCAACCATAACTGCAAATGTAATTTGAAGGACCAACCCACCCACTGAACTGTATCAAAATAATGAGAGTCATAATGTCTTACTGGTAGGTGAATTTGTAAAGAAAAAAATTGCATTAAATTCATACAGCACTTCGACATTCTGATTATGTCTTTGGCTGTAAAAGAATATTAATGCTACCTTTTGTAAGTGAATTAAATACGTATTTTAGCACCTGTAAATGTCACAAACATCGGTAAATGTCACAGATATCACATTTAATGGTGCTCGCATGGAAAGTTGCAGGTAAATGTCACAATGTGACATTTGCCAGTGACTGTGAAAGATGTATTGCCAGTAAATAGAACAATTTGTGATGTTTACTGTTGTTGTGACATTTACTGGTGAGCTAGTACAGCTTCAATGGCAAATGTCATATTTGTTTCAGATAAACATTGTGATTTTGTATAAGGGGTTTGTGATCATATCAGCTCCTTCATCGAGATATTACAATTGATTGCTTCCCTTGTCTGTCCATCTGTTTTGCTTTGCTTTTTACTGTGTGTGTCTGTGCATCCAGCAGTCCACCTTTTTTCTCTTATATGATATTTCACAACGATGATTATTATATATCTTTTTCTATCTACCTACATCAATCCACCCATCTATCTCTCTATCTGTCTGTCTATGAATAAGAGACATTTTCCAGAATTGTATTAAGTATGCAAGTAGTGTATAATGGCCCATAAAGTTCTATTTATGACTATACTCACAAAATTATTGTATGTTTTTAAGAAATAGGCAAAATTAATAATAAATATCAATGCTAATTTTTTTTAGTGAATTAAATAGGTATGATAAATATGTAAATTTTTAACAAAATAGCTGCCTTATTTGATACAATTATTACAGCCATAAATATATTGTTATGTATGATGTTTATATAATATTATAAATATTTTAGGAAATTATAAATGTTTCTTCACTTTAATATTTGCTTAAATCTTTATGTTTATCAGGAAAAACATGTTTAACTAGTGTCCTTGAATTAGGTTGTTTTGATCAATATGTTTTCTCAATTTGAAGGTCAAGGTTGAATTTTGTTTACAAGTAAAATTCCATTAAGATGACACATGTTCTAGAACATTCTGTCATGTGACCAATCTTTATATATGCCATGTTTGGTGGACATTTATTCAGTTTTGACATTACCATCAGTCTTGTAAAGAGCTATTACAGTTGTGAAAATTCATTCCAAATTCTAAGAGAGGAATTATTTTAAATATTCATTGGATTATAACAGTGCTCATAAACTTTTGGATTTTGGATTTTTAATTGATGATTTTGGAATTTATGTGAACTTATTCAGAGATTTTGGAATACTACATTTTGACATCAGCACATCAAGATTTCTAGTACATCAGGACTTTGGAGACCATTAGCACATCATAACATTCAAGGACACAGCCGTGAATTCGGAACATTCTATATTTAGGACTTGTGATTAGAACAATCATTCTTATTGGATTATTAGGATTTCAAAACACATTACTGTAAGTGACTTTTTGATTTTTCATTTTAATTATCTAGTAATAAATTGCTTGTTGATTTTTAACTTGATTTGTTGGTTTCACTTTCTTTCTGTTACATTTTTCTTAGACCATAGAGTCGTAACAGAAATTGGGGGCTCGTCTTCTGGGATCTGAATTTCTTTAAAGCATATTAGAGATATTAAAGTTATTTTTGAAATTCATATTGATTTTGTCTCGGAACTTTTTTTTTGTCTTTGGCAAAGATTTTTAATAAAGAAATTTTTTGTGTGTGAAACCAACAAGCATTTACAATGGCATCTAATGTTCAGAATTTCATTTCAAAACCTACCCAAGAGGGGTTAGAGTGCATGAGAAAGGATGAGTTGCTCGAGCTTGCCAGAAAATACAGTCTATCTGAGGCAAAAGTATCATTGACAAAACCGGAGATAAAGATTATTTTAATTCGGTATTTAGTAGGAAACGGAATTTTTGAAAATAGTGCTTTAAGTTTGAAGAGAAAGCCTGTATCTGGTTCTGACAGGAAATTAAGGGAATTAGAGTTAAAGAACCAGATGGATTTAGAGTTGGCAAAGCTTCAGATTCAGAGAGAGAGAGAGAGAAAGAAGAGAGGCAGATACAGATGGAGAGAGAGAAAGAAGAGAGGCAGATGGAGAGAGAGAAAGAAGAGAGGCAGATGGAGAGAGAGAGAGAGAGAAAGAAGATAGACAAATACAAATGCAGATCCAGATGCAAAGAGAAGAAAGGGAAATGCAATTTAAGTTAAGAGAATTAGAACTGGCAAACAGAGCACACTCCACTCCTTTAAACACAAGTTCAGGTTTTGATGTTACTAGATATATTAGGTTAGTACCCCCTTTTCAGGAAAAAGAAGTAGATAAATACTTTCTTCATTTCAAGAAAATAGCTGAAAACTTGAAATGGCCCAGAGAGCATTGGACTTTGTTATTACAAAGTGTACTTATTGGCAAAGCTCGTGAAGTCTACACTTCACTGTCAGTACAACAAAGCACTGATTATGATGTGGTTAAGGAGTACATCTTGAAAGCTTATGAGTTGGTACCAGAGGCATATCGACAAAGGTTTAGGAATTGTAGAAAAGAAACTGGACAAACTCATGTTGAATTTGCAAGGGATAAAGAACAACTATTTGATAGGTGGTGCTCAGCCAAGAAAGTTGATCAAGGTTATGATAACCTCAGACAGCTCGTATTAATTGAAGAGTTCAAGAGGTGCATCCATAGTGATGTTAAAACCTATCTTGATGAGCAGAATGTGGAAACTTTGGAAAATGCTGCTCGTATGGCTGATGATTATTCCTTGACTCACAAAATTTCATTTGGCAATAAGTCGTCCTCTCAGCAGTTTTCTGGTAAAAAACCATTTCAATCTCATTCGAGTACTTCCAAATTTCACAACAGCACAACTGTTAGGAATCAAACATCTGATAGGACTGATCAGAAATCCTTATCTCTTCCTACGTGTACTTATTGTAAAATAAAAGGGCACGTTATTTCTGATTGCTTCAAGTTGAAAAATAAGCAACAGAGTAAAGACAGAGCTTTTCCAAATGCTCTTATTTCTACGAGGTCAAGGTCACGGTCTTGTATTGAAAGCAATACATTTGTTGGGTCAAACAAACCCCAGTCTGATTCTATTTTGGAGGCTTATGAACCATTCATGTCAGAAGGTTCTATATCACTTATTGGTGATTCTGCCAAGCCTATCCCAATTAAAATATTAAGGGACACTGGAGCTTCTCAGAGTCTTTTATTATCAGGTACTTTGCCTTTGTCTGAGGAGTCTTCTTCAAGTGAAAGTGTTCTTGTTCAGGGAACAGAGTGCGGCTTTGTAAATGTTCCTCTCCATTGTGTAAATTTGGCATCAGACTTAGTTTCTGGACCTGTGACTGTTGGGGCAGTGACTTCTTTACCCATAGAGGGTGTTCATTTATTACTAGGCAATGACCTAGCTGGAGATAAGGTTGTGGTTAATCCACTTGTAACTGACAAGCCTTGTTTGGATCAGAAAGTTGATCCTGTCGAAACTGAAATCCCTGATTTGTACCCTGCTTGTGCAGTTACTAGAGCTATGGCAAAAAGAGCTCTTGAGAGTGATGTTGATCAGGATATTATTCCTTTAGCTGACACATGTATTGGTCAGTCTTTTGATGAGGTCACTTTTTCCTCAGGTATTGATCAATCAAATGGTATTGATCACAGTGATCCTCTTTTGGCAACTCATTCTCTTTGTTCTAATCAGGATGACAAACGACAATCCCTTGTCGTTGAACAGGAGCAAGATCCCGAGATATCTTGTTTGTTTCAGAGGGCTATTAGTGAAACTGAAGCCACACAAGTTCCAGTGTGTTACTTTGTGAAAAATGGGGTCCTTATGAGGAAATGGAGACCACCTGATGTACCCGCTGGTGATGAGTGGTCAGTGAGCTATCAAATTGTTGTTCCTAAGTCATATCGACAGGAAATTCTTAACTTAGCCCATGAAACTCCTTTGGCTGGTCATTTAGGAGTCCGTAAGACATATCACAGGATCTTGAATCATTTTTATTGGCCGAAACTCAAAAGTGATGTTTCTAAATACTGCAGATCTTGTCACACTTGTCAAATGGTAGGAAAACCCAATCAGAAGATACCTAAGGCTCATCTGCAACCTATTCCTGCATTTGATGAACCATTTAGTAGAATAATAGTAGACTGTGTTGGTCCTTTACCTAAAACCAAGTCAGGCAACCAATACTTGTTGACCATCATGTGTGCATCTACAAGATTTCCAGAGGCAATTCCTCTGAGAAATATAAAAACTAAAACTATTGTGAAAGCTTTGGTGAAGTTTTTTACACTTGTTGGCCTTCCCAAATCTGTCCAGTCAGATCAAGGGTCAAATTTTATGTCTGGAATTTTCCAACAAGTTATGCATGAACTAGGCATCCAACAGTTTAAATCTTCTGCCTATCACCCTGAAAGTCAAGGTGCTTTGGAAAGATTTCATCAAACTTTGAAGAATATGATTCGATCATATTGCTTTGATACAGAAAAGGATTGGGATGAGGGTGTTCATTTGTTGTTGTTTGCTGTTAGGGAATCAGTTCAAGAGTCGTTGGGTTTTAGTCCCTTTGAACTAGTTTTTGGTCATACTGTCCGAGGACCATTGAAATTATTGAAAGAGAAACTTCTTTCAAATGAAGATTCAAAGATTAATCTTCTTGATTATGTTTCTGATTTCAAATACAAGTTGTCAAAGGCCTGTGAAGTAGCAAGAACTAATCTTCACACTACCCAGTCAAAAATGAAATTAAGATATGACAGAAATTCACAGGAAAGGAGTTTTAAACCTGGTGACAAAGTTCTGGCTCTCTTTCCCATACCTCAGAATCCTCTTCAGGCTAAATTTTATGGTCCTTATACCGTTGAAAAGAAAGTAAATGACTTAAATTATATCATTAACACTCCTGGGAGACGGAAACAGAAACAACTTTGTCATATAAATATGTTAAAGGAATATTTTAACAGAGATAGCCCAGCTAATTATTCTGTTAATTTAGTTGTACCTGTCCCACACAGTGAAGATATCAACGATGGAGTACGATCAGACTATAGTGACTCTGGTATAACCAATCTTCGGAATTCAGAAATATTGAACAACCTAGACCAGAAACTTTCACATCTACAACAACAGGAAAGAAATGAACTAAAACAGCTATTACATGACTATGAGCACTTGTTTCCTGATGTTCCAACACGAACAAGTAAAATTTATCATGACGTTGACATTGTAGATTCTGCGCCTGTGAAACAGCATCCTTATAGGATGAATCCTCTCAAACAGAACTATCTGAAGAAAGAAATTCAGTATCTACTGGAGAATGATTTCATAGAACCAAGTAAAAGTAACTGGAGTTCACCATGTATTCTTGTTCCCAAGCCAGATAATACATTCCGTATGTGTACTGACTATAGAAAAGTCAACAGTGTCACCAAAACTGATTCATTTCCAATCCCAAGAATGGACGATTGCATTGATAAAATTGGAAATGCGGAATATGTCACCAAGTTTGACCTTTTAAAAGGATTCTGGCAAATTCCATTGACGGAAAGGGCAAAAGAAATTTCAACATTTGTAACTCCAGATGGACTTTATCAATATAAAGTCATGCCGTTTGGAATGAAAAATTCGCCTGCAACGTTTCAACGTCTGATGAACATGATAACATTTGGTCTTGATAATTGTGACGCTTATATTGATGATGTCATTATCTACAACAACACCTGGGAAGATCATTTGGAAACCATTCGAAAATTCTTTGATCGACTCAGCGATGCGAATCTGACAATTAATTTGAGCAAAAGTGAGTTTTGCCATGCTTGTGTCACATTTTTAGGACATATTGTGGGACAAGGTCAAGTTAAACCTATAGAAGCTAAGGTCAAAGCTATCTCTGAATTTCAAGTTCCAATTTGTAAAAAGCAACTGATGCAATTTCTAGGTATGGCTGGATATTATCGGAAATTTTGTTCCAATTTTTCCAAAATTGCTGAACCTTTCACAAGTTTATTGAGTAAGAAAACCAAATTTCATTGGTCTGACAAGTGTCAGGAATCTTTTGACAAGTTAAAGGCCATGCTTAAGAATGCACCAGTTCTTTCTGCACCAAATTTTAGCCAATCATTTAAATTATCTGTTGATGCAAGTGATGTAGGGGTTGGTGGAGTATTGATTCAGGAAGACAAAAGTGGTGTGGATCACCCTGTGTGTTATTTTTCTAAAAAACTAAACAAGCACCAGAAAAATTATTCCACAATTGAGAAGGAATGATTGGCTTTACAGCATTTTGAAGTGTATGTCACCTCAGCTCTTTCTCCAATTATTGTGTACAGTGATCACAATCCCCTTACTTTCATCAACAAAATGAAAGATAAAAATCGGAGATTGTTGAGATGGAGTTTGTTATTGCAGGAATATAACATTGACATTAAACACATCAGGGGAAAAGACAATGTGATTGCAGATGCACTCTCACGTGCCTAGAAATGTAATATTGCTTGATGTAATTAAGTCCAGTATCATAAAACATGTTCTTATGTAATTTTGGTTATTGTAGTATTAGATGTATATTCAAAAGAAAGCTTTATTATATAAATCTTTCTTTTTCTTTATGAGGGGAGGTGTTATGTATGATGTTTATATAATATTATAAATATTTTAGGAAATTATAAATGTTTCTTCACTTTAATATTTGCTTAAATCTTTATGTTTATCAGGAAAAACATGTTTAACTAGTGTCCTTGAATTAGGTTGTTTTGATCAATATGTTTTCTCAATTTGAAGGTCAAGGTTGAATTTTGTTTACAAGTAAAATTCCATTAAGATGACACATGTTCTAGAACATTCTGTCATGTGACCAATCTTTATATATGCCATGTTTGGTGGACATTTATTCAGTTTTGACATTACCATCAGTCTTGTAAAGAGCTATTACAGTTGTGAAAATTCATTCCAAATTCTAAGAGAGGAATTATTTTAAATATTCATTGGATTATAACAGTGCTCATAAACTTTTGGATTTTGGATTTTTAATTGATGATTTTGGAATTTATGTGAACTTATTCAGAGATTTTGGAATACTTCATTTTGACATCAGCACATCAAGATTTCTAGTACATCAGGACTTTGGAGACCATTAGCACATCATAACATTCAAGGACACAGCCGTGAATTCGGAACATTCTATATTTAGGACTTGTGATTAGAACAATCATTCTTATTGGATTATTAGGATTTCAAAACACATTACTGTAAGTGACTTTTTGATTTTTCATTTTAATTATCTAGTAATAAATTGCTTGTTGATTTTTTACTTGATTTGTTGGTTTCACTTTCTTTCTGTTACATTTTTCTTAGACCATAGAGTCGTAACAATATATAAAAAAATAATTCTCCTTGATTGAAAGGAAAAACAATATATCCTATTATTTCCTTTATATTACTTACAATTTGCTAGTTACTGAATGGAAGACATAGATATTTACTAAGTTTTAATAATAAAAAATCAAGTTTTGCTTATGGTGACGATGATGATTATGATGACGATACTTTATAATTAGATTAATTTCAAACTTGTGCAATTAATGCACCTGCACCTATTATCAGACTGAAAATGCTCTGAACATAATCTTGTATATTCTTTACATTTTGACATCTCTGTAATTTGTACTTTCCACTTCAGAAAAATTGCTCAGCTAAAAAGGTTAGAAAACTATAAAGTTGAATACAGTAATATTTCTGCTGAAAATAAGGATAAGTTCCAAAGCCTATTTATTTTACTATGGTACATATAATTGCTCAGGTAACAAAACTTAGAAAACTAAAGGTTGAACACAGTAATACTGTTTTAAAATGAGGATTAGTTCCAAAGTCTATGAATTATTAGTACATATAACTGATACCTACCATATCTGGTAACTGAAGGATCAGGGCTGACTTGCCATGAACCACCAATTGTGGTTGGGTCACTTGTTGTCATGGCATCTTTGGGTTCAACTGGATGATCAAATTGTTTGGCCCCCTCAATACTAGCATTAACATTCTCAACATCTGGAGGTTCTAGTAGCACCGTGACACCTGAAATATGGATATTTGTATTAGTCTGATGCATGATAATCCTATATCTGAAATATTGCTAATTTTCAAATGAAACACTCATTAAAGACATGAGATGCATCGACCTTCTTAAAGTTTACATGAAGGTGTTTATCCTGTCAGTTAAAAAATTAAACTCTCCACGGCTAGTGCATCAATCATTTTACTCCCACTAGTTATGGAGCCATGGTCAATAGCTGATGAAGCTGGGTGGAGTTTCAACCTTCTCACTATCACAGAACAATGTGATGTATGTGCTTGCTAGCAGATGACTGACACAGGCTATTGGTCAAAACATTGAGAAACATTCAAATGCACCGAAGTTCAAGTCCTAAACTTAACAGTCGTGAGATTTATTTGTAAACAAATGCAATCATCATATGCATAATATTTTCTTCCAGTTGAATGGACTTTTAGTCCCAGAGTGTGGGTGACTCTACTTGGTTTACATAGCATATATTAATGCAATTGGTATTTTATCAGATACCAAATAACTCCATATACATACACAAGTAAATGATTGAGCTTGAATATGGACTATAAATATATCAAATTAAAGTATTATTGTAGAAAAGAACAAGCAGATTTCCACCATACTATGTTTGTAATCTGAGACAGAGGTGTGGTTTTTATAATATAACACATTCACAATCGCTTAAAATACAATGAAATTGAAGAGATATTATTTTAATGCACTTCCCTCTGTCTCTGAATAGTATTAAATTTGTAAGAAGCAGTTATATAAAGGACATTGACCAGTAATGCTCCAACTGATAATGACAGTTGGGGACAACAGTTGTTCCTCTACGTGAGCAAAACAATCTGCCTCCATTCCAATATTTACTACAATGTATGTGTGCAATTTTAAATTCAGCTGAGGTTGGTGGTAATCTACACTAACATAGAAAATAACAACAACAAGAAACAAACAAATACAACCAAATGAACAAGCAAATTTGAGCAAGAGCTGAACTTTAATCTTATATGATACAGGTTACTTTTTTAAACAATGTCTCGGACAATCAGTAAAGTTTCAAAATTTGAAGAATATTTTGTTCCTGCATTAAACTACATGTCCTTTGCGTGTTACATTGTGATCCTTTAATATAAATTCCACTATGTTGTAACTTTGGACAATACACATTTTGACCTTTCACATAGGCAATGATATGAGCACACAGTGATATGGAAGCTCAGGGGTAGATTTAGCAGGAATTTAGAGTGGGTGGGGTTAATCATACTAATCTATTAAACATAGTCATGTTTCCAATGAGGAACAAAGCAAAATTGCCATTTTTACCAAAATGAACCACCTGTTCTCAAAATTGAACCCCTGTAGAAATAAATCATGGATCCAGCCATATTGCTGATCATGTGGGAAAGGAAATTGTGAAAATGGGAGGACATGCTACTCTTGATTGTTCAGTGTTGTCAGTATGGTGTATATAGACTGACAGGTGTTGGTGTACATTTGCAATGAATATCTAAAGAGAATGATATATCTGCCCATCTGCTGTCATTAATGGGTGCTTGATTGCAAAGTTAATACTATTTCAATGAACTATAACATAAGAAGTATAATAATAGTATATATACACATCCTCCCACCCCCACAACTGCTTTGACAGTTGTGCAACCTGCAAACCTTACTAAGGCCTTTACATCAAAAGATTTGAAGTCTATCTCAAATGGAAAGTGGATATTAGATCGCTAAGAAAATCCAGGTTTCCCAACTCAAATGAAAAATAACAATAGAATCATCTCTAATACAAAAAAGACATAGCTGAACATCTAAAGAGCCATTTCTGTAATTGTGCCGAAGACATAAAAATAAATGACCCAACACCAAAGTATGTAAAATTGGATGAATTTGTTGGCTAAAAACTTCAGAGCAACCTAAAAATAAACTTGATATAACTGAAATAACTAATGAAGATGTATTGCAGTATCTAAAAAGACCTTAAAATTAAAAAAGGCACTGGAAGAGATTGTAAAGGCTCTAAGCAGTTTAAATTAAGTATCAATATAAGTTACAATTCAACAGTGCACATTATAAACTTAAGCTTAAAGTGTAATCATTTCCTTATGCCTTAAGGATGGCAAGAATAAAACCATTACATAAAGACAATGAGAAAATACTTCCAGAAAATTACATATTCATTTTGATCTTAACCACTATTTCCAAAATTACTGGGCAATATGTAGCAAAACAAATCAATACAATGGCAGGTACATGTCTTCTCATTAGTCACTTAAAATATTTTTCAAAACCAAATACTCAACTGGAGTGAGATCTTAGGCAACAAAAGCAATTGCCTTTGTAATTACAAATGTCTTCATATTAGGATAATATTTAGCCTTGCAGTTTTAATTAATTATCTACAGCAAATATCAGATATATACAGTATGCACAAAACATACATTGAATAAAATCGCTGCTACTACCACTTCCACATCTGTTGCTGCAGCTATCTTTATTATTATTATTATTATTATTATTATTATTATTACCATTAGTTGTTGTCATTATTATTATTATTATTATTATTAATACCAAAAAGGTAATGATTTATGTGGGACCTAATTTATGGGTATATAAATATTGTATATGGTATGTCATCTGCATCCAATTATTTATTGTATATTAGGTCAGTGGTTGGAACTTGTCTTCATTGCAACTTCGCTTGTATCTTTTTTAGAGTTTGATTCTAAAGATTTTACTTTTTCTTTCCTAATCTTCTATTTTTTCCTTGAATTTGAAAATCAGCCAAACGTTATTTTTTGCCAGAAATCTAACTTTAATTCTAATTTTGTTTCTTTTGCCAGAAATATACACTAATTTTTCATGTTTCTGTAAACCAATTTTCCTTATAAAACAAAGATCATGGACGAGTGTTTCTTTAAGGACATATTTAAGTGCCAGCTAGATTCCCACAACATGACTGATGCAAGTGAAGAATGAATTAGAAATATTCTTAAGATGCAGCAAGATCTTTGGTGATGCCATATATAATCAGCTTGAAGGTAAATTGTCTTCACATCGTGCTTTCACAATTTAGTGCCACAGAATATGTGTGTCCACATACAGCGTTGGGGGGTTGTATTGGAGACTAAAAAAGTGCGTTTTGAGTAATTTGAGAATGGTTAGAACCTACCGTAACTCTGAAATGTCTATCTTTAATAAAGTTGGATATAAAGATAGGTAGATGGACCCTTGCACCTTGATTAAACATTACATTCATCATACCTTACTTCCATGTGGTGTCATAAACTTTCTAGAAGTAAAACAAGATGGCTACTATATGTTCTTTCTTCATGAAAGTTTCTCTGATCAATATTGTAAGCCTGATTAGATGGTCAAATGTGCTTTTGTGGCATTTGAATCCTATGAAGTCTGATTATAGTTTGTTGGATTCATGATAAAAGAGGAGTTTACCTTTTATCATTTGTTTGATTGTTTTTTTTTGCAAATACAGCTTATAAGTTCTATGGGACAATAGTTGGAAGGGTCAGTATGGTCATTTCCACATTTGGGTACTGGTATCACTGTTGTTTCTCAACAAAAAAGTGAGTAATCACTAGCTGTCAAAATTTTATTAAAAATGTTTACTAGTGTATTAAGAACTGTATTTGGTGTTTCAGAAGTTGATAGTGGATATCATCTGGCTATTGCTGAAGTACCATTGGTTTGATCAAGAGAGTCTTGTAGATTCCTGAGAGTGAAGGGTTTATTATAATATTCAGAGGTAGCAGAATTATTTAAAGGAACTGTTTCTTTGAGTTTTCTTTGTTTATCATATGTCAGTCTTCAAAATGGTTCTCTGGTGAAGAATATTTGCAGAATGTTTTGGCCAATGTGTTCCAAATTTCTGGTGGGGTAGTGACAAATTTATCAGATTTCTTTAGGTGACTCAACCAGCTTTTTATATTTTTACCAATTATTGTCAATATCATATTCCATACTGATTTAATAGTAAATCAAGAATTTAACTTAGAGACACAGGATCTCCATGTTTTCCTCTTCATCTAATGTTGACCATAATAAGTCAGGAAATATATGGACACTGAAGCTGTGATTCAAAAAGCTACTAAAGCTTGGCATGACCAAGAGATAAATCAAACCCAGCTCTTATGACCACCTATCTAGTCTGAAGTTGAGCATGTATATCTGTCTAGGGCTTAATGATACACAATACTAGCTATATAATGCTAAGCAAACTTTAATTTCTAAAAATGCAATGATAAAGAAATGTGTGAAAACCTCAGGAAGATAAACCATTCCAAAAAATGCAAACATGTAGTACTGCAAGAGAAAAGATAAAACAAAGGTAAAGATGGTAAAGTCCTCTACAAGGTATAGAAAATAAAAACTATCATAAAAAAAAAATAGAATCCTTAATATATAGGGTCAAAACATGTTATATAAACTGCAATCCTGCCAAAGTCAAGCGATTTCTCTGGTGGTACATCCTCATAAAATTTCCTAATTGAGTTCACATTATCTATATATCTACATATATATATATATATATATATGTATATATATATATATATATATATATATATATATATATATATATATATATATATATATATCACAGGGTAGAAATGGATACACTCAACAAGAATGTGTTCAACTATCAGTGGACACTGTCCAGATATGCACCCTGGTCAAGATTCAATGTTAAGGTGGTATTTGTGTCAGACACATGATCAGCACAATACCACATCATCTCTATGATTAGTTATATATTAGGGGTGCCACTCTCCAATGATGGGTCTGATATTCTGAACGTTATTTGTAAATTTTTAATTCCACATCTTTTGCCAAATTTATAGAACATGCCAATTTATATAGTACTTGCAGCCAATAAATAGAATTTTCCATTGACTGCAGGACAGCTTTGACTATGCTTTGAAGTGTCAACAACATGGCCTCTCCTCTGCTCAACTACCAAGGCTCTCTTCTCCACTGACACAAAACACAACCCGTGGCAAACAGGCTCATTAGTCTTCTATTACAATATGCAGGTAGATGCATAAAACCTACTCTACATTCATGAGCCTGCAGGATATTGGAAAGAGGGAAGTTGTGCAACTATAACCACATATGAACACAACAGATTTGGACAGGATCACAGTCCCCGAGTTTTCTTCAGAAAGGGTGTACAGAACTATTAGTTACACCAAAGTGATTTGGCTTTTCCATGTTGTAACCATACTAATATTTTTTTTCTCCATTACCCAAACTCCTAATAATATGATATTCTTTATCGTCTCCAAAGAGATCTGACAATTTAGTCTGTTTTGTATATACATGTACAAACTGGGCATAATGAGGTCAAATATTTATGTCTTGTAATCAATTTGTTGTTCCTCACTATGAAGAACATGCTGTAATATTTTGCTGTTTATATTCATACATAATGAGTACTATATACCACCTATATTTTGGCAATGTTGGTGAAAAATGCTAATAGCACCGAAATCAAACAACATGAATAATGTTAACATATAACTGTCTTACTAACTTTCATAAGGCTATCACAAAAATGAATCCCCACCAGTAGTGTTATATTATGTGATACACAATATGGTTAATAATGTAAATAATATGTTAATATATATATCCATATAACTAACTTTTTGGCCTAGGATAATACTAAAAGTAATTATTACCAATATAGTACAATCTGGATAACAAGCATACAAACTTATTTTTTATATTGTTGTTATTTGTCCTTTGAATTTCTGAATATGACCATAACATTGCTAACTGGTTTGATTCTGTAAGCAAGTTGATTGCTGACCAGGCCAATTTGTGATCTGAACTGTCTGTGGCACACTGGACAGAAGATGCCACTTGGGGTTGCTTGACCAACAGGACATGCTGCAGTTCTGAGATTCGTACCACTCGTGCTTCTACACTGCCTCTGCAATTCTCCTCAGCTCATAGTCTGTATCTCTAGTATGGATGAGAGTGCACCAGGCAGACCAATCCTGTGCAAGATCATCCCAAGACTCTAAGTCAATGTAGAAGTGTTTCAAAGGATGACTTGAGGGAGTCTTTGAAGCGTTTCTTGACTTCCCTGAGATTGCTTTCCCTCCTTCAGATCACCCTAGAGGATCTTATTTGACACAATGGTGATGTGGCCTGCAAATTTCATCTGTGATTTCATTAGCAGAGTGTGGATGCTTGGAATGCCTACCC
Organism: Margaritifera margaritifera; assembly: GCA_029931535.1. NCBI lineage: Eukaryota > Metazoa > Mollusca > Bivalvia > Unionida > Margaritiferidae > Margaritifera > Margaritifera margaritifera. The sequence continues at coordinate 2,799,772 of JAQPZY010001450.1, read as the reverse complement.
ATGTAAGAACCTCAGTGTCCTCAGGCAGACCATGTGAAAATGGTTCAGCTTCTTGGCATGGTGTATGTACACTATCCAGGTTTTGCATGCATACAGCAGGGTTGGCAACATGATGATTTTGTAGACCTTCAGTTCTGTTTGCAGCCTGATGCCTCTGCACTCCCACACATTTGTGTGTAGTCTGCCAAAGGCCACACTTGCTTGGGCAATTCTGACATTGGTTTCAACATCGATGTGGACTGCTTGTGACAGTGTATTGCTGAGGTAAGTGAACTTGTCCACTGCCTGGAGGGTTTGGCCATTCACTGTGATGGTAGACTCTATGTAAGACTTTCCTGGTTCAGGTTGGTATATCACCTGTCTTCTTGATATTGACTGTGAAACCAAAAATGTAACGAGTGGAAGAGAAGTGCTCCATACTCTGCTGCAGACTCAGATCTGGCATTCAGGGAACAATCACCAGCAAATAGGAGATCATGAACAGTCACTTTCTGTAGCTTGCCTGTAGTCTCCTGAGACTGAAGAGCTTGCCATCAGTCTGGTATGTAATGTCAATCCTAGTGTCATAGTCATGGAAGGCATCTGTAAGCACGACAGAGAACATCATATTGAAGAGGGTTGGGGCAACGTGCAGCCTTACTTGACTCCATTGGTGACTGAAAATGGTTCAGATGACTCACTGTCATCCATGATGCAAGTAAGCATGCCATCTTGATTATGATGAATTTCTCTGGGCAACCAAATTTTGCCATGATCTCCCAGAGGCCCCCATGACTAACTGTGTCAAAGGCTTTTGTCAGGTCAAGGAATGTTGTGTACAGGTTGGAGTTCTGTTTCTGGCATTTCTCCTGGAATTGAAGAGCTGCAAACACCATGTCTGCAGTTTTTTGTCCTTTCTTGAAGCTCCACTGACTCTCAGGCATAATTCTGGTGAAGATTTTGGTGGCTATTGACAGCAAGGAGATACACCGATGGTTGTTGCAGGATTGTCTGTTGCCTTTCAGCTTGTACAAGTGGACAATGGATGCATCCTTGTACTTCTGGGTTTTAGTTCCTTGAGTCCACATTGACTGGAAGAGTTCAGTCAGTTTCTGTGCTAAATGTGAGACTCCGGCTTTGTAGACTTCTGCTGGTATAGCATCCACTCTAAATGCTTTGCCATTTGGCAGCAGGTCAATTGCTTTGTCAGTTTCTATGAGCGCTGGAGGATCAGCAAGTAATATGTTGATTTCCACTTGGGGCAGTCGATCAATTGCCTCCTCACTGATAGATGATTGTTGATTGAGGATGTTGTTGAAGTGTTCTGACCATCTTTGTAGTATCTTTTGTTTGTCAGTGAGCAGTGTGGTGTTGTTAGCACTCAGTACTGGAGATATTCCTGATGACTGTGACCCATAGATTGTCTTCAAAGTATCTTAGAAGTTCTTCATGTCATTTCTGTTTGCATAGGACTGAATCTCCTCTGCCTTGCTGCTCAGCCACTAGTCTTGCAACTGTATGAGTTTGCATTCGACAGTCCTCTTGATGCTATTGAAGGATGCTTTCTAAGATAATGAAGTGCTGTCTTCTAAATAAGCCTACTGGATCCGATGTTTCTCATTCAGTAGTCTCCATATGGCAGCATCATTCTCATCAAACCAGTCCTGTTGTTTATGTGTGGTGGAACTGAGGATCTTGTATGCAGCTGAGTACAAAGAGTCTCTGAAAGAGGTCCAGTTCTTCTCAATGTTCTTGGAGTTTGCATCAATTGTTTCTAATTGGCTGCAGAGTTCTTCAACAAACCCCTGTTTCACATTCTCTTGTTTCAATTTGGAGACATTTAGCTTTGTGGGCGCTTTTTTGCCTTGTGGTCTGTCCAGCATTCTGCACTTCTCATGGCCTTCATCATTTGGACATCCTGCCTGTCTCTTTTCCTGACAATGACATAGTCAGTGAGATGCCAGTGCTTGAAGCACAGGCATATCTAAGACATCTTGTTGCAGTTTGGTAAGACTGCATTGGTGATTATGAGGTCATGTTCAACATATTTTCTCAGTAGGAGGAGTCCATTGTTGTTGCTGATGACACCTGGCCATGTCTGGTGATCTGTACCAACTCCTGCACTGAAGTCACCAAGGATGATGAGCTGGTCTGCCTTTGGTACTTCTGCAATAAGAGACTCCAGGTCTTAATAAATTTTGTCCTTATCTCATCTCATCTCATCATAGGCACTGATGATAGTTGCATGTCTTTTTCCAGATAGTGGGAGTCTCATTTGTATTAGTCTGTTATTCATGTCCTCTGGGAGATTTGTGAGCTTGTTGACTATCTGATTTGATGGCAAACCCAACACCAGCTTCACATCACTCTAGTTTACTTCAGCCACTCCAGAAAAAGACATAGCTGGTTCCTATTTGTGTGAGTTGTCCTTCCTCAGCGAGGCAAGTTTCACCCAGGTCCACCATCTGGATGTTGAATCTGGCCATTTCTCTACCAACAAGTGCTGTTCTTCTGGTCTATCTGCTGATGTACTGTCCATTAGTGTGTGCAGACTCCAGGTATCAATGGTGACTGGCATCATTTTTGTTTTCTTGTTAGATGTTCCACCACTAAAGTGGGATCTGAATCAGCTTTGGTATGCTGATCAGGGTGAGGTCAAGCAGGCAATGTTTTGGGCACCTTTTCTAGCTCCTTCTTCATGCCAAAGAGGTGAAGAGTGTGATTCTAAATAGGGCTGCTCAGTCACACAGGGGGCTGCCAAGTTCCACTGCTGTCTCAGTCCAGTGAAAAGCGACCCTATGCCCTGAGCCACCTGTGTGCAGGTATGCAGCTACAGCTCCCAGTGTATCCACACCTGCTGCTTTGCTGCTTGCCCATTGCCACAGGACTTGAAGGTATACGGTGGGGTGTGTGGGATGATGGCATGACTTGCATGTGAATTGGATTTAAGTGCGAGAAAGTTGCACAAAGTTACTCTCGCTCTCTCATCCAGGCCTGTCTGAATCCAGTGGCATTACAATGTCAAAACATCCTGAGACAAGTCCAGATGCAGCAGATGGCCATCAGGTCCTACTGCACTTGAGCTGATCCCTGTGCTGTCCACACAGCTCGTACCATCTGTCTTCACAGCTGGGGGATGATCATATCTGCTCAGCCACCTGATCCACCAAAATGGATTTTCAAGAGGAAGCCAGGTGTAGCTGTCCACTCTGGGTCAACAATTGCAGGTAGTACCGTCTATTATTATGGTAGCAGGCATAGCCTGACCTGACCCTGGTCACATTAGTGAAGGTCATATACACTTACTTTTGATCAATGCTTATTGACAGTGAAAAGTTGCATAATGAACTATTTGTGAAGTCTGAATATGTGTTAAAATCAACACCATTCAACAGCATAATGTACTACTAATGACTGAAAAAAGAATGACTGCAAGAATGAAATAACAGAAATAAAGTAATTAAAAAGCCATGTACATCATTTAACTGGGAATGGACTTCTGTTCAATTTACAAATTTGTCATCAAACTTGAAGAGCCTTATGCCTTTTTTGCTGTTTATGCTAATTTCCCCAGTGCACTTCTTATCTGGATTTTACAGAACACGCATTTGTGAAGACTGCCAAATGTCTAATAAAAAGGAGAGGAATGGTGAGTGACGTGCTCATGTAAATTAACCCCTGCCTCCCTCCACTACCCATGATGATGACGAGTCAAGAGAAGAAAGAAGCACAACATGCATATCTACTGATGATAAGCATAATATGTATCAAGTTTCAATGCAATTCACTACTAACTGCAAGAGTAGCTGCAGTCAAAAAATTCTGTCATACACTGCATTCAGTACCAAGTCAAGAAGAGCAAAACTCTTATAAAAAAGTAAGATTTATCAATATGGACATTATTTGATGATGACGATAATATGTACCAAGTTTCACAGATCCATAAAAACCTGAAATACAAGTTGAGTGTACAAGATTCTGTCTTAGCCTGCATTCAGCTGCAGAACATAAAGGGCAAACAACTCTAAAAAAAATTGCAATAGCAACATGATTTATTGATATGCACATCTTCCAATGATGATGATAATATGTACAAACTTTCATGGTGATTTAATGAAAACCATGAGATTAATTATGTTTGCAGGAGTCTGTCATAGACTACATCAGGCTCGATGTAAAAAAGGGAAATATCTCTAACAAGAGTGACAGGATCACCATGATTTGTTGACATGCATATTTTCTGATGAATGATCATAGCATTTTGCAAGATTGATGGTGATCCAGTGAAATCGGAGACTAGCTGTGCTCAGAAAGCTCGGCCTTACACTGCATTCAGCTGGAAGTCAAAATGGCCAATAACTCTTATAAAAGGTGCAGGAACACAGTGATTTGATGATCATCCTATTTACAAAGTTCCAGGGCAATCCATCAAAAACTGGGTCTTGTTGCACTAACGAGATTGTGACACACACTGCATTAAGCTACAAGACAACAAATCCATAACTCTAACATAAATTGAGCAATCAAAGTGATTTGTCTATATGTGCATCTTCAGGTGATGATTATAATATTTACCAAGTGTCAAGACAATCCATCTAAAACTGTGGAACTAGTTGTGCTAACAAGATTGCGACAAATTGCTATAAGACAAATTGGGCAATAACTCTAACAAAAGCTATACAAGTCAGGTGATTTGACAAAGTGAGCATATTCATGTAATGACCATAATATTTGCCTAGTACCATTGCAATCCATTAAAACTGTGGGACTAGTTACACTTACAAGATTGTGTGCCAGACCGAAGGACAAATGGATGGACATGATGATTAGTATGTACCCTGCCTCTACAGAGGGTATATAAAAAAAACTTTTATGCCATATTGGGCTTAATTTCTCCACAAAAAATTCAAAGCATTGACTTTTACTAAATCAAAAATGTACCTAACAAAACAAATATGATTTTATCACATATGAAATGAGAACATACCCTAATTTTTTAAAATAAATGCTTCAAAGCATTGAATTTGACTTAACATAAAGTTAAAGAAGAAAACAAATATGATTTTATCACATATGAAATGAGAACATACCCTTGGTATCATTCCATACAGTTGTGATGCCAGCTTGATTCCTGCATTTCACAGACACATAATATGTTGTATTATGCTCCAGAATTCCACTCATTTTGGAGTTTATCCCAGTTGGATTGATGCCTGTAGAGATGAATGACTGTATTTCAGTGCCTCCATGAGTGGTTCCTACTGCCCAGTGATATTCCTTTAATTATGAATTAAAATATGTCTGAAGAACAGTTTATCAATAGGAAATTATACAATAGTGTCTGTTCATTATCAAATAATCCAAGATGAAAGCTACTCAATACAAACTCGAACCCTTTCAAGTGATCTTCCTATATTCTTGTCTACCACATTTAATTATGCCAAACATAAAATAAAATCAATAAAAAGAAGTTCCTTGTGTACAAAATTACATCAACAACCCCTATGAAATAGATGTACAGTTATTGTGAAATGCAGATCATAATATTGACAGGTTAACCACACTTATATTCACAAGACATATAACCCAATGACAAGAGAACACAGATCCTACCCCAAATGGGATCAAACAATTTTAGACAATAAGTACTGCATATTAACGTGAGACAGAAGCATGGAAATACTTACCAGAAACAAGTATTCTCCTGGTGGTTAACATTTTTTTAAAACTGCAAAACTATTAAACAAATTTATATTTGTTTAAACTATTTTAAATCTGCCAAATATTTAAAACTTGTTAAAATGTATATCACATCTGTTAAAATAATGTATTTGCTGCTCTAAAAAATTGAGCAAACTCTGACTTCTGGCTGATGTAACACTATTCTGCTCACCACAGTAATTTTAAAGCTCGTAAAGGCATAATGTAGCTTCTTGACTGACTCATACACTTCCAAGTCGATTTGTCCCCAGCAAGATACAGTGCAGTTGCAGCCAGTGGACTTGGGTTTAGTCTCTGTATACATGTTATATGTTAGACCTTACTCTGCTTAGATGTTTTAGTAATACAAATATTGCTACCACTCTAAAACTTATTTACCTCAAATATTTGTATAAACTTTACAAACTGAGACAGAGAAAGAGAGGGGGTCAATAACTTAACATTTTGGACCTAAATTTAAGTGTAACTTCTATTAAAAACTGAACTGCACATATAACTTTAAAGCACAAAGTAGCTGCAACTGATAGAGCACGATTATACCAATGTTTATGGCAGTTTTAAAAACTGAAAATGATAGATGAGATTATCTGAGGTTTTTAATTCATTTCAATTATGATGCCTATGATAAAGTCCAATCTTGAATAAAAATTTAAAAAGATAAAATAAAATAAAAGACCTGTCTTTAAAATTATATTATTATCATTATTTTATAAAATTTAGTTGATTCTGTTTATTTTACATCGCAATGTTCATTGTAACATTTATGTCACCTTTGAAATCGATAGTTACCTGCCTTTCAACCCAATTTACATGCTCTGAAGTTCTTTCTAACTATTCAGCATAAATGACTTGCCATGGAAATATCTAATGTTGTCAACAGCATTTGTAAGTTGTTTATAGTATATATATATATATATATATATGTAAAGAATATAATAACACATAATTTATACAGAAGAGTATTTCAGTATATATCATAGACTTCTCACAGCAGATGTTGCCTTTAATATGGAAACAAAATATCTTTCCTCATTACAAAATGCGCATCTTTAAAATATATTGGTGCATTTTCAGCATAAAATTCAATGAATTCGTGGTTCAAATGCATGGATTAGGCCAAACACATTCTTGAGAAATCACCATTTCCAGAAAATGTACAGCTTTGATCTCTCTTCCAATTTGTAAAGTTTATGCGGATATTAGTGGCAAATCTAAATCTACTTTATCTTAGTTAATTTTGTAAATATATGGTAGAATAAATGGATTTATTATTAAATTAACAAAGCAGAGCAATGTCTACTAAGTGACATTTATACAGGGTCTAAACATAATCAAAATCTACTGGCTTCACCTATGCTAGATCTTGATGGGCAAATGTGTGAACTAGTAACAAAGTTAAAGTATTGATTTCACTGGCTTTGACATTCCCAATTGGCAAGGTTAATTGGCACAGAATGTGAATCTAAAGCTTGAGTAGTTGTGGGAAATTTAAGTAGAATGTAACATCCTACAATGATAGTACCATCCACAGATATCTGAGCTTTTATGACCACAGGATGACTTAACATAATTACTGAAATTACAAGAATCTATATAGGCCATCTATACAGTATTGTATGCATCCACAGGTAGTGGTCCGTCTAGTGGTTGCTCTAATCTTATTCACTAGAAATGTAGATTTAAAATGACTGCCAAACTTCAGAAATCAAAACATTGCATGAAAATTTAATGAAAAAATCTACCATAAGTTAGTTAAACATATGACTTGTATTTATTGGTATTCACTATAGTTTGCTTATTAAAGTTACCATCAACTAATGCAGAGATGGGAATATAAAAAGGACAGATGAATGGATATGAAAAATTCAAACCAATAGATCAAACTTCTGATTTTTCCATAGTTAGCATTTATCTTTTACATTTTTGGCATATCCAACCTTAACTAACCTCTATATCACTCTGGTTATCCTGACAGAGCCAGACAGACTTTATGGTGTCATTTGAACTCTGAAAGTGGGTGGGTGTAAACTCTCCCTGTCTGACATCAATGTACAGCATGACTTCAGGATCAAAGATAGGTGGAGTCAGATCAACATAAAACCCATTGGAAGATGCTGTTGCTGTGGCTCCAGATCCAAGTACAGCTCGTACTATGAAGGTAAAAGTTTGAACTAAACTAGAAATGTGTTTAAGAAACATGCCCTGGAGATAAAACAACTGTGCCTGAAAACTTATATAAATAGAAAACTTAAATGGGCATATGATCTATCAATGTACAGAGGGTTGGACCAAAGTAACACTATATAAGACCTTCAAAAACATTTTTGCCCCTGTTGTTATGGAAGCTACATGGTTGGTTTGAAAGCCACTACAAACTCAATTTTGGTAGAAAATGTTTTATAAACATTAGCCCCGTAATAATATAGATATCAAAATTAAATGTGCAACCAAGTTGGCATGGAAGCCAATCATCTGAAAGTCACAAATAACATTTAGTAGAAGATCTTACAAAGTTTAGTCAAAATTAGCTCAGACTTTATTTTAGACTGCCAGCCACTTGGTTGCTATGGACACCAAAAAGTTGCTGGAAAAGCCAAACAAAGCATAACACTGATAGAACATGTAATAATAATAATAATAATAATACTTTATTTATAGAGGGTGACTCATTTAGTCAAGGACTATTCTCCCTTGAGGCCCTCTTAAGAAAAGTATGACAATCTGCATCATACGAAAGATATTAGTAATAACTATTTATTTTAACTTGTCTTAAGTATTATAGATACCAAATTGTATTATAATCTATTAGTAACACATACATACTCATGATATCTGTTCTCAAATACTGTAATATTTTCTGCAGATTTTACATGCAGTGGAAGCTTGTTCCACAGAACTGTACCAGAGTATTGGAAGCTTTTCTTAAATTGCTTTGTTCTTGGTTTTGGTGGATGAAGGTTTCCATATGATGTTGACCTCAACTGGTAATGTGTTGAAATAGACCTGAATAAATCCTGAAGATGTTTCTAAGGAACCTACAATGTTTTATCAAAACTGGCTCTGCTGGTTCAGAGGAAATATAAAAAATATATTTTAACCTAGTTTCTATAGAAACAAAACAGTTGCTAGCAAAAAGTTCATCTTTGATACAACATGTCTGATTTCCAGGCATCTGTTTGTTATGCAGTTGAGATAAGAGATCTCTGTTGCAATCTAACTTTCCAATGCAATATTTCGAAGTCTATTCTATCATGTACAATTAAGATGTTTAAAATGTTGTCACTGTTTATATGACTTTCAGTTCTTGCAAAGATTATCTGTCACTCATGAATGCCATCAAATCAATGTATAAAGGAACAATGTGGCATTTGTTAAATAAGTGTGAATTTAATTCATGCAAAGTTGCATTTTTATCTTTGTTGTCATTATTTCTCAACACGTTTAGCAAGAAACATGGCCAAAACAGCAGTCTTGACATTCCTTAACTTTTTGAAATATTTGTATCACAATTATCACTTTCATCCAAATGCTATTAACAAAAATATTGCAAACACAACAATTACTCAGGAAATTTGAGACAAAATATATTATTTTACATGCTATTAGTACATGAATATCATTTGAATATATTCAATATCTTGTAACTAGCTGATGGTGTTTGCCAAGCCTGTGAAACTTGTCACAAGCATTCAGTCTAATGGATATAATGTTGCCACACAACTTCCCCCCTCCCCCAAATGAAATTTTAGCAAAACTCACTAATGTTAACTTGCGTATGCAGTCATGAAACCAAGGTCAATCTCACAATTAGTAGCAAATTATTCAGAAACATAATATCAATAACAATGTTATACACATATATCCTCTACCGTTTTGGAAATATGAATGAAATGAAATATATCATACTAAAGTTTGAAAATGTTGAATTTAATTTCCTAATATACACGTGTATTCTTTACCAGTAATATAATATATAGCTGGCACAATATCAGTCCCATTTTCAGTATCTACATTTACTTCTGGTTCAAGGAAGAGATCTTTCAAAGTGAAGTGTAGTAGGGTGTCAGTGTTGCCATCACAAACAGGATCACACACATAACGGGAACATGTATCTGAGCAAGGAAGGCATGGGGACAATATCTGAAATAATTTTAGATATACATATAATAAATTCAATTATGTACATACATTTTTGACAAAATATTTGAAAAACACTGACAAAAGTGAAATCGTGTTTCATTGGACTTATGAAATTAGAAAAGCCAACAATTCCTCTGTGTAGACATGCATATTGTGTGTGTGTATATATATATATATATATATATATATATGTAATATGATTTAAATAAATGTATCCATTTAGTCATAAAATATTTACATATACAGAGAACATTAATCAGCATTGATAAGGAGCTTAAATTTACTATATTCCAATCAGATCACAAAAAAAGCTATTACAATACAAAACAAGATATCATTGTGTTTATGCAAGTCTTGCAAAATATTGAAATATTTAATGAGTCTTAAATATCACATAAAGTGAGTACAAAACTAATATTTTATCAACCATGAAGTATGCCAATATTTTGTTCAATAAACTGTTAAATCAGTTTAATTGTATTATTTACCTTAAAGTAAGACACTTCAGGCATCCTGTGTATATCTTGTGTGAGGCATACTGTACATGTACAATGTTACAAATATGAAACAGAAACAGATTTTTTACATGTTATACAGCGGTTTTGGGTAAATATGGAATATATGTGTATACATGTACCAATGAATGAAATCAAATGACAGAATTACTCCTCCAGAAACAAAATAAATGTATTCAGATACAAAACCCAATGACTAAATTCATCGATGAGATGAAGAGATTAAATCTTAAACAATGGGTGCAACCAACTGCACTACAGTGAACACATGATGCTTGGTTTGAGTGCTTTAATAACAGTAACATAAAAAAGCAACAAACAACAAAAACCTTTTACAATGACAATCAAATCTGGAAAGCGATAACCACTTATTAAAGACAAAGACAAAGACCTCATTTATCCCAAGCATTATGGATTGACTTCAATGACAAATGATGTACTCGACTGCTACATTGAAAGCCTCTAAGAAGATTTCTCGTTATGATATTATCGGCATTGTGTGGTTTTTCACAAAAGATCAAGAGACAATATGAACCTTGTAATTGACTATGTACATCCATGACTACTCCCTCTGAAGAAGGAATAGTAAATCAAAAGGGGGATTTACATGACTTCAGCACTACAATGGCAGTTAGTGATATGTACTTTAGTCTGGTTTATGGTCTGTAGCATATAATCCTACATGTACCTACATGACCTGTAGATTTTTAGCAAACTGGCAGCCAGACTTAATTTTTTTTTGCTCTTGTTGTTTCCTAAGCAGTCATGTTTACAATGGATTAAATAAAGATCAGTGGAGCTCATCTCTATTCTTGTGATGCTGGTCCTTCACAGCAGTGTCGTTTAGAACAATCTACCCTTTTCCTGCAGATCCTCGTGGTTTTGCGATGTGGTCATTCTTTAGCAGTGTAAAAATGCATATTTTGCCTAAAAACAGTGGTTGCTGGGCATGTTCTGCAGGTAGTCACTCACAACAGTGCATTTATATAATAAAATCGATCCATGCATGATGACTGTGGTCATAACTGACAAGGGGTCGCTCATAGCAGAGGTTGCTCAAGACAGGTCTTACTGTATTATATATTAAAAACACAAAATCAGTGCACTACAGAAATATAACTAACCTCTCTAAAGTCTGCAAAATCAGCCACCCCATTCTGGGTCCCAATGCCAGCTTCAAATCTTACAATTGGATTAGTTCCACCACGGAAAGGTTCTCCATAGCGACAAAGAGCACCAACATTTGGTGGAAGAATGAGATCCCTAAATGAGGCCCTGACAGTCCATGTCTTGAATAAATCATCCACTGCTGGCAGGAAATTGTCTTTATTCCATACATGTAGAAGAAGCTTGGTGTCAGGAGTGAATTGTGGAATTCCGCACAACTGGTCGAGTTTCTGATCATCAGCATACACATATAGACACCATGATGCCTGAATTGAATTTTATTACATAGACTGTTTATGCACAAGGAGAATTCATGTAGCATGTCTTCTACAACAGATATAAGATTAGAAAAAATGTCTGTGAATACAAAATGAGAACTCAACTTTAATTTTACAGCAGGAAAAACACAGAAGACAAATTAAAATACTGATTCTAAACAGTTTTTTCCGACCAAATAAATATATAAAATATATATATGGCTGTCTTCTCTTTAGACTAGTAACATTGGTTATTGGAAATGTAGATCATTAATTTACTTAAAAATCAAAAAACAAAATTACATAATATTTATGGCTGGAGAAAACTGTGAAAGAATGATAGACAATTTCCAAATGGTACTTTTACAACATAAAAAAAACAACACTGTATAGATAATTTTTACAGTTATAAGTGAATTAAAACTGTTTCCTACCATAATTTCCTCTTTTACAGTAGAAAAAGATATCTTGTAATGATGGAATTCCTCAGCAGGATTAAATGGCAATGATGTCTTTAGTGACATGGGATAGCTGGAGTCATTGTAAAATCGGCACCAGACAACTGAATATGGCTCGAGACCTAGGAAGCAAAATGAGTTTTGTTGGTTAGCTTAGTTAAGCAACCAAACAATGACATACATAAAACTGGCAAGATATCAATAATGATGACTTATAAAAATACTAATAAATTACTTAAGTTATGCATGCACAGGTAAATTAGAAGATAACATACAAATTGTGCTGATTTAAATACTTTTTTACTAATCTGTAAATGAATGAAGATGATCAGGAGCAATAATTCTTTCAATATGGATTTTAAAAAATAGCAAATCAATACGACCAAGATATCATTGATATAACTCTTTGTATCAAATTTATCTTCAATTAATTAAGCCTTTGATAGTAAGGAAAAGAAATACATTAGGTAAAGTCGTGTCTATTTATGGTCACATACAGATATATGGACAAAGTCAACACTAGATACCCATTGCATAAAAAAAGGCAAGACAAAACAAAGAATGTGATTGGAATAAATGCAAATTTTCAAATAAAACACTCAGACCTTTACTCAAAATTCAGTTCTTAGAAATCGTAGTTGTACTCTTGCAAAATCCTTTAAAACTTGAACAAATAATTTTGTGGAACTAAAGTTAAGCCACATTTGGAAATTTCATGACAATATGGTGGATAAATTGGGAGATATTTTATTTCCAAATTTAAAGTTATTGCTCAGCTTTAGTCTTAAAAGTCATATGAATTCAAGGCCTGATTTGAAACATTTCAAGTCAAGATTTAAAGTGCTTCAAAAAGATTTCAGATGCGCCAACTATATTATTTGTACAAATCCAATTGTTGGTTGTTGTGAACATTTATTTGTTTACAATTTAGGAAAATACTTTCTCAGCATGGTGTTGAATATTTACATTCATATTTTAAAAGTGTCTACAAAACTGAACATATAATTGCACAAAAACCTGTATAGATTTGGAATCCACATGCTCTTTGTGTAACATGACTGGGGATAATGATGTTGGCATAATTGTGCTTTAATTGTTGCTTGATTCTGTCATCCAGATTTATCCAAGGAACAGTGTTTTTTGTGCCTGTTGTAGTAGCCATGGTAGTGGTGGCTGCAGCTGTAGTTTGTTTTTCTTCTATCAGGTTGTCGGTTAGGTTTGCATAATAGGCTTTTGTCTCTAAGTATGATGAACAGTTGCATGTGCAGGTGATGGACTGAAAAGGATAACACTGAATCTTGAAGAAGTTCAACACAAGGCTATAACTTTACAATAACATGGCATGGTGTTTATTTACAATAAGCTATCTGTATATCTTAATTTACATATATTGACTTTAGTATTTCCAAGGATAATGTGCTTGATGTTTGTTCCTAAAAATACATTAGAAATGTAAAGTATCTGTGCCCATGAAAATGTCTGTCTATTTATGTCTGAATGTCACTTACAAAAGGGTTTATAAAGCAGCAGGAGCACACATCAGCAGTCCAATCTGGTTCCTCCAAGAAGTGGAAGGTATCTAGCAATGACATGTCTCCATCCAAAAACAGGACTTCTGTAACAGCCTTGCCATCACCATCAGCAGCTTTTATTGATAGCTAAGGCAAAAGAAAATGTTAGTAAGGAAGGTTTTAATCATTTATTCTAGCTTTAAGTGTAAAAGTAGATTTAGCCAAAATATTTTGATACATTTCTTTCTTTAACAATTTATAATCTGACGTCAGTGCTCTAGATAGGAAGTGCATTTGTGTATTTTATGCAAACAATCGACTAAAAATGCATACAGAAATTCTGCATAACAATGAAAATGTAAGCATGTAGTTAGAATCTATTGGTGCATTGATCCTGACAGTGCTGAGGCAATTAGAATAATGTGCCTTGACCGGAGATACACCATAGCAGATGACCCAGGATTTGAACCCATGACCTTTGGCTTGTGAGGCCAACATGCTAACCAATGAGCCACAATGGTTCCCCAAACTGTTGGACTTCATGACAGACATTATCAATCCATAAACAGTAATTACTTTGCAATCCAGCCCCAAATCATAAAGGAACTTATATGTATGTATAGGGTTCAATGGCATGTCAGTACTATACTGGTTATATGGTGCTAATTATAAGTTTAATTATAAAAATGTAAAGATTAGGAATTTCCAAGACTTTCCATACAGACTATTTAAAGCTTTATGCATTCTGTCAAATAGGGTAGTCTTCATCTGACAGTTCATAGTTCAAAGACTAGAATGATGCAAGACTTTTTTTTAGACTCAATATTCTCGTCCAATATTATACCATCTAGAAGTATTTTTTTTCTCATAATGATTATTAAACTGCAGAAGATCTTAAAGGTCATTAAATATTTCATGCTAAAATGTAATAGACAAAATTAACTCAAGGTTTTGAAGACTATGAGTTTGTATCTGATACTGATTTCTTACGGACAGAAAAAGGACGCTAAGAGTAAAATCAATTTCTGCCAAAAAGGCATATGAATCTATTGACGCAATTTGTTCCCCTATCTTCATGTTTCTCTGCTCTACATATATGCACCTCATAATCCCCACCATTCTCCATATCAGCAGAGCCAAAGTAACCACCAGAAAACATGTGCTCAGACTTAGTGTCTCTGGCTAGTTTGATTGTCATTTCATCAGTGAGGTTATTGATGAGAATATTGGCCTGCCTGTACTGTATATTCCAATCTATTCCACTGCTGTCCCTGAATCCATACATATTTAGAGCTGTCCAAGTCATCTTGTCTTTGAAGGCTGTGTGTCTGCGTGGACAGGAATGACCATTGGGATTTTGCAGTTGTAACAGTGTACCTGTGAAAAAGTTGATGAAATGTAAGTAGATAGGTAATTACACAGAATCCAAAATGGAGACATTCTAAACTATCCTGCATCTACATTTTCCAATGTGTTATAAGCATGCATGTGTTGATGTAGTTAATCTGTGAATTCAAATGGTCACATGGTGCTTAAAATAGGCTGATGCATATGTTGAGTAATCAAAATAAGATAGTTAAATCATTAGCTGAAGGACTAAAATATACTCATAATTAACATCCATTATCATCTCCACCTAAAACTGAATAACTATGGCAAATATGGGTTCTTTAAATACAATGTCTTGCATGTGAATGCCATTATAATGAAAAAGTTTTCTGGTTATAAGCATGGGAGACAGGCTAGAATATCAGGGTATATACTTTAGGATAGTGGTAATGGTATACAAAAGGTTCAGTTGAATACAGGAACAGATTTATGACTTTCAAAAAATATTTAACACAGGGATTTAACAATGTTACGGACAATGATGATGTCATTTGAAACCCGAAAAGTTATATATTTTCAGTAACAGGCATAAGGAATACCTATATGTCGACAGTGACAGGCATAAGAAATAAAACTGAAAAAGTGTATATATTTAAGAAAAAGCAGGCGATACATTATAAAGCATTCTTGTGCTTATTGGCAAAAGATGAAGAAACCTGAAAATATTTGTCAACTATACCTTTATTTGTCAAATTAAATAGCCATGTCTTTACCTTTTCTTATATTTAACTTTAAACCTGTCTCAAGTGGGGACAAAGGTAATTTATTGATATGTGGTATGCAAAGGGTCCATGTCTGAGGGATATTAATGAACAAGTATAGCTGCATGTATTGTGCTTTCAATCACTCTTGACCTTACCATTAACTTCCATGTCTGATCCCCACCAAACAACATCTTTCACAAAGTCTGATCCCTCTCCAACATTTCCTGGTGTGGGCTCTGAGATATCGTGCAATATTGGTGTTGTTATTACGCTGATTGACAAGCTGGCTTTATTCACAACAGTCAGTTTGATGATATAAGGTATTGAGTGCTAATTTAAAGACAAAAATCATGATCTATGAAATACTGTTACCAATGTCCAGGTCACTGGTTCCTATAAAATGCTTTAAAACATATACTCCATCAATGCAACTTAAGCATATTCATACACAGATTCCCTTATAATTTGATAATGACCTTTACAACAGCATGTGTGGTCAGAAACACTGTGGAGAGTCAAACATGATTAAAGCATAACAAAACTTATTACTATGTACTTATTCATCACAAAGAATTCTACTAAACACTGAATATTGCTGAACCTAATGTGAAAGAGTGTAGATATCATTGACATTGCAAATTTAAAATATCTTTTAATAAGCTGCAATAGGTCTGCATTACCAGTATTTTACATTGTAAAAAGAACAAATATTAAATTAAGCATTAATTAGCTTGAGTTCACTGTTTTGACACTTCAAATCACTGTAACAAACAACTTAAGTCATACATACCATGAGATTCAGCTCAACAAAAGCATAATCAGTATAGCTGGAAGACAGCTTTATTTCTGGAATGAGTAGACTTTGTGTTGATGTTTGTCTGTTACAAGTAGAGTTCTGCCAGAGAGAAATCTCATAATGGTCTATGGATGATTCGATATCGTCAAATCCCTGCCAATATGCATGGATACTGCTGTTGCTCACTGTGTAGGACACAGGCTGAAACATTGGAGAAAATTGTGCCCTTGGTATAAAACTAATTTATTATTGCAGTTGTATATTATTATCTAAGGTGGCATGATGATCAATAATATATACCTTGATAGAGTCTAAATTTTATTTTTTAATAACTTCACATCCTTGAAAGACCCTTTATACAGTGTTCTACACTTAGAACAATGCCAAAAGATTTTGAAATGAATACTTAAATCAGATAAAGGTAACAATTCTAGTAAATTCATCATTGCACAATTGTATGTACTAAGAAATTACCAATGTAATCTGGCAAGACATAAAATTTAATTTTGCTTTCTTAAATATCACAGAACATTTTATGAAATGAGTTTTTAATGTATGACTGATATTTTGGACGACAGAATAGGAATTATCATTTTACTGCTTTAGGCATGTAAATGTTTTGTTTTTTTTACTTGATTATAAATATGGTGCAAGATTGTTAATATGCACAGTCAATTATTTCATTTTTAACACACATACAATATGTTGCAAACAATAGCTTTGACATCTAAAACAGCTTGTTTTGTAGAAAAGGTTTCCATTCATTGATTTCAAAATATTTACAGTGTTTGACTTGAATATCTGTCAGATTCTTGTAGTTGATTCAACACTTAATCCTTCTTCTTCTATGTCTGGATGAAAAAATACTTTAAAGTTTTTGATAAAAAAATAGTTATCTGATATACTACCATATCATAGTAGGGTCCTAGTCGAATCTTGCCTTTTGTTGGAGGTGTAATGTCTATTGTAACTGGATGGACTGTCATATTACATTCTCCTGCTTTGTCTGCACCTGTAAGAATTTAAAAAGATGGTTTTCATAAGTGTCTTAGCTACATCCACTTCAGAAGAAAGCTGTCTCTGGTGTGAACATAGTGTCCAGTTTGCTCTTGTATTTCCAAGACAGTTTCTTTCCAGCTCTAGTGTGACTATTCGGACAGCAAGAATCAGTCAGTCACTGCTGAGTTTGGTTATTTTTGAGACCAGGTACATAGAATGTTTCACATCACCAATGACTCCAGCATTACGAACTCCAAAACTCTACCACATCCACCTAATTTGTATTGATACAGAACACTTCAAATAAAGTTGTTACAAAGTATTACTTAAGAAAAACTAGTAGTTAATGCTTAGAATATTTATGCTTAAACTAAATACAGTAACAACCTACACATTCTATACAATTACAGACTACCTATTAACATTTATGTAGTCCATATGATTTTCTCTCTATCACTGATTTTGTTTAACAACAATCAAAAGTTAAAGTATTATGTGGTAGTGACTATTAGTAGCACATGACATAGTATTAATGATGACATTATGCATCTTTTTTTCACACCAATCTGAGTGGTACAGTAAACCCTCTCCAATAGAAAGAAATATTACAAGATTCACATCATTAAAACTATATATAGTCTTATTTTTTTTTCATACCTGTGGAGGAACTCAATGATTTCGTTCATTATTATTTTTTTATAAATCTATCCAATGAATAGGTCATGTGCAAACCCCAGTTCGAAGTGTTGAGATGTGTGGGTGATTGATAATTGGACAAGTATCTATTAATTTCATGCTTAGTAGGCATAATGGCATTTTACAATGATGTATCTACTTTTAAATGAAAAAATATTACAATATATGTTTTTCATCTTATTTCTGTGTTATGTAAAGCAAATATGCCTCACTCCTTTTTGTGAATTCCAGAGTCTCTCACCAGGAATATACAGAAGATAGCAAGTAAGAAATCTACGAACTTAAAAAGCTGAAGGAACTTTGCTAAGTAAACTTTTAATCTCTTGTCCGTATTTGTTTTTCTTTAAAAAAATGTTACATGCTTTTCTGTGCATACTGATGTATAAAGCAGGAATCATTTATACTGTTACTTATTTTATTGTAATAATTATTCATCATGAGTGTTCACTATTTTAAATATGTAGAAGCATGATTGTCACACAAGCTTTGTTAATTATTTACAATTTGAAAGAAAAAGAAAAAGAATATGTGCATTACATGTGACAAAAACACACATCGTTTAAATCAAAACTGCACAGACTGCATCATGTACAGAAAGCACTATTCCACTCTGTTGACATATCAATCTGTTACATAATGAAAAGAAATGCAGGTGGAAATAAGCCTTGAAAATTATTCTTTGTTTCTGGCAATATCTCATGGAAGTTCCAATCATGTAGTTATTTATGGATCAAGTCAATCATATGGCTGATTTAGTCAAATAAACATAAGCAGGTGCTCACATAGTTGTGTGCATGTAATACACATCATTAGCCAGCTTGGCTGTTGACTCATCTGTGTCTGAGTGGATTAGCAGATAATGTATTCGTATAATGGATTTACATCCATGTCCCTGGCTATGTCCCCTGTTTCTTGACAGCCATTGTTTCTGTGCACTACAATAATCTTCACAGATGTTAATTGCTCCACTTTAATATACAGACATGGTTTTCTAATTATTGCCCGTTGTATTGATACCGCTCACTAGGTGCATGGCCATACATGTGACAGAACCAGGATTTCAAACCAGTAGATTTACAAATTTTGATCAGTAGATTGGCCTCTAAACCAGTAGATTTTTTATCGGCATAAATTTAACATTTCAAGGGGATGGAAAACAAAACAAGTGCTTTCTTGTGCCATAATATGTATTATCTTCATACTATAAAAAAACAGCAAGTGTGAACATGAATCAGATTCAGATTTCAGTGGAAAATGTTACAATAATAATTAATTAATATGAGTCAGTACATGGTCAAATAATGAAAAAGAAAAAGTTGTTTATCTGATAGTTCACTGCAAAGATATTTCTTTTATAAAATCCAATATCAATCTTAGTTTCATTCACAAGATCACTGTCTAGGGACCACTAATGACATTCATTGCGATTATTATGCTTCACAATTAACAGGCTCTCGATAGTTCCCTGGTCCTGATTTCCCCTTGAATCACTTTGTATTTTGCGAAGAATGGAGAATGTCCTCTCTGTATCAGCATTAAAATGTTGTAATGACAGGACAACCACATTCAGTCTCCAAAGAAGTACTAACTTCAGTTTTCCTGTTGCTGATTTTCTAAGGTTGCTAACTACTTTCCAATACTCCTCCAACCTATTTTCACCCTGAGGAGGATGTTCATGACTTCGACTTTTGATGTATTCCTGAGTCTCATCCTCAAAGGCTTCTTTCTCTTCATGGCTCAGATCCAAAAATCTTTCACAAGTTTCACCACTGTAAATAAAAAAATAAAGATTGATTGAGACTTGAAATAAAAATGAAAAAAAAAATACATGATGTATTTATGCTTTTATGAATAATTTATCCAAACTTTAAAATTAATTATCCTGTAACATATTTTTAACTGATATATTTTTTCTAGGGCTTGAGCTTAATTTATGTGAATGAAAACTTCAAATCATTTATGAAATACAAAAGATGCATACCTTTTAAACACACAATGCAAACTCAGGACCATTGCAAATCGCCTGCACACACTTAAACTCTGATATCTAAGCATTGTTGAACTTGTAATATTTCTTAGCTGGTGGTTTCTTAGCATTGGGAGAAAGCACACATTTCAATATTTTGACATGAATTGAACAAAAAATGTAAGAGCTGTCCTCTTAAAACATCTTGTACAATACAATAACAATTAAACAAGACAAAAATCAAAATACTTACTCTAGTGTCTCTGACAAAATAATTTTTTATGGTCGGTCTCTTCGTTCATCTCCCCTCCACTAAGAGTCGGCTGATTTTCATCAAAGGTTCAGAAGATAGCATTGACCACCTTTTATCCCTTTATTACTTATAGCACCTCAAAAAAACAACATCCCGCATTTTGCCTTAAACTCCTCAAATTCCAACAATAAGGTAATCAATTAGCAGCTTGCTGTTTACAATTGTCAGCTGTTCTTTAACAATTCTAATCCTATTGCTCTGTCACGCATCATCGCACTGGTCATTGTACTGGTGGAAAATTTCCGTTCCTCAGTAGACTGGTTCTGGCTGGTTTGTCTAATGTGTTCACAGAACGCATGAAAATACCATGGTATTTTATTTTTTTTTGTTTTATAAATTTTTAAAATTTCTTTTAATTTTCAAAAGTGGTAGATTTTAACTACTAAACGGTATGTGCGGTAGACAGCCTTTAAAACGGTATTTTTGGCCTACCGCCGGTAGAATCACATGTATGCATAGCAGTGGTGTCCACCATATCACTAGTGAAATAGATTGTAAGCAAAGTGAATTGGTGCATAACAATATGCATGAAGAATTTCACTGATTGCACAAATTTTATAAGAGAACATTTACATTACAAATTTGTAGGAAATAAATTCACAAACCACGGACTTCAAAGTGAAGTGGCAGCAAAACAATATTTAAATTCTAATGGATATTTCTGTTATTGAAAAAGAAATGCATCTTTCTCTGCAGGA
Organism: Margaritifera margaritifera; assembly: GCA_029931535.1. Lineage (NCBI taxonomy): Eukaryota > Metazoa > Mollusca > Bivalvia > Unionida > Margaritiferidae > Margaritifera > Margaritifera margaritifera. The sequence goes on along the minus strand of JAQPZY010001450.1, from coordinate 2,778,463 downwards.
AAACTGGTTGTCAGCGACCACAGATAAAATTTGAAATGAAGACACACTGCTTAAAATTAAAAGTCCAATGCATACTAACTTGACCACACTGGATGAATTGTTTTTCAAACAAGAAATATGATGTCCAAAAGAGTGGCAAAGACAGTCTGATTATTAAGACCAAAAGGGAATAGAGGGTTCTGTATTGCACTGGTCTTAGGAAATTTAAACTTCTTGTATGGCTTAGTACAGATGACCACAAGTCTGTGAATGTAAAGTATGATGAAAATTATGTAAATGGTCACGTTTCAAAACGACGTACATGTCACGCATAGTTGATGAAATTGGAGAAGATTGCTTATTGTTCAGTAAGACTTTCAAAACATGGTATGTGTCTGTGACTATAAATTTATATAATTATAGTTTTATGTTGGTTCTGATTTTTTAATCATGTTATGATGTTAATGAATGTGGCATTTATTTAAATTATAGATTTGGGAAAATAAAATGTAGTCATTTTAGGTGTCAGTTCAAGTTTCACCTTTAGTCAAGTAAACAATCTTTAACTCATAAGAAAAAAGTTCGAGTTTCTTCAGGCCTAGAATATAACATACATTTACTTGTAGCAAGAAAGAAGAGTAGATTGAGAAATTTACTAGTACTGCTGAATCTTCACTAGTCCTTCCCTCAAAACAATGTTAGCTACATATCTAGATTTACAACAGTACAGGGAGAATGTAATTAAAAAATCTGCTTTACTAAACTTATCACTTGCCCGTCCACAAAATGACTTTGAAATAAACATAATTTGCACATGTGGAGATATTCCTACCATATTTTTGGAAGTGTTGTGCAATTTATAATCGCCGTAAGTCTCACCTCTACTTTTAAGATTTGAGATTGTTGGCCTCTGAATAACTGTTTCTGCACAATCAATAATACATGTAGTCTTGGGTAGTTTTCTCTGAAAGATTCCTGGCTACAGTGTCTAATTATTTTTCTTGAAAGTCATATTATCAGCGATTTCAACTTATTTGCTGAGATTGGAATTCAAAAATTTAAAATCTTGCATGCCCATCTGACGGCATAGACTGAAATTTAAATGGTACTGAATATGCAGTCTTCATGCAATTGTCAGTGTATTGCACACATTGATTCCTTCCATAAATTGTGTTTGCGACAATTATTTGAACATTGCATGATGGAAAATGAACTACCTCCACCTTTCTTATATTTTCCATTGCTATCCATATCAATGTTTACGAGAAAACAAGCAAAGATAAAATGCAAACAAAAAGATTGATGTTGTTTTGATCATGGTACATGAGGTATCAAATGTTCGTTTCACTATCATCATGGCTGACACATCACGTGATTGATTAATAGCTGCGCTCATGAAACTGGGGTCAAATACAGATAACGGTGTCTATAGCTTGGATATAATTTAACAAGAAAACAACACGATGTCATTGCTCAGCCATACTACATGCAATGAAGTCTGAGAAAAAAAGCTGAGTGGTGATTCTAATAAATAAAAAAAAAGATGAGGTGAAATAAATATCTTTTAAGGTCTGAGTTATCAAAGAACATATATTACATCTATTTCTCCCTCTTTTATTTCTAATTGAATACAGTATTTTGAAGTTTGCTCATACAAACATGAAAAAAAATGAAGTTCTTTTTCATAAATACAATTCAGGTAGACATATGGAAGAGTTCTGGAGTTTGTAATATGAAATTGTTGGCCAAATGAAACATGACATGGACAATATACTTGGTCTGAAAGTAACAAGACTCTCTTGCAGGTACTGATGCTGTATGAGCCAAAAATAATTACCAGAAATCTAAGGTAAGCCAGCATCTTCTGTGCTTTTCATTTTTTTTAATTGCTAAGGACTGAAACAACTCTTCTATTCTTCAGAAACTTAAATATATCAAAATTGGTAACAAAAATATCTCTTTTTCTTACATGTTGGTGTTAACATTTTCACATGCCTGTAAATGCATGACAGAATTATTTGTCCCGTTCTTTGACTTTGAACCTGATATCATGGATAGAAACTCACTAAACTTGTCTCAAAGTCGAGATATACCTACGTGCTATTTTTGGTTGATTCTATAGATAATATGTTTTGGAAAAAATAAGAAATTATTTAACTGCCATTATTCAAGGTATTCTTCAGATATATCTACAAACAAGTTTTATTAAAATGAAACATTGATATTTGTTTGTGTTATCATGCCCACAAGCCAGTTCTGCTAAAAATCTGCCCCTAGACTTTCGACCTTAAAATCAATATCAGAGTCAACTTATTCATTGGAATGCAACTAAATGCAAAGTCTGGTCCACATTCAGATACAAGTCAATGCGTTCATAAGTGCAATGAAGTATACAAATGCAAGAAATGACCCTTGATAAGACCCAAAGGTCAATTAGGTCTGGTTTTAAAAGATCTTTTACAAAAGTGCAGATATGTTTATGGTAAGTTCTGCACCACTTTTATTCAGAACAAACTGAATATTCCAAAAAGAGTTTTAGTGAAAACCCCACTATATTGCCATGTTGGAGAACAGATGAGCACCATTTTCGTTCACCTAAGTTGAACTATATATTATAATAAATCTTTTAGTGAAACTCCAAGTTGATCAGACAATCCATACAGGAGGAGTAATGATAACAAAATTGTCAAGATGGTTATTTTGTCGGCCATATTTTCATTATAGCCAACTAGACACCATAAGAAGTTTTTTTATCAAAACCTCCATGTCGATACACCCATTCTTTCAGCAATGGTAACAACATTTTCAAGATGGCCACCATTTCAACTGTATTTTGGGTCAGATTGGCACAATTTTCATCTCAGTTCAACTAGATATGATAGGAAGTCTTATAGTATAAATTCCAAGTTGATATGATAATCCATCCAGGAGGAGTACTGATAACAAGATTTTCTAGATGGCCACCTTGGTGGCCATACTGGCTGTCAGACTGGCACCATTTTTATTTACAAACAACAACATACCATAAAGTCTTCAATTGAAACCTCCATGTTGATATGGTCATTCATTCTGAAGCAGTAGCGATAAGAATATTTTCAAACTGGCTGCCATATTGGATGTCAGGTCAGTGCCGTTATCAACCAACCAGATGTCATAAGAAACCTTTTATTGAAAATTTCATGTTGATATGACCATCCATTCATGAAGATTAGTGAATAAAGGATTTTGAAGATAACCATGATGGTGACAATATTATAATTTGTTGAGTCAGCATTTTCATTTAGGACAAACTAGACATCATAAGAAGTATTTAGTAAAAACCCCATGTCGATATCACTATCTGTTCAAGAAGAGTAGCAAATTAAAAATCTGAAAAATTCTGATCAGTACCATTTTCATTTAGGACCAACTAGACCTTGGATAAATATGTGTAAAGCTTCATGACAATCCTCTCAGTAGGCTAGGATGATTAGTGATAACAAACAAATAGACTGATAAAAGTCCATCTCATAAGCTCTTCTGGCATGTGATCCATAGAGTTAACCAGAGAGTGATTATGGTTGTTTGAAGTATCATTGCAGAGCTGTGGATATCATGAAAAATGCACGATCTAACTAGCAACAATGTTCACGTCAGAGGTGGTTTTCTTTTGAAGAGAAAGTAGTTTTTAAATGGGACTTCTGTGTGACAGGGCACCTATCCTGACAAAAGGTATACTTCTTCGACAGAAAAATATACTGTTCCTCACATAAATCATTCATGTTATTTTCCATCAAACTTTTCTCTATAAACACTGTTGCCATTCTCTTTTAGTTGAATTTTATTTTAAGAATACCTGCAAAATATTCCATGCTTAACTATTTTGTATTTTAACTTAAAGTACAGGTTGGATACTGGAACACTTTACACATACAGTAATAAACACAGTACACCTCTCCCTCGATAACTCGTGCACAATGGGTTTCAAAAACACAGACCGCAGTATAAGTGAGGGCACAAGTTACCGAGGAACCTCTGAAAATGTAAGAAGGGGATGCTGTCCTGGCTATATATCGACAGTGACAAGATGAGGAGGTGGGGGTTGTTAAAAGGTTTAATACTTGTTTTATAATCATATTGGGAATAATTATCAATAAAATGCTTTTTCTAATTAAGTTGCTTGCTTTTCTCTACAAATTACCTTTATTTTCAAGATAAGCAACCTTTGAAAGATTACTCCTAGAGATTTTGGCATGCATCACGTGTACTTAAAAAACATTGTGTCATTGCTTTTGCATGTGAATGTGGATATATTCGAGTGTTATTGTTGATTCACAACAAAACAAGATTTCCTTTTATTCAAAAACTAGGGTCATTTAATTCATGAAACAACAGCTGTTAACATTGAAATTGGATTTTAAAAAAATATTGTTCTATTAGTAAAATACTGATGCTGCGATTTCATTGCAAGTAATAGTGAAATTTATTTTCATCTTTGAGCAAACCTCTGAGTGCCAATTCAGGAATTTTAAGTTCAGTACAAACTTTGGAACTCCCTTCTCCATAATGATTCGTATATGCAAAACAACGCTTTTTATCCACAGACTACTCCTTTTGCTTGCTTCTCTTTCTATCATTGATCACATTTGCAAATGAGTATGATAAACCACTGATTATTGTTAGATACCTTAATTATGTTACCTACATAATAATATTTATAACAGTGTGCAACTGGTCAATTGAAATGAGTTGACCTGACATTCTATCATGACCACTAGCTCAAAAGCGAGTACGATTTGCATGGCTTTTAACTATTTTTAAAAATTACTCCACCTCCTTTATTAACGTGATAATACAAAGCAGGTCAACTTTTAATTGACTGTAACAATACAACAAACACTTCTGCAAATCGGAGATCAAAACACAGTTGGCACTTAATTAGGTTATCAGAAAAACTCACATACATAGCTGTGATGGCATATTAACATTTGTCACATTTGAATACAAGAGGGCATAAAGCATTTATGATGATTACACTGAAAGCAATTTAGGAGATAGAACTAAAACATGAATTTTACTTGATAAAACTTGTTTAATTGGTATTTATTTCTTAAAGTGCTGCCACCAGTAGCCATTATTGACAATTTCATGGATCAAAAGATCATCGAATATTGTTATTTACAGTGTACTAATATTTTTTTTGTATAAAAAACTTACACAAAATATGATTTCTAATCAATTTTCTTATTAAAAATGTAGTATTTCATGTTGTTGAACCAGATTTCCAGGCACTAAGCGATGTTTTTGTTGATAAAACGAGCGATATATCAATCTAGTTTTTATTGCAATTTTCTTCACATTCAATAAATAAGGGCCGATTCTTTTGCTATTTTCTATTTAAAAAATGGGATCCTCACCTGACCCCAATTTATAAGCAGGTTTGTGAGTTATCCAGGTGTGAGTTATCGAGGAAGAGGTGTATGATATAAAGGTGCATTTTTATGAACAGTACAATACAAGCATATAAGGCTGATTTCCATAAACATCTGTCATTCAACCATGTATTTTTGCACTAAGAGACTACATTTATTTAACAAATAAATTAAATGTACAATTACATGGATGTATAAATTATGCAAGAAAGTAAGATTCCTATGCAATGTGCTCAAATTACTAAGATGTTATAGCAATGCAATCACTGAATTAATTTGGCTTACCCATTACCCATGCAAAATAGGTTCTCCCTTGTTCTAGGTAGATGTTAAAGAATCTATACATGGTATTAGTACCAACATTTGTCACACCAAAAACATTGAACAATTTATTTTTCTCTTCTTCTGTGGCATGACCTCCATCAATCTGTAAAATGTAAGGACAAAAGTGCATTGCAAACAATGTTTGAACTTAACCGTATTCATTGGTGTTTATCCCGTCACTTATTTATTAATTATTTTATGCCCCAATTTCACATGTACTTATAATTATTAATTATGTTCCATATTCAATTAGATTTTATCATAACCAGTTATAGTTCCAGTGACTTCCACATTCTGTTTGGCATAAACAGAGGTTAATTATGTTTATTGATGTCAATACATTTTTTCCCTAATTGGAAAATGTACTAAGATATTGTGGAGTGTAACCAAGATAGACTTTACTCATGTATCAATTCTGATATTACTTACTACAGGTAACTGCTATCTATGTTTCATTATTTTTAAAATGAAATTAATTTTGGCAGGTTGTGCTGCTCCAGCCATCTTCTGTGTGAATGTTCCTTCTACCAATAACTCTTGTCACTTCTACATTTATTATTAGGAGTTCTTTTGATTTCTCTGTTTCATCCATCATTCTTTTGGTGTGTAATATGCAGTAAATGCATCCAATTAAATAGCCTCACTACTCTTCAATCATCACTTGTTAATATCCGAGATATTACAGAAACATGATGTTCTTATACAATCTGGAAAAAAGTATTCTCTACTGTTCGCTGCCTAGTCACATTGGTATATGGATAATGAAAGGGCAGATAAAGCAGCCAAAGCTGCCCTGCAGTCACCCATTTCCGAATGGAAGATTCCATATACTGACTTCAAATATTGCATAAATCAGCATGTTCATCATACTTGGCAAAATATATAGAATGAAAACTCTACAAACTTAAGAACAAGTGCACTACTGGAGAGTTGCATCCCTCATATGGAACAAAGTGCAGAGATGACATGGTATTATGCCAATCATGTATTGGACACATATACTTGACTCATGCATACCTCCTGAGAGGTGAACCTTGACCAAAGTGCATACCCTGCCAGTGTCTGCTGATAGTGGAACACATTCTTGTTTAGTGTGTCAACTTCCATTCAGTGAGACAGAAGCACTTTGATGTCAACTGCATGAAGAAACTGTATGATGATGTACCACCCACAAAAATCTTGGAATTGATGAGGGAATGCAGTTTATATAACAAATTTTGAACATATCTTTTAGGGATTTTACATGTGTGACCTTTATCTTTTATCTTGGATAATTTTTACAGAATTTTAATATTTTTAGATTTTATATTTTTATCTCCTTGAACTTCATGTTTCCATTTATTTGGAAGGGTTTATCTTTCTAAAGTTTTTGAGCAATTCATTTTCACATTTTTTAAACATTTGCCTTTAGGTGGTACCATATAGCCACTATTGTGCTGAGGTGCCATAAAATACTACTACATATATACATACATCATTTGTTTGCTATCATGGGTAATAATTATGTGACTCATCAAATCATAGTGGTGCTTTTTAATGTTAGACTAATTTCAATGAATACATTCCACAAAGAGTTTAATATCTTTCACTTTGTTTTTAATGTATTTACAATATTATCTAGTTCATGCAGTGCTAGTCTGATAAGTTTCTTTGTAATGGTCTTAGCTATTTACTTTAATAATATAAATTATTGTCTTCTTCTACAACTTCTTTTGATAAGCTATGGAATTCACCCTTATCTGGGTCCTCTGATACAGATAATGAACCACGATACAAACTCCACAAATAAAATGTCGTCTTTATATTACCCGAATATTTGAACTATTAGGTAAACAATGATGTCTTTTATTCAATTGTATAAGCAAATCATTTGATCTTTTATATTCTACTGAAAACACATTTAGCTGATTCATTTCTCGGTCTATGATCTCACTATTGATGGATTCCATAAGCCCTACTGATGCAATAGGGGAAATCATAGTGGCAGTATAGCAGTGTTTTGTAGCACCAAATGAAAAGTTTAGATTGTCCTATTGTTAAAAATAATTGGCTCGAAATTAAGCTCAAAGTTTCCAATATACTTCTTAGTGTTATGTATTGACCACTTTCCAGTAATAATAACATTTGGTCAGTACTTCAACAGTCTATTGAAACTTTGCTAGAATTAGATCACCCAATGATTACAACAGGGAGCTTAAATGTTAATTTGTTTCAAATGCATCAAGGATACAATTAAAAGCTCTAATTCAATTATATGGTTGTCTAACCAGATATCTGAGACAAGAAGTATATTTCTAACAACAAAAACATTGCTTGATTAAATACAACTGAAGATGTGCATGTCCTTGATTGTGCTGTTGAGAAAACTGAACACTCTATTTGTGATCATGAAGCAATATTTATAATGATCAAAGTAAATACAGATTTGAAATGAACTTATAGCAAACAGATCTGGATGTATAAAGGCAGTAACATTGAAGAATTCAAACAGTTGATTTAAAATTAACATTTGGATCAAACACTGACGGATATGCCTATTAAGGATACAGTTTCTATATTTACGGGACAATTCATAGATTTGTCAACAAAACTATTCCCAAAATGATTATTACCATAAGGCAGACGGAAAATAATTAGTTTAATTCAGAATTAAAAAAGACAGACAGCAATTGCGACAAATATTTGTGAATAATAAAACTGAAGAAAAAAATTAAAAGAAATACAGTGAAACCCCGCTATAACGCGATATTTGGGGTCCATAAAAGTCGATCGCGGAAAAAGCGGGGTCGCGTTATTGCGGGGTTTTGCTATATTTTTCTTTATTTAGAGAACAACGTATACACGTCTAATGTATAGCATGACTTGGGTATCAACACCGTTTACTATCTGATATTGATCCGTCTTTGTTTTCCCACATGACAACCCTTTGATTGAGCCACGAGTTTGATACAGCTGTACTTGTTCAGTGCCAAGTAACAGAGAGTGGTTATTTGAACTTCCTGTGATCTTGCCGCCGAAGCTCAGTCTCTACATAAGCACCCACATATGACAATCTTTGATCTTGCCGCCCAAGCTCAGTCTCTATATAAGCACCCACATATGACAATCTTTGATCAACCACCGCATTGTCTGGTGCTTGGTTGTGTATGCAGTTAACGAAGAAACATAAGTCGGCTATTGTTTGCTCAATGATTGTATACAGGATGAACTGAAGTCCAGCGCACGTGTTGTCGGCTTACGTTTTTGATGTTTATTAAATCGTGAGAATCTTTTATCAACCACCACATTGTCTGATGCTCGGTTGTGTATGCAGTAAAGGAAAGAAAAACACGTCGGCTATTGTTTGAGCAATGATTGTATACAGAATGAATTGAAGACAAACACAAAGAAAACTTAATGGCTTTACTCATGGATCAATAATAAGTAACATTTCCGATAATGTTTATTTTGGCATAACACTTCAAGAAATTGGTGAAATTGTTAAATTTCAGAAGCCACGCCACGATCGAATTCATAAGTGATCTCTTCCCCAAAATGATAATAAACTTTTTGTACACTATTTCTCGTACTTAAAAAAATTTTTTTTTTCCGTGTACGAGAAAAATACATGTACATGTATATAAAATTTCAGGAACCACGCCACAGACGTATTATACTCGAATTCATACGCGATCTCTTCCCCAAAATGATACTGTAATATACACATTTTATACACTATTTCTCGTCCTTTGAAAAAATAAAAGTTCATGTGCGAATGCATATATTAAATTTTGGGAGCCACGCCACGATCGCGTTATATCCGAATTCGCGTTATAGCGGGGCGCGTTATAGCGGGGTTTCACTGTACATTAATCAATGACAAAAAGTTAATAATATGAAGAAACCAATTTTTGGAGGAAAATATTTTTCTTCAATAATATGTACCCTATCATAATATCTCAGGAGTATTTATTCTGAAACTAACTAAAATTTATCTTTGATAAACTTGTACATTCAACTAATGCATTTTATTTTGTTTACTGTGTACTCTAAGTCATCGATCTGGGGAAGGGGAGTTCCGGTCACCCATTCATTTCTCTTCTTCTTCCTCTTCTTATTTATTCAGTCTTGTAATGTGTTTTTTTTTTTGTCTTTTGTATGGTACATTTATCATTACATATTTATCCTTTTGTACAATACGCTGCATATGTATAATACTTATAAGGAAGAGGACCTTCAAGAGGTTGTGAAACCTTGCAGTCCAATCCCATTGCTCTTCAATATATAAGGGCAATACAATTTTTGAAATGAAAACAAACTTTTAATTTAGTACCCAAATTATCTGTAACTTTTTGTACACTTTTTATCAATATTATTGTTTGGATGTGTACAAATATTTAGTGCTAACATATTAATTATAATTTTAGATTATTCTTAAGTACAGATATGAAAAGAATTAAATTGTCAGACGACAAAAGCCATTATGATTTGTATAGACTGATGGTGTACCAAAATTGAAAGAGGTTTCAAAAATTAACAATAACATGGTATCTACTAGACTTCATGAATTCTTTGACGATTTCAGTAGCATTTTAAAGTTCCCCTAAATAAAAACTGTTTGATGCTTTTAACAGCTCAGCACATGAATATTAATGACTGGTATTATGTTGGTTTACAGCTGTTCCTTAAATTACATCATTGTTTAATACTCTGTGCTTAATTTATATTGCATAGCTTATTCATTAGAATGTTTTAAGTTCAGCTTAATATGCAAATCACTTTGTTGATTAAAATGCTGCAATATGGTGAAACACCCAGGGAATCCTCATCTATTACCACTGACAAAATGAAATACAGAGCAATGGTACATCATTAAACTGCATCTTTGATCTATGAGACTAAATACTTCAAACTCACATTGGCATTTATGCATGGAAAAAAATGATGTATAAAGCCAGTTATCACTCATAATGAAAATTAACTTTATGCCTGCTACTACTACTATAATAATAATAATAATAATAATAATAATAATTATTATTATTATTATTATTATTATTATTAGTTACAAAATGCTTGCAGCTAGTTCCATTGGCCAAGGAATGGTTAGACAAGGCAACATAGTACATGAGAATATCCACTTTAGAGGCAAAACCTTCCCAGTTCACATCCAGGTACACATTAGTTGGTACAAAGTCAGGAATGACAATCTTTCCAGCTGAAAAAAGGGAAAACAAGAAATTCATCTCAGGAACACAAATGTCCCAGCCAATACATTATTATCAAAGAAGTGGAACATAGCTCAGCTATATTTTGATTAAAAAGATGAAAATCAAACTCATACTAGCATGTTTTGAGATTAAGCTCCATCAACAAATTTGTTTACATTCATAAAGTCCCTCAAAGGATAAAAAGCAGAAGCAAATTTTGTAATATACAGGATGGGCAGTATCTGTCAAATGTATGGACAGGCATGGGTACCATATATCATATATACACTCCAAAGAAAGGAGCATTTTGAAAACAAAGGCAAAATAACAATAGCTTAGAAATAAGACAGGAAGATGATGGTGAGGTTAAACATGCACCTTAGTTGTGCACGATATAATTCTATGTGATGTATCAACACAAAGACTTTCTGCCAAAGTAATGCTGTCACAAGACATGTAATCTTTAACTGTATCAAAACTCTAATAAACAAATGGTATGCTCCTTACATTAACAAATTTTAATTGATCAGCTGTCAAGGCACAATCATGAAAGACAACTGGTCAAGCTTGAAAACTTGCAAGAAATGACTGAAAGTTCAAAGGTTACACTTTGTGGGTTTGACATTCTTATGGCTAAAATATTTTGTTTACACAAGTGTCTTTGAAAAGTAATGTCATGCCATTAATTTTATACTTACAAATCTTTATCAGTTAATATCATAATATTACATAGTGTATTGTAGTGAAGTGTAGTATACCACATCATTTGTCCAATTTTTCAAATATTAAAAAAAATGACTTTTCTGCGACCTGGATAAATTGTGTGCAAATGAAAATTATTATCTTAAGTTTTTGTCCAGATATCTTGTAATATATCTTTTGTGTACTGATGTGCCTGTCTCAGTGAATGCTAGTTAGAAGTGGACTAGGTAAACCAGGTTGCATTATGTCCTTGATTGGAAATAAAGAAAACTCAGCTGACATTGTTTTGGTGTGTTCTTTACAAATAATGAATACTGGTTGCAGTTCTGGTTTTTGTTTTTCATTTTGTTTATGTAGATACACTCATTGGAGATAAATTTAAACAAAGGTTTAGCTGTTTTAAATGTTATCTGAGTTATCTTTTCTGGTAAGGGTGACCTCTTTCTTTATATGCATGTGCCATTGAGTCAAAAATAGACAGAACCAATGGGCCTCAGTCCTAAATATTTGGCAGCCTCCACATATAAAAGGAAATATAATTGGATTCTTAATATAGTATGCATTAAAATTACAATTATTATTACATACATGTGACTGAACTAGGATTTCAAACCAGTAGATTTACAAATTTTGATCAGTAGATTGGCCTCTAAACCAGGAGATGTTTTATTGGCATAAATTTTACGTTTCAAGGGGATGGAAAACAAAACAAGTGCTTTCTTGTGCCATAATACGTATTATCTTCATACTATAATAAAATAGCAAGTTTGAACATGAATCAGATTCAGATTCTGATGTAAAATGTTACAATAATAATTACTTATTATGAGTCAATATACAGTCGAATAATGAAAAAGGAAGAGTTGTTTATCTGATAGTTCACTCCAAAGATTTTTCTTTTATAAAATCCAATAGCATTTTCAGTTTCCTTCACAAGATCACTGCCGAGTGACCACTGATGACATTCATTGTGATTATTAAGCTTCACACTTAACAGGCTTTCAATAGTTCTCTGGTCCACATTTCCCTTTGAATCTCTTTGTATTTTAATGAATGTTGACAGAATGCGTGAAAATACCATGTTAGGGTATTTTTATTAAAAAAAAAAAAAAAAAAAACTTTTAATTGTCAAAAGCGGTAGATTTTAACTACTAAACGGTATGTGCGGTAGACGGTCTTTAACACGGTATTTATGGCCTACCGCCGGTAGAATCACATGTATGCGAGTCACTTGTTCACGACTAGAAATTGTTTAGAAAAAGCAACAAAGTGGTGAGAATATGTATAATATTGATCACTCAGAGAAATACAAAAAATAGCTGAGAGGGCCACAGGAACTCGAACAATGATTTGGGTAATTTGGGTAATCAAACCAGCCTAACTTATTTTCCATCTGCTTAAAACAAAACATACGTAACAGAAATTCTATGTACTGTAAAAAATTATTTCATATTTGGAAAATACGATATCTGGAAAATTTTAGGATGCAGACATTTAGATTAATAATGGTAGTAGGAATAAACTGCTATTATCACTATTATAACCTACCTGTAACTCCACCATCAAATGCGACATAGAACCCATTTGAAGTCACTTCTGACACTGAATATGATGCACTATATGCTCTGACAGTAAAGTAATACATAGCATATCCTGGCACAAGGTCCAGCTCCCAGAATGTGACAGATGTATTTCTGCCAACTTTAGTGAAGGGAACAACATTATCACGAGTCTTCTTGAAACGACGATCTGTACCAAGGGCAACTTCATAGTATTCAACATCCTGATCCTTTGATGGGGTAATGTCATCCACCTGCACTCCTGTATTTCCTGTCAAACAAATATGCTGTAGTTTTAGTTTTGGAAATATTCTCAAGCAGTTATGTTACATTTTAAGCACTTGGAAAACTCATCAGATCTCCGGATTTATTTATAAGCTTATAACATGTATGGCTCACTCGAAGATACAAATACAAGCTAAAAATTACTGTGCTACTGCAAAGTATAATATCAACAACTACACAATATGTACATATCTTTAACAATAAACTAAAAGTATTACAGTTCTTACCCGTTATGATATCCACTTTCTTAATAGCATCTCGAGGTACACCAAATCCCTCCCAGTTTGCTGTTGCTTTTGATTTTGTCTTCATAATGTTCAAATCATATCCAAATAAGTCTCCATCATTGACTTGACCAGGCACTAGTTGGTGTTCGTGTATTGTAACACCATCTGATCGAATTGTGTACTGATATCCCAATGCATTTGTTACTCTCAGCAAGGAATAATACCTCTCTCCATTTTTCATCTGCAGTTGATCATTCACACCATGGGTTGTACCTAATCAAAGTATAGCACAGGACATAAGTCAAGTAGTGTTCATGGAACATAAATGCCCCACCAGTGCCTGAAAATTGACCCAGCACTAAGCTTAATGGGATGGACAGAGGGGCAGATTTAGATAACAATAGATGCCCCTACCTTGTTTTTGTGGTGGGGCACAAAAAAGAGTATTTTGATTGAAACTGAAAACTACTGATATCATACAATACATAATGCAGTATGGTGCTAACCTTTGAGCTGAGAGTGGGTAGTTACCACAAGTATGTAAACCAGGGAACATGAGAACATGTTGCCTAGACTGCAGGGCAGCTTTGGCTGCATTATAAAGCATTCATTACCCTTTATGCCATTGTGACTAGGCAGCTAACAGTACAGAATACTTTTCCCAGATTGTATGAGAATATCATGTTTCGGTAATATCTGGGATATTATTGGGTTGTCAGATTTAAGATTCTGCAAGGCTTTCAATGTGGAAAGGGAATCTGCAAAGATGATAACAAATTTTCTTTTAGAGGTCTCAACAGATTTCAAAGCTTTGAACATGACTGTAATTTTTGCAGTAAAATTGAAGCTTTATCTGGTAACCAGCTCAAAATGGTGCCATGGGGGGTTGCAATGGCAGCTCCAACTTTGTCTCCTCCTTGATGGCATCTTTGCATGCATCATAAACCATGGTTTACTGACACGTTTAGGAATCACCAAAGTTTTAATATTTTATCCCCAGCAACATCCTGGAGTATCTTTGTAAATAGGAGTACTGGATCCACTTCATTTTCAAAAAGATCAGCTGTTAGTTTAGAGGGATTGAAACATTTCCCAGTCTGCCTTGTTCAATTTTCATCTCTGCCTGAGCACTTGAGGTTTGGGAATATTACTTCTTAAATATATTGGAAAGTGATCACCACCACAGAGGTCATCACCAACTTCACAAGAGAAGTCAAGTAAAAGGGATGGACTGCAGATATTCAAAATTAAGGACAAATAGGATCCTGTGGTAGGATGTAGGTAGGTATATGACTTATCATTAAAAAGGCAAAGTTTTATATCTCTCTCTTGTTGACATATTTACAGCCCCAAAGTGTAAAGTGGCTGTTAAAGTCGACAAGCGAAACAAAAAGTGCCAGCATCTGTTCAATAAGACGGTCAAGATCAGATTGATTGATTGGAGTGCTTGGAGGAAGATGTATTGAACAGACTGAAAGAGTTGTATGTAACGACACACATATTGCTACAGCCTGAAAAGTAGTATCAAGAGAAACGTAACTGTGAGGAGTTTTATTATTTATGATGATGGACACTCCCTTATTAGCCTTATCGGTATTTCTTGAAAAGCTGTTTTATGTGCTGAAGTTTCTAAGATTGACCCTATCATTTTCCTTTAAAAAGGTCTCCTGAAGGCAGACAGCTATTGGACCATGTTCTTTAAGTTGAAGACTAATTTCATAAATATTTGCCTTTAACCCTCAGCAAAATTCTACCGTATTATGGTGTCAGGCATATTTATGAATGTGGTGGAAGTATGGGAGGTTTCCCTGGTGCAATATCAGGGGCTCTCCAGTTTCTAGACTCCCAGATTTAGTAAACAGTTTGATAGGACCATCAGATCCTTTGGGAAGTTGAGTAGATTCTTTAATCCTCTCTTTATATGGATTAAAGCATACAATTCCACTTTTGAAAGTGGTCTGCTACTCTTTGGTGGACCAATTTTAACTGGTTTCTCTGTAGTAGAGTTCGGAATCTTGTGTGTTACACTGATTCTTTGTCCACTGAGGCCTGTGGTTTGCTGCTCTTTTTATGATCTGGATTTAGGTAGTTTCTTGTTTGTAGCATTAGGTTTTTTAAAAAAATTCCTACACTGCATCACTGATTCTTTGCTTTATCTCCTTCAGTCTTTGTTTGAGTGGTTGTTATCACGGGTTTTGGTGGTTTCGAAACTCTACATTTGGATTGACCTTCTGGTCATGTAATGTCTGTCTGGGTGCTGACAGTATTTGTGGAAGTTTTCTTCTCCACTTTAGCTGTGGTGGCATAGGTTTTTCCAGCTGTGTTCAGTGGAGTTGTGGCTTCCACAAATATCCTGGCCCCAGAAAAGCTCATACCTTTCTCCTGCTTCATGCATTGGATCTTCCTTCTCAAGTTTCCACTTAGGGCTGTCTCTGGAGTACAATAAATGTTCTCTCTGACAATTTGAACAAAAGACTTTCTCTCTGCAGGACAATCCATTGTGACCCTCCTGCTCACACCTGGGCAGACTGGTTTCATCTTGCAGCCATCTTTGTGGTGGACATATTTCTGGCATTTAAAACACCACAAAGGGTTAGAGATGAAAGGGTCAACAGGGATATTCAAGAACCCAGCTTTGACTGATGTAGGCAAAGTTGCACAGTTGAACACAAGGATATAAGTGTTTGTGGAAATCAACTTGGCATTATGGCAAATGCTGATTCACTCCACTTGTGTCACATTTGAGAGCTGAGATTTCTGAGCATCTCAATCTCAATGCAACCATCTTAAATCTCTTGATCGAACAACACCTCTGGACAAATTGAGAGAATCATATAGAAATACCTTAATGGGTATTTCAACAAATTGCTTACACCAAAACCAACTGTCCAAGTGAGCTCTTTGTAGCATCATTCCACAAGTAGCTGGGCTGAACTAATTTTTTTTTATGATTCTTGGCTCACCAACTAACCTCTGAAGTGCTTTGGCTATCATAAAATATGACAGCTTTAATTATTATTGTTTTGATTATCATAATTGGATTCAATGATGATAAATACTTGCCAATTTCCCTGACTTGAACAAGTTTCCTCATCCAAGTTGCTGGTTGAATTATTCCTGGTCCTTCTGAGACCAGGTCTCACTATTAGTTAAGGTTTTGGTTGGTTTTCCCATAGTGGCATACTAAAATATTCATCACATGCGCTCACCACCCACCCTCAAGCCCAACAAGGAGACAGAGATTTATGCTGATTTATTGCACATTTCATGTCAGGGCTACACATAGTGATACACTTGAGCAAAGGACAAACTTTACTGAATTGACCTTTGCCACCACCCTAGGGCTGTGCCCTTTGTAAAGTTTGAAGAACAACAGTTACTTTAATCACAAAGGTGACCTTTCAACACTATACAAATCAGCGAAATTGAGCCTTTAACGCATGCTCTGAAGCTTGGCATGACAAACCGATTCATCAGATTGAGAACTTCTGATCACCCATCTAGCTGAAGTTGAGGCCACAGTAGTGTGTTGCATCGGAGAGGCAATATTCGGCCTCTCCTCAACTCAACAACCATCTTGTGATCTTAACGACCCGAGATTGTGTGCTACCGTGCCAGTAAGGCCATATGTAGAAGATGCATGTCAAGGCGGCCAAGGCAGAGTAGGTGCGCTACCACAATGAGCAGGCAACAGAGTTGAAGAAACTTCCCTACCACAATGAAAGTCCTGGCAGATGATGTTTCCGATACATGAACAATATGGTTGATGCATTTGGGTGGAAGACCAACCAGGATGATATGTATTTGAAACTCCATACCTAGATGAATGAAAACTTGAGAAGGGAAAAGGTCCGACTTCTCCACATTGACTATCCACCCGAATTTGGGAATGAGGTAGCGAAGGTTGTTCATATCATGATCTAAAACCGAACTTGCAGATTGTTTTTGCAAAATATCATCCAAGTTTACCACTGTCACTGTGGAGTGGAGGACATCCTGAAGTAGGAAATGGCACAGTCCAACATATTTGGTGAAGGCCTAAGGTCTAACATTGAGGCCAAATGGAAGGGCATGGAGTTGGTACACTACTCTGCAGAGATAAGAAAACTTGCAACATACTGTGTGATAGGCATGTGGAAATACGTGCTGGACAGATCGAGACTGATTGCATATTTGTTGCACTGCAGAGACAGATCTTGCCATCTCCATCTTGAACTTTGGAGCACAATAAACTGATTGAGCTTGCTCAAGTCTATGACCAGTCTCAATTTCCCCTTGACTTTTGTAACCAGAAAATTTCTGGAATAGGGTCATGGGGAGTCCATTTTTCAGAATACTTCCACTGCCCACTTTACAAGCAAATGCTCTATCTCCTTCCATCACATGTCTATCTTTGTGGGATTGCTTGGACTCTGTTATGAAGGTGGATGGCCAAGGGGGGTGGAGGGGGTGTGGCAGGGGTATATGAATGAAATACATAGCCCTTCTGAGATGATTTGAATCACCCAATCACCCAATGATCTGTAGGAATGAGGTTGGTCCAGGTCTGGCAAAACAGAAGGAGTCTGATGCCCACAACAGGATCACTGGCAGGCAGGAGAGACAAGTCATTATTGGTTGGCAGGAGGCTTGGGGGAGAAAAAACTTTGTGTCTCCATGCCTTCCTATGAAATTTAGGAGCATAAAGCCACCTATAATTTACCTGGCCATGAAAAGGTTGTCGTTGTTGCTGATTAGTACCCCTGCAGTCTTTCTGTTGATAATCATTCTTTCTCTGGTAATGGTATGGCTCCTGAAGAGGTCACAAAGAGATATGGGCTTGCAAGAAGAGCTGAATTGGCAACTCTTGCTCTTTGACCTCCTCAATTTGGCCTCTGAACACATGGGTGAACCAAAAGAAAGAGACTACAAGGTTGCCACATGGTGAGCTTTAAGAACAATATCGCGAAGTGTCTCTTCTTATCAGATCAAGGTTACAAGAAACTGTTAGGGCATTCATCATTGTGTAGTGAGCCACTCTGTTGACTGCACAGGCAGTATGGCATACCGATTCCCAGACGTATCCGCTCTATGCCTTCTTAGCTAGGCAAAAGATCGCAAGAGTCACCAAGTTAAGAAGGGAGGAATCCGAGACAACATTTATGACTAACTTAGATATGGTGTGAAATACTTGTCTATCCATCTAATAGCAGAGAGGAAGTTGCAGGCAAATGACTCATCAAAAAGAAGGCCTGCAAATTACCAGGCTTGAGAATCCTATCCAAAAGATGCTCAGTAATTTTGGCAATCTTTGCCAATTGCAGTAAAATCCTGAAGAATAGATGTTCATCATCTTCATCAATGTCCACCAAGGCCTTAACCTTATATGTAGTATTGACTGCTGAGGAGGAAGGCATTCAGACGGAGGCAAAATTCTGTAGATCTCTTCAACTGCCATCTTAAAACTGAATTCCATCCTTTTCATGGTCAGATTGAAATGTTCAGGTAAGTCTGCACTATCTCCCTCATCAATATTTTTGGTCCTCCTCCTGTACACTCTGTGTCCAGGGATATAACATTTCATATGATAGTGATGATGCTGTGTCACCAGACATAATATTGGCCCCACCTGCCAGATATGCTAGTAGAGTTGATGGTGTCATGTCCAGCATGGAGTGTGGTCCAGCTCTGGGCATGTTAATCTGGGTCAGTCGGTTGGGCTGGGCTGGATAGGCATCACCAATTGTGATGCCAGTGTGCCATATGTTGACACCATGGATGTGGTTAGTCCAGCAGTCTGCTGGGCCTAGCCCGCATTCACTATTGGAACTGTCAGACAATGTGTAGTTTGCCTGTCAGAAAAGATACGAGTCACATCTGCCAAAACCTTACACAGACTGAACATACAGTTGGACCAGTTGGTCAGCAGCTGGGACAGCATACAATGTATGATATATGATTTGCGGGCCCATCTGGCTGGCAGAGTTTAAATGTAATCCTGCATGCCCAGTTTCAATGTATGGGTGGGGGTGGAGACTTATGCCTAGTGGGCTTCCAAATTGGGTTAAAAATGGTCTCAATTTCCTCCAAATCACTTGTCAACAACCTTCAAAATGTAGCTTGTTGTATCATGCATTATGCAGCACATCATCATCAATTCTAATAGAGCTTGCAATGTGTGGAATTGCTTGCTCTAGCTTCAAAGGGATCAGAAGTAATTGTTGCTGTAGGTACTGTTCTGGGTATCTCTGACATGGGTGGGAGTGGCATCTCAAAGTCCCCTATAAAAGTCACCAATGATTTGCAAATTTGGATGGACACTTAACACTTCATGTTCAGCTGATTTTGAACATGCCCTTTTCTCTTGGCCCGTCAAGTGCCATTTTAAGATATTGGACCATATGTCTTCTGCCCAGAAAGCATACATGCTGCATGGGTGTGATGATGTACATTTTGTGCAGGCAAGGCACCTTTTGTGATTGTCCTCAGAGACTTTATAACACTTGTGTTTCTTGCACTTGCTTGAAATCTCTGAAATTCAAAAACCAAATGCAGATAACAAATAAACTATGCAACTTGCAAAACCAAGACGACCTGTAAGAAATGCATAATAAACCAAAGTTAAGAGTGCAATACAAATATACCATTGAAAACTAAATGTTAGTGTTACCAATTGATATCACATTGACAATAATGACTGGCAATAAATATTAATAAATGGAATGGAAAAGACACAAATGTTGTATATACCAAGTATATCAACCTTTTGACTTACTACACCACTGAAACAATTATGAATTGCAATAGATTCTTAGAGGCACTGTTAAGATTTTGAGTGAGAGTTTAAAACTGGTAAACATCTGGTATATGGGTGGCCATCTTGTGGGGGCAAAGGGAGTTAATCTGTAAGAGTTAATTCCCTTTGTCTACATAATATCTGGATGGGAATACATCTTTTCGTCTTTCAGGGAAGGCTGGATTCAGAGGTAGCAGAAATCATTTCCTAATGTTAATGTGATCAAGTGATGTATCTGACAGAAAGAGATGACTGCGGGGCAGCTCTGGTTGCTTTGTCTACCCTTTCATTACCCTCAATACCAATGTGATTATGCAGTCAGTAGGACAGATTTTATGAGCAGATCATGTTTCTGTATGAACTGGCACAGTAATGGGTTGTCAAATTTAAGGTTTGATCAGGCATTCAACATGGAAAGGAATTAGAAAGGTTGATGAAGTTTGTTTTTTGTGTGGTTTCAATGTAGTTCAAAGATCTGAGTATGGCTGTAACTTCTGCAGTAAAAATGGAGGCTTCATCTGGTAATCAGTTTGAGATGGTACCATGGGATATTGCAATGGCAACTACAACCTTGTCTCCATCTTTCAAAACTGTCTATTACAGGAACATATGGCTATGATCAGAGGCTTTGATTTCATTGAGTTTATTCTGAAAAACAAGAGGATTGGTAGGGGACATTTTTTATGATGGTAAAGACCAAATATTTTCTTGGGAAGGGGGATGGAGGGTTTTAACAACCAAGGTGATAATTTGTGAAGAAAGAATATTGCATAATTGAAGAGATTATTTTTGCTGCTTATTGAGGAAGACAAACTCATATGCTAATAGGTGGAATTACATTTTATTTCCAAGTGTACATGTACAGGGTTTGGTATTTGGGCATCTTATGTGGGATTAGATAGATTAGAGAATAGTTTGGTAGTATACTGATGAGCTGATTTAATTTGTTTGAAATAAAGTGATGGCTCATTTGCCTCAACATAAAGGCTTTCTGAAGGGGAAGTTATGTATCTTCCCTTAATGGCAGGAAGTCACTAATTGCCCACATTTTATTGAAAATATTTGGAAGTACATTGGGAATATTGCATTGGCTACTGGAACACACTGTATGACTGCTAGTTACCATCTAGCAGAGAAGAACATCGTCTGTCACAATTCATAACTGTACAGTAATTGGCAACTGAGTCATTTGGCCAATGCTATCAAAAGCTGTTGTAAGCCTATATGTAGCTGATGTTCAATGGCAAGTAGTTTTTGATCTATACCAGATCAAATAGTGGTCAATATATAACAAGCAGTTAGTTTCTAAGTTAAGGCATTTAACTATGTCCTTAATTTTGATGTTGAAAAGGGTGATGGACAATATGCTGAGCTGAGGTATACTCATATCCTCAAAAAGGATGACACTTAGCTCTGAAATTTCTATCTTCTAAACAATTGGCTATAAAGATGGGTAGGTGGCCCTTTAGGCCTAGGTTGAATAGGTAATTCATTATGCCCTGCCACTATGTCTTTCCTAGAACAACAAAATAGAAACTACATGTTCTTTCTTTACAAAAACTTCTCTGATGAGTGTTTTAAGTCTGAATAGCTTGTCAATTGTGCTTCTCTGCTGTCTGAATCCAAACAATATAATTCATCCCATGATTTTGCAAATACAGCTTGATAATGCCATGAGGCAATAGTGTTAACGTGGTCCTTTCCAGATTTGGGTTAATGGTGTCACTGTTGATTCTCGCCTTCATGGCAAAAAGTCGACAGTTTCCAAACATTTATTTGTATCCAGACATGCAATACCCATGTAAATGAACTCTTTACCCAAGTGAATGAATTGACACTTTTAAGGGAGAGATGTGTTTCCACTTGCACCACTGGAGAAAACTACATTTTGTCAGATAGATTTTTAAAGTGGCAGGCTTTGTTCTGAGAATCATTGCTTTCTGTAGGCTTGCCTGATATGAGCCAGATGTGCAGGTTCATCATCTCTTGGTTCACATGGAAAACCTGCAATCATGGTTGTTTGAGCAGATGGAGAGAACTCAAGATCTTCCTGAAAATCTCCACTGTTCAAAAGGTTGTTGATCCCTGATTTTTCCCACTTTAGGGCAGAAATTGAAATTAGATGGCATTCCAACTCCCTTGCTTATGCTTTTGATGACTTTGAGAATCAGAGGAAGTGGGGAAAAGGCATATGCATCGAGACTGTTATAATTCAGGAAAAAAGGATCGACTGCCTAGCCATTTGAATCTGGGACTGGAGAAACAAAGGTCATGAGCACTGAATTCCAACTCATTGTAAGTAGGTCTATGAGATGTTCATCCCAGTGAGTGCAGATTCAAGTGAAGACCAAGATGTTAATGGACCTTTCAGTGTGAATCAGCTGATTTCATCAAGACAGTATGTTTGCTGGGACATTGAGCCTGCCAGAAGTAAGGTGGATTTGGATGTGGATTTGTTGAAAATGATACCACCATGAAAATCCCAAACCAGAAGGAAGCAGTTGGGAAACTTTGTTCCCCTTTGCCTTTTGATGTAATTGATGACACTCAAGTTGTTGGATTTGATGAGAACGCCCTTTGCAGAAAATGACTCCGGCCATGATTGAAAAACATTGACAATGGCCTTCATATCCAGGAGAATGATGTGTAGTGAGCACTCCTCAAGGTCCCATACCCTGCCAGGTGAGGTCCTTCCATTTGCTGAAATGGGACCCCATATAATCCAAAACTTGGATCATTTGGTCCAACTGACAAAGTCTTGGCCACCACTGTGATAGGAGAATCAAGTGGCAAAGAAATTCCTTGGCTGAAATTCAATTCTCAGAGCAAATGGTAGACACCACCCAGATAATATTCAATGTACATTTCTGAAGTAGACAAATCTGGTTTTTAAGAGGTTTCTGAACTCCATATTCAAGTAAATAACATTTTAGAATATAAGGATATCGGATTTGTCCTAGTTGACAAGGAATCCAAGGTGAATCAGAACAAAACAAGGGATTTAATGTATTGATACAAATAATCATTCAGCAAGAGCTTGTACAGAATGTCATCTATATAGTTGGATGGCATGCACATGAAGGTGGTTTACAAGTGCGACATGACTCTACCAATGATTATCATGAAGCCCCAGGACTGATATTCAGACCCAAAGGGAGTACCCTGAACTGGTACAAAGTGTCCCTGAACGAAAAACCTCTGGAATTTCCTGGAAGACCTGTAAGTGTAAATGTGAAGGTGTGCATCTTGTTCATCCAAGCTGACTGCAAAGTCTCTCTCCTGCAAATGACTGACTCCCAAGAGTGACTATCAGTGGGGGTCCTTGATGGAAGGGTGTAGGCTGTGTTTAAAATGCTGAAAAATAGCCACTGAAACCAACTTGAGCATGAATATTATTGATAAGACATTGTAAACCAGTTGTTGACTGTCAAGGAAGGACTTCTGGTCCATACATATAGATGAAGGTTGGGACATTTCCAGGCCTGCAACATCTCTATCAACATCAGGGACTTCAGATCAAAAACCTGGGGTGTGTGTGTCTTGCAGAAAGTGGTGTTGAAATTAGATAGAAATTGTCAATGTAAAAAAAGACAGTCAATACTTGGGTGCTGAAGCTGCCTTTCAAAGCAATGTAGAACATTAGTGACTCGACCCGACTGGGGTAGCTATTTGAATCATTGTTCACCATTCTTGACTCACAGATGCCTCCTGAAATGCTTGCAATAACTGAAGTGCCAAAGCAGGTTGTGTAGGATGGTGAACACGACTGGGAGTCTGACCATATTGGGACATGTTGTCTCCAGATGTTCACTGTGTATATCAATTACAGTCCAGGACTGGTATCAAATTTTTAGAAATGAGGCATTGCTGGTCCATGTTGTGACAGCCAGGAACAGTTATGGCCAGTCTGGTGCCAGTCTGTGATGCTTCCTGTTGTCCAGTACTAAATAGTGTGAAATGGTTCAAAGATTCTGATGCCAGTTACATAAGGTGTATGAGTCAGGGCTGGGACTGGAAATGACATGTCTGGTTGTCAACAGTTATATATGTCTTCAAGCAGGGCCTGGGTATAAATGTAAAATATATCACTGTATCCAGTCCCTGAAATCAAAGGCATAGATTAAGGCTGTGTCAGAGCTGGTGTGGTCCATGGTTCATATCTGGTGCCGAAGTCCGGTACAAGTTATCCTGGAAAAGATCATTGTAGCCAGTAAGAGGGTGTGCCCTACTGACAATAAAACCACTGCTTGTCCACATGGGCTACCATACAAAGTCGGTACTGGCCCAATATGTAATTCAGTAAAGATCTATTCTGTGTGTAGCAATGAGGGCGACTGCAGGACTGGCACTGTGTAAGAGGCTTGTGATGGCCTGGATTGTCAAATTCTCATAACTGGGCATGCTTTCTGCCTTCAGGGATTCAGACAAAAAGAAAGTTTCGACAGAGACGTCATTGGTGGCAGTGCCAAAGGTATCTGCATCCTTGATCATGCATTCCTTGGCTCTCTCATTTGCCTGGGTTATTTGTCTGGCAGTGATGGTCACCCATACAATCTCAGACTCACATGTGGCATGTATAGTCTGAATTGCACCCCACACAATATATACAGGTAGAGTTATTGTCTTCAACCATCTTGAGCCGTTTGTGCCCCACACACTTAATCTATCCTGTTGTGTTGATACCTGTAAAAAGGGCCAGAGGAATAATGGCATACACAGATTAAATCAGTCAAACTTCATGCTGAATGTACTGTGGAGGGAACACTATGAGTAAAGGATAATACCTTGGGAAATTACATGCATGACCTTACAACCTGCAATAACTGAACCATTACTTGACAAAATTCATAAACAAGGTCAAGTATTGAGCAGAATTGAAAGTTCTCAAGACAATTAAGATGGCGCAGACAAGCTTATCATATTAGGAAATTAGACAAATGAAATGCAAAATATTCGTCTGTAATGAATACAGTGTGAAAAATAGAACAAAATAGCTGGGATATATTTTTGTGATGTGAGAAAACTCCAAAGAATAGCTTAACAGGTTAAAAGGCACAAGTGAATTAAGTATCTATGTGGTCTTGAGAAATAGCTTGCTTCCAGTCAGAAGCAGAAGTAGTAACTGAAGACACGCAAGATTTAGTGCCAATCTCTTATCAAAGGGAGACACCTCTTGTTTGACCTCTGCCCTGGCGAGCAGATGATCTTTTAGCACTTCTGTTGCTTAAACCATGTATATATGCAGTAGTGATTTATGGCACCTCAGCACAAAAGTGACTGTGTAGTACTAACTAAAGGTAAAGTTTGAAAAATGTAAAAAATTACTTGTTCCAAACTTTAGGAAGATAAACCCTTCTAAATCAATGTAAACATTAAATACAACAAGATAAAATAAAAAATGCAAAGATATTCAAATTCTGAAAAATGTATATAAAATATGATATGTTTGGTAACACATGTAAAATCCTTAAAACATGATTAAAATTTTTTGTATAAACTGCTGCTAAAAGAAGTCAACAGATATAGCTAACATAACTTTTTGGGGGGAGAGGCGCTGTATTTCCAAGGTAATGGATGTAGTCTTAACATATTATTATAATCTGATATTATTGCCGAACATGATAATGGTAGGGATTGCGGAATTTTGGATGACAAATTGGAAACTTTCATTTTAATAACTGAGGCAGCACTGTGTGTGGGTGTGGGTGAGCATGTGCACTGAACAGCTGCGTAACAAACGCTCCAGGCCAAAAGTAATAATGGAGACATGAGGATTTACCATAAGCATCAACAAAATCCTGGACGCGGTAGCCATCAATTCTTTCAATGGCCCATTCGTATTTAACAGCTGGACATGGGTCACCACTGACATCCCATCGACCATAGAGTGTTGTTCTGTCTGTTTGATAATCTCTGAAAAAAAAATTGTAAGATTTGTCACCATAAGGAAGTTTGACAGAAAAAAAAGAAAAAAAACGTTAATTCTCTATGAAAATGGGTGTGTCTGATACAGAAAAAACATTTCTTAGAATTCCTTCCAAGAATATGGCTGCCAGTCATTTGTGAATTTTGTTCTCTTCAAAACAATCAAAAGACTTACAAATGACAATCACTGATCTACAATGTAACTACTTCTTGTAGGAAATGAAATTTATTTCCTCTTAAAAACAATGGTAATTCAATGTTACAATAATGTTTCTTGTACAGTATGCGATAGAATAAAATGAGTGGTTACCATTCACCAAAGAAGGGGACCATCAAGTTGCTGATAAAATAAATTCACAGAAAATTGTCAAGGAGAAGAAATATTGCTCCTCCATTTTCCCTATTTCAATCATCATCTGAAAAATTAATTGCATGACTCATGACATGTGTTTCTGCATGCTCCATGTTTGTTAATCTGTCAGTGGAACAAGTTTATTTAAAAAACTCCAATCAGAACATAAACATGTTTTCATTCAGAACAAGCAATATTCTAGGAAAAGCCTAACTGGTTTGGCTGGAAAGGGTAAAATATATACAGTTTACTTTACTAATCATAAAATATATGTTCTTCAACTGAAATGTCATAAGATTGTGCCATAACTGAATAACATTAAACAGCAATGTGTCAAAGTGTACAACTGCATACTGATGCAGTTGCTCTATATACATACAGGACTTTCTGCTTTATTATATGCAATATTTATGCTACCTTATCCATCACATAATAATAGCAAACTATGTGCTTTATTACATTTCAAAGATTTTTTTGTTTGTTCAAGTTTCACTTACATATCAGCGAATGAGTGTGGATCATCGTCCCAAACTCCTACCAGCTTAGGTGGCTTCTCTCCTTGACTTAGATATGATAGGTAAATGCCATTTGATGTGGACACTGTTGACATTCCAGCACCATTGATTCCTTTTACTGTGACAAACACCTGTTAGCAAATATTAACTCTTACTAATTTTTGAAAAATAATTTCTCTATGGATCTAAATAAAAGTAAAACGTCCAGAAAATCTTCCCTCTGAGTGCATCGTTATGAAGACCACTATCAACAAAAACATACATGTATCAGAGTCCAAGTCACAAATTTGTATGATGTTGGCCATTCTTTATTTGACAAAATATTAAAACTTGGGTTCCTTTTAAACATATTTTGTAAGAATCAAACATTTTCTATCATTCTTATTTATTTTTTATACAGATAATTAAAGAACAATTAAAAGTTCAAGAGCTGTCAGAATGAAGTCAGTTTTGTTTCCTTCTGGATACCTTTTTTCTTTTTTGAGAATGGAAAACTTTCTATGATTATGAGAATATCCTCACAGAAAATTACACATTCTTACGTGTATGTAAACCACAGAGTTCATTAATGTAATGTCTTGTTTCTTTATAATAAGCAACCACCAGCTGATGCATGCAGCCATTCCACTTGAAAGTAATAAATTCCAATGTATATTTTTGCAGTATTTTGTTGCCTTTGTTTCTATTTCACTATATTTATACTGTCCTGCTTTTTTGTTGTTGCAATATCTTGCTGCCTTCATATGTTTCACTATACTGATACTGACCTGCTTCATTCCCTTCAAATTCATGCCATGAATGATGTAGTTGTTAACACCCAATGGAGCCTTGAAGAAGGGTTTAATTTGGGCACTACCAGGGCTAGTTCCAACAGCTATTTCATACCTACAGAAAGAAAAACCCAGGTCCACATAATGTTATTCTCCTACTTTGTATTATGATAAGATTCTAATCTTAATGTATTTGTTCGGTGATAATCTCACGCTTAATGATAAGCCAACCATCCACTTTTACAAAAATTTTGGCAAATATTTACTAACATATCTTTCATAATAAGCCCACCTCCAACTAAATGAAAAGTTTAATAGGCTGGGCATATGTGCTTATAGGAGAGATACTGTAAGTGTGTGCTCTATTAAATGGAATGTTATGTTTGAAGATGGTAAACTTATTTTTTAGCATTGTGTCGTTTTTATCAAGGCTGTCATAATTAAGTTTGTTTTTGTTGATTATATCATGCCAAGGAAATGGGAGCTAAGTGCTTTCCTAATGGCACACCGAAGCAGCTGACCTGAGTGGCCTGGGCAGGTATCAAACCTGCAACCTTTGGATCATAAGTCCAATGCTCTACCAGCTGAGCTACCACGGTTCCCGTTCTAATTAAGTAATAATGGGGATGGCATCCTGTAAGTATAGCATTACATTCCTTTTATAAAGTTAATCATCTGTCTCATCCACTCCCAGTAGGAAAGAGTTATGTCTGAAAATTCAATACCATTATTCTTATCTAACAGACAGTTCTTGCTATCAACTATTTAATCTGTTTATGTCTTTAGAATTGAGATCTCACATTCTGAAAAAAACAATATTAAGATTGTAATCATATCAGAAACATGTGTAAACACAATCATGTTATACATAAAAGTATTTAAATGGAACCTGTTCCAAATAAGAGTCCCTCAAATGGACTGATGCTCCACTGTTCAAAAAGCATTGTCAAGAGTCCATTTCTTCCCTCCCTTTTGTTCTTTTTACATGAAACAATATACATTCTGGAACAACTCCAACAAACCAAATTCATTAACAAAAACGTTTTCTTATATGTTTCAGCTAACATGTCCTCAGGATTGATACAATAGATAGAAAATCACTGAAATTGCAGAAGATATTGTGAATATATACCCATATGCCGAGTCTGGTTAAATCAATACTTATTTCTTTTTTTAAATAAAAAACAACAAATTATTGAACTGGCATCATTCAAGGCATTCTTCAGATATATCAACAAACTGGGTTTGAGAACAATTGATCCATACTTGTTTATTTTATCAGGTTCAGAACCCACTGCAGATAAATACCTAAGTCAAAACTTTTAAAGGTGTGAATACTGACTATTAACTAGTAACCAAGGTCATCAGTAGGTCTGGTTTTCAAACTTATTCTCAATAGCATGGACATATTGGTGGTCCGATCTGCACTATTTTCATTTCAGACCAATTATATATTGCAGAAAGTGTTTTAGTGTAACCCCCATGGCAGTACCACTGTTATTTCAAAAGGAGTAGTAACAATAAGACTGCTGAATTGGCCACTGTTGTTGCCATGTTGGAGCACAAAAAAGCACTCTTTCAACCAGGACCAGCTACATATTGCTGTAGTCATTTGGTGAAAACCCAACGTCAATACACCACTCCATTCTGGAGAAGTAGCCATACAAATATTTTCAAGACAGTCATCATGGCAGCCATTTTGGAGATTAGATCGGCATCATTGAAATATGTCACCAAAGACATAGTGCAAACAAGTGTTTTAGTGAAAGAGATGCAGTAAAATGTTCAAGATGGCCTTCATGGAGGCCATGGAGGTAAGATCTGAAACATTTTCATTTAGGACCAACTAGAGAAAATAAGAAATAGTTTAGTGAAATCTTATGTCAATGCAACCTTTCATCCAGGAGTAGCAATAACAAAACTTGCAAGATGGATGCAAAGGTGGCCATTTTGGTGATCAGATCAGAACCATTTTCATCTAAATATCACAAGAAATCTGTAAGTGTGGATACAGGTGTACCGACAAAAAGATGTTCAAGACAGCCACCATGTCAGCCACATTGGATGTCTGAGAAGCACAATTTTTATTTAGGAACAACTAGACAGAAGGGAGACACGTGTACCAAGTTTCATGACTCTTCTTCTAGTTGTGTAGGAGAAGTAGCAATAACAAACAGAGCAGCTAAGAATTACTTGAACCCATTTTTACTTAATCTATAATGCTCTACTTACTGGACTATGCCAGATTCTGGATCCAGGAATGGTTGCCAAGCTACTGACACGGTTGTGAAGGATTCTTGACAGGTTGCATCAATCGCAGAACATTCTGAAATGTTTTTATATTTACAGGTTAGCATATGATAAATCCAACCTCAAAAGAAGTAAAAAATGCACAAGAAATAAGAAAAAAATGATGAAGGTTAATGGAGCTTTTAGATAGCATATTTATACATACATAGAAGAAAAAAAAGTCAGATTGAACTGCATGATCACAACGACCCTTGATTCACTAATTTGTCAATTGTTATTACTTTTCTGACAAAATTCTTACATGTACATAAAATGTGTAATTGTGTTGCTGAAATTTAGTATCTACCTAAGATTGGCAAGTAAAATAACCAATCTATCAGTCCATGATTTGCTACATTGTTAAACTGATGAATCACTTTGGTTACAGCAGGTATGTATAGATAACTCTAATATTGCAAATAAAATTTTGGTACAAGCATCACATTTCAACACAAGCTTCACATGAAGACGGTCAACGAGCTTAAATAAAAATCCCGATAAAAAGAAAGGCAGGCCATGACATGCATTTTTGGAGGTAGTGTGAATGTTAAAATATTCTTAAATTGTACCTGATGCCATAAATGTTTGTTTATAATCATTTGTCGATCACAAATTTGGAAATTATAGTGATGAATTCAAAACTTTGAAAAATTCATCCAAATTAGATGTGATTCATTCTGAGTCTTTATCAAGCCTCCCTATTATGTTCTGCCTTTCTTTAATTGAATGAACTGGTCGATATCATAGCAAAATTATGTTATATATACAATATATATAGATAAAAAATATTTTCATAAGACTTTAAAAATTCAATAATAATAATAATAATAGTAATAAATAATAAAAAGAATACTTTATTTATAGATGTTAATTAGTACAAAACTATTCTCCCTTGAGGATTTCCCTATAATATACTTTTGTACATGTACACTATTTAGCATTAGCCAGAATGAAGCAGAAGTACAAATTTTAACTCTTATTTAACATGTATGTGAAACTTTTTTTAAAAGCACTAGTATAATTTGATTGCTTTACATTAAAATGCATGCTGTTCTAGACAAGAGCATGACCAATGTATTCTTTATATCAACTGTGCTGTTGTACACACACACATATTTAGTACATGTTAGCATCATTGTGCATCACAATTCCTCTGCATGGATTAGTTTCCCATGTTTCATGAGCAAATGAAAACGATGAACACAAATTTAAAAAAGTTTCATATAAGAGAAGATAATGTTTGAACTGCTGAAAGAAAGAGAGGTAATAATGCTAGTTATATGCTGGTGTTGCTAATAATAATAATAATAATAATAATAATAATACCATCTGATGTTTTGCATGCTCTCAGATTCATTAGAATTGTTGCTGTGTCATTCATGGTGTTGACCCTGTATTCATCATACAGTTCAACCACTTGTCCTGATACAGGTGGTGTGGTATCAACTCTAATTGAAGCAGAGAACGAGTAGCTCTGAAGTCCAACCTTGTTTGTTGCTGTTACAGTGGCATAATATGTGTCTCCATGTTTGACCTCTGATTTCATGTGTATGGCTTTAAAGAAAGATCAATCATATCAGAAATCTTATGTATGCTACTTACCCATATGAATGACATATGAATGACATGAAATCAAATTTTCAAAGCAATGGAAGAAGAGATGTATTGCTAAACAAACCTAAAATTTCATAAAGGTTAAAGAATGTGCTACATATTAGACATACATAAGATAAACGATTCTTCTCATTTATGCAATTTTTTTCACAATGTTTTAAATGAGTTTGAGAAATGTCTGAATCTTACTTTCAGACATTCAACAGTCAACAGTCAAGGGGTTGAATTAGATAAACATTCTAATATGCATATAGGTCACACATTATGAGAATGATAATAGAAACTTTGCACGGGTGGCTCAATTCATTATGATGTGCTGTTGACACTGATCAATTTTGGGGCAGGATCTATGATCCACATAAATACATGTATGTTTGAAAATTAGTTTAAATCCATTCATTTTTAACCATGAAGCATCATATTAGATAATTCCCTACAGCCTTTGTTTCAAATATGGAGTAACTAGGGATGAATATGATACTTTTCTTAAGTAACAGGTGGTTCATTTATTGGTGCATGAAGCTGAAAGAGCATCCAATATTTATATCCAACACTCTATTCCTAACAGAAAAGAACAAATATCCAACATAGGAATGGTGTAATTTAGTGAAAAGGTTCTTGTTGGCATGTAATTAAAATAAAGGTTTTACTAACCAATATGTAGTGCCATTATGTGATATTCACAATTTTAACACAAATCTAAACATTGTTGATCCTGATGAAATCACTGCTGTCAACACCAGAAAACTGATACTTAAGTCTTAAAATAGTGCTGATATCATTACATACCTTTGAATGCATACTGATCCTTGTGTCCATGTATCTGTATAGGTGACACAATGTCACTCAGTCCTTCAGTTGAACCCAGGGAGACTGTGTACATGGCAATGGGGCTTTCCTTATCAAAGAACCCTGTCCAGCTGCATTTAATGGGTGTGTGTTGCTGGAGAATGATAAAGTGTAAATAAAGATTATCAAAGTCATATGTGCAATAATTTTGTCAAGCCTTCAGAGAGATTTTATTTTTTGGGAGAGTATGCATGTCGCAGAACAAATTGTCTTTGCTTCATAATAGCTCATCCCCCAGTATGAAGAAAATCAATCAAGTTGAGTAGGAAATATAAGTAAATGAAAACTTTAACCAAAACCTTAATGCAAATCTTCTTTGACTTTGACCTTGACCACAACTAAAAAGGGGCTAGCAAGTGTGTCACATAATGAACTGCCTTAGGTGCATTATCATTCAACCCATGTAAGAATAAAATTCATCCAAGAGGTTTAGGAGATGCAAGCAAATGAAAATAAACTTCTAACAAAAACTTGACACAAATTTTTTATGACTGTGACCTTGACCTTTGCTTCATAATGATTCATTCCAAGAACGAAGAAAATCGATCCATGGGGTTTAAAGAAATATAAAAAAAGAAAAAATGTAACCAAATTTAAAAAAAAAAGTATGACTGTGAAATTGACTCAAAGTGGCAAATCCTTGTATCACAGAATGAATTGTCTTAGTTTCATATTGATTCATCCAAAGTATGAAGAAAATCCATCAATATGTAGGAAATATAAGCAAATTACATTTTTTTTTCAACCAAAACCTTCATGCACATATTCCTTGACTGCGACATTGGCTCCTTGGTTATAGGGGTAAGCAAGCATGTCGTAGAATAAATTGCCTAGCTTTACAATGCTTCATTCTAAGTCTGGTGGGAAGCTATTAAGGGGTTTAAGAAGTATAGGCAAATGGAAAACTTTAATCAAAACCTAAACAGATATTTTCCATGATGGTGACTTTGACACCAAGGTAAAATGGGTGAGCGTGAATTTCACTAAATAAATTGTGACAGTCTTAGCTGATTCATGCCTAGAATGATAAGAACCTATCAATGAATGGAGAAAATATATGCAAATGAAAAACTTTAACCAAAACCTGAACAATATGTCTCACTTCCTACTAGCATGAGCTCGATAAGATTGTCTACTGATTTCATCTATCTACATTAGAGGAAGTCTGCTTAATTGTGCTAGCAAACTTTTATATGAAAGTCCAAGTTCAAGAAGTTCAAATATGTGTAAAAATAAAAAATAAAATTGATGTAATGCCTGAAACTATTATCAGGTCATCTGCATATAAATATTCTTCCAAAATTTAGTTAGTCTATACCGAGTGGTATTTAGAGCAATCCTGCCAAATGAGCTTCTCAAGACTGGTGCACAGAATGACAGACGTATTGACAGGACCAAATAAAAATGCCCAAAAGAAGTAAGGCTATAAGCTATGATGATTATAGCAAAATATTTTTGGTTCAGATAGTGCACAAAAATTAGGTGGAAACGAGTCAAACTGTGTCCTTTCTAAATACATGTATGCCAATACTAATAATATTATGTACTTCAAACACTTCAAAGTGTGCCAACGATAGTGACCCAATAGGTATTTCAACAATTTGTACTAACTCAGATATGCTAACTTACTAGACTAAGGCTACAACTGTATTACCTTAGCAAAAGATGGACAATTTACTTGTCCATTGATGGGTGGGGTCTGGTCCACAACAACTGATGTTGAAACAATCTTTCCTGTAAGCCCTGCAGAATTCCTTGCCCATATACTCAGTAAATTAGGTTTGCCTGTAAAGACACAATAAAACACAAGTTTGATAAATCAACTTTGCTTGAAAACATGTTTTGGTGAGCTCAGGTACCTTGTTATTTTTTGTCTTCCTGTATACATATTTAATTCTGTGTCTCTACATTAGATACAATAAGTATGCACAAAAAGCTGACATTTGGAACAGGTATCAATCATGAGAGAGCAGGAGAAAATGAATGCTAAATCACACATGTGATAGAACAAAGAAGACAGCTTAGTATTAGAACAGATCAAGAGATTTGCAAAATTTGGTCAGGAGTTTTCACATCAGGATGATTTTCATCATCCCAATTTTTTGCATGCAAATGGACAAAAATGACAAATATTGAACAAATTTATTGTTCTATATTAAAATATGCACATCAGTCCTTTCACAGTAGCTTGTTCCCTTTCATACTGTTTATATGTAGCACAAGCATTTTTAGGATTTCTTAGTAGATCATTGCCTGGATTATATTTGTGGCAGTCCTCATTATTTTTTATCTCAACACTTAGGAGATAATATGTCACTACCGGATCCAGGTTTCCTCTGAAGTCAGCCTGAGTTTTCCTCAGAATAGAAAATGTCCTTTCGGAGTTTGCATTGGAATGTGGCAATGTCAGAACAACTCCACTGAGTCCACCAAGAAGTTTAAATTGTTTCCTGCCAGTGGATAGTATCTGGTTGCTGACTGTCTGCCATAACTGCTCAAGAATTTCGCTTTCTGGGTCAAATTTGGGAACTTCTTCTAAAAATTTACTTTACAGGAATGGCAGAATGCATATTCATGTCATTTTATAATTTATTCTGACCATGGAAATTCCTGTTTCCATCCATTACTGAATTTCATGTGATATTTCTGTTGTTGAGATTTTGGCGTTTTAGCACTGGGAGATAATGCATGCTGCTTAGATATCTCAACAAACTTTAAACACCAAAGCCAAACCAACCTGTTTTATGCCACCTGAGCTCTTTAGTAATGACTAATCCAACAATAATCTATTAACATCTTTAATCCTTTCTTAATTATTTATGAACATACATAGTATGATCCATCTTTACCAACTTTAAACACCGAAGCCAAACTGACCCTGCTGAAAGAATCCAAGTAATGTTATTTGTTCTATGCTGCTTGAGTTCTTTAGTAATCGAACCATAATCCATTAACATCTTTAATCCTTTCTGAATCACTGCTGATCACACATATTATAATTCAATAATAATAATAATAGTTATAATAGTATAATCAAATGTTTACTTTTAGGTTATTGTCTGTCAAATTAGCAATTAAAGTGTCATGCTGTGTAATCCAGCTTATTGTCATGTGATCACAGGAAGTCTTTACCATAAATATACTACATTGGAAGCAAGGTCTGAAAAAAAAAAAGGAAAAATTTCTGTTCCTGACCTTTTTAATAATAGTTTTGAGTACATGAGATTTCAATGAGTGGCGGGAAACATCATTCATCTTGGGAGGAAAACCATCCCAGCTTGGAGGTTCACATTAAGGCAAACAAACAACAGTTGGTTATTACCTTTGAAGTTTTCTTGCAATTACCAAAATGTACATGTGTTTATATGTATATTATTTATATATATATACATATATGTATATGTTGCATTTCTTGCTTTGCTGCCACTTCTCCCTGTTCTGATCTCACTTTTCCCTATTGGGTCCAAAAGGAGAATTCACTTCTCCCTAAAATTCAAGTCAAGCTTGACCCCCACACATATATATATATATATATATATATATATATATATATAAAAGAATGAAAAAGTGAATATGTCCATGTCATGGTTCATGTACATAAATAAAGTTGTAGATTCAACAGGATATCAATTTTGTTCATCTTTTATTCCTTCAAGTGCTTTTGCATCATCATCATGATGGATGCTCTTGAGGTAGATACATTATACTTTCAAAGTCTTTTGTAATTAAATAATTTGATGTCATTGTTATGTCAATCACATTATTGTTTATAGGGCGAGATATAAACAACTTTTTAGCATCTATATACAACACTTGTATACAAAAATACATTTGTAAGACTCAAGAAATTTTTAAATACCTTTTGAAGTCTTTGGCTAAGTAAAAAAAAAATTGTTTATAGAATCACACTTAATATAGGCCCTATGCAGTATGTTATGAAAGTGCATCAATGTATTGATACAATGTATAAAGTGGTCCATAGATTTCCTATGGTCAGAAAATGTATCAGTGTACTGATACAATGTAAAAAGCATCCCATTTTAATTTGTTATGAATCTCGAGTAATTAGTTAGAACTATTAAGGTCTGGTTGTAGAGTGCATATATAATAAAGTTCCTTTCATCTCTTAAATATTCATTATCAGTAAATAATACAAGGGAAGGACATGAAGTTTCCTCCTGAACTGTTATGTACATGTTTATTGGCTTTTAATAATCTGAGATCTTCTCTTCTTGTTTGCTGTCTATGTACTGTCATTCTGTTTCTTAGTTCATTTTTCATCTTACCTATGTAAAAGGCTTCACATTTCGCACATATTAATACATCAATCACATTTGATGAATTGTAATCCGTGTTCTCTTTCACTTTAAATATCTTACCATTTTTAAATTTAATCGAGTTTCCTTCTATTATATTAGGACATGTCTTGCATCTACTCATACCACATTTGGTTACCAGGCTTCTCTTTCAATGAAGTTAAATTTAGACCTATCAAGAATTTGTTTCAAAGTTTTGGGTTGTCTCTTACTATTATTAATTTTCATTCTTTCCAAAACATTTCTCATTTTATCAGTACGTTGAAGTAATTGCCCATATGTCTGTATCATCAGGAAGATATTAGTGTTATGTGGGTTATAAGTTGTAAATAAAGGAATTCCATTTGATGATGGGTTAATCTTTTCATGGTTATCTCTCCTGATTAATCCATTTCTTTTTGCTCTCAATATTCGTTGACTAATAATTTACTCTGGATAGTTTTTCCTGTGAAGATATTGCTGTAAATCTGCAAGACTCTGTTCTTGTATATGTTTGTCCTTTACAACTGTTATCACTCTTTATGCAAGATTAAAAGGAATGTTCTCTTTTATATGTTTTGCATGACAATTTAAAGTCAAGATAGTTATGTGTATCAGTTCATTTACTATAAATATCTGTAGAAATATGGGTTCCAGATAATTTAACGAGTATGTCCAGGAAAGGAATACTTATTTCACACTCATTATTTGTGAATTTTATAGCTGGATGTAAGTTATTAAGTTCCTGGAAGAATACTTCTATAGGTATATGTTTTGAAGCAGTGATCTAAAAATCTCTTCCAGTTCTTTCTCAAATAATCCCCAAATTCTTTTCCATGTTTATCTTCTGTCAAATAATGTCTCTTGCAAGTATCCCAAGTCTAGTGTAGTATATGTTGGTGCCACCTTGGTGCCCATAGCTTTGCCTTTTTACTGTATGTAGTAATTTCCATTAAAGTAAAATACACTGTGTTTAATTATATATGATTCCTTCTTGTTGAACTATCACGATGCCATGATTTGAACAATATGTTGCAGATCATTTTAAATTAAGGTATACTTTGCTTATTCAATGGTCCAGGTAATTTGATAATAGAAATAGCAATGGTTGACATGGCTTTTCTGGACCAGACTCCATAAATTAGTAGTCTTCAGTGTAGTTCCATAATTTCAAAAAATCAAAGCATAAATTAACCTGAGGGTTCTGGATGTATCATGCCAATAGGCAGAGATGTGTAGAGATTTGTTGATATGGCCATATCAGTAACATTCAAAATGTCATCTCCAAAGGGGTAGGTCCCTACTGACAACCATGCATCATCCATGTTGTCAAGGACACCATTTTCTAGAAGTTCTGTGTCATTGTAGTGCCATCTAGCGGTCAATGAATCTGTTGAGCTCAGGTACTGTGTCAATATCTGGTCTGATTCACTACCACTGAACTCGACATCTGCAAAACTGTAATGAATAAAAATAGTGTGATATCGATTAAAAAAGCAAAATAATCCAAGAATATTATTCCAATGCATAAAATTATGTGTCTGTCATTCTATTTCAAAATGAATATAGCTCCAGTTTAAAATATAGAAACTGAAGAAAAAAAAGAAAAGATCTGGTTGGTCAAAGGAAAGAAACATACATGATAAACAAAGGAGATGAAAAACAGTTCACAACTGGAAATAGAACAAACCCATTTTACTTTGAATTAAACTCCAAAAATCCTAATTATGTTAAACTAAAACTGGCTCAAAAAACTATAATGCAAATACATAAACAATAATTGACAAGTGTTCCCCATTTAATGTACTATCTACTGTATGTTGATCAGTCCTGTGTAAATGCTTTGATATTTGTTTAC
The DNA here is from genome assembly GCA_029931535.1 of Margaritifera margaritifera. Lineage (NCBI taxonomy): Eukaryota > Metazoa > Mollusca > Bivalvia > Unionida > Margaritiferidae > Margaritifera > Margaritifera margaritifera. Next base: position 2,739,545 of record JAQPZY010001450.1, on the reverse strand, counting down.
TTTATTCAAGTAATTTCATCTCTAAGGATAACACTTTTAAATTTAGAATAATAACACGTTTAAATAAAATTAGGAAACAAATATTTTACCTGTCAATAGTGATCTTTGGTGGTGTGACATCCACCATCACTCCATCTGTCATGGCTTCCAGTATTTTTCCAGTATTTGTTATGGCTCTTATAGATGTGTAATACTGGGATCCATGCTCCAGGGGAACAACAGTTTGAGCAAAGCCTGAGCTGGCAACACCTATAAACACAATATTGTTCTTTGGTGAGAATTCTAATGAAAGTACCCAGTGTGCAATACTATGAGAATTTTAACATGGTTTGAACAACTCTGATAAAAGTGATTTTTAGAGGTTCTACACTTTGCTTCTCTGCTTGTTTTAATACAAGCAGCTAAAACTGAATAATTTATGTTTAAGAAAAAGCTGATTTATTGCATTCAACACAAACATATAACAGAATTTACATCCGGTGATGACTACACCACTCCCTTGATAACTCACAAGTGATGGGGTCCAAAATATGAGTGGCATTTGCAAGGGTGTGAAAAATTGAGGTAGACTCAAAGTTTGGTCAGGATAAAGTGGGATGGGGTGGGGAGAGGGAATAACTGTACCAACTGATGTTGATGTATACAAATTTTAAACGATATTATAAGATTAAATGACTTTATATTAACTATGTGAGTGATTAGGTAAAATTTACACTTTGATAAATACCCAACCATGATCATTTAATCCTTATAATTCCAATTTTCCTCCTTGCTATCATGAAATCAGCAGATTCCGTCGACAAAACATTTGATTTTAGATAGCATGAAGTTTTTTCCATCAGTCTCTTCACATGGCATCAGAATACCTAGCCCCATTTTCACTAGCCACGGGTCGCTGACTCTTATATAGTAGTATAGATAGGGTAGAGTGTCAGAGTGGGTCATAGCAGTGATCCGAGGTCCTTTTGTCACTCTGTATGATATTTATTTCTCTTCTTACCAGGTTATTGATTTTTTTCAACCTTAAGCTTGCATCCGGTACCTGTTGTTTTGGCATTTGTTGTTCTTGCTTTCTATGCTTTTTGATCTTTTGAAGCAAAAATTGTCTATTCTTAGTAAGCTCCCCTGTTTATACATTATATGACCATGGCCTTCAATAACTGGTGAAAAATTGTAGAAGCAAAAAATGCGGTAATTCACGACTGTAGAGTGACTCATAAAGCCTACCATATGCTTTGTTTGGCTACAGAGGTTAGTTCTGGAGTACAGGAAGGACTGTGCAATTACATTGTTTCAACTTATAATCGAAGAGTTTATCTGGATTTGCAAATTTTGATCTGAAGTCACAAGGGGGGGGGGGAGCATTTTTGTTATTATTATTGTGTTGTAAGAAATTGGTACAGTCAAAGCTTGATTGATAACTGAATGTAGTCTCCAGAATTTGCCAATGTGTAAAAGTTCTAGATCAGTATCATGTGACTGTTTATATCCAACCACATTGCGGAAATCTCAGTCAATTCATAACAATTGGAATTATTCTCCTATAAGGATACAAGTCTCATGGATTTTAAAATTTAAGGAGACAAGGGCTGAAGAAGATTAATCAAGTTCATTAATTAATTATATAATCAAATTGACATGCAGTATTCACATGTCCATCTCAACAGCATACATGTGAGTCTACTGACAGTAGGAAAAAACTAGCATTTTAAAAGCTGTCTACCACACACATTATTTTAAAGTTGAAATCTAATGCTTTTGAAAATTAAAATATTTGCTTTTTAAATGTTGGAAGAAAATGGTAATTTTATGCATTTTATCAACATATTATGGAAAACAGTCATAACCAGTCTATTGGGGACTGGAACTGTTCCCCTAGTGCAATAATGTGTGCTGAGTAATTACTAATCTGATTAAGAATTGTTACACTATGGCTGGCATGTGTAAACAACAAGTTGTACATTGATTACCTTATTGTTGTAATTTTAAAATTTTAAGGCCAAAGGCAGGATATTTATTGAGGTGCTGTAAGTAATAAAGAGATCAAAGGTGGTTCAACATGGCTTGCGAGTGTTTGATTAAAACTCGACCAACCTTTGGCAGAGGGAAAACAAAAAGGAGACCCTTCCAAAACTTATTTTGGCAGTAATTTGTGTAAGGATTTTTATATGTCTCCTTTAAATAGTATTGCGTTTTTCAAGAAGTTTTAAGAGGAATATTGAAGAGAAACTCACATCTTTTTTTAAAAATCAATTCATGTCAAAATGCTGAAATGTGAGCCTTCTCCCAATGCTAAAAAAATCTTGGCTAACAAATATTACAATGAGTTCAACAATACTTGGAAATCAGAGTTTAAGTCGCTGCAGGTGAGTAGCAAATGTCCCAAGTTTGCATTGTGTGCTTCATGCAAAGTGGATTTTAAGATAGTATATGGGGGAAGAAATGATATCACCAAACATATGCAGACACCATTATATAGGGGAAATCTGGAACTGAAAACAATTGAGAGCCTCTTAAGTGTGAAACTACATAATCACAATGAAAGTCATCCCTGGGTTGCAGGCAGTAAACTTGTGAAGGAACTAAAAATGCTTGTGGATTCTATAACAAATCTTTGCAGTGAACTGTGAGATATAGAACGCTTCATTTTTTATTTAATAGACAATACCCTGACACATATTAATTATTAATTGTAACATGGCCATCAGAATCTTATTCATCTTCAAAACTTGCTGTTTTATTATAATATGAAGAGTGTACATGTTATAGTAAAAAATGCACTTGTTTTGTTTTTAATCGCCTTAAACTGTGTAAAATTTACTGTGATAAGAAATCATACTGATTTATTAGCCAATCTACTGATAATAATTGTTAAATATACTGATCTAATGCACTGATTCTGTAACATGTATGCAATAGCCAAATAGGAGTTGCATCCCTTCCATATCTTAGCACGTGTATTTATCATAAGCAAATACAAAAAAAATAAAAATAAAGCTCACTGGCTGGATGTACACTTGTAGTTCTACTGAGCTGAAACCATCAACACATTTCCAACTGGATAACTTCTCAAGACAGTGATTTTAAATGACAGGATCAACTACTTCATTGATATCAAATGGCAAATGGTTTGGTTTGGTTTGTTTTATCGCACTGCAACATGTGAAAATTATTTCATACCAAGACAAGCAAAATGTCTTGATTAAGGACATGCCATAGTAGCCAATCCAGTGGTGGGAATTAAACCCACACACTTCTAGTCACAAGACCAATGCCTTAAACACTGAGCCACTGCAACAACTGACTAAATACGATTCAATGCTGCTTATACTAATGAGCAAATTGGAACATGGCAGTCATATGGTCCTTGATCACTATATTCTGATCAGTAAAAACATAGATAAAAAAGGAAAAAAAGGAAGTTTTCATAAAAACATACAAGTAATTTTATTTTAAAAAATTTTAAAAACATTGTTGTACATTTTGAAGAACAAGTCACTAGATTAGACATAGGCAAAACTTCCGAGGTTGTATACAGTGTGTGATTTTAACAGGCAATTAGGCTGAACCTCGACACAAATGTTACTGTGATGGCAGCACCTTGTCTGCATTGCAAATTGCTGGAGACCATTCATTTGTTCATTAGCTTGTGTCAATATGTCGATAGAGCATTAACTTCTGAATAACAAAATAAAGCCAGCTTAGCCACTGAGAGAGCAGAGCAATAATAACTGCTTGTTTTATTATTGTTTTGATTTCACAAATGTACATAAAACGTCAGTTAGTCATGAGATGTTCTCAATATAAACATCTATATGCTGATATTTTCTTATATTCACAATTAATATCAAAAGATAATTAAAGTGTCATGTGAATACTATATTTTTATTATGATAGGGCTTTCTCTAAATGAAGTTGGACTTGGTAGTCATCCATTTCTTGATATATGTCTGCATACTTTTAAAAACAAAAATGGAATCCAAAGACACTATTGCCTTATAAGCAGGTTCACAAGTTATTGGGGTGCAAATTAACAAGTGGTGTATAAAGTAGTGATTAACAGACATGAAAAATCCACGTTTGTATTCTACAATGCAATGACAGATACTTCTCTTTTCATCTGCTAATCTCCATAATAAGTACCCTAATGATAAACCTGATAAAAACAACAGTTAAAATCCTGGACTCTGAAGGTTCCAATAGAACAAAACAAAAGTAACATTTTAAAGTTGAAACCTCCTTTCCTTAAAAGCTGGATCAAGTGAAGAGTAGCCAAAAACATACAGACTGGTTTTGGAGGATTAGGCAAATTCAATTAAGCTTGATATTAAGTTACAGTGATCTACTTTTGATAGGACTGAGTTGCTCTCCTTGAGATGTATGCACATACTAGTTTTCTTAAGTGTATGTGAAATAGGGTCCACAGTATTGGCAATGAAGGGAATGGATAGCTGAAAATACCAGTGACACTTAAAAGTGAACATTAGGTTAGAGTGACTTAGTTTTTGTATGGTAGGATTATTTGCACTGATATGCATTTACATTGCAATCTTCATTAGTGTAAGTGAATCGTGTTCTAACACATTCAGCATATAATGAACAGATAGCTGAAATTATGTCACTCAAGCACACAAACTGGGTTAAATTAACCTAGTTTTAGTATAGATAAATTGCTGCTGTTAAGAAGTATCCACTGACTAAATTTCATAAGTGTAGGTGAAAATGGGTCCAATATATTACAGATGTACAGTGGTCCCCCTCTTATAAGACCACTCCATTCTGCAGCAGGAAAGTGGCCTTATAAGAGGGTGTCCTTTCTAGAGGGGGATCAGACATTAGTTATGCCTTTATTACTTTATATGTAATTATTACATTACATATAAAGTAAGAAAGATGTAACTAATTTTTAAATATTCATGTTTTTATTTAAAGATATCATACATGTTATGAAATGAAGATAATAAAATTTATAATAATGTTATTTTAAATAATTATGAATAACCATCAATAACAGTGCAAAGCATTCAAAATTCTTGTCAAATAAAATCGATGTACAAACATCCAACTGTCAATATCATTCTCTGTCCATTCTATTTTCCCACTGCTGCATACTTGCCATATTCCCATTGGGGGTTTTTTAAGACTCAAAAAGTGTGTTTTGAGGTTCCAAGGGGGGTCAGTGCGCGTGATCTCCCGAAAGCTATGTCATCCAAATGAGAACAAGTTATCTTTTCAAATCAGCCTATAGCAAATAACTGGAAATTCAAATCTGAATAAAAAGAAAATACCATCTGTTTTCTATGAAGCATTTAATATACTTACAAAAAAACAACAACAAAAAAAAATGGTAGACTTAGAATTGTCAAATAAAATCACCACAAACATGGTCACAACCTGACAGACATTAAAATACAAAAATACACAAAGTTACTGTCTTTAAAACCCATTGGACAGTGAAATGTAGTTTTAATTACATGTAGTCTTTGCTGCTTTCAGTAGTTGGTCTGACGGTAATGCAAGTGTCATTTGTGTTCACAAATATGCCTACACTTTTCCTTCGCGAATGTGCATCCACATCTATGTTGGCGCAAGCAATGGCTAAAGTCGCTACAAGTGATAAAACCTGTAAGATGACAATGAATATCCATTTCAAAACAATGAATCTGGCAATGAAAACATTTAAGGTTTATGGTAGTCGGCCTAGTTGCTAAACTCTTTGACCGCCGCTTTTGTAACGTATTTTCGAGGTTAAAGTGAGGCCTACAGCAGTGAAGATTTAATTTATTCTCAGGCTGAATTAATGAAAAAAGGTACCAATTTATGCAAATACACAATTTGTCATTTGATTAATGATATAATACTTTTATATTATTAAAATTCCATGGTGCAGTTCATTTCAGGTAAACCAGATATTCAAACATGTTGATGTTTTCACGAGTTTTTTGATCACATGATAAAACATTTATTGTAATAATGTAAATGTCCAAGGAAAATATGAGAAATTTAAGGTGGCAAAACTGTCGAAGCATAAAAGATTTTCAGATTTTTTTAGCACTTCTAGTGGATTATGTACTACAATATTCCTTTGTCCCTTTGAAATATTCTGGAGGGTGAGGGAAACAGTGTCCCCTTACCTTTGGATCCTAGTTGCAACACTGCATTAGAGATTGAATGGTGCTGTTGTTCAACCTACTGAAATAATCATGTTTTTAATTTTATATATGGAGTAAAAATCTGACTTCAAAGAAACGTTGCCGCTGATCACAAACTTGAATAAAGATGCCTTCAACATTCTCATTCAATGCAGTCAGTGATGTGTATGTAATAACATTTGTTTTTCAACACACATCTGTTTGATGTACTTAACTTCAGACAAATTGTGTTGTTCCACTTAGTATACTTTACCTATGCAAATTCGCCTAATGGGCTCTCCTTCAGAAGTGCTCAAGGGATTTGACATGACACATCACCCTAGCTATTGTGAGCCAATTCAGTAAATCTCTGAAAGGTGTCTGTTTATCGCTGACCACCTTACCTTTTAATTGTCTCTAAAACATCTGTATAAACTGCCCCGAGATAGTTTTACATGAGCTCTGAGCAAGACTATTTACTGTTTATACATACCACAGATTATGGGCATATATCACTGTGATCAAGAAATGTACTTTTTTTGTGAGAATTTTTTTTTTTCGCTAAGATTGCTGAAAATCGTGTTTTTCGAAACACGACCGTGTCAGGGGGGTTGGGAGTCCAAAATCGTGTTTTTCACATGACACATCGTGTTATGGCATATATGCTGCTGCAGAATGAATTACTGACTACATTTATTCGAATCTTTCTGACATCAAAATTACTCAGCAGTGATCAAAGCTCTCTCTCTCTCTCTCTCTTTTTCGTTTAGTCAAACTGCATTCAGTTTTTCTTCTAAACTGATATAGTCTGACAACATTTTGCACTTGTTTGCAACAACTAATTTTGTCACTGTCAACAATGCCACTGTCAAACTAATTTGTAGCATTACACAAAATGCTCTATGTTTACAAAGCAAGTGAACTTGACACATGACTGCTTTTAGTCTGGTATGCTCTTAAATACATTTCATAATCTAGGAGTGAGAAGCCACAATGGCTAACATATCGTACTTTTACTTTATGACAACCTGACATAAAGTTGAACAATACTGAGCTTTTCAGTTGTTAACGTTTGTCTTCTTGATAATTATCGGTGGTAATAATAGCCAGTAATTATCAAAGTGACAAAACCTGACATCTAAGGAACACACTACAGTAAGGTTAATCAGATTACTTTTCATTGATTAAAGTTAGGTACTTTACCAGCATGCTGGAACAAATGTTGATGTGCTGAATTTAGAAATCAACAAATATTCACAAGATTTATACATATAAACCCCATTATGAGTGGTGGCCATCCTAGGGAGGTACTTTTGAACACAAACTCATTGGTGCAAAGGAATTCTGGCTGTAAAAAGTTGTTGGTGACTGGTCAGGGGAGCTGTTAAAGAAGGGACCACTGTAATGGATAGTTGAAAACAAAAATGTCACTGAAGTGTGACAAATGGGTCATATTGATCTAGTTTTGGTATGGTTCAGTTTTTCTCCCTGAGATGCATTCACATACCAATTTTCATGAGTGTACATCAAATCGGGTCCAAGATTTTGTGTAATGAATGCATAGCTTAAAATACAACTGTCAGTTAAGTATTCAAGTTAGCCATACTACCTTAGTTTTCATATTGCTGAGTTACTTTTTCTAAGATGCATTCACATACCAGTTTTAATAAGTGAAGGTGGAACTACATCCAAGATATTGATAGTGTAATCAACAAACAGATTAAGATACAAAATCCAACCAAGCATAAAAACTAGGTCACAGTGTTTAAGATTTTGGTATGACCAAGTAACTCAAGTCTAAGATACACCCACATAGTTATTTTCATAAGTGTATATGATATAATGAACTAATGGCATAAAGAAAAAAATTAACAAACAGGTGAACAAATGCACAAATGAGCAATATGGTATAACCCCTTCCAACTTCACTGGTGATGAATAGAAACCTTAACACAACATTTTATCTAAGCTGTCAATTCAGCTTTTTCAACTGGAAAAGTGATGCTGTATGTGGGGTTTTTTTTAATTTTCAGGGTGTTTTCTGGAAGATCAATGAATCTACTGGTGAGTCATCCTTGATTTTCCAGGAAATTCACAATCTCCTAGCTGGCAGACTAAATCCCCTGTTGTTTTCTTTACTTTGGTTATAGATACCAGGTGATCACTTTATCTTATAGTAAGATGTTAAATTTTCAGAATGATTGTTGTGTACCACTGAACACCCCATTGTTACTCAAAACTATGAAGCAAAATATACTATCTACCATTGTATACAACGAATAGGTATGCAGGACATTCAGTTTTGCTGATCAACATAGCAAAACAAAAAGGCATTTCAAAACTTTAATTGAAATTGAGCATTAAATGTGCTAGAGGAGATCAAAATCTCAGTTTTTACATCTCCAAACAGATTATGACTAATATATTGTCCAGTATGTGATGCCCACACCTGAGAATTCCAAGCTAAGAAATTGACAAGTTTAATACATTTCAGTTTGATTGGGTTAATTGAATAAACCGATTACCATACACATTCAAGCAAGAGAGATGCTTTTTAAATTAAATACTAGTATACTGAAGAAGTATTATTGTGAAAGGTGCTTTGGTTATATAATCTGGAACTAAAAGATTCTAAAAGGTTAGATAGTTACCTCATTAAGAAGGTGGAACACGTTTCTTTCTAATTTTTTAAGATGTATATATATATATGTATATATATATATATACATGTATATTCTTATCTTAGATAAAATATCACCCTTTAAATGGCAAGCAGATTCAGTGCTTTGGTTAATATGTGATTACATCGTACTTTATATATATATATATATATATATATGTGATTATTAGTGATATCTAACTGAGGAATGGAAAAAGGATACATTATTAACTTCACTATCTTCTACTTATTTCTTCTTCAGTTTTCCTAAAAAAAAAAGAAATCTAAAAGAAATTAATTCTTTTTTTATTTTATTGTTAATGTTGGAAAAAAATCTGAAATTATTTTAAATATAGGTGAAAAGAACTGCTTTTGAGATGTATGGATATGCCAATAAAAACTCTCCTACATCTGCACTTTGGACTTATCGCATGTATTTGATGCTTGTACATTGCATTCTGATGCAAAACAATAAAAGGCCACATTCCTTATTATTAATAAAGCATTCACCATTTCCTGCTACAGAATCCATCTCTGTATGGGCAATTCCAACATCCATGTATGGTTGGATATCCTCCCCACCTGCCACAGTGCCAATGGCCCACTCAAAGCCCATAACACCATGCTGACTGCTTTCAAATCCAGAGAATGCCACAGTTATGGTACTCACGTCAGACTGATAGTCAATGTCATACTCAAAGCCAAAGGATGGGCCATCGATCACAATGCCTGTTATGTAAAAAATATCACACAAATCCATTGACTTGATATAAATTGAGCAAATCCCAAAATAAAGGTCCTTATATTTATGAAGTTATTGAATGATTTGTGATCATTATAAAGTAACCTTGCAAAGTATTTGTAATATTAATGATCTTTAAAGAGATTTTCTTTTATTCCATTCCCTGTTTTCATAATTTGTCATTTTCTACAAAGTTGTAATTGTAATTACAAGATGACCACAGTCTGCATGTCAAGCCCATGATCAATGCATTGCTGCAGAACATGGGACCTTAATTCAATGGTCCAAAGGATGAGTGTGCTGCAGAATGAATAGTTCATAATAATTTATCCCCAGTTTTTACACAATCTATTAAGGGGTTTATGAAAAAAAAAGCAAATTAAAAACTTTAACCAAAACACAAATGCAAATTTTCTATGGCTGTGACCTTGGCCCAAAGATCAAAAGAGGAAGTAAGCATGTCACAAAATAAATTGTCTTTGCTTCAAAATGACTCATTCAATGTATGAACAGAATCCATCAAGGGATTTAGGAAATATAAGCAAATTAAAACTTTAACCAAAACCTGAACATTAATCTTCTATAACTGATCTTGACCCCACGGTTAAAGGTCTAGCAAGCATAAACTGTTTTAGCTTCATAATGATTAATCCCAAGTATGAACAAAATCCATCAAGGGGTGTTGGAAATATAAGCAAATAAAAAAACCTTTAACCAAAACCAGAATGCAAATTTGATATTATTCTGACATTGACTCCAAGGTCACTGCATATGTGTCACTGATTGAAAATTGTTTTAGCTTCATAACTATTCTGTTTTAGCTTCATAACAATACATGCCAAGTATGTTGAAAAATGGATTTAGGAAATATATGCAAAGGAAAAACTTTTGCTAAAACTGGAAAAGTGACTGCTATGTCTAGATTTCCCACCAATATGAGCTGGACAAAAATCATGACATCACATTTTACATCATCATCTAATTTATTGCATCATCAGCTGTCTACAAGCTGTATGCTTTGGATGGCATAAGTTTAAATGCCTTCATGACTGTGTGCAGCATCATAGAACTGTTCAACAAGTATGAATGCATAGACTAAAACTAATGCTGACATAAAGTTACCTTTTACTCTTTTACAAGAGGATTTTATTCTGTATCAAATAAATTATAACAGTCAGCAACAAAAAAAGTGTCTAGCACAAAGATGTGTCAGTCTATGACAGTATTAAATATGAAATAGTAGCAGTGGCAAGAGAAAAATTTCAAATAAAGATGATCAAAGTGTTACAAATTGTGAGAGATTTTAAATTTATTAATCTATACTAAAAGGAGCTATTTATAAACAATGTTTTACTTCACCCCTTTCTTGTTTATTAAAGAAGTGTTGATTTTCTGGTGTTAACCAGTGTGGGATGAGCCTTTGCCTCAACAGTCTATTGATAATAATAACAATTTATTAGTATTATTATTTCTTGGGTCACTGTTTGTGTCTGTAGGTAAATATGAACATGTATTTAAGTATGTAATGGGTGTGCATATGTATGTCTATAGACATATGACAAAATGTACCTGCGACATCCTCTGGAAGAACAATTATTGGGTGTGAAGTTATCGTAGAGGAGTACTGTTCGGCACCATTCTTAGTCTTTATTGACACATAGTACACTGGGGACTTCTCCGTTTCATTGGTAGTCTGCAGGTTCAGGTTCTCAATATAATAGTCTCTTAGATCACCTTCTAGATATGTCCAGTCCAAGATAATGCTCTCTCCTGAATGCATGCATGAATAGTGTCTTGTAAAATCATTGTTATTACAAGGTGTAAAAGAACGAATTTATCAGCCAAGATAAATACTTTACTGAATGTCTGCCAGAAAGTGATGTAAATTCAACGCATAAACCTGAACAAGAAGTTGCCAATTAAAATGGCAATTGTCCCCTGCTGCCTGCAACTAAAAGTCTGGAGTAATAGGAACTGGGTATATAATGAACTAAAATGTGTTAAGTCAGTCATAGGCAATGGAGAGATATGTATGTATGTATGTATGTATGTATCAGAGATCCTGAAATCCATGTATTTGCCAGACATGTCCAGTAGATCAAAGGTTTCGACCAGCACATAATGTTAGCGACTGGAAATCGGTAATAGGAGTTCTCAAATATCATTATATTAACTTGTCTTTGATTTGTTTATCCATTAAACTGCCAAATAGACTTCTTAACAAAATAAAATTTAAAGTTCGCTAGGTCTAGGTCTAATTTACACAGTTTCTTTGTTGAACAATCAATAAAGGGGTCATTGACTAAGCCTGTTTGTTCAGTATGTTTTGCCAATTGTCTAAACACTCTATAACCACAAAACAAACAAAAGAGGTCTGAAAGCTTACCTCCTGGACTTATCAAAAACCCTATAATTGAATGAATGCCCCAAAGTAAGTACTAATAGACATTAAATCAGTCCCTGATGCCATGTGGTTTGTGTCGAGGTGTGTCATCACATGATATCTTTAGAAAAAATATTTGAAGCCTAGGCTTAAATTAAGAAAAAAAAAAGTTACTAGCAACAACAACATCCTCGAAGACTTCTTTGGGGACCTGATCAAATAAAACTTCACCATCCAACTTCACTGGAAATGCACGTTAATTAGGTGCTACGTATTTTCAAGGTAGTAAGTCAGCTTGTTGTCAATTAATAATTAATTTTTAAAAATAGTAGAATGGAATAAAATACTGTTGTTGGGTGAAATTCTATAATATAGTTTTCTGAAAGAAAAAATTGTTTTCATATATAATTAGTCTGAGAGGAACCTTGTTAATCATGGAAGGATAATACTAACACTAAAGCAGCAGCAAATCTGGAACCAAAAATGACACATTTTCCAGTACATTTAATAATTAAGTATATCAATATTTTCTATTTTGTCACAACATTTTATATATCCTTTGCATGTTTTTATATAAAATTTCACAAATATATTGCCACCATATAATTTTCAGGAAAAAATGTCAAGCAAGAGCCATGAAAATTTCAGGATCAGTGGTATGTATGCATGTATGTATGTATTTGGGGTGAAACAATACACCTCTGCCACATATCGATACAATCCTCGATACACAGCCTACTATATGATACATTATCGACACACATATCAACTTGATAGTCTTTTCATCTTATGAAGGTCTATCAATTGTAGGATGGTGCCATTTTTTATGTGTTGATATATTGGGTGTATTTCCAGTATGCAGATTACAGACAGACACAGACTTATCATCTGTTCATATGCCATTCCCATCTTTGAACAAATAAAAAAAACACTTCCAAACAAACTACCTATCAGTGATTATTATTCACCCTTTTAGGCCGTTTCAGGCTGCTCCATTTGATCTGATGCAGGACTCATCCTGGTCACCATGCCCTTTGTTTTGCATTGAATAAATGTTTTTAAAACATTACCAATTTCATGTCTTCACTTTAATTTGCAAGGCAGTATAGTGTTAACTTCAAAACAGAAGAAACAGTGTAATTTCCTCGTGCAAGGAAAATCTTATCTAGAATGAGTCCGAGTGTGGGAGTAGAGATGAATAACAACCAAAGTCCTTCACATTGTACTTTCAGCAGATGCAAAACAACTGCCATGGCCACAGGCACTCGTTTCTGTCAGTGAAAAAGGAAATTATTGACAACACCCACTCCCCTTCTACAAATTGACAAGGTGGCTGTAACTTGTGTGGTTTGGAATCTGCCCCCTTGCCGATTCTGTGCTAAATTTCTTTTATTATCCTGTCAGCATGTTCAGTCACTGATTACATATATCAGTGTAATAGGAGACATTTCAAACTTGTTCCATATGTATGAATTAAGTACTTTACAGATCATTTAATAGCCACTATCTGTGCAAAGTTTCTCTGTTGCTTTGTATCTGTTTGGATAGTTTGGATGCTACTACTTCCGGTATGTCACACAGTGAACAAGCTACAGTTAGTTCTGGTTATTGCTTTACCCTGGACTTGAACAAACAGTAATCACCAATCAGAATTGCATGTAACATATATCACTGCATGACACACCTGAAGTGTAGCCTTTAAATTCAATCCAAGCAAACATGATGCGATGCAACTGACAAACTTCGCATACAAGTAGTAATTAAATGATCAGGAAAGTACTTAAATCAAACATTGGGAACAAATCTGTAATGTCTTCTTTCCATTGATATATGTTATCAGTGGATGAACATGCAGATGGGATAAAATAATTAGCATGGAATTAATTTGTGTAAGGTGAGAGGGTGTTGTCAATAGTTTTTCTTTTTTACTAACAGAAATGAGTGCTTGTGCTTGACATGGATGTCTCAGATGAATTCTCAATTTAAAGAATAAAAGGCAAACAACTAATAATTATTCACAACTACTAAAGATTCAAGTAACTTGTGTAGGGTTACCGTTTTGTATTGATTCTTCAATGCTTGTATCAATATACATAAGAGGTACTCTCTTTCTTTCTAGATCTTGAATGCAAAACTTTAACACTGTTGCTACTATATCTACTATATCTAACCATGCATATGCAATTATAACATATGGGTATGCTGCAGTATTCATGTGATGGAGGTATGGATGGAAGCAGTGGGGGATAATTACTGTAAATCATAAGAATCAAAACAAAATAGCAGGCAAATAGTTTAGTAAATTCAGCAACAGAACATATGTTATAAAGGCAGATGAGTATGCAATCAGATGGTTCTGAAAGGCAGAGTTAGATGTTATCAGCCACCATTTTGTTGTTAAGTAATACTGCGATGATGTTTTATCTACAATTTTATTTGATCATCCCTGACTATTAACAGAGTACATTTTATTTGCAGTTTAATAATCTACTTGTGTTGAAATTAAGCAACATGCATCATTTAATTTGTATTGACACACATAACATGTGAACACATTACATTTGAGTGAAAGTAAAAAACCATGACCACAAAAAATTATCTTTTCACACACTGGAAAGTTGATTACATTTTATGTTGCTTACACATAATGAAATGACAAATTTGCTGAACTTTCACAATGATAAAATATTGTGACTTAAGAGAAATGAAAAAGAGCACATAAGACTCTCTGTTTTTAAAATCTTAGAGACATAATGGGTGCATTTTGAAAAAAAGGTTTAATTATAAAAAGAAAAGTAGTTATGTTATAGAAAAACTATGGATATTATTTGTATGTGCCATCAGTACTTGGTACCTTATGAGGGCAAATGAATAACAGAATGATTACTTGCACAACCTGTACCCAATGGTTTGGGTACCAAGTAGTCTGGACCAATATCCTTGTAAAATCAATAATATTTTGAGTATCTATTTCTAGAACAATTGACAGTCCCTCACCTTTCTCTGTACCCACAGCAACCATGGCACCCTCTATTCCAGACTCGTGGTCCGAGGTAAACCATGAGATTTTGATGCCAGTATGATCTGACTGATACACAAAACCATCCACATCAACATCTTCATCTTCTCCCGCCATCACACCAACATGGAGCCAATGGATCTGAAGAAAATGTATGAAATTTAAATAGTCCTAAGTTTTTTTTTGACTCTTGTAAAGATATTTTATGCAGTTTTCAAGCAGTATATTGTTAAATCTGTAAAGACTGCTTGTATTCCATAATCAGATACCCTGAAAAATTAGATATGCTTTAAAATTATATGAAATATAAAATTCTAGCAGAGAGAGTCATTCATTTCTGGGCATGTTTTTCCTTGCATTTGCTCCAAGAAGAGGCCATCCTAAATCTAGCATCATGTATTGAATACATGATAATTGATAAATCCCCAAGCTCCACCAACCTACCATCAACTGTAAGTTAATCACCAATTTATTCAAAATGTCAATGGACAGCTGCCTACTCTCAAGTCTGGCTATGTGTAACTTATTACATAATAAAATTTTGGATGCTAGGCTTGTCTGAAAATAAAGTGCTGGTTCACTCATGGTCTGACATCACCCAATTGTCATGAAATGTTTCCTAGGAACCAAGAATTGCCCTAATTTGATTTGATAAAACCTTCAGAAGAAAGTCTTTGATTGTAAAGAAATGCTATACTAAGTAATAAGCATGGCTATCTCCAATTTGGGGATTTGTAAATTCCACATAACTACATCTGCTCAAATTTGTAATTTTACATTTGCAAAAAGTGGGTATGTATGTCCAGTAAAATCTGTCTTGAAAGACCACTGCTAATAGAGACTGTCTTGAGAGACCAGATTCTCAAAGCACAGATTTATTGATTATATAGTGTAAAGAGACCATGTTTTTTTGGTAGAAGGTGTGACCTTTCAGGACAAGTTATACTGTATAGGGGTTAATGGAATATCAGAGCACTGCTATCTATTTGGTGCCATTTAAAAGGTACGTTTTAAAATGTAAAGATTAAAAAATGCAGAAAACTTTAGGAAGAAAAGCTTTTCTAAAGAAATGTAAATATGTGGTGCTAGAAGATAAATGGTAAAAGGTAAAGATGTTAAAATGGTGTAAATGGTATGTGAATATAAAAACATTTAAAGCCCCTGTTATACACAAAATTGCAATCTCCCCTATGGTGCAGCTGACTAAGAAGCTGCACCAGTGCAAGAGAGTATGGAGCTGCACATAACAAATCAAGCTACTGCTATGGAGTTGCATTCAAATGCGACTAAGCTATTAGTGCCCAACCCCTTGGTGCAGCTGACTAAGGAACTACACCAGTGCAAGAAAATACTGAGCTGCACATAGCAAGGGAGCAGCATATAACGACCAGGGTGAGGGTATCTAAGAAGTTACGACACAGCAATATGCAAATTATGTGTTGGCTGAAAGCAAAAGGAACCCCATTGTGCTGCCCTCCAGTGCATGGGCAATGAACTAATGATAAGCAGCCAATACAACACCCCCATGGTAGGCAGTGGGGATGGTGGTGGATTACTGGAGCAGAAAATGTACACAATCACATGTGTCGCACAATAACTAATGGTATGTGACCCCCATGCATGACAACAAAGAACCCCACATTTCCATATATAGATAGACGCCTGTGACATCATACAGTGACTCATCAAATATGCCTGGCTCAGCATTATTAGAGTGAGTGAACTGGCGTAGAATATATAGTAATATGTATCATGTAAACAGCGTCAAAAACATTTGACTTCCAAAGGTAAAGATGTTAAAATGGTGTAAATGGTATGTGAATATAAAAACATTTAATGTAATATCCTTAAACTATAGGGTCAAAATATGTCATATAAATCACATTCCTTCAATAAGTACAAAATCGTCTCTGGTGGTATATCATCATAAAGTTTCTTAATTGAGTTCACATGAAAACAAAAACAAAAATTCCATTTCACAGGGTTAAAGTTGATACACATGACGTCTGATCCTATATCAGTGAACACTAGCAAAGTATGCACTCTGGTCCAGATTAACCCTTCAGGAGGTATGCACGAGTGAAGTATGTGTGTCTGGGGATACTATAAAATCAATGGGTAAGCAGCAGATTAAAAGTAGCATCACAAAAATTTTCAAATTTCAGTATGCTGTAACTGCATCATGTACAGCTTAAACAAATAATCATTTCTTTAAAGCATTCATTGTTGCTATGTCTATTTCACAAACAGATCATCATGGTATGTATGCATTTTGTATATTATGCAATACAAAGCATGTAAACTGAATATACGCCACTAACTCTATTTTTGGTTTGGACTAGGCCCTCATAAATATTCTAATGAAAGCTTAAACCACTTTGGAAGGGGTGTAGGATAAACAAGTAGTACTCTTGATGAACTGCCTAATGGTATTCAACATAGGTATAATGAGCATATGTCAACTCATCATTGGTAGTTATGATATACACATGTACTTCATATCACCAAAAGTGAAACTTACAATAGGTGGGGTATTGTCCACAAAGACCCCATTTGTATCAAAGGCTGCAACAAAGCCAGCTCGATTCACTGCACCGACCCGTAGGCTGTAGTGAGCACCAGGTGACAGAAGAAGTCCAGTCTGGGTGTATGAAGTGATATTAGTATCATTCTTCAATTCTACCCATGAACCATCATGTGCTGAAAACAAACCAGCAAATGAAGATCAAATCAAAGGAAATGACATTAAATGATTCTAAATCTACATCTACATTCTATGAAGATGAAATTCCGTGTAACTAATACTTTTCATCTGTGCTGCTTTACTCATAAGGAAACACAAGGAAGACAGAAAACAAATGTAAACAAGAGTACAGCAAATGGTACATTATGCTCCTGTCTATTGACATTTTGCCTACTAATATCCTTGACCTGCCAGCTAAGGGTTTTGACTATTGTATGATAAGGTGGATACCTAGGTAACATTTCATTAAAATCTCTGCAGAGGTTAATAAATGTCAGTCTGAATAAGAAAACAGACAACTGACATACATAATCCTTTACTGAGACCTTGATAATGAGGCAAGGGGAATGACTCTGAATACACACGACTTTGTCAAGTCAAGAAATATAACAGGCTAAACTGTCATTACAACATCTTCATTGCTTTAAGAAGTTATACATTTACATGGATAAAAGTCACAGATTTTTATTTTCCATTGCTATGGCCTTGACCTTGAGTCAGGGATGTGGTTGTGGTACATGACATAGTCTTAGTCATGATATACAACTGCTGTAAGTTTAATCAAAATATCTTCAGCAATTTGAAAGGTATACTCCAGACAAAGAGACAAGATGGAGTTATTTGTTCTAGTTGTGATCTTCACCCTGAGATAGGGCATAGCTACAGTATGTGACACATTGTCTGTACAGAATATGCACGAACCTGTAGTGATGGGTGCATCACCAAGGGCCATGCTCTCTGCAATCCGCTCAGCCAGACATTAAACAAAAACTTCAGTTGGAAAACCAAAGTTTAGTTATGGGCAATCAGGGGCCATGACTCTTCTAAATGATGATGTGGAATGCTGAAAATCCAATTCATTCCATGTATAATCAATAATAACAATCGCTGAAATGTAATAATCCTCAGTAAAGTAATGCTGCAGAAATCAAAGTTAGGAATACAAGCAATTAGGGGTTACAACTATTCTAAATGATAATGTGGAACACTTGAAACTACACTCATTCAAGGTATCATCAAATATCAAGCTACATACTAAATTGGGTTTAAATAAAACAAAGCTTAGTAAAGTTATTCAGTGGAAACCAAAGTCAGGAGGATGGCAATCAGGAGACAGTATTCCCATAAATCGTGTTGTGCAATGCCAAAAACGATAATAACTTTAACTGAAATGCAATATTCCGTAATAAAGTTATGTTGCTGAAAGCAAAGATAGAAGAATTGGCAATTAGGGGTCATACCTCTTCTGAATGATAATATGAAACAATTCAAATTAAACTTACTAAAGGTCTCACCAGTCAGAAGCCACATGCTAAATTTGGTTGAATTGCAACAAATTCTGGTGCAGAAAAAAAGCCATAAGAACAAGTAGTCATGGGGTCATAACATTTCTAAATTATGCTAATTATGTGCCATTTTTGTAGAGTTATGCTGGTTTCAAGCAACATCCCATGTGAAGATATGAAATTAATACTCAAGGGCCATAATTTTTAGAAATTGGAGTTGATG
Source organism: Margaritifera margaritifera (assembly GCA_029931535.1). NCBI lineage: Eukaryota > Metazoa > Mollusca > Bivalvia > Unionida > Margaritiferidae > Margaritifera > Margaritifera margaritifera. The sequence continues at coordinate 2,720,359 of JAQPZY010001450.1, read as the reverse complement.
ATACAAAAATCATAAGTGCACATCTAGGCCTAGGTGAGAATCTACACATCAAATTTCATTAGAATAATGTAGTATGGTTCCTGATCTATTTCGGTTACAAAAGGAGTAGCTGCAGTGATGTAATATTGATAGAGAAATGGTAATAACTCTATCAAAATTAGACCTAAAGAAAAAACAACGCACTTGAAGGCACATCTAAATGTCATAATAGGCAAGGCAATTCAACTACCAAGTGGCATCCAAATTACATTTGTTACAAGTTGTGTAACCAAACGGAATGATGGACAGTCAGACAGACAGAAAAGGTGATTACTATGGAGCTCCTGCATTTTGATTGGGGGCCGAAGTAAATGGCAAAACATTGATTACAATATTTTCATTAGTTCAAAAATGGATGCTCTGGACCAGGATGCAAGCCATATAATTACATTTTCACTTCCTATGATGTTGACCCAGAGGCAGGCAGCATCTCTATGGTATAAGACATGCCGCCTAGTCATGATAATGCTTGGGCAAAGTTTCATCAAAATATCTTCAGTGGTTAAAAAGACTCCAGACAAGGATACAATGCACAGAATTACATTTTCCCATGTCATGACCTTCACCTTAAGACAGAGGTGTGGCTATGGTATGTGACACACTGTCTAGTCATGGTATTTACCTGCCACAGTTTTATGACAATCGATTAAGCCATCACCAAGTTATGGGACAGACAAGCAATTACGGATGGATGGATGGATAGATGGATCGACATCATCATATGCTGAACACACTTAACTAAAGACTTGCACGTAAAAAGGCATATAATATACAAAGTATTCCAAACCACATTTTCCATTTATCTGTCTGGACCCATTAAGTCACTGTAGCAGATCCCTGGGTTTATATATATTCAACTTGCCCAAGTCTTTGAAAAAAAAACAGAAGCAAGTAAATTCTACTCAAATATTGATCCATTTAGAATTGTTGCCCTTATGTTTCCTGAATTTGTTGTTTTAATCAAACCATAGGAGCTCAGCTGCATTCCCTGAAGCCTTTAATATGTAATTTTACGTTGCTTATATTATTTTTGATTTCACATTTTAAAAAGTCATCAATAAGAAAACAAATGAATGTCTTATGGTTGATTCAATTAAAAATGTCCAGTGGCAAAGCTGGGTCACTAGTTAAATATTTTTAGACATGGGCTATGCCCAGAAACAACAAATAAAACATAAATGATTCACTGATTAATTCAAATGCCAGCTATTCCACCAGCCATCTACCCATTGCCAGACCACTTTCCTTACTTCTGCATAAAAACAATACTAAAAACATCAACATAGCTGGACCACTTTCCAAACTACAGTTACGGTATAAAACCACACAAACAACATAATCATAGCTGGATCATTTTCATTATTACTTGATATTTGGAGAGGTGGTCCAGGAATTAATATACCTTACTACTGAAATACCACCATACTAATGTGATATTTGAAATATGACTACTCCATTAAATGGGGCTGATAAAATGATACAAATGTGGCACTTTAGAATCACTAAAATAGCTGGAATGGAGGAATACTCAATAGCAAAGATGTGAAGACTGTTCACTTTGGAAAAAACTTGATTAGATGATCCAAAGCCTATTCTTACATCCTTGCTGGGTCTGATCAATACATATTTATGCATATACGCTGTAACAGGATTCAGCTAGGTGGGGTTGGACTTAGCATGACACACAACAAGAGAACATGAATCAGATGTTTATTTATAATGCAAGTTGATGAATATGTAATTTCTTACACCCTAGCTCAAAGTCGTACTTCAAACTTCAATCTTACACAAACTAATTAAACTAAAAGACAGAACCTACACATGCACACAAATAATATGATACTAATGCCATTCTGAATTCTGTGAAGACTTTTTTCCCGCCTTAACTGTCACATATATCTCTTTCACACAATTTCAATGATTGTCCACAAATACATGAATAACAGGTATGAGTGAATATATAAGTAGTTTGTCAACAGATATGACAAAATATATATGAGGTTCATCAACAGATATGATCAATGTACTTCGAGTTCATCAACAGATATGATAAAATGAATTTTTCATCAACAAGTGTGATGCTGCATATTAGATTGTCATACATATAATGACATTAAAATTTAGGTAAAAACCAGATATATTGCTCATCAACAAATAAGATGGTGCTATTTTTCAAACATTTATTGTGCAAAACACATTTCTCTTTGAATCACAATAAAATTAACTACAAATTTTGATCAAGGTACATACTTGAAAACATTTGTTATTATACAGAAACCATTTTTCTTTTCTTCAGTCACAGTGACTGTGACCTTTGACCTTTTGACCCCACAATTAATAGTTTTTTTCTCACCCAAAGTGTAAACTATCCATAACTAGATTTTTGTCTGTAAAACACATATGCCCCACTGCAGACCAAAAAGTCTACATCCAGAAAGGCATGCAAATCTAATCAGGTCACCTACATATGTGTACAAACATATAAAGCAAATTTAATTTGTTTAGCTCTAATTAGATTTTCACATGTATAGTACTTTTTATATGACTGCTATAGTTTCAGTTAAATACAGTGACTGATGTACAAGGCAAGAAGGTCAGGGCTGTATGTCCGTATGTCATGCCCACAATCAAAGCATTACTTGAAAAACATTAACATAAATCGTAACATACTGCCAACACGGATATTGGTGGACGTGTGACTACTATGTCTCACCTCCCTCTAATATGGGCTTAAGAACAAGAGACCATAATGTGCCTGAGATCACTAGCCTAAATAACATCTTCCTAATTTCAAAATGCAGGGGCAGTTGGGTAAAAATCAGTCAGTAGCATACTTTCTTTAGCATTTCCTCCAGTGCTGTTGATTGAATATGTTATGAAAATGATTGTTTTAAGGTTTCTCTTGTTTCTATACCTTCATCCATATTTAATGGCCAATCAACCTTATTTGTCAAACATTCAAAATACTCTATGTCAGGAAGAATCTGTTAGAGTTGGTCAAATTCTGTTGGGTGGTTGGTAGAAATAAGTTTGTGTACATGTTTTTCAATGTTTGGTCGCAGCCACCATAATTGATGGCAAATCAGCATCATTTCTATAAATAAGAAAGGTCTTCAAGTTAGGACTGTTCATGCAAAATGTCATCAAATTCTGTTAAGTGGCTTTTAAGAAAAAGCTACTATTTCTTTTTTTGCAGCGAACAGCCATATTCTATGGCATATTGGCATCATTTGTATAAACTTAAAAGCACTTCATCCCAAGATGCTTTCTGTCAAATTTGGTCTAATTCTGTTAAATGGTTTTTGAGACGTCATTCATAGGATTTTCTATTTTTAGTAACAGTGGCTATATTTTAAGATAGATTGGCATTATTTGTACAAACTCGAAAGGACTTTGTCCCTTACTGCTTTCAGTCAAATTTGTTACATCAAGTTGAGTAGATGGTCGCTATATTTGAGGGCACATCATCATCATTTGTGCTAAATGAAAGACCTCTATGCCAGGATGCTTCCTGTCAAATTTGGGCAAATTTTGTTGAGTGGTTTTTTAGAAGAAACTGCTTAAAGGTTTCCTTTCCTTTTCATAACAGCAGTAAAAATGGAACATGGATCTATATGTTTAAACAAACCTGAGAGACCTTCATTCCATGATTCTTTCTGCCAAATTTGGTCAAATTCTGTTGACTGGGTTTTGAGAAAGAGTTTTTAGGTTTATCTATTTTTAGTAATGGTAGCTATATTTGAAAGCAGATTGGCATCATTTGTGCATAAATGAAAGCTATCAATATCTGAATGCTTGTTGTCAAAATTAGTCAACTTTTGTTCAGCAGATTTTAAGAAGAAATCGTTCAAATGGTTTACAAGTTTTAGTAATGGTGGCCATATTTGGTGATGGATTCACATCATTTAAACAAATTTGAAAGCCCTTCATGCCAGGGTACTTTTGATCAAATTCTGTTAAGCAAATTTTGAGAAGTCATTTAAACGTTTTCAATTTTTAGTAATGGTAATTTGGTGAAATTCTTCTCAGCTGTGCTTGAGAAGAAGCTGTAGATAACAAATGTGAATGGATGATGCAAAATAGATAATACAGGATGTATGAAGGATTATACCATAAGCTCATTGGGCCTTAAGGTCTGGTAAGTTGAAACTGTGACCTTCAAAACTGTATCAAAGCATTGTTGATGATGCTGACACAACCATTGCAATTGCTGCCAGACAACTGATATATATTTTATCATACACAGTTTAAACAAAAAAAAAAATATAATAATAATAATTTAAAACTGAAGTGTAGTTTGAAGTGATACACATATAACACCTATGATACATACCTGGATAGACTTGATGCTTGGAACCCTCCTTCAGTTCATATACTTGAATTTTGTAATGGTCAAGTCCTGACTCATCATCCACAAATTTGAAATTTGCTGACAAGGCAGAATTGTTCAGCTGAAAAATTGGTACTTAAAAACTTTCATCGTATCAGTTAAAGACTATACTCACCACATACATAAGCCACCATTACTTTGGTCTTAGCATATACAAATAATTCAGTAAGTTTGGTAAGCATGTGATAATCAACATTCCACCTGATTACATATGACATATGATAGGTCTGGGCATTAACTGATTGGAGAACAACCAAATCACACTTGCGTTCATGAATAGATATGAAGGAAAAAAATCAGATATAAAAATAACTTTATAGTGGTTATGGAGCATATAATAATATTTAAACATTTATATGGTACATAAATAGTTACTTAAGTATGATAGCCTCTGAAAGTATGAGTCTTTAAACTTCTAAAAAGGCTCGGCATTTTAAAATATTTTAGAGTAAACAAATCTAATCAGAGGAAATTCACTTAATACTGTGCATTTTGTTGCACAAAGCTTATTAAAATGTATGTATTATTTCAGTTAGGTGTGTAGGTATATAGGTATGAAAATGGTTAGTGGGGCTACCTATATGTCATGTGTCTACATGTACATCAATTGATCAATCAATCAATTAATCAAGCAATCACTCAAGACATTCATCCATCCATTTACCTATCTGTTAGTGCAAAGGAATAGAGGAACAGGAGTTATCAAAGTAATAGAAATGAACAAAAGTTTTCTATGCAAAAATGAAATTTACCTGAAATTCAATATCAGACTTATCATTGTTGCCATCTCCAAGATAGAGTAGAGTTGGTGGTGTAAGATCAACAATAAAACCATCAGTATCTCTTTCGACTGGATTTATAGCACCATTTATGGCTCGGACTGTGGATTTGACTCTGTCCTTATTATTTAAGTGGAAATTCTTAAATGATGCAGAGCTTGTGTCATTCTCAAATGTTGTCCAGTTCTTTAGAACTTCCCATTCACTGCTGGCATGCCTGTGGAACGTAATATTTAGTGAACAAGTTATAACTAGGACACACTATGCAACGATTAGTGTTTGCTATATGGCTGTATCAAATAACAATGATTCCCTAGTTTTTACAGTGAAAGGATCTTATTTATTAACCAGATTTTAGAGAAACCACAAGTCACAGTCTGTCAAATTTAGTATCATTTAATGTGACAAGAAAGAATATAGCGTTAAAGTAGATGCTATTTCAGTGTGAATCATTTTTCTAATTAGGGCTTCATAAAAATGCACTATTTTCACAAAAATAAGGTCCTTACCATTTTTCTTGGCTTTTCTCTATTTTCTTGGCATAATGGTCTTTTTCAAGTTGCGTAATTGTTATGTATAATGATTACATATTTAACTTTATCCTTGATTGTAGGATATAAACAATTTGTTTACCTAGAATCTGAGGTCAGGGTTGCTTTTGTTTACAATTAGATTCGTTTTTCCACTTGAACTATTGATTTTTGTCATGTAGCCATATGATTTTCTAAACAATTCTGTCAGGTGACTTGTGTTATATAAAGCGAGTTTGGTAAGCAATATTTCATTCTTGTTCTAATGGTCAGTCTATGAAGAATCATTTTAATAATCAGATGTTTATAGTTGTGTTGTGAAAATCAGAACAAATTCAGAGAGGAATTATTTATTAAAAATTTTCATAGGAATTACTAAAGTGCTCATTCTCATTTTGGATTGATACATGACTTGGATATTTTTGTACATTCATTCAAAGATATTCTGGATTACATCATTCAGGCATATCAGGACATTCAATACTACTGGCACATTAGTACATTAAAGGCTACTCGAATTCATTCTGAACATTCTATATTTAGGACTTGTGATTAGGACACTTAGGATTGTTGGATTATTTTGATTTTAATTCACAATATTGTAAGTGTCTTTTTGAATTTTCACTTTAATTTTCTAGAAATAAATTGCTTCTTGATTTTACTTACAATATTGGTTTCACTTTCTTTCTGTTACATATCTTTAAGACCTAGAGTCATAACAGAAATATGCCAGAAAAAAAAAACCTTGTCAAAACCAAAGGGTTGGAGTTGGGAGACAATGTTCATCTTGTAACAGTTTTGAGTGACCACTCTGCTCATTCCATACTCTAGGATTGTCAGAAGACTGGGTATTATAACAATTTCTTTAAAAAAGTTTAATAAGGTCTTTGTGTAGTTGTAATGACTAAGCAGTCTGCTGTTGAGCATGGGAATTTAGCAAGGTGGTACATATTTTGTTTGGTTGCACAAGTACCGGTGTGATGAAAAGATGACTAGAAATGGTTCATGGAACATGGATGCTCCATCTCAGTGCCTTAAAAACTGACCTAAAGTTTATACCTTAATGGTTTGATCTGGATATGAAACAGTTATTGATCTCAATTCAAAACTTAACCAAGGTGTAACAGATGGACAAGGGGTAATACTATATGCCCCTACCACTATTGTTGTGTGGCATTAAAAGGTTGTTATTTATGATAGGATATGTATGGCAATGGAGATTGAATCTTGTAACTATAAGTACAAATTGTTTTTCTAAAACACACATGCCCCTACTGCTGCTTTACGATAGTTTTAGTACAGAGTTAGTACTGAATTTCTCCAATGCTTAGACTATGCTCTGCTTTAATAACATTTTTGAAAGTCTTTATATGAGGAAAATATGTTCAAGGATAAGTCTGACTGCTTTTCCCAAATTTCCAAAAATCATTCTGATTGGCCCCTTCAGCTTATCATCGATGAAATGCTTTTTTTTGAAGACTGGTCATTGTATAGAAAAATGATCCTATGTCCTTGTTTAAAAAGGAAATTTAAAAATCAAAAAGTGCATAAAACTAATACAGTATGAACAAATACCTTGGGGTTCAATAAAAAATAATATATAATCTATCCAAGTTTATAACTCCAGAAGAAAGATGCCATAAATCTGATGTTGAAAAGAAGGCATTTGGACCCACTTGTAAAATTCTAAGCCTTACATACCATATATACTCACGTATGAGTGGAATAATTTAGGAAAAAATAAAAACCTGGAAGAAGGGAGGTTGGCTAATCCATGGGTCAAGGTCTATTATAGCTGTACTAACACGATATAAGCCATTAACCAGGTCACCTCAGTACATGAGGACCTGGGGGTTCAGGTTAGAAGGGTATATGTATATGTGTGTGTGTGTGTGTGTGTGTGTTTTGGGTTATTTTACCTGTTTTCTCTATTTCTCATTATATTTCATCATCTTAGACTTATGGGTTGACTTATGCGTGGGTCATGCACTTTTTAATGTTTTTACCTATTCAGTTTAAGGGGTTGGATTATACGCGAACAGACTTATACGCAAGTATATACGGGTAACCAATAACTCTACAAACAATAGTGCTGTACAAGTGAAATTTTATCAGTCACCTAAACATGACCATCATGCAGTGTACAAAATTTCATGGCTCTAGGTGAAATAGTTGTTGTGCAATCATGCTGAAATTAATAACTTTGTACAGTACTAACCAATAGATTTAAATGACCTTGACCATGACCATTTCATGCTGCTATCAATAGTTCCTTTCTTGTCCAGAAGGCAAATCATTTGTGAATTTTATTGGCAGACAGTGTAGAAAACCAAATGTCTTTATATCAATAGTTGTGACCTTGGTTTTTCAGCTTGTGTAACCCAACCTATATAGCACATTTCCTTCACTTGTCTGCAAGTCCTTTTCAAAGCTTGGTGCCATTATGTGGTATGTAATTAAGATATTCTACACGAACCTTTTTCTCTTGCTTGTGTCACAGTTACCTTGCCTTTGGACCTTTTCAGACCCAAAACTGGTCCAACTTTGGAAATTTCTAAGTCACAAAGAACCACAAATTGTAAGGTTTTACATTTTTGTGCAAATGTGCTTAAACAGATTCAAGACCAATTTGGAAAATCCAAAATCACACAAAACCCATAACTTTCTTAAAACGTTTTTTATGAGAAAATCTAAACAGGTTGTCTACTTATGACCATGATAAAGGTGCACAATTGCATGGCTCTAAGTTTTATAGTTTTTGTGCTATTGTACTAAAAATGTTTCAGGTCATATGAACAAAAAGAAGATAATGACCATTTCTGCTATCACAGTGGGGGATAATAAAATGTTTTCAATGATATAATTCAATGTAATGACAAACATTTGTCCATACTAATCATTTGTTACTGCAACGTAACTGTTGTAACAAAGTATTATATTATTATTCATGTGATACGTTTGACCTGAACTAGGAATTTGCTTCATTTGGAAATTCATAATGGCTAGCTGTACCTATACATTTTCAAAAATCTCTAGTATATCATATCAGCAAAATCCAGAGACAGACTTTAAAATCATCTAATTTAAATTTCAGACTGATTTGCATTGTACAATAGATTTAAAATGTAGACAAAATTTGTTTACTCTTAAACATGAAGGTAAATTCATAACAAGAGTCCCGATACACTACAGATCATCTGGAAATGTCTTTTGATAATAAAATTTGAGTTTAAGATCTACCTATGATAAATGACTATCATGTAAATACATATATATGCACGTGTGTGTGTGTGAAATCTATTTAAGCATATGTAACTGATCTTTGGGTTGTGTGCATATGTTTTTATCAATGACAGATAAAAAAAAGTTGTAAATGTATAATAAGCAGTCCTGAATTAGGGCATTCACTATGCTGGTCATTTTTATGTTGAAAATGGTGACTAACAATATGCTGCCCTGAGGAGCACCCACATCCAGAGGATAGCTATAAGAAATAATTATTGTACTGAACATAAACAGAAATTCTGTATTGTTAAATATGCTCACAACATATGTATAAACATGCATTTGGCTAAACAGTATGAATAGCCTGTCAATAATATTAAAATGTATATTATTTAACTTTGTAGTATAAAGAAAAACAGAATATCTTAAAAGAATTCTTCAGAATGCTACATCTTACTGTTTTAACATGGCATATTCCTAATACCTAGCTAAGTCATTGCAGCAAAAAGAGCTTTTGCTTGCGGTGAGTAGTACCCTTTACAAAGAATACAATAACAGCTTCATGACTGTACATACAAAAGTGTCAGAGATATTAAGCTAAATGCCAATCTGAACATGGACACATACATTGCCAAACAACAATGACAATTCCATCAGAGAAATGGTACATACATCTTCCCTATCCCATACATGCGACAGAACAGAGAGGTCAGGAGATTTGCAAAATTTGGTCAGGAGTTAAGACTTCAAAGAGGGAGGATTTTCATTGACCCGATTTTTAGTATGTAAAAGGACAAAAATTACAACTAATGAACAAATTTCAATTCTTTCAAATATTAAAATATGCACATCATCTCATCAAATCAGTCCTTTCACAGTAACTTGTTGCCATTCATACTCTGCTTATATGTATCACAAGCATTTTTAGCATTTCTTAGGAGATCATTGCCTGGATTATATTTGTAGCGGTCCTCATCATTGTTGATCTTAACACTTAGGAGATGTTGTATTAGTACTGGATCCGTGTTTCTTCGAGAGTCAACCTGAATTTTCTTCATCACTATCACAATCAATACTGTTGTTGCCATTGTTACTACAGTAAAACCTGTCTTGAGAGACCACCACTCAACCAACAATAATAGGTCTCTCAAGACAGCTGGTCTCATAACAGGTTTGTGCAAGGACCAGTTTCCAAGATAAACATTCAACACCGTTTAAGAAGGAAAAATATCCACAATCACTGTACATGTATTGTATTCTTTAGTCATAGTTCTTGTTAAATATTGCATGCATTCATTCATCTGAAAATAATTTTATATAGCAATATACAGTAAAACATGTCCTAACAGTCACCTGTGTTCAGCGGTTACCTGGTAACAATGGTCATTCTAATTTCCCCTGGCAGATTTCTTATATAAATGCCCTGTATTTAACGGTCACCTGCTTTCAGCGGTCAGCGGCCACGTGTTTCCTAACCAAACACTGGTTTCACCCTGCCTTAAGTGGTAACTGGAGCATATCAGCAGTGACCGCTCCAAGCATTTCATATCGTGATTTTACTTACCCTAGTCCAGTCATGCTGTCAGTCAAATTCAAAGGTGTCAACATGTTGGCTTCGAAAGCAAAATGGTTTTTGTCTTTACATGAGAGAATCAAATCAATTTGTTTGCTGGATAGTGGAAGTAGTTGTGTAGTTGCAGCAGAAATGGGAGTCAGGCAAACTCACTCCAAGGGATAATTAAGCGTAAGCGAGATATTATGGCCAATTTTGAGAACAACGTTAATCTGGAGTGTAAGAGATTACACACAATCACATCAAATGAGTAGAGATACATGTACACTGCACTTGTGATATCCTTTATGGTTTATATGCTACTAACAATAGACGCAGGAAGCTTCTTTTCATTCCCTAATCATCAAAGTTCTCTCGCAAAAGCCGACTGTCTTTTGATCTCGGTGAGTTTGAGCAACTGCTTAATCCATCAATTGTTTGAAGTGTACCTGATGGATTAAAGGGGAACTTTTTATTTTTTTATTTTGTTATTTTTCTTTTTGCTAAACAGTTAAACTAAGTATATGTATTTTGATAGTGTACTACTACTAATAATAATTATGATAATGCCATTGGGTTCATAGTACATGTATTTGTCATGAACCAAGTTTGAGAGCTAAACCTGCCTTCAGAGGTCACCTGTCTACAAAGGCCACTTTGGCCTTTTCCCATGGGTGGCCGCTGTATACAGGTTTTAGACTGTAGATAATAATTCATAGAACATTCATGTTTATATTTGAAGATCACATGTACATGCACTAGCTTATAAATTGTGAAATTAAATAAGGTAATAGTGATTTATTCTGTTCTTAAGTTAATTTCACTTCTTTCAATTACATTAATTCTTTCCTCAAGTATTAGAATTTTTCTCTTCTTCGTTGTAAGTTTTGTCATTGTTATCAAGGTCTTTATGTTATCAGTGATCAATTGTAATAATGACTAGTAGTTTTGCTCAGGCTTTGGGTAAATATGGAATATATATATATATATATATATATATATATATATATATATATATATATATATATATATATATATATATATATATATATATATATATACACATACACACCAGTGAATGAAATCAAAAGTCACAATCAACTCAACCAGAAACAGAATAAATTTATTTAGAGACAACATTCAAAGGCTTAATTCAGCAATGACATAAATGGATTTATTCTATAAACAAAGGGTGTAACTGGCTGCACTAAGGTGAACAGACGATGGCTTGGTGTGTGGGTTGTAATCACTGTAAGATCAAAAAATCAACAAACAACACAAACCTTTAATGATGACAATCAAATCTGGAAAACGATTATCACTTACTAGTATTAAAGACGAAGACAAAGACCTCATTCATCCCAGGCATTACAGATCAACTCCAGAGGCAAACGATGTTCTCGACCATTACATTGAAGCCCTTTAAATAGATTTCTCATTATGACATTATCAGTGTTGTGTGGGTTTTCACAAAAGATAAAGAAACAATACAAACCTTTGAACTGACTTTGTATGTCCATGACTATTCCCTTGGAAGAAAGAATGGTTAATCTCAATGGGTATTCACATGACCTTGGCATTTTGTGACATGTACTTTAGTCTGGTTGACAGTCTATAAAAAAGACACTACCAGCATGATCTGTAAAAATTAGGAAACTGGTAGCCAGACTAATTTTCTGCTTTTTGTTGTTGTTGTTGTTGTTGTTTAGAACAGTCTTTACTTTTTAAGTAGTTGTGGTTACAAAGGATTAAATAAATGTCAGTAGTGTTTGCCTCTGTTTTTGCACTATGGTGGTTCATAGCAGTGCTGTTTAGAACAATCTGCATTGTGCCCACAGACTCACCTAAGCGGTCATGTTTACAAAGGATTAAATCAAGGTCAGTGGTGTTTGTATCAGTAGTATAATCCATTTCAGCAAACTTCAAAAACTGAAGGCAAACCAACAGAATCAAAGGGATGTCAATTATTTTATGCTGCTTGAAATTATCAACTAAATTGTCTTGCCCTTCTTAAGTCAGTTTGCTGTCACGTGATCACATGCAGTCTTACCATAAATATACTACACTGGAATCAATGTGTGAAAATAAATGAAATTTGTTTTATTTTTCAATAATAATTTTGCATACGCTGGAGATTTCTGTGAGTGACAGGAGGGATGGGAGACACCCATCAACTCCGGAGGTAAACTCTCCCAGCCAGGAGGTTCACATGTATCCTATCCTTTGCAGGACACAACAATTTTTGGAGATGGCGCTATATCAGTTGAGAAGTAATACCAAAATCTCATTATGTCATGTGATCAAGATAAAAATTTACTATATAACTTACGACAATCTGAGTATCTGTACATCGTGCTGGCGGATGTGGGACTCTGGGTCATGGAACCCTCGCCATTGTAGATCTACTGTAGATTTTGAGGAGCTAAACTGTACATCTTTAAATCCTGTCCAATTTCCATCTACCACCTCCCCAACCTCAGGCTTTGTCAAGTCCACAATAACTGCAGAAGATTTTGAATTTTCTTTGGTTGGTTTATGGTCATTCAATTATTACATTATATTTTTATAGTTTTATCCTATTATAACTGTTGAAACATGAATAAGTATTATTGTTGCAATGAAACTAGTAAAATAATAAAACAACTATAAAGGACCATTCAAGTTAAATTTAATGTAACGATAGATATTATTGCTTTTGTTGAATCCTTGGTACCATCCCAACAACAACAAAAAATTATTACTGAAGCCTACCTGAATTAAGGGAATAGTCCTAATGCAATATGAATATAAGTAGTGAAATTCATCAATATTTCTTTATTTAAATTCATGACAATGAGCATACAAATGGGCGGATAGATAAGGAATCAAATTTAATAAATTAGTAATCAAATTAACTTAAAAGACATTTCTATTGTACATAAATTGTATTGATATTGGAAATTATTTACCTCCATCTGATACAGCAGAAACATTTTTCTGTTTAATGGCCCTGTTGTAGGCCCACACAACTATGAAATACTTGTGTCCATGCTGAAGTTGTTTGCCAACTTCCAAATCAAGGCAAGTCTCATGTATGTACTGCTCCACCAGTGTGAGATTTGTAATGTCTGTTTGGCCTGGTTTTGTTCCAGCACCAATGGCATATTTACCAATGCCAGATTCAGCATCAAAGAAGTTCAGCCAGTTTGTGCAGATCTGGATTAGAGTGAAAGAGAGGAAAAACACATGTGGTGATAGCTGATCATTAGAGATTCTCAGGAACTATGGTAGAAAATTCATACATTCAGTCATAGAAGAAGCATCATCATTTATTTTCTATAACTTTTTCCTCTGCATGATAAACATGATGCCCTAATGTAGCATACAACATATAAAATGATCCCTCATTATAACACTTATGGGTGTCAAGAAAATGTAGGTTTCTGGGAGTACAGCTAATTTTAATTATGTAATACTTACCTGCTGTTATTCTTTTCCTAGCACCAGTTCCATACATGCCATTAACATGATGTGTCGCATAAAAAACAAAATTTTTGACTCCCAAACCCTCGATACAGTCATGTTTAAAAAGACATAATTTTCAGTAATCTTAAAAAAAAAGAAAAAAAAAGGAAACAGAGAAAGAGAGATAGAGATAGATAGAGAAACATATTTTAACCACCACTATATATCTGTCCCTAGCATGTAGTCTGTATAAACAGTAAACAGTTCTAGTTGCAGCCCATATAAAACTATCCTTGGAGCAGTTTATATAAATATTATAATAGAGGCAATTAATAGGCAAGATGGTCAGAGATATGCAACCACCATTTCACAGATTACTTAATTGGCTGAGAAAAGCTAGGGTGATGCTGTTTTAAATCATTTGAAGACTGCTGTGGGAGAGCCCATTAGGTTCATTTGCATAGGTAAAGAACACTAAAGGGAACAACCCAATTCATTTGAAATTAGGTAAATCAAAAGAGATGTGTGTTGAAGAACATTGCTTTGAATAAGAATGTTTAAGCCATCTTTATTGAAGATTACTGGCAGGTTTGTGATCAGCTGTAACATTTCTTTGAAATCAGAATAATGTATAAGTGTGATTTATTTTTGAAGGCAAAATGTTGAAATACAGCTGTGATTCAGGAAAGGATAAGCCATCTGCAAAGACACAAAGCCCAGAACAATTAAATTTCAGAACTCCTGGATGGAGTTTGACTTTGTGAAATGCAGCAGCAATGGGGAGCATTGTATTTTTTGCACACACTGCAAACACCATATTGACATCAATCATTCTGGAGTGAACGACATCTGTCAACACAGCAACAGCACCCAGCATGTTTGACACTCCCTCACAGCAATGCAGATGCAGAAAGATCATTTTCTACGCTGAGAAAAATTCAACAAGATCTTCGGGGAAGTTTGAACAACAGTACCATCCAGTCTCTAATGAGTGTAAAGATGAACACAAATGACACTTGCATTACCTTCAAACCACCCCACTGAACTATTGAGAGCAGCAAAGACTGCATCTATTAAGAAAATATTCCACTGTCCAATGGATTTTAAAGACAGAAACTTGGTATATTTTTTACATTTAATGTCTGTGTGGTTGTGATTATGTAAGAGTGGGCACGTATGTTTATGTGTGTGGTGATTGTTGATGTTGTTGGGCAACACTAAGTCTACCAACTATTTTTTTGTTTGTATTAGTGTATTAAATACTTCAGAGAAAACATATATGTCATTTTCATTTTTACCAAATTTTGAATTTCCAGTAATTTTCTTTAGGCTCATATGAAAAGACAACTTGTTCTCAACTGGATAACATATCTTTTTTGGATCCTGCGCACTGACCCCCCTCAGGATCTCAAAACACACTTTTCGAGACCCCCAAACTCACCAACACTGTCTAGAAATATGAAAAGTATGCAGTTCCCAGTCCAAGGATATTATTCCTTCCTCCAATTAGTAATTGGTGGTCTAGAATAGGAAACATGATCCCAGTCTGATACCTGAGTCTACTTTTCCAGCAATCGGAATATTGTCCTTTTATGACTTTGACTGAGACTGAGTGGGGATGGATGAAGCAACTGAGCAATAATAGCTGGTAAGTATTACATACTTAAAACTATCACCATTGCTGATGGAGGAAACACCAGCAGATCCAACTTTAGCTGTTGTGTCCCAAAAAGCCTCTCCAAACTGGAGAGAATTATAGCAGCAATAATTCTACATGCTTGGGTCACAGATCTGTGAGAAGTAGGTGGCAAACCTCATTTACTGCCTTATCAAAAGGCCACACCTCTTTCTTCTCCATCACCTGAACTGCTGGGTGGGATGAAGAAGAACCCAACAGATAAAAAGGACCTAGTTTGACGTGACTTCTAGAAGTTATTTGTATCCACAAAAATCAACAGTTCTTGGTCCTGTCTTTGCTCTTGGGGCAGGACTATTTTGTCTCATCCTCCTCTCCATTCACCACTGGGTGGGGAAATGGTTCTAGCCCATTAATCTTCTCTTCCTGGACAAAGGGACTGGCTATTCCCTCTTGGCACAGGAGGTGGCGAGTGGTGGTCCCTTCCTTTGATAATGAGGCCAGGGGAGGCAGTGAAGATCTAAGGCCTGTTGATCTGTAAAACCAAGGCAAAAGTCCTCCATGGTGTCATGGTCGGAATAGAAAACATGGCCAACATACCAACAGGTGATGGGTAACCATGAGATCCATTGCAGTTGAATGGAGACATCGAGAAGGGAGCTGTATTGACCTGATCCCTTCCCACGGATCGGTCTTCAAACTTGAAGCCCACTGCCCATAGGGATTGAATGGAAACATATAGAAATAGGAGTTTAGCCTGGCATACATAACCCGGTGCTTGGTGCCCAGCATTTGGTATTTGCCAACCGGTGCTGCATGATCAGTGACCCAAGACCTAAAATGCAAGATTGGCACCATATACCATACCCAGTGATCAGTGCCCAGTGCCCGCTGACAGATATTCAACAAATGTCACTTAGGACATCACCTGGTGACCAGTGTCTGATGCCTTATGACCCAGTGACCGGTGACAGACTTTCTATTACCATCATTTGACACACTCCCCAGTGACAGATACTCGATGTTCAGTGATGTACCTATGATGACTGTCACCCAACACATTACCCAGTGACTGCTGCCTGGTTACCAGGCAATGACATGTCAGATGTTACAGACCTTATATTGGGGAATTCAACCCCAATGAATGTGATCTCTTTGATTTAAATCTAGGTCTACTTAAGTGGGAAAATGACTGTGCTTCCCTGGCATCAGGAAGGCAGGGCTTGCTGCAAGGTGATGGCAACTTCCCTACACTAGAAGTGCAGAGGTTCCCTCTCCTGTGGGAGCTGACATTTTCCTACCAGGTGTCAGTGAATCCCCATCCCCAATGGAAGCTGGTGACTTCCATAGCCTGGACACCTCCCTTGGAAACCTAAATTGGTAAGTGCCTTTGCTATAGACCTCACCTAGAAACAGAGGAGGTCTTTCAGTAATGAAGAGGAAGAAGCAGGTCCCTTGTTCCTAACGCTATAGGCACAGCTAATTTCTGCTAAGTTCCATAGATCATTGGAGCAAAGACCACAAATCAGACAACCATCCGTGCTGACGCACGCAGTGCATGCTAAACAGCTGGGGTGTGTATTCTACATAACCTTTGTATGACTACATTTACCCACACTCAGAGACATAACTGAATATAACCATACCTTGAGACGTCATTGAGTACTGAATGGAAATACAAGAAATATAAAAAAAAAACAGAACAACAATGGTAGAAATGCTTACCCTAACACCAGTTACTAATATTGGGATGAAAAACAAGAAGCAATGCTTTGCTAGAGAGTTACTCGAGACCTTCAATTTGAATGAAATTGGACACAGATACACAAAAATAAATCAAGGACTGGGGAGTAAAATAACAAATAACAAATACAACACAAAAATGGATATGATTGACAGTAGAAATGCCAAAAGGTGACTTGAAGGATGAAATGTTGAGTGCTCAACAAACACATGTAGAAGTGAATGAAGTCCAAGTAAAAGAAGGATGATATTTTGTCAGATGTGGACTGAGGTATCTGACTGGAATCTTTTTTTTTCTTCTAGACCTCCTATTACTAATTGGAGGATGGAGTAATATCCTTGTTCTGGGGACTGGCACCAGGAATATATCTGCAATAATAGCAGGTATTGCATTACTACTATTAAAGTGTACCACTGTATAGGTGAGGTCACCTAATACTGGGCTATATTAGGTGGAAAAATTACAATTCAACCAATTCAATGGAATCCATGACTCTAGTTCAGTATTATATCAGGGATCATGCTATGCTGAGGTGCTTTATAATAAGTGACCACTGTAGATGTGGATGTAAAATGAATGTGCTGCTTTTTGTTATCTTATATTTTCTTTCCACTCTTAGGCAAAAGTTGTGGTCATAGATTTGAATGTTTACATGTAAAGAACAGTCAATATTTTACTTTAAACTTACACACAATACAAACCAATTTATTTTACTCCAATTATGATATTCATCCAATTTCTACATTCTCTACTGACTTTGAAAGGTAACTGGTAACTCAAATACTTACTTGGTCTTTGTCCTTTGTGAACATGAGATCAGTTTTATAGATTGGACCATCATATACTGTCCCTGCTTCAGGAGGAGAAATATCAACAGTTATGGCCTGGTCTGCATGACCTGCTGTTCGCAGATCAACTGCAAGTGAAAAATAAAATTACTGCATTTCACATTCCTTTTTAGTTTACTAGATACATGTGAAAGGGAAAATTTTTTTTTATATGCTTTTGGGATTAAAATGTTTCTTTCATTAGCAGGTAGTACATATGTATGAAATCAGCAATCAGCTGGTTGGTCTCATTCAATGTACCTTTAACTGCTCTAATTAGAACACCTTTATTTGATCCAATTTTTTTCAGAATCCTAGCATAACTGGGACTACAATTTTATAACTTCCACTGCAAGCTCTGTAAGCCAAATTGTCCAATACAAAGGTTTAACTTGAAGTTCAAAATAAATACTTAATTTTAATACTTGTAATTTGGATTGAGAGACTGAACTGAATTCAAACCTCCTCTCCACTAATACTGTTCCAATTAATTGATCTGCCCAAGAACTGGTCACCTGCAGTGAAATAACCAATGGAATGATTAAGATTCTTGTGATTGATTTTAGCCAGAATACAGTTCTGTTCCATTACTGCCATTTTGGACTCCAGGCTATTTCAGAAATAGCCCTGCTTTTGGCAAGACAATATTTGGAAAAGACATCATGTGGATAAATGATTTGATTAGTATTCATTCATTGACTAGGTTGCATAATCTGATAATTGATAAAAACATTTTATCTCATTCCCAACATTATTCTCCATATAGCTTACAATTTTTATATATAGTTTGTAGGTCTAACTGATTTTTACTTATTTGTGAGTAAGACAAAGAGTATCAATCTATTTAAATTTATGTATTAATAATACAATTTGTTAAAAATGTTTGATTACATATAGTGCATTTTCTTGTTTTGCTTATAAAACAATGATATTTTGGATCTCTTTTTTATACTTATATACACATCAGGTTTCAACATTCTAAGAATTTGTTATTATAGTTAATCATACTTCATAAATATATGTTACAACAAAAAATTCAAAACCACATACCATTATTAATAGCTCTAATTTTGACCCAGACTGGTATGCCATTCGGAATTTCAAAGGTATGAGTGATATTTGGTCCATATGAATATCTCTGCCACTCCATCAGATTGCAGTCTCTTGTTGACTGGCCAAGACACAAATCTAACTGGGCTATGCCTGATTCTGGGTCACTGAAGACATAAAGATATAATATATAAATCTGTCCTTGAGCATGTATAGCTTCTGCATTAAATGCTTCAGATGTTTAGAGTAAACTTACAGATTATGACTTCAGGGCATCTATAAAATGAACTAGAAATAACATTATACAGTACTTTTCTAGGTTATATATTATGCTTTGCATCTTACACCCCTTACTCAAGGGAATGGTAACAAATCTAAACCCGTTTAATAAATTTAAAAAAAAAAACTAAATTTAATATATTACACACTTTAAAGTGTCCCTGTCTCTCCACCTTAAAAACAAATGCATAAGAGCTGCAAGACATTACACATGCATACTGCATTTGATGCAAACAAATAAAAGGAAACCACATGTAGCCCCATCTTGCCTTGAGAAAGAACAATGCATTTTAGTTACATTTCTACAATTGTGGGTACCTTGTATTATGTTCAGCATAAATGAGGAATGTTTCCTCATTGTATTTGATGTTGAAGATCTCATGTATAAATGGAGGAGATGTGTCTACAATGTAAGGCGTTGTATGGCATATTGTAGTGGCCAGAGGTCCACCATATTGAACATTGTTTAATGCTCGCAGTGTGATGTAGTATGTTCCATCTGTAATAATAATAATAATATGAAGAAGAAGAAGAAGAATTTTTCATAAAGGCTACTACTCGAAAAAGTTACGCACTTTGATGGGAGAGAGAGAGCTGGTGAAAAAAGGTGGTGTAACAGTAAAGAAACATAGCCTTTTCAAATGGTTTATGTTCATATTACATATAATTATGCTCAAATTACATTTAATATATCTGAATAAAACACATAAATTACATCTAGTGACAGATTTGGAGTACTGTGTATGATATAAATACATGTATCAGGCCATATACCAGAACAAAATTATAAAGCTAAAATCAACACTCACACAACAATTATTTTTTATCTCTTCTAATCATAAAGAAATAAAAGATTGATTTTGTTTAGCCTTGCCCTGCTCTCTTACAATCATTTGACATGCTTGCTAACTTAAGTGCATGTTATAATCTCAAAAGGCAAATACTGAAGATCATGTTTGAATATGCTTGAGATTAGCATGTCTAATGCTGGTTGAAAGGTCTAATGCTGGTTGAAATGTACATTTTATACATATTTCCATACAAGGAAACAAAACAAAATCTTGGACAGACGAGGAGATATTTATATATATGAAGTTCACCCATTTTTAAAGCCAAAAGGTCAAAAACTCATTACAAACTATTCGAGATATTGTCTCATATATGGTACAATTACTTCCTACACTGTATAAAATGTTGGAGACCTTGTCTCCTGCGCACAAGTGCTGGAGATTGGTCAAAAATAAGTAGCAAACAATGGAGACTCGCCAAATACTGCAGATATAACACATATATAGGTGACAATTTACAAACAACAATGGGACACATAGCTGTTTCACTACAGAAATGAATGTAACACAAATTTTATATTAAAAACATCTTGACCATTTGAAATCCTGCCTTTTGTAACATTAAACATGGGCAAAAATAAACCAATCAATAAAGCAAAATATTTACCAGGAAGAGTAGTGAATGGGGCTGGTAGAGGGTAGATCTGTCCAGAGTTTGTCCACTGTGACCTGTCAAAGAAATGTTTGTGAGGATCATGATGTGGGTGGATCAACTCCTCACAGACCCTTGTACCAACTGTCCAGGAGTATCCTAGAAGACCAGTCTCCTTGTCATGAATTCCATCCCAGTTGGCTGTTATAGATCATTAAACATGTGAATAAATAACTGAAATGCTAGATTACTGAATCTAAAACAATATCTTAAAGATTAACATTAGGCACTTTATTCCCAATAAATCATCGACAGTTGCATCTTTTTAAAATGTGCATTCAAATACATCTTTAATGCTATGCAATGTCTGAATCCAATATAGTGACATTCACTTGCAGTCAGTTTTGTTATTCTGACATTGGGACTTTTCTGAAATTACTTATGGGTGCAATTTGAAGATGATTAATGAAGTCAGACTGCTTATACTTCCACAAATCAAAGCCAGTTTTTCTCAATACAATTTACACAGTGTTTGTATCTTATATAGCATCTAATCTGGATCTCTATTCTCAAAACTCAAGCTGAAGATTAACAACTGAAACCTGTAACAATCAGTAGTTTTAATTAGAACAAAGTAAGAATCATAGAACTCTCAGGATTTTCAAACTTGTATTCCTTTACTAGACGACTACATTTTAATGACATATATAATCCAATTTGTGGTTTTGAAATAAGCTCGAGCTTCCTGCTTGAAGTTTTTCGAGAATACATGTCCAGGTTTCATTGTTTAAGTCTGACCCTTAACCAACTTTTTGTTTTAATAATTCATTGTTTACTTGCTTCATTTCAGTTTGGAGTGTTACAATTACCAAATAAAACTGTAATTTTCAGTATGTGGGTATATTTTAACTGTTTATGTCTGACTCATAACCAATTATTCATTTTAGTACTTCAGAGTTTACTTGCCTCATATCAGTTTGGAGTGTTACAATTATCAAGGAAACTGTGTTATTAGTAATGATATGGTACCAAATACAGAACATATCTCTAGCCTAAAATGTTTACTAACCAGAAACAAAGTTATTTATTCTTGTGTACAAAATGTCTTGCATTGGTTTGTCTCCATTGAATACAGTTCTAGATCCTGGTCCATCAATTATTATCCTAAACAAGCAAAACAAAGAAATGATAATTATTTTAAAATAAATTCAAAATAAGATAGATACTCCTATAATATCAGTTACAAGAAATTGTTATAAAATACTGCCTTCTATGAAAAATATTTAAATTTTATTTGCCTTCTAAGATGAGAAAAATCCCTACAGGAAGTGTTTTGTAAATAATTTATTATTAGAATCGATATGTTATGTTTGTATATGAGATGTATTGCTTAGTACAAAGTTTTCAAGTTTTCAAACCAGCAACCAATGAACATTTCAAGAGAATAAAATAGAATAATAAAGCTACGACTAAATATAAACTTAAAATGGGCAAAATAAGAAGTTCAAATAGTTGTCTTATCAATATTTACACTTTTTTAGTGAAACATGTTTGGCCTTCATCAACTCTTTCTTATACCAGTTGAAAAAAAACAAGAAAAAAGCATGAACACTTAGACTTGTGAAGGCATTACAGAACATTCCAAGCAATAACTGATTGCCTTTTCTTAAGCCTTACCTATGATTCTTCACTGAGTTTGATACACCAATGCAGTACATGTTCCAGTCTGGTCTGTCCTTCGGGATGTTGTCAAGGCATGGTACTATTTCAAGGTAGTCTTTTGATCCATTCTTTATCAGACCTGAGATGTAAATTATATAAACTTACCATGAACAATACACACGATGTTTACAAGTAAATTATATAAATTTACCATGAATACTACACACGATGTTTACAAGTAAATTATATAAATTTACCATGAATACTACACACAATGTTTACAAGTAAATTAAATAAATTTACCATGAACACTACACACGATGTTTACAAGTAAATTATATAAATTTACCATGAACACTACACACGATGTTTACAAGTAAATTATATAAATTTACCATGAATACTACACACGATGTTTACGAGTAAATTATATAAATTTACCATGAATACTACACACGATGTTTACGAGTAAATTATATAAATTTACCATGAACACTACACACGATGTTTACAAGTAAATTATATAAATTTACCATGAACACTACACATGATGTTTACAAGTAAATTATATAAATTTACCATGAATACTACACATGATGTTTACAAGTAGATACATGCTGAGAGAATATTTATACCATGACAAATGACTCCAGTAATGGTAACAGTTTATTAGGGTTCAGCGTGTTTGAAATCAACTTGAAGAACTTGTAATATGGGCCATTAAGTATTGAAACAAATAACAAAACTTCTTGAAAGTAAATAGTCTGCTCTGAAATTTGCTGATTTCATGCCACCGGGCAATCAACAGTTTGGAACGTTGTTTGTGATATGATAACATCAATGCCACTTGTGATGATAAAACATTTTTGAAGTAAAGCTCTTAGCAAAGGGCTCTGCTCAATACAATTTGCTCAACTGAACCTTAAACAAAAGAACTTGTTTTGGGGATCCAAAGTTGGGAGATGTGCGTTCAGTGCTATAACTCATGATAATGAGGAATGCTTGAAATCCAGCTGCTTCAAGGTCTCATCAATACAAGCAACATGTCATGTCAAGATGAATATGTATGCATGTATTAGTGTTTTATGGCACCTCAGCATAAAAGTGATTATGTAGTGCCAACAAAAGATTAAGTTTGAAAAATGTAAAAATGAATTTCACAAAAATTTAGGAAGTTAAACTCTTCCAAAAAGTGTAAACATGAAGTACAACAAGATAAAATACAAAATGTAAAGATGTTAAAATCCTGTAAAATGTATATAAAATAACAGATGAAAATAACACATGTAAAATCCTTAAAACATGATTAAAATTTGTTGTATAGACTGAATTTCCTTAAGAACCCCAAAAAATTTATCAGGTGGTATGTCCTCATACAGTTTCTTAAAGCAGTTCACATCAAAATATTTCTGTCTCACATGCCGGAAATCAAAACACTCAACAAGAATGTTTTCCACTGTCAGTGAACACTGGCACAGTACTCATTCTGGTCTATGTTCACCCTTCAGGAGATATGCATGAGTCAGGTATGTGTGTCTGGTACATGATTGGCACAATAATACTTCATCTCTGTGATTTGCCCTATATGAGGGATGCCACTCTCCAATAGTGGGTTTGATATTCTTAGGTTTGTTTGTGGAGTTTTCATTCCACATATTTTACCATGTATCACAAATATGCTGATTTATACACTATTTTAAGTCAGTATATGGAATCTTCCATTTGGAAATGGGTAACTGCAGGGCAGCACAAGAAATCTGTTCAAAATGGACTAGACAAACCCCACAGGTCTATTAAATAACGTTCATATTAAATTGTATCAGAATATATAAAGTGATTCTTGAGTTTTGCTCATTACAAACAGCATCCTATGTAAAGATATTAATTTGATTCACAAGTTCCATAACTCTATCCAAAATAGTTTAGATGAGTCAAAACCCTTGCATTACAGATCTAGGTCTAAGGCATAGTGTTTATGCCAAAACCAATCAGAATATATTGCATGGTTTGTGAGCTATGCTGATTGCAAGCAACATACAAAGTTTCCATGTTAAGGCAAGAATATACTCAAGATGGGGCATAACTGTCCGAAATGAGCAGTCAAAACCAATAAAAGGCACATATAATTCTATGAGAATATGTTCATACCAAATTGCATTAGAATATGATGAATGGTTCATGAGTTGTGTCACTTACAAGCAGCATCTCATGTGAATAGGCAAAGATACTTACCAAGGGCCATAACTCCATCCAAAATGGCATGGAGAAAACAAAACTCACAAAAAGCATATTTAGGTATAGAAAACAACATTTATACTAGGTTGCATCAGAATACATGGAATGGTTCTTGACCTGTGCTGGTTACATGCAATATTCCATGCGAAGATGTGAAGTTAATGGTCAAGGGCCATAACTCTACTGAACAACAGCCTCTCAAAGAGACTGATACTCCACTGGTTGCAAAGAATTTCTAGGTATCTAAGATAAGACCATTTTTTTGTTTGAAATACTAAGTGCTGAAAACCATCTCTGATATTCTTGAGTGATAAGATTTTTAAATTGACCATGGTGGCAGCTATATTGGATGCAATTAATTTAAGACCAACTAGAGATCATTATAAGTCTTTTACTGCACACTCCATGCCAATATGACCATCCATTCAGGCGAATTGGTGATAACAAGAATCTCGAGACAGCTGTCATGGCAGCCATATTGGATGTAAAATTGCCCCCATTTTCATTTAGGACCAGCTATGTATCATAAGAAGTCTTTTTGTGATCACTCCATGTCAGTATGATCATCCATCTAGAAGTTGTAGTGATCACAAGATTTTCAAGATGGCCATAATGGTGGTCATTTTGGATGTTAGATTGGCAGCATTTTCATTTATGACACACCTGACATCATAAGAAGTCTTCTGCTGAAAATCCCATGATAATATAACTTTTCATTTAGGAGATGCAGCGATAACAAGATTTTCAAGATGGCTGCCATTTACATTTAGGCTGAACACGACATCATAAGAAGTCTTTTGCTGTAAACACCATGACGATATGACCATCCATCCAGGCAGAGTAGCAATAACAATATTTTCAAGATGACATCCATAGAGTACATGCTTAAAGTCACATTGTCACCATTTTCATTAAGGATCAACTAGATGCCATTAGAAGTCTTTTGGTGCAAATCATGTATCGATATGATCATCCATCCAGGAATAGTAGCAATAATGAAATTTTCAAGATGGTTGCCACTGCAAACATATTGGTGGTCAGATTGGCACCAATAATTTTCATTTAGGACCAAATAGATATTATTAGAAGTCTTCTGGTGAAAACTCTATGCATATATATTTCCCATTCAGGAGTAGTAGTGATAACAAGGTTTTCAAGATAGCTACCATGACAGTCATATTGGATGTCACATTGATACCATATTGATTTAGGACCAGACATCATAAGTTTTTTAGTAAACCCTATACTGATATGACCATTTGTTCAAAAGGAGTAGTGATAATATTTTCAAAATGCTCAATGTGGTGGCCATACTGGATATCCAAACAGCACCATTTTCATTTAGGACCAACTAGACCTTGGAATGAAATGTGTGTGTAAAGTTTCATGGCAATCCTTCAAGTAGTTTAGGAGGGGTAGAGATAACAAACTTGTGCTAATGGATGGACAATGGATGATGGACAACAGGCCATTCCATAAGCTCTTCTGGTCTATGACCAGTAGAGCTTAAATGGGGATGAGAAGGCAAAACCGATAAAAGGAACATCTAGGTCGATGAGATGTAGTACACACAAAATTGCATCAGATTATGTTATATGGTTCATAAAGTATACTGGTTACAATGATCTGCTGTAGGTGAGATGTAGTAATATTACTTTCAAACATTCACAACGTCCAGAACTTGCACCAATATTATAGTTTATAACTGATCGAATACACCATCATAAAACATGAACTCACCTAAGCTGACAACTTTGAGCTGAGTGCTTAAAATTATAAACAAAATTGAATTTACAAAAGTTTACATAATTATGGATCTAATAGCAGTATTATTTTATTTAAAAATTGTGGATATCGTGCCTTATGGGTTTGAACCACAATACACAATTTTGAAATAAAACTTCTATTAGATCCATAATCATGTAAAGTTCTGTAAATTCAATGTTTTCTTTTGTTTATTGCTTGTCCAGTTTTGTCTCATTTTTCTGTTTTGTAAATTGCCTTTGACAAAGACTCAATGAGAGTCAAAAGAGCTTAGGATAGTTGAAAAACTAGTTTTGCACTGTTCATTGTCAGTATTTTTACATATATATATATCGAACATAGTCTTCTATAATAATGTTTATCCCTCTTGGATTTGGGTTAAACCCACAAATTTGTTTCAGCCAATACCCTCATACAAACTCTCGAGGATGTGTCTTTAATCTGAGTCCCCACTTCCAGTATTCTTCTTCCTTTCCAAATACTGTGGTTATCTCCACTCACCCACCCAATTTTTCAACAAATACTATACTCCAAATCATTTTCATTGATCTTTACAAATACAACGGCTTTCAATCCTAGCTGATTGTCCGGATATAATTTATTATATGATCATTATTATTATTATCTTCAATTCAGAGGTGCCATCCATGCATGCTAATGAAAAAGTTGAATATAGAGAGGATATTTGCTTGAAACGAGTGAATAACGGATATATTTCATCGAGTGGGTGAAAAACTGAGTATTTTCAAGAGTGGCGAAGCCACGAGTGAAAATACTTAAGTTTTTTACCCACGAGATGAAATATATCCGTTATTCACTCGGAGAAAGCAAATATTCTTTTTATTTTATGCTCAAGCGTATTGTCTAGCAATTTGTATAACACACTTACTGCATCCCGCGCGATAATGTCAGCTGTTTACCGTTTATGATTTGCTCTGTTTTGTGTATATTTGCACATAAAATATCAGTAGTTACATGATGCTTCTTCCCAATTCAAGGTAAAATATCAGATAAAAAGAAAATGAAACATATTTTTTTTTATGTCTGTTGCTGGATTTGAACCCCGTTCGCTGGGATGCGAAGTGGCCATCTTTACCACTACACCACGTGATCTATTGACATACAGTGAAAAAATATCATGATATTTTTTCACTGCAGTGAAATATCACAATTATATCTCTCGGAAAATCCAGTATTTCACTGCCTAGCATAAAATAAATATATATATATATATATATATATATATATATATATATATATATATATATATATATATATATCATGCTTGTGTAGTGGAGGGGTTTCAACATCCAGCTGCAATTATGACAATTATACCTGGCTAAGAAGACTATTGAACTCTTCTTACTTTCAAACTTTACAGGCGAATTCAGCAAAAGAGCTAACAAAGCCCATGAAGAGGCTGTGCTGATGTCGACTGGGTTTGGTGGTCTGGCGGTTATCTGGACAGCAACAGCTGGACCCAACAGATTCAGATCTTGTCTCTGTGAAGCTTAATCCCCGAGATAAAAACTTGAGAAGGTTGACTGTGCATGCCAGCCAACAGTTTCTATTATGTCTCTGATTGAAACATTACATTTGAAAGTGAGGCTCACAGAGATCAATCTAATTTCATGAGCTGAAATTTTCTTGAGGCAACTCTGATCTTTTGGGACCTCAGAGTATGTCGAGGGTATAACCCAGTTCAGCCATGATGATAGGACTTGAGGGGTGATTGATATCTTTCCCAAATTTCACCAGGAGAAAGAGTCATTTTCTTGTTCCACAACTTTTCTCTATGCAGTTCAAGTAATGCTTGAGGGCAAAGAAAAAGAATCTTGCATAGTCGCTCCTATTATATCTATCAAAAGAGAGGGAGCATATGACGGCAGCCTATTTTTGGCTACGGAGCCTGGTTGTGTCATTAGGATCACAGAACCATCCATTCTGAACTGAAGATAGTTCAGGTCCACTGAAAGGGCATGTAATTTGCTCACTCTGCATGCTAAAGTTAAAGCTATCAGGAAACATGTTTTGTATGACAGTAGTTTCAGTGAGATTCTGGCTTGAATGTATCTGAATTGAGCCATGTCAAAACCCATAATAGATTCCATTTTGGAAACACAGTGAGGGATTTCGGTCTATTCAGGTCAAACTTGGCTAGTAAGTCTGATAGATCTTTATCATGACCAATATCCCTTCTACCATGATGCCTGAAAGTGTCAGATATCATGGAGTGGTAGCCTTTGATGGTAATCGGGGCCAGCTCTTTCTTCGCATAAAGTTAGAGAAAAAAATTAGCCAGCTGAGGAATTTAGGCACTGAAAGGGATGATGTTGCTGACTGTGCATCAGTCTGTGAATACATGCCACTTTTCCTCATTAGCCTTCAAAGTGGAGGGCCTTCTTGCTTGCAAGATTCTCTCCACAATCGAATGTTTAAATTCTTTCCTTCACAAGGCTCTCCTGACAAGATCCAGGCATGAAGGAGAACTCAGTCTGAACATGAATGGAATACCTCTGACCACAGTTGTTTGAGAAGGTTCGGCATGGCCAGAATTTACCTGGGCAGATCTATCGTCAAATTGAGTATTTTGTTGACCCAGGATTTGTCCCATCGAAGAGGGGGTATCAAAATAATTTTGCAGTTCTGATCCCTCAACTTTTGTATTATTCTCGGTACTAACTGATTGAAAGTGCATCAACAGTCCAAGCTTCTGGGTCCAGAAGTGGTGAGATGAAGGTGGTCAGTTTGTAATTCCACCTTGTCACAAAAAGATCGATCAATGGAAACCCCAAAAGTGCACAAATCTGATGAAAGACCGATTGATGGATGGACCATTCAGTATGAATGATCTGACCCTTACATGACAGAGATTCGGCCAGGACACTGAGTCTGCCGGGAATATGTCTGATTTGAAGGGGGCAACCAAATCACCTGACCTGTGCATTCTGGTTTAGCAGTTGCTGCATTGGTGCTCTGAACTCAACATCAATGTACAAATGTACAAATCAGATACACCTGTATGTGGTACAGATTGCCAATGTGATTGATTTATGGTCACTGCGCATGATGTATGGATGACCAGATGGCTGGACAGTTGGATTGGCAGCCAAGATGGCATCATATGGTATTTCAGTATGATATAATGATAGATCCAGTAAAAAACCCATGTGCCTGGATTTACAAGCTGAAAGGCCATGATTATATATGCAGTGGGACTTACACCCACCGGGCTGCCTAAAAATGGTGGGGGGAGGGGACACTCCCCCATATATTCAAAATTATCTAATGAGGTTTGAGATGGATGTACAGGCAGACACTGTCCTGAATCTAATAAATGCATCATCGCCTCCTGCACCAGTTGTCAATAATTTGCAAAGCCAGCACCTGTTAATAACCGAGTGTAGTGAAAAACACACAGCGAGTGCGAAAATGTGAACAACAACACGCATCAATTACAGCGTTTTGAAGCATATGTTCAGAATAAATGAAGTCCACAAATTTGACAAATACACATGAAATTTGGTCAAGATAAAAAAATAATGTACACCACTTGTAGTAGATTCCTTACTACACGATAAAAACCCAAATTCCTGGATGGATGGTTGAAAACCATGGAGATAACACAGGATTTTTGGGATGTCTAAAGTACAATGTTGCCTGTACTGTAGCAAAAGCTTAAAACTCGCAACACCTGGTGGCACGGGGAGGTAATAGTAATTATATGGATGGAAAAGATGATTTTTTTCTTTTTGGGATGGTTTGATTCAGGAAGTAGCAAGATTATTTTCCAACGTTAATGTGATCAGGGAACATATTTGAAAGAGAAAGGCACCAACTGAGCATTTCAAATTTCCATACTTGGGCCCTAACTAATCTAACCCAGAAATCCACATATGAAGTTGTACGTGTGCCAGTGAAGAAACAAAAAACTGCTGATAACTCAGATAATAGAGACTTATCGAATGAAGCAAGAAAGGGGTCAGGAAAAGGACCAAAACCAAAGTTAAAAAAAGGGAAAGGGGTTTATAACAAAATTCTAAAAATAATGATAGCTGTATTGTTGTGTGGAAGATGGCAACCAAAAGATCTCAACTCCATTTGGGAATAAAATTTGTTGAATGGGTACAGTGTTCAAGGTGTTGCAAATGGGTCCACCTAATTTGCTGCTCTGACTTTCAGCAAGGTAGTAATGATGACATATTGATATGTCCAGCCTGAGAATCTGAACAGTGAAAAACAAGAATAAAATCTGTTAACAGTGTTCTTGTTAGTTTTCCATAGATGTGTTTATGAGTAGCTTTTTTAAACATCAGCAATAGAAAATACTGACTAGGTCAGGAAAATCACTGAACAATTAATAACACTTATTTAAACATTGAAAAAAGAAAAGTGAGTCAGGCCTCAATCGACCAAATTAAGACAAATAGTAATGAATACACTCTTCATCTGGTACCTGTACCTGGAGTGAAACATTTTTAGGCCACTGTACATCATTAGTATTCACCAGAAATGATCATACAGTCAATTACACAGACATACAGACATGTACACATCTCATCATAAAAATGATAAGTGCCAAGTTTTCTTGTTCTCTCCATATCTTGCTGAAAATGTTTCACATACAAAGAAAAATGTTTTCTAATAAATTTTATTTAACTGTTGTTACAGTTGAGGTAAGTACCGCATCCACAGTACTGAATGCTTAGGTGCACAGATTTACAGGACATTGTTGTGTGTGTGTGTGTGTGTGCGTATAGTCAAACCTGTATACAGCAGCCACCCATGGGAAAAGGCCAAAGTGGCCTTTGTAGACAGGTGACCTCTGAAGGCAGGTTTAGCTCTCAAACTTGGTTCATGACAAATACATGTACTATGCACAAAATAGCATTAGTATTATTATTAGTACATGTAGTAGTAGTATGCTATAAAGATATATATATATATATATATATATATATATATATATATATATATATATATATATATATATATATATATATATATTTAATTTAGCTATTTAGCAAAAGAAAATAACAAAATAATAAAATAACAACTTCCACTTTAATCCATAATGTAGATTAAATCATCACTTATCAGTAGAAACAGTGTCTAAATAAAATTACTAACTGACAGTTACCTGTGATTGTCAAACACATGACTGACTTTTTATTAGGCCATCTGGTATAATTAGGTATGAAAAAAGGTGTTCACACTTCAAACAATTGATGGATTAAGCAGTTGCTTAAATGCACTGAGATCAAAAGACAGTCGGCTTTTGCGAGAGACCTTTGATGATTATGGAATTAAAAGAAGCTTCCTGCGTCTATTGTTAGTAGCATATAAACCATAAGGGATATCACAAGTGCAGTGTACATGTATCTCTACTCATTTAATGACATTGCATGTAATCTCTTACACTCCAGATTAATGTTGTTCTCAAAATCGGCCATCATATCTCACTTATGCTTAATAATCCCTTGGATCTGAGTTTGCCTGACTCCCATTTCTGCTGCAACTACATCACTACTTTGTCCACTATCCAGCAAATGAATTGCTTCCATTCTCATGTAAGGACAAAAACCGCCTTGCTTTCAAAGCCAACATATTGACACCTTTGAATTTGACTGACAGAGTGACTGAACTATAGTAAGTACAATCAAGATATGAAATGCTTCGAGCGGTCACTGCTGATATGCTCCAGTGACCGCTTAAGGCAGGAAACCAGTGTTGGTTACTGAAACACCTGGCTGCTGACTGCTGAAAGCAGGTGACCATTAACTACAGGGCATTTGTATAAGAAATTTGCTGGGGGAAATTAGAATGACCATTGTGACCAGGTGACCGCTGAACATGGGTGATCATTAGGACAGGTTTGACTGTGTATATATATATATATATATATATATATATATATATGGCTTATTTAGTTCTTTTTATATATATTCAATCAATCCAACAAATCAAATACATCTGTGTACTGCACTTTAATTCATGCAAAATCCAACCATACTCATCCACACCTCCACTTATGTAAATATAAGTCGACAGTTATGTTAGATAAGCTTTGCATCATTGGAAATTTGTACATAAATAGCTGGGTGCACAGAGTCCATGTTGAACACTTGGAGAGAAATCCAAATGAGATTTTAATTCTTAATTGACAGCAAGCAGACTTATTACATTGAAAATACATAACTAACTGGAGTTTCCGGTCAAGTTAGAAGGTAAAGCTTTATTTGATCAGGTTGTACAACAAGTGTTGGAGGATAAAAAATGTCAGTTGCTGTTCCTGGTATCTTTCTGTTTTCTTTTTAATTATGGCCTAGAGTACATACATTTTTGTTTTAAAGTCTAATACATACTGACACACCGCAACATAACATAATTAAAAAGCACTTGATTTGAAGAACTGATATAATTCCTATAATACAGACCATGGAGCAATTGTTCAATAATAGGGTTTGGACATGTCAAGAAGGTACGCATTCACACATGTTTTCTCTTGCACTTTGTAGCTATATAGTGTTTAAACAATTAGGATAACATAATGACCAAACAACTGCATGGAATGTTATGACAAGAAATGGTCATTTTAGTTCATTTGTTGGTCATGTCCGGTAAATACAGCCACTTTTGGATCTCTGCTACATAACTACATGAGCACATGGTTCTGTTTTCTTTTTGTTTTTTTATTACATTAAGCCATATGAGTGACTCAATCTGGATAGAAGTACATGTTTGAACTCTGTGGGCAAAATTGCTGGAAAAAAATTTATTTTAAAGGCCCATTTCAACTTGGATTTTTAACAAAAATGTTATTATGGCATGCTGAGGTGCAGACTAGGTGGTGTATGCAGTTTTGACGTTGAAGTTGTCTTTTTGTTACAGGTAATAAACGTATCTTTTTTATTCTTTAAAATTGTAGATTATTAACAAAGCTTGCGTGAAAATAAAACTTCTTTGTATTTAAAATACTAAGCAATTGTGATCAATAACTACAAATCAATAACATCAGTAACAGTAGAAATGCACTCAGTTTCTTGTGTCTGTATAACACTGAAAGAACACAACTTCTATGAAAGAAACAATCTGACAAGATATTTCAAGTTTATTTATTAAAATTCCTTGAGGTTCTCAGGCTTTTGGGTCTCTAAACTGTTATCTTTCCTGCATTGTGAGAAATGTTCCTGGTGAGTGACTCCTGAGCTCACTAAAAGGGGTGGGAGAGATTTGCTTGACATATGATAAAAATAAGATGCAATACACAAATTTTTTTATTTTCTAATTTATTAGTAAATACATTGCTGTAAATTGCTATAAAGTCTGCTAAGTATAAAAATAAAAAAGATACTTGTCCAATCATCAAAGACTCAAATAAATGATGTTTTTGAGCTTCTTTTCTTACATTCTGAAGAAAAGTTATAGTGGTTTGAATCTCTTACAAAACAATTTCTTCAATGTGACCATGGCAATGAATGAGGAAGTATACCAGGGAGGGTTAAGTGCACAACCCAGATCAGTCCCAAAGGAATATACACCTAATTTGTACTTTGATTTTTATTGTGTGCTACTGATATTATACCATTTGTTACTGTATAGTTTCATTTAGGCATAAATATTCTAAGTATTAACTACCAGTTTTCCTTAGATAGTGCCCAGAAGTAATTTAATCTCTTGCAACTCTCTCCTCCTCCTCTCTCTCTCCCTTTCACCTCCAATCAAATATTTACTATGCTCATATAAATATTCATACATTTTGAAATGTCATTTAATTTTTGTTTGAATAAATACAATTTAGCAAGATGTACGGTGAAGTTCTCAAGTTCGTTTTGCCCGACTCATGGGCAAAGTAAAAGGCATCATGTACCTGGTCCAAAATAACCAGTCAGTAAAGAGCGACTGATTCATGTTGTGCTAGCTGAAGACTAGCCTGATAAATCAGCCTTCAAACCTGTATTGATACTGATGGAAAATTTGGGGGTCAGATATCACCTCTTCATAAAATCATGCAATTGACGGAGACAAATCTGTCCACAACTTATTAGTGTACATTTTAGACACTTACCAGTATTTCTCGTGGCTTCCGAGTTATGATTGGTTGAAGGGGCCTTTCAGCAATATATACAGAATATTTCCAGATCAAATCCTATGCTTGACAACTTGTAAATCTACGCGTGGAATAACACAACTCTATGTCCTGTCACCATTCCAAATTTCATGGCTACATCCGGTTGTTCCATTAGATCCAGCAACCAATCAGATGCAACTTTCTCTCATTCACTTATTTTAAAGTTTTGGTTGCTTTGGTCATGTGACTCAACACAAGCATGTGTGATTTGTCATGTGACTGTCACATGCACTTAGGAGGCAAGCATATACATAACAGGTACAAATATTACAAATTACCCATTATAGCGGATTTCTTGTTCAGTTCATTTAACATGTGATTAGTCAACAACAAAAAAATGGTGGATAATATTTGTCAAGTCACATGACAAAAGCGACTGAAACTATCCAATGAGCAAATGAGCAGAGGTCACTTCTTATTATTTGCAGGATCTGATACAACAACCAGATGTGGCCATGAAATTCAAAATGGTGACAGGAGGTAAGGTTGTGCTATTCCATGTGGATTTAAAAGTTGTCAAGCATAGGATTTCATCTGGAAATATTCTGTACATATCGCCAAAAGGACCCTTCAACTGACCATAACTCAAGAGCTGTGAGAAATACCGATAAGTGCCCAAAATGTACAATAATGAGCTGCAGGCAAATTGGTCTCAATCAGTTGCATGATTTTATGAAGATGTGATATCAGACCCCCAAAATGTCCATCAGTATCAATACAGGTTTGAAGGCTGATTTATCAGGCTAGTCTTCAGCTAGCACAACATGAATCCAATGAGCAAATGAGCAGAGGTCACTTCTTATTATTTGCAGGATCTGATACAACAACCAGATGTGGCCATGAAATTCAAAATGGTGACAGGAGGTAAGGTTGTGCTATTCCATGTGGATTTAAAAGTTGTCAAGCATAGGATTTCATCTGGAAATATTCTGTACATATCGCCAAAAGGACCCTTCAACTGACCATAACTCAAGAGCTGTGAGAAATACCGATAAGTGCCCAAAATGTACAATAATGAGCTGCAGGCAAATTGGTCTCAATCAGTTGCATGATTTTATGAAGATGTGATATCAGACCCCCAAAATGTCCATCAGTATCAATACAGGCTTGGGGGCTGATTTATCAGACTAGTTGGAGACAATGCAAAATGCGCAAACTATCTGGAAACAATGTTCATTTCAAAGGTTGTTTTCTTTTGAAGTGAGTGTAGTTTATAAATGGGTTATTGGCATGGCCAGGCAGCTACCATAGCAACAGGTGTATCTTTGTACTTTATTGTAATGTGATATCCAAATACCTGGTTCTGGTGGTGTAAAGTCTACTAGTATCCCTTTTGTGGAGATAAAGTTCTTGTATCCAAATTCATTAACAAGTTCAAGGTTGAAATAATAGTATCCATTGTGTTCCAGCATTAGATCCTCAAAGCTGAACTGCAAGGCATGGCCTATTCCGAGTCGTTCATAATGAGAAAACAGGCCAGACTGCAAAAGGAAATAGGATATGAAAGTAAATTCTACAACCAGACTAAAAGCTACTACAATATATGGAACTATAACATAGAAATGAGTACTTAATTAGTTTTTCTTAAAGTTTTAATAAGTAAATTTATATCAAACATCAATCTCTGAGTGAGGGCAAAAGAAAAGGTTGATAAATGTATAAACTTTTATCATTGACATTGTCCATCTTGTTAAGAGGTTAAAAGCAGTTAAATGTATTTGTACAAGGGTTGATCAAAAAGTTCTATGATAAAAAACACTGTAAACAAAAATTTACTTAACTTTTTACAATTATAATTTTAGTAGCCTCTCGATATAATTTCCCTTTGACTTAATGCACTTCTCCCATCTTGTTACTCATGTCTGAACAAGTGTTGCAGCCCATTATGTGACAGCATTTATAGCATCCCAGTGATTGCATCCCTTAGTTCTTCTCTGATACTGTAATGGTTTCTCCATAACAAATCTTTCAATTTTGGAAAAAAACAGAATTTGCAAGGAGCTAAATCTGGGCTGTATGGTGGGTGATTTCGGGTTTCAACGCCAAGTTTTCATAAAGTCTGCATTACAAATTTGCATGTATGAGTGTGTGTGTGTATTGGGGGGGGGGGCATTATCTTGATGCAAAAATTAAGCCACCCCTCAGCAGGTCTGACAAATTTTCGCAATTAGCCTCATGCACAATTATATCTGAATAATGTGGCATAATACTGTTCATTTACTGTGGGTTTTCTCTGGTACCATGTGGTTCAAAATTTTTCCTTGTGTGTTGAGGAACATAACAACCGTAACCCTTTCAAAGACATGCTTTTATGGGTGATGACAAACTTGTGTGCTTCCATACACTGTTTTGTCTCTTACAACCCTGTCTGGGTTCAAAGTAGCTTATCCAAGTTCCTCAAATGTAATGATCTTATTTAAGAAATTATAGCCTTCAACTTTGTACCTGTATAATAATTCTCTGCCGATATTTACCCTTAAACCCATTTGTTCTTTATCAAGCAATCTGGGCACTCAACGGGCAAGCAATCTGGACACCCAATGGGCAAGCAATCTGGACACCCAATGGGCAAGCAATCTGGGCACTCAACGGGCACAAAACCTGTACATTCTTAATGCCTTGGTCAGAATTTCCTCTGCATTTCTGTATGAAATATTACAATTATCTTGGACAGTAACAAAAACTAACTTCCTTCACATATACTTCCACAGAATCTCTTTTGAAAGAGATGTCCTTGGCCTACCTTTTCATATTACATCTTTAACTACCATCACCAAAATGTTTAATCCATCTACTGATTCCAGATTCTGCATGTGCTTTAGGTCCAGAAACATCATCCAAGTCAGCTTTTATCTATGTAAAATATTTTTCTAATTTTGCACATGATTTTATAAACACTCAGTTCAAAAAAAGACCCATCTGCATATATGTTGACATTGCATCTACATGTACATATATGCCATAGAAAAAGATGACATCATTAAGTTTGTAACATTACCAACTTAAAAATGACATCACATCCTACACTGGTACGTCTTTGATTACAGATGGGCAAATTTTTATGACACTTGGTTGCTTTGTTTAGAATTAATATATTTGTTCTAGAACTTTTTGATCAATCATTGCACATTTCAAGCGGTAATTTATTTTGTATCTGATTGTATTTTTATGTTGATTACACTCTATAATGGGCTACTTCTTAATTGTAGCAGAAATATGAGTCATTAATAGTAAGACATCTACTCTGATTTTTAAAGTTTTAATATGCAAATCAGTGAATTTAAGTTTCACCCCTTACATTTCAAAACCTTCGATATTTACTTGGAAAAAAAACCACTCAAATATGGTACTTGACTCCTTTTTGGTACAGATAGATATATCGGTAAGTAGCAAGCTTAACATTTGTGTCTCAAAGGGATTCAAAATTCCACAGTTGTAGTAAAAAATAGTAATCAGAAAAAATATCATGACCTTTACCTTGAAGATATAACCTTAAATGTGATGCCCAGCACACCTTTAGTGAAGATATAGAATTACACAAAGTTGCATACCTATATCTCAAACAGCTATTGATTTACAGCGTAAAAAGAAGCACATTTCTTTAGTAAATTATGTTTCTCTGAGAATACTTACCTAATCACATTAATGCTAGGAATAACCTTCGCTACCTCTTGAATGAGGCAGGCCCCCACCCCCCCATGAAAAGATGAAATAAAATCATCTTTTTCATCTATATATCACACAGACTAAGGGAAGAAACACTTTCCCATTACCTCCCATTTACCACCACTAGGTCTCACCAGTTTTAAGTTGAGCAAAACATAACTAGAATGCTTGCATTCATGGAAAGGTCTGGGAGGGTTTTATATTAATATCATTGGTAAGTATTCTTGGAAAAACACAATTTACCAAAACATTTGCTTTCTCCTTTGAATATGTTCCCTGATCACATTAACATTAGGAGAAAAGGTAATAGGAAGAGGGTATGTTGAGCATCTTATCTCTACCTTGGGCACCCTTTGAAGGAATAATGGCTGGATTCCCTATACGACAGATAACCAGCTCTCCCAACCTGACAGCAGCACAACAGATGGTCACATAACCTGAGATTATACATAGCTATGAAGAAAATAATTAACTCTTCTCACTGATAAAATTTCCAGGCAAATCCAGGCCCATGAGGAGATTTTGCTGTCTGGTTGTCTGGGCAGCAGTGACTGGACCCACCAGATTCAATTCTCATCTTTGTGAAGCTAGATCCCAGAGATAAAAACTCAAGAAGGTTGACTGTGCATGCCACCAACAGGTACTATTGTGTCTTAGATTGAAACATTACATTAGAATGTCAGGCTTGCATCGCTCTAATCTCATGAGCTGAAATTTTCATAAGGCAACTCTGATCTTTTAAGACTTCAGAGTACACTGAGCATATTACCCACTTCAGCCATGATGCAAGGGCTTGAGGGGTCATATAATCTTTCCTGGCCTTCACCGGAAGAAAGAGCCATTTTTTGTGTCAGACAACTATTCACTGTGTGCTTCAAGTAATGCTTTCAGGCATGGATAGGGTCTTGCATCATTGCCTCTCTCAACGTATCTATCAGAGAATGGGAGCATATGATACCTCTGATTGCTCACTGATGGCAACCTATTCTTAGCTACAAAGTATGGTTGCATCATTAGGACCGTGGAACCATCTGATCTAAACTGGAGATAGTTCAGGTCCACTGAAAGGCCATGTAACTCGCTCATCCTGCATGCCAAAGCTAGAGCTATCAGAAAGCATGGTTTGTATGATGGCTGCTTCAGCGAGGTTCTGGCTAAAAGCTCAAATTTATCTGAATTGCACCATGTCAAAAGCCATGAAAGTTTCCATTTAGGAAACAAGGTGAGGGATTTTGGCCTACTCAAATCAAAATTGGCTAGCTGGTCTGATAGATCTTTATCATAACCAATATGATCCCCTCTACCATGATGCCTGAAAGTGTTAGATATCATGGAGCGGTAACCTTTCATAGTAACCAGGGCAAATTTTTTCTCCTTGAACAGCCAGAGAAAAGAACTGGCCAACTGCAAGATTGAGGCACTCAAAGAGATGATGTTGTTGACCTTGCACCAATTTCCCACATAAGCGTTTAAAGTGGAGGGCCTTCTAGCTTCTGAGATTCTGTCCACCAATTAAGGGTTGTAATTCCTTTCATTGCATGGCTCTCCTGACAAGAGCCAGGGATGAAGGAGGAGCCAGTCTGTCCAGGGGTGGAATACCTGTGACCATGGCTGTCTGAGCAGGTTCGACTTTGCCGGGATTTTCCAGGGAACATCTATCACTAGATTGTGGACATTGTAGACCCAGGACTTGTCCCACCTGAAAGGATCTATCAGAATCACTTTGCAGTTTTGACCTCTCAATTTCTGTATTATTTTTGGCATCAAGACCATGGGGATCAGAAGAGGAAGCAGAGGCCCGAAACCACTCACAACTAATTGATAGTGCATTCACATCCAT
This sequence comes from Margaritifera margaritifera, assembly GCA_029931535.1. NCBI lineage: Eukaryota > Metazoa > Mollusca > Bivalvia > Unionida > Margaritiferidae > Margaritifera > Margaritifera margaritifera. Next base: position 2,680,126 of record JAQPZY010001450.1, on the reverse strand, counting down.
GGCCCAGGTTTCTGAGAGGCTTGGAAAAAGAGACACCTTTTTCTTATCCCCTTTATTAAACTGGATCCTGAATTAAGGAATATGTTGCTGTATGAAATATAATTGAGGTCAAAACTGCTGCTGTTACTCGGCATTATTCAGCTTCTTATCTCTTTGCTGATGTTCATGTCTCCATTGAGGCTGAGACTGATTCAGCCTGAAGGCTGGAGCAGGCAGCAAACCAGTAGGAGGGTAAGTATCTGTGCTTGCCTATTCACTTCCTCTATCCTACACCAAAGAGTAATGGTGACCCAAAGGGTGTAGCCAGAGAGCCAAAGAATGATGCAGCTTGAGTGATAATGAGCAAAGACAGGTGTCTTGTTTCACCAAGTCTCAGTTAGCAGAAACTGTCAGGGCATTAGCCATTGAATGGTGCACAGCCCTGTTAATGACCTTGGTGATCCTAGCAGTAGTTTCCCACAGATGATTGGTCAGTTGGATGGTCAGCTCTGGAAATGCCTGTGCAGAAGGTATGAATAAATGGATGGATTGGTCAGTCTGATCCCTGTATGGTTCCACATACCACGGCACTGTCAGGCAATATGTGGGACAGCTCACCAAAGTGACAGATCTCCAGTCACTAGGCAATAGGTGCGGCTGGCCAGATGACTGGGCTGGCTGGTCAGCAGCCGCAGTGGCATATGACATAAAAGAATGTTGAAATGAATCATCAAGATCCAAGAAATACCCCATGCACCTGGACCTACAGGCCCAATGGGCATGCTCAGATATGCCAGTGGGACTTATGCCCACTGGGCTGCCTGGATACGGGGGGACACTCTCATATAATCTCCAAACTATCCGTAGAGGTTTGCAATGGATGTACAGACAACAACTATCCTAAAGACAGTAACTGTGTCATCACTTCCTGTTTCAGTCAACGCATCTGCAGCTCCAACAGTGTCTGGGAAGAAAGCAGGGATTGCAGCTCTGCAACCCTTTGTTCCACCAATTCTCTGGATGTAATCATCGCAGTCTGCATCATGTCTAATTTTGGATGAGTGAGGGAACCATCATGACGTTCCACACTAAACTAGCAAATGGTACCATTTTCAGATGAAGGCTCAAGACATTGCACTGCTCAAAGACTTCATACATCTCTCCTTGCACTTGATGCTTTTCCGCAGCATAGTTGACCAGATATCATCCGACTATAATGCATACACATGGCATGTTGAGGATGATGAACACATTGTGCAAGCAAGACAAGTCTCATTTGTTCTCAATACATTTAAATTTCTTCCACTTACCGCATTTCATCACCTTTGTTTCACTGAAATAATATGACAAAAAATGAATTGGAATAGAACAATCCAAAGGCATTCACAAATCACAATAACAACACTAATTACTTAAACAAGTGGAAATAGTTATGCAGTGAGAGCAAATAAATAACCAACAGCATGACACCAACAATACCATGTGGGAGTACAAGGTCAGAATAAACAAAGTCCACAACTGCGAAAAATTTCACATAAAAATTCTCAATAAAAAATTTTAAAAAACCAAATGATTACCATATGTAGCAAAAACACCTTACTACACACTAATATGCCAAATTTCTGGATGGATGGGTTCAAATCATGAAGATATTTAAAGGATTTTGGGAGGTCCTGCAGGACTATGTTGATAGTACTGAGTGAAAGTTTAGAAGCTTAAAATTGATGCCATCTAGCAGTGGTAATGGGGAGGTAATGGGTAAGAGGTAGATAAGAAAAATTATTTTGTCTTTTCAGATGGGCTAGTTTCAGGAGGTAGCAGAGGTTATTCCTAACATTAATGTGGAAAGAGAAAGCTATAAATAATATACCCTCCATAAATGATATGTAAGGATATCAAGTTTCATCAATTTATCTCAAAAAGCATTAAAGTTACAAAGTGGATAGGAAAGTTTGATAGACCATTTAAAGAACAAACAGATGGAATATTAGTTCCATGGTGTTTTGGCAGATCATATGGGAATTTTCAACATGTCTGATTCCAGCTGACCCTGAGCTGAAGATTAAGGCTGAAATGGAAACAAACCTGTTGGGATATTCCCCACTATCCTGCTAACACAGTTAGTTATGATTTTATACTTACTGTTAGAACATTTTGGGCACAAACAACAACCATTAACAGTGGTTCACATGTCCCTATATCAAATTGTTTTGATTCTAAGAATTGCCACTTGAAGATGTAATAGTGCGCACACAAAGCATCTGGTAGAATCTACTGTATTTCTACATTAAAATAAAACAAACGGTTAAACTGTTGTCATATGAGAATTGATGAAATAATGGGAGCAATTGGAACAATAAGTTGTTCTTATCAACTTCTTCTAACAATGTTGGCAGTAGTAAAGAGAAACTGTCATGTACAGCTGCAAAATGCAGTTGGACCGTCCAGCACATAAAAAGTTTGGATTTGGATGGCTCAAAATTCAATTATATGGGCTAGTGGCTGAAGTTCACATAAGTAAGGAAAATCTAATCCCTCTTATATCAATCCATTGCATTGAATCTTTTCAGATACTCCCAGTTAAATAGCTTTCCTTCTTAGAATCGACAACCTATCTGTCAGCATTCATCAGTCTCAATGTGTTAAACTCTAAATACTCTTCCAGCTGTACCCTTATTTTCTGCCACAGTCAGATATATCTGGCAAAAGTTGCAGATAGGATTATGAGTGACAGATACAGCTTTTGATTTCTTGCAACCAACTAAAACCATATCATACAAGGAGTTTCTAAAACAATGTGTGCATGATATTGTTGATATTATTGGCAAATAGCATATTAACCATCAGCAATGTTGTGGATGGAATGATCTGCCTGGGTGATTGGTCAATGAAATATTGAGAATTTGTTGTAACAAGGGGATATGTGAATACCATGTCCCAGACTTTTTGTTGATGAGGTTGTGGACCAAATTCACCAGTTAGTTACATTAAAAAGTTTAAAATGGGACTAACGAAATACTAATTAAAGTCAGAACTTTCATGTCTGCACAAGAATTCTGTGCTGACACAGAGTTTCAAGGAACCTAGGATAGTGTTTGTTCAATCCAGCTGATAATATCCTGATCAAGGTAGACTACGCAGCAAGAAAGAATGCATTTGATACTTTCTCTTACCAGAAATAACTTGAAATCAAGTCCCTCAATGGCCTCCAAAAGTTCACATGTCCCACTGGGACCAAAGTCAAAGTTAAAGCTAAGACATTTGGTCTCAGGAAAGTCCAAACACTTTCTTGCACAGTCACCAACAGTGGTAATCTCTTCATAAACTTTGAATTTAGGCCCCTTCAACATTCCATTCTTCATTCCAGTAAAATGCTCAAGAGTGCGCAAATTCATGGGATCATTTCCTACAATAAATGTACCAATATTACATGAAAAGTAAAAAGGATTCTTCAATGTTTCTGATCCAAATTTCTACATGAAAAATGTCTTTGAATGACAAAACACAGGTATTTTCATCTAAAAATACAGAACTTCAAAATACTCTAAAAGCAAAGGTTATATCAAGTCTTTAAGAAGAAATCTGTTTATGGAACAATGAATACCCCACCATGAATGCCTGAAACAGACATAAAGGCAAAAATTAACCAAGGTGTTATGGAATATATGTATGGAGGACAAGGGTAAAGCTATTATAATATTCTAACCTTTGTTGGGGGGCGGGGGGTTCTATGCATTTTAACTGATGAGTTGCAAGTTTTAGGCCGAAGGCTCGAAAACTCGGCAACTATAATGCATATAACCTCTCAAATAAGATTCTAATTATTTGATTATACCAAATAAACCATGAAGAAATTTTTTTTTAAATCAAAATCTTGGAAAATGGACAATGGCAAGCTGAAGTGTGGTAATGTAATGGTAAATGCACATTATTGCATAATAGCAAACAAGAATGAACATCCTGAACCAGTTTCAAAAAGATAACCATCATTAATCATGTAACTGAATGTATAAAATGGGTCTATTTATTCTTTAACATATTGCTACAAGTACATAGCTACTAATTGATGATCATTATTACAAGGAAGTCAGAAAAAAAAGAAGCATGGATAAACACAAGATATGTATGTATGTAGCATTTCATGGCACCCCAGCACAATAATTGCTATATGGTGCTAACTAAAAAAAATTCACAAAATGTAAAAAAAAATTAACAAAATGTCAAAAAGATATGCACAGAAAACTTTGGGAAAAAAACCCATTCCAAATAAATGTAAACATGAAGTACAAGATAAACTATACAAGTAAAAATGTTAAAATTCTGTAAAAGGTATATAAAATAAAAGATAAAGATATGATAAACACCAGAAGAGAGAGTGGAACTGTGGCATGATTGTGATGTATGGCTATGACATCATAGTCCTCACATGATGACATTTTTTGCTGATTGACCAAGGAAATCAATTACTGTGAAACACTTGTAATTCGTGGGGTTCCAATTTTCGTGGTTTTCATGGCTGAGCTAGACCACGAATTTAAAGTCGCAATGAAATATCAAGCAAGCCAACATTCACACACACATGCCCCACCCCCCTCATCATATGCAGTGGAAAGGCATCACCTGTTTCTTTCTTTGTTGTTAATACCATGGCTATCTATAGTGCTGAGAATGTGAAATATACATTAGGATAAGTACATGAATGACTGATTGATTACAATTTAATTCAAATACAACATTTCATAAACATGAAAACTCATGTAAGATTGTAATGACTCTACCTGATGTATAGTAATAAATGCTGATTTACCCACTATCTGTGTCCTTCTTTATTTCCCAAAGCACATATTATTCCCATTCACCGTAACTTTATGGATCCAATTGTGGACAAAGTCAAGGTCACTCAGCAAAAGAGTCCCACGGGGCAATTTTGGCAGGCTTGTCAGGTTTACAGTCATTGGCTCTATTCAAATGCCTAATCCCTAACTGCTGAGAACTTTATGCTTTGATAGTGGTCTTTAAGAATGCCAGAGAACCTAATTACTTAAGATTACAATAGTGGTATTAAATGTTTTAGCTCAGATGTGTGGAAAAAGAAGTTGGCATTTTCTTTGAGATCTCTGCATTTACGGCAGATGTTAGCAATGAATAACTTATTTAATCAACTTAATTACTGCAGTATGAATTAAACCTGTTTGCACACACATGCATGGAAATAAATGTCGGTATAATCTTTTACAGATATGTATGCATCATTGTTTTGTTTTTTTGTAAATGGTAGATCCACGAAATTAGGTATGCACGAATATGTATTTTTTTAACCCAAACCACAAAATTTGAAACACATGAAAATAAAATGTTTCACAGTATTATATTTAGTACTGCTAGTTAATGTAACCTAGCGATAGTGACATAGTACATGAGTTAAACAGGTACTCTGCCTTTTAGTACCAAGGTTTTATACAAATGTAAAATAGAATACATTCCCTTACCATTGCTTTGATGAAGCATAAAAATGATTTTCATGGGTGAAAAGATATCAAGAAATCATCTTCAATTGAAGATATCACTGGGAAGGATTTGTTCACATACTAAAATTCTATGCTATATCTTATAAAATATACATTGTTATCCTTCTAAATATCACCTGCTTCTTTTGCAAACATTTCAACACATCCACGACCTACCCTTAGGCTAGCTATGATTGGAGTGTGCAAAGAAAAGTATGTAATAATGCACAAGTTTTCTATGTTTTTCCTTTCTACTATTATTCAAAGTTTCAATTTGTAATTATAAAACCCTTCAATAAATTCTCTACCTGTGGTAACATTGCTGGTCCTTTTTACCAAGTTTATGTCAGTCCAAGTAATCATTTGATCACCATATATTCCCTTTCCAAACCCTACTCCAACCTGTATTTTCTCCAGTTTGGAATCGTCAACCACAACGACAGATGCCTTGAGAGTTGTTGGATTACTGGAGGTGATGAAATTTGCAGAAAATCTCCCTCCTGGTAAGGTAACATCATATGTTTCAAGATAACACGCAACACTTGACCTTGCTCCTGCACTGTTTTCTGCATACATTGTAAAGAACAGTGGAACTCCAGATGGGCTAAGTTTCTAAAGAAGAAAATTTTTACTTGTATCATGTCAAGGATGTGAGTTATCAAGAATATGATGATTTATTGACTAAAGATACTTAGCTGTATACAAAAGTAGCAAATCTTTCTATGTACATATACATGATAAAAATGAGAGGTCAGCTTGGAACAAATCAGAAGATTTGCAAAATTTGGTCAGGAGTTTTGACCTCAAAAAGGAAGGTTTTTCATCGTGCAAATGGGCACAAATTACTACAATTGAACAAATTTCCATATTATTAATATTAAAATATGCAATTCAGTTATTTCACATTAACTTGTTGCCCTTCGCACTCTCCATATATGTAACACAAGCATTTTTAGCATTTCTTACAAAATCATTGCCTAGATTATATTGGTGACAGTCCTTATCATTGTTCATCTTAACACTTAAAAGAGTATGTACTGTCACTGGATCCAGGTTTCCTCTCGAGTCAGCCTGAATTTTCCTCAGAATGGAAAATGTCCTTTCAGTGTCTGCATTGGAATGTGGCAATGTCAATACAACTCTATTGAGTTCACCAAGAAGTTTAAACTGTTTGCTGCCTGTGGCTAGAGTCAGATTGCTAACTGTCTGCCATAACTGCTTAAGACTGGTACTGTCTGGGTCAAATTTGGGAAGTTCTTCTTTAAGAGTCAGAATGTAGTCCTGAATTTCATCTTCTAGTGCAGTTCTCTCACTCTGGGTTAACATCATGAACTTCTCAGACAGCTTCACCACTGCAATACAAAATGCAAAACATTAGAACTTTGAAATTCACTTGCCATGGATATACAATACGTAAATTAAATATTATAATATAAGACAACTCTGTTAATTCTAATAAACTTTATTTTCTATGCTGCAGTTAAGATATCAAGAAAGATTACATCTCCATGCATTCTTATTGTTAGAACAAGTTATTTCCCATTTTCACAAAAAAGAAATGGTCATTGAACTTACCTGCTGGAGTTGAGACCTTTTCCCTGACATCTGGGTTTAGGTAGGCAGTGGTTTCATGAGATTTTGTGAAATTTTCCTTTAAAGGTATCTATCACTGTTTTTAATTTCCAATTATCAGTGCAGACCTATAATATTGTTTTATTGTTCACCCATCAATAGCTGATAATTATTTTTATTATATACTTAAGTATGAAATACAGGAACTTATTGCTGAAATAATTTTCATATTTGTTTCATTTCTATATTTTCACATGTGAAAAATATATCCTTATATTTTCACATGTGAAAATATAAGATTTCCCATCATGCCATGTGATGCTTGATTGTGTGTGGTACGAAGTTATACCTGCAGCAACAAAACCGAGCACTTTGCGAGCTTGAAAAAAAAAAAAAACTGCATCACCTTTCAGACATGGAAATTAATTTTTGCTGAAGAAATTTTACTTGACGCCGTTCGTATCTCTATGATGTTATTTCCCTTACTTCCTTGACAACAATGATAAACCCACTCTGATGTATTGCTGAATCGGACTTGCTTTGTGGTCAGATATGATCAAATAGTTTACAAAATGTCAAAAATGTAATTTACTGTGACAGATTAGGTCATCCCAATCATACCGCTCTCTTAAGTCACTGATATTTATATGATCAACCTATGAAAGTGAGGTGAATTAACGAAATGGGGGGGGGGGTGCTGAAGAGTGAGTTTAATCTTCTAAGCTTCGCTACTGAAGCACGTTTGGTATATAATAAAAAGAAAATTTTAGTTTTCTACATAAATACCGGATATATTTTATCTTGTGGTACCAAAAACGATATATTTTAACTCATGGCTTCGCCACTCGTTAAAATAGCATATTTGTTGTACCACACGATGAAATATATCCGGTATTAATGTAGGAAAAGAAAATATCTTGTGTATTGATCATAGGAGATAAGAAAACCTACCTAATTGGATTAGTGAGTATTTATTGCACTCCCAAGTATCTAATGTTGTTTTGATGTCAACACCATTATTTAACAACAATCAAATCCAGAAAACTATTATCACTTACCAGCATTATAGAAGACAAAGACCTCATTCATCCTAGATATTATGGATTATTAATGATGTACTGTATCCATATTATTGATATTATTATAAAATTTATTATTTATACATGTATTATTATTTATATTATTATTATTATTATTATTATACAATTGTGATTATAATTTCTTATGAACAATAAATAAAATAGTTAAACTTTAGTAACACTTACGTGAATATTTTATCCAAGCTTGCAAAGATGAGTTTTGCTGATCCAGTGTTACTGGTCGGTATTCCAAGGAATCTTGTTGATATCCTGTTTACATCCTTTTTGAAAACACGAACTAAGACTGTCAACATTTTATTGTCCCCTTGATCATTTGACTTGTTAATGAGGATGGCGAATTTTTCATTGTAGCACATGTCTGTGACTTTTTCATCCCAATGAGGACCCAAAGCTTGGGTCACAATGTAAGTAGTTTTTATCCATTTGCATGAGAACTTTTGTGTGATTTCTGAGTCCAGGAACATTATTTTGACTAGATCTGAAAAATGATCTGTACTAGAAATGGGAGATTATGTTTGGCTATAAAGTTGGCAAATAGTGTCTCGGCACATACAACTTTATCCACATTTGATGCAGATTCCATGAACATGGATTTCAGAGATGGCATATTGGTTGTTGCAGTTAATATGCTTTTATGAGATGAGGTTTCTGCATGATGCGTGATGTCATTCTTGCCACCATAACAGACTTTAAAATCAGCTTTACAGGAAGAGGAGAATGTATATTCATGTCCCTTTGAACTCGACTGCAACTACTGAAATTCCCGTTTCCATTCATCATTGAATTTCGTGTGATATTGTGCTTGCTTGGATTTTGGTGTTTTGGCATTTGGAGATAATGCATGCTTAGATATCTCGACAAATTTTAAATGCCGAAGTCATCCAATCCAGTTTTATGCCATTTGAGCTCTTGATTAATCCAACCATAATCAATTAACATCTTTAATCGTGTCCAAATTACCCAGCCATAATCAATTAACATCTTTAATCCTCTCCGAATTACTTCTACTCACACATAGCATAATCCACCATGATAAACTTCAAATGAAGCCAGTTGACCATGCTGACAAAATCAAGGATGAAATTATCAAGTACATTCACTTGTACTGCTTAAGCCAGTTCAGTCACGAGATCACAGAGAGTATTACTGTAAATATACTACACTGGAGCCAGAATGTGAAAAAAAATGAAACAAAAAATTTTCAATAATAATTTTGCATATGCGGGAGATTTCAGTGAGTGATGGAAGGGACAGGAGACATCCCTAAACTCGGGAGAAAAACCCTCCCATGCGGGAGTTTTACATGTATGTAGATAGCAAGCAAGTCCACTATTTGCACACAAAGATAAACATTCTTAGAGAAAGAAAAAGAAAGAGAGAAAGAATGAAACAAGAAAACAGGATATTCATACATAATTTACTACATACATAAAAGGTATACAAACATACATGCAAAATCATATATATGTATAACTAGGAACAGGAAAGCATTATAGATGCTGAAAGTGTTATAAAGAGTAAAGTATCACTTAAGACACATGCCTGTTTCTGACAGCATTGCAGATCTGCCAGATCATTTGTCAGTGTGACCAAAGGAAAATAATCTTATGAAATCATTATCTCTGACATCGTAAATTAGGCTCTCATCATAAAGAAGGTTCTTGCCGAGTTCTGTACATTTTACTGCTTGTAACTCTCCACACCACTAGTGTTTCAAAAGAAAATCTTATGTTGGAAAGTAAATAGTTGAAAATAGGCCCTTTTCTGTCCAAGTAACAACATGTACAAATTTTATATATAGAATTCCCAGCACAAAATTATATGAAGATTTTAGACTTATGCCAGCTTGACAGCAAACATATGGTTTAGAACAAATAGAGCTGAAAATGAGGCTGTTAAAAACAGATCAAGTTTCCAAGGAACTCCAGATAAGATTTATTTTAAATAAATAGCATTCCCCAAAGGCTCAAAGACAATGAAAAAGAAACTGATCAATCAAAATCACCTTTCCAGTACAATCTGTCTCTCTAGTGCACAGTCATGTTGGTACTGTAATGAGAGTAAGTCTTGGGGCAGGAAAAAATAATGATTATTTTTTGCCCCCAAAGATTTATATGCACAAAAAAAATATAACATTTTTGGTGTCCCAACACTTATAGATACAAAGATGTAAAGACAAAATTGGCCAGACTGCCATACATCGCACAGCAGTGACCAGTGATTTCTCCAACATGAAATAAAATAATGGTAAATAAAGATTTTGTAATTCACAGGCCACTTAGTGTTGACCAGGAGACATGTACTATAGTGTACATGTACATACACAGTGCATATCATGCTTTGTGTCATTTATATCCTTGTTTATTCCTAAATATATTAGATGCAGATTTTGCTTTATTCATCATTTTTACCAAATCTCATTCTTCCAGATCACATTTTAGCTATACGTCCATTGCTGTTTTATTTATTTTGTTTCACATGCTCAAGATTTACTGTTTTTCAGTGATATAAGCAATACTACAAAGTGATGTTATCTATATGAAAAGACACATGTTTGATAAACATATTAGGCACATAACCATATAACTGTCATTTATTCATTAAAGATTGACCGTAATATAGGTTAAAGTTCTGAATATAGATTTACTAGATCATCATCGATCCATTTTAGTTTTGTGTTTTGGCTTAACAAAGAGTCGTAATTTTCCACACATTATTCATTCCAATTATCATTTTGGCAAGCTGGTTGTGTCATTGGCTCCTTTTGATTATAATTGGCTGAAGTTCAGTTTAATGTTAAAACCCTGAAACTGGCTTGGGTAAAGAGGGAATTTTGTCCTAGGGCAATGCTGGTACCCCTTTTTCCTACAACATTAATCGTTTTATCACCTTTTACTATATAATATTAGCACGATTAATGTAGCTGAGTAAACATGTACTTATTTAAGGTCGCTGACATCAAAGCTCACTACCACTATGTTATAATTGCAACTGTTTTCAAAGCATTATTTCTGAAACTTCTTTATCGTATTTTAGAGACATTACTGAAGTTTAATGCAGTGGTGCCAATGATTCGAAACTAAGAGATGTACTTTATTCAGCACAAGTTAACATCAAGTGATGCCATGATGTAAACAAGATCACAATAAATGCGAGCGATGAACCAAACATTATTTTCATTGTTTTAATACTGGCACCACATTTTAGTGAGTTAGGTATTTAAATTTTTCAAAACAGAAATTGTAATTACTTGTGACTTTTTGACAATTTTAATGCAATAATGCATGATTGTAAACTAGAGCAAAAATGAGAGAAGTTACTGTTAGTTACTGTTAATATGGTTACAACATCATCATCCAATGAAATGATAAGAAAACAGAGGAAAATTAAATATATTTATTTATTTTTCAAACATATTATATTAATTTATAACCCTTCCATCTCATAATCCATAATGATAGTCATTTAACAACTGTGAAGTCTTTTTTATTTTTTTTAATAGCATTACGATCAATAAAATATGCCAAGCAAGCAGAAGAAAAAATTTCTAATGTGTCCCAAGACTTATAGTACATGAGAACTTTTATAGGTCATAAAAAATTATTTTTGAAAATAATTAAGGGTGTCCCAAGACTTAATGTCATTATGGTATTATAAACCATATGGCATGATATATTTATGATCAAAATAAAATAACCCTCATTTTGTATATCAAAATGATTTTATACGATAAATACCTGTTCCAGTGTAGTTGTGGCACCACCAAGTGGCTGCTTCTTCATTACATCATTACCACCAGGAATAGTTCCTATATCCAGGAAGAATTTAACTTGGCTTTTGTCATCAATAGCATGAACTGCTATCTCAAATGCTGGTTCAGTGTAATCCCTGTGTTTCAGCTGCTGAACCTGGCACACAGGCCTGGCAGACCGTTTTGTTTTACCACCCTGCATGCATACAAATTCATATCATGAATAGATACATTATTTGTTTAGTTTATATTCTTTGCCAGTTCTAAATCAGATCACTGTCCTGACTAACGATCATCCTAGTTTAAACACTATCCTGATAAAATGAAAAAAAAATTAAAAGCACCAAATTTTTGCTTCAGTATAAGACATCTTTTCTCAAGTTTTAAGAGCGATCTTGTTAGCAAGTTTGTACAGTATATTCCCATATTCCATAAGGTAGTTGTGAGTTTCATTGCAATTATCATGCAATTATTACTGCAATAACAAACTTGTTCAGGTCCATACAATTTTGTTTCTTGATAAATAGAGAATATCTACGTTTTTTTAGTAGATATATGGAAACATTTCATGAGTGAAGTGGGAAACATTCTACTGTCATGAGTGGTGAAGCCATGGGTGATAATACTAAATATTTCTGCTTCACAAGTGAAATATTTCCTTATATCTACTAAAGACAAAAACTAAGATTTTCTTTTTATTATATATTTTTAACACAAAAATCATAGATTTGCATGGATATTTGTTTTTATTCTGTGCCAATGTGATTAACGACAATATTACTACATCAATAAAAAGAAGTCACAAAAAGTTTACAATAATTTTAGGACAGCGACCTTTTAGAAATTTAGCTTATACATATAATGCTTCAAATTGTGTATTTTGTGAAATTAATGAAGGTTTTCATTTGAAAATGAAGAGAATTTTATTTTTGTTAACACATTTCTTGCATGGATTGATACAGTGAACATTGTTGCGTTGGAGATACTGTAGAAACATCACAAAAATAAAGCAGTCACATATGACAGATTTTAGAGCGTAACATCTTTAACAAAACATTTTAATGATTGGTAATTTACTTGTATGGACTTCTGTTCTTTATTTTGTTCATTTCTGCATTCAAACTTGAATTTTTGGCCTTGACAAGCTTGCAGTATATTTCTGTAACAGATGCTGCACCAAATTTCGACTGTCACTTAATTTAGGTTTGCAATCAACACTCATCAAGGCCCGATTTCTCCATCATTTTCAAACATGATTATGATTGTATTGAAAGTTAAAATAACAACTAAACAATTTTATTACTATATTTAATCAAGCATTTTTCCTAAAAATGTGTCCATTTGTTGTAGAGTGTACAAAGTATTTGATACTGTATGGAGCACACAGAATATAAAATAGCAACATGTTATGTAATTTCAGTCCCTAATAATGTGCATGATTTATGTGGAAAACTAATTAAAACAGCTAATACTTGAAGCCTACCTTTTGTTGTTCAGAGTTTGATTTTAGGTATTTTTTTTATGGCACCTCCTTATTGATTATATAAATGTATATTAGAGGGTCTACATTCTACATTTTAAGATCTGTTCATCCTGATGGGAGAGAGAGAGAGAAGAAAAAAAAAGCGGAATAGGCCCAAAATGGAAATATAGATTTGCATAACATGCATAAGGGCAGATATATTTCCTAAATTTGAAAAGGAAGTAGTTCCAAAAGTTATATGCCACTGTGGCAATAAAAGTGGTATTGCCACTGTGGTAATATAATTTTTCTCTCATTGCTATATTTCAATATCTCATTATGAAATATATAACCAATCATTGTTTCTCATAAAAAAGAACACTTTTCTTATGTATATTTCTAGTAAAGTCTAAAAACTTCTGTTCTCAATTGCAGAATTTTAAAATAGTAATATCTGACTATAAATTTCTAAGGAATTACTATGCTTTGATCTTATAATGATTTGCTATTTGTTAGATTCTTTTCCTCTGATTACTTTATGAAAAAGAACATTACATACGAACAATGTCATATACGAATTGTAGTCACAAAAAGGTTTCATGACTGTATTTATCAAAGAATAATGCAATCCATTCATCGTTTTGTTGGAAACACCTATAACTAGACTGAGGTGTGATATTCATTATACTCTTTCAGTATATTCTTTTAATTAAATGCTACTTTTTGAAATTCTCACCTACATGAGAATATTTTAACCATATCTTGTTTCTCCTACTCCAGTTTCCACAGAAAGTCTTAACTTAGAAGATGGTCTTACAAGCTGTTGTCACTATTGGAGAGAAAGATGCAAAGAGCAAGAGCAGAGAAAAGGGCAGTATACCGGTGAATCAAGAATATTTCCAAATTCTGGTGGGCTTTTGTCCTCTTCAGGACGACCAACATCAACCAGTCTCTTATGTATGGGTGGAACAGAATACCGCCAGAGCAGATGGTCATAAAGGGTTTTTTTGTATTCTAAATCAGTCCATGGAATTTCTACCACCAGGGTAACCAGCCCATGCAATTCTAGTGTAAATGGACTGAGCTCCAAATCCATCGTCAGTCTGAAAAATATGAATTTTGTTTCACAAATGGTTTCAATCAACAATAAGTAAATATGAAAATATTGAGTAAAATTAATTGGTCAGTTTGAAAGTTTTATGATATAATTAGAAGTAAATGATAAATCAGAAGGTTGTTTTTCCAAGCCATAAAATGTCATTCTATGACTTTGAAATTTGGTCAAGGTCTCCAAATCTTCATCAGGTTTTGGGACCCATTCTATACATCGTCATATCCAATAAAGTCTGCTTTGATTTGATACTTTCTGAGATAACTTGTTTAGTGTGATGAACTGGTAGACACAGGATGGAATGTCACTCTGTGACCTTAAATAGTTGGTAATGATTACCAGGTCCTAATCAAGTCTTGGATACCTACTAAGGCACCTGCATGCAAACTGAACTAAGGTTGAGTCCATCTTTCTCAAACTGAAATTACTTTCTATTCACAACATGCTGCCCAGTGACCTTTAAAATCTGGATCAAGTTCTGCAGACCCTTACCAGGTCTTGAGACCCTTTTAAGGCATATATGTATCAAATTCACATCCAGATAAGTATAGACCAATATCTGTTCTGCCAATGATATCCAAACTGTTTGAAAGACATGTTTCCAAACATCTATATGGTTACCTGTCAAAGTACTATTTAATTCACCCATTCCAATCAGGATTTAGACAGAACCACTCATGTCAGTCTGCGTTAACAAAACTCATTGATGACTGGTTGCTTGCTATGGACAATGGAGAATTGGTTGAAACTATATATCTTGATTTTAAGAAGGCCTTTGATTTGGTTGACCATAATATACTTGCATGGAAACTTGAAAAGTCCATATGTTCTCACTTATCAATCTCATGGTTCAAATCATATATATCTGACAGAAGCCAACAAGTTGTTATTGGTAACATTAAATCAGAGCTGATGTCCATTAATAAAGGAGTTTCACAGGGATCTATTTTAGGGCCTGTATTAATCATATTGTTTATGATTGACTTGCTGCTGTATGTACAACAAAACTGATATATATGCTGATGATACTACTTTGCACAAGTCTGATTCTAATGTTAAAATGTTAAACAAACAATTGCGTGAAGATTTATATGAAGTTGAATATTGGTGTTCACTAAATAACATGTTTATCAATCCCCTAAAAACCAAGGCAATGTTGCTTGGAACTAGACAAAGATTATCAGTGAACAGAAATCCATACTTGAGCTGTATATGGAAGATAATTTAATTGCAAATGTTGACACAGAAAAACATTTCGGTTTTATGTTGATAAGAATCTAGACTGGTGCAAGCAAGTGAAACATGTTTGCTCTGTTGTAAGCTCAAGAATTTATCTTTTACAGAGGATAAAAAGTTATCTACCACTCAACTATTGGAAATTATTCTACAATGCATTCATTCTTCCTCTTTTGGACTACTGCTGCACAATTTGTGGAAATACAACTGATAGCAATATTGAAACAATCCACAAACTTCAAAAAAAGGGCAGCAAGAATTATCCTAGATTTACCATTTGATACACCTTCCAAAATTCTATTCTCGAAATTGAAATGACTGAAATTTAAATACAATAAAAAAAACAATGTCTCCCACTTTAAGGGGTTGGGGACAATTCATCTTAATATGAAGGATTAATTCACAATTTAAAGACAGTATTCCTTATAAATCTCACATATGACATGTATTTTATTTCTTTGTCATAACCATCCACTGATATATAGAACATACGGGATATCCTTTTGAAGTGTTGAAGTATTGTCAAGAACTAGGTTTTCACTTACCCTACATTAAGAGGAAACTTGCTGAAAATTATGTCCGCTGTGGCTGGAAATCGAGTATCCATGATGTAGCCAGTGATCTTCAAGTTGCCATAAAGGAGAAATCCAATACCTAGTTCTCCCCATACTTTGAGACCACCGTAGGGAACAACTTTTGCTTCCCCTTTCATGCTCATCAGATGTGCAGTCAATGTGAAGTCTACACCATAATATCCACTGGCTCCAAACTCTGCAATATATATATATATATATATATATATATATATATATATATATATATATATATATATATATATATATATATATATATATATATACACATACATACATACATACACACACACACAGTGAAATCCCTCAAAACCCAAAACAATGGGATCCGAAAACAATTTCAATTTTGAGAGGTTTTCAGTTTACTACTCACAGATGTGAAAAAAATGCCTTTTTCTAAGTGCTTATGTGAAGAGAGAGAGAGAGAGAGAGAGATTATATATTATATGGCCTGAGATTGGAATAGTTTGGGTCCAAGTTTGGCTGAACCATTGGCACACAGGATAATTCAGTTTGTCGAATTTGCAGCATTGGTGCAACAATGCTTGTTTTGCATCACTGTTTTTTTTCAAATGCATTCTTGTATAATTCCTTTTTTTATAGAATATCTGAACAGTAGATGTACCAATGCAAAATTTCCCCCTAGTTGTTTCAATGTAGGTTTTGGCACAGATTCATACTCATTGATCAGACTAATTTTATCCTGTAAGGATAGTTCAATCCTATGATGCTTAGATGGTTGTTCTGATATCATGAGATGTGAAGACAAATAACATTCATGGCTACTTAAATACTTGCAGGTATTGTATTAATGATTTTTTTCCATTGAAAATCAACTGAGTGAATCTGACTTTTAGAATACTGTTTTGTTGGTCTCTGTTGGCACAGCATCAAAAGTGAGTCCACATGCCTGGTTAATAAAGCCCTGATATTCATTTAGAAAAACTGAAAAATAAGTTCTACTGATAGCATATACAAATGAACAGCATCAATCACAATTAGATAATAAGCAGATAAGCATAATCTTTCTTAAATAGCTTACTTACAAGCATTTAGTTATTAATAATTCACCTTAAAAGCTGGCTCTTTTTTAATGGTACAAAGACTTCAGATTAGCCTATTGTAAACCCTAATCTGTGTTGGCGTGTGTGTCAAGTATTGTTTTAACCTTGCCTGCCCTTTAAGTATTGTTTAACCTTGCATGCCCTTGAGACATTTTGATAAGCCTACTATAGTACTTGCTAACTGTAATTAATCTGTTCCAGTGTGTGTCAGGAATTTAGCAGCTGAAATACATTTCCAAGTTTGAACTGAGTTTCAGTTTTATGGAGGTTTTTCCAGCGTAAAACTGAAATTAGGGATCTAAATTTGTTTCAGTATTCGGAGTTGAGGAGTTTTGGTTTACTGGGGAAACAATGATGATATTAACGAAGGAAAAATTTGGGACTCCCTGTTAAATTGTTCGTCTCAAGTACATCAGAAGGTCAATACCCTTGACCTCCTGTATGAATTTCAGTTATAGTATTTTTCAAGTCTAAATACAAATTTCTTTTTAGAAACTCCCAAAGTCTGATTATGGATGTTTATTGTCAGTCAAAATTCAGACCTTTTGGACATGTCCAGCAAATATGAATGTTTTGGAAAATACTGTGTTTCAAAAGTTAGTGTTAATGTATTAGCAAGAAATTAAGTATTTGGATTCAAATGGAATCTAGCAGAAAAATTGTAGGAACTATGCTTCTTTGTGCACATTTTCGATAAAATTACTATCATGAATAGAATGAGATCAGCTGGTGAGTAAATGTACTCTATTACACTTCAGTTTGCCAATATTCTTATACATGTGTATGTATGTACCAATTAATGGTTCTCTGGCAAAAAAAAAAAATATTAAACATATAATAACTATTACTGAAGTCCATAGTTTTGCACAAACACCCCCTTCATGTATAACTAAGAAGATGCACAATCATGCAGTATTTTTTCGGTTAACTGACTTGGTTGGATATTACATGATACGGTACACAGCATGACGGAACTTTGTGGACTCCAACCATCATGTTATAACATGGTTACACTGTATGTATATATATATGTATCAAAATTCATTAAAATTTAAAATGGCATCAAGACAACTAGATACGAGTTCATAGAAAATAGATGCCCCTTTTGTTGGAATGCTAGTAAAACACAACATCCCATTACTAATTCATGAAATTTAGGTTGTAGTAACCTATTTCTAGATTACAGCATCAGTTGAAATTGACTCCAAACATTTAAATACATTAATAAACTTAAAGTTCACATCTGAATTTACCTCTTGGAGTTATTTTCTTTATCTATCCTTTTTGTTTTTCTTCTTATCTACAACTGTTCTCTCTATGAAACCTCGCATTCTCTGTGGTTCTAAGATAATGCAAATGATCAACAAACACATACAAAAACTTATAATATCTAAGAAGGACACATAATTATATTTATCAATGTTTCATCACAAACTGGTTCTAATGATGCAAAACCCTTCATTCTAATGGAAAATGTCAGGTATTTAGTTTTATATAAAATCTCTACCTTCCCAAATTATTTGCAGTGATAATACCTAGTATTTGGAAAACTAACAAGCAAGAAGCAATACATTTGATTTCAGAGCCAAATTGAAATCTTTTCCATAAAGCATACTTCCACTCAATGAACAGTGGACACTTGGCAATCAAAAATGACATTCAGGATTGATAATAATAATCTTTATATATTATTTACAGTGGAAAGCAGACACTAATAAACGTAGTTATTTCTTAGTTTGGTATGGTGCTTTACAGAACAGCAACACAACTAGGTTATTTAGTGCTGGGGCAATTGGAGTAAAGTGCCTTGCCCAAGGACACAGCATGGTAGCTGCCCCAGGCTGGTCCGGTGGTAGGATTATAACCTGCACCTTTCGGTCATGGGTCCGGCATGCTAACCACTCAGCCACCATAACTCGCAGTTATTGCTCAGAGCCACTGCATATAAAATGAAGTCTGCCTTAGTGAACACCTTCTTACAAAGGACAGTCTATAAATGACAACATTTATGACTCCCTATTCTTAATTTCACTTTCATATTCAACCTCTACAAAAATTACACATGCCTATAAGGGAAAAGCATAGATTTGTGGTCCCCACATAGGATACCTCCACTTTATTACATGTAGTGAATCATCATAATATGTAAATTTAACATACCATATTTTTGTGGTTTAGTGTTCAAATTACCCAAGTGTAACACACCCTCACTTGCAAAATATCTCAGTATATGATGGCCTTGCCAAATCTGGGTAAAATTTCATGGTTCCCATGAACCTTATTATAATGTGAAATCAATGAATCAACATAGATGCAACTTACCTATTCTCAGTAGAATGATTCCCCCAAGGAAGAAGGTTTCTTTCACCTTAAACAATTCAATGTTTTGTCTGGGGAAGGGGAAAGATCCACTGAATGACACATCAAAGGACTTGAAGGCATTAAGAAGATCTCCAGAGACAAGTTTTTGGATGAATTCAGAATACTGAAATATCAAATTGATTAATGGTATGAGAAAATAAAAAGGATTCCATGGAAAACTATAATATCTCAAATGCAAACCCCATTCTGATGTATGTCATATGACTTAAATTGTAATCTCAACATTGTTAGCAATGGCAAAGGTGCCATCACAACTGCCACCCAAAAGTGATACAATGTTGTGACATCTGCTTATGCTTGGAAGATAAAAACGACTAGGCAACAGTTTCAGCTAATCACAATATTTGTAATAGTATAAGTGTTATTCAGGAGACAAACATGAACATGAAATGATTTTTAATAACAGCCAGACAATACTTTTGGTTTTAAACCTTTTAAACCTATACAACAGTATTCCACATGTATGAGTAAGTCCAAGGGTAGTGGGTTTTTTTTCTTCTGATGAACATGTAGATTTCACAGGTTTCCAGAATGTTCTGGTGGATTGCACCACCTGGAGTATTCTCTTTTGTGAATAATTTTCTTGATACTGATTTACATGGGCTAAGCTACTGAACTTTGATATCCCAATATCTCTCTTTCTTTGTTCTTTTTTCATCCAGTACTTATATACATAAAGCATTTTGTACCAGTAATTTGGTTTATGGTGTATGTTTCAAATCTGAACCAAATTAAGTTTGACTGATTCACCTACATAAAATATAGTGACATGTCATGAGGGATTACATTTGATTGTGTTTTTCTACAAGCCATGCATGGTTTACTTTGTATTAACTTGTATGGCATTTCATGCAATATTCTGACATGTACCCTTCTGACTTAGAGTGTGCATTAATTTGTTTACATTAAAGCTGTACAAGACAAGAAATTTGTCCTCAATCATATGAGTGTTGAAAATACCCAGAATACGTGAACATACACACTATCTCCTGAAATTAACTATATCTAATGTAATAAATGTATAGTTGATGATACAAGTACTAATGTGCAAAACATGGATCAAGAAAGTGCTACTACTAATTACGCAAATTTTGGGATCAGATTTCCTGTTCTTCCCTGTGGTTTTACCTTCATCCTCTCTAACAATGATATAGAGAAAATCGCCATCGAGTCCTTGAGTTATTACAGGACAATATAAACCAGCTAGATCAGTCCACCACAGCTGAGCTAAGAGCTGAAGTTGAGAAATGTAGTGACTGTAACCAGTCCCTCAAGGCAAACAAGGATGTTAAGTCCTAAATCGATGATCTTGTACAACATGGCCACCAAAATTCTTTAAGAATTAGTGGGATGTCTGAAATACTATGAGAGGACACAGTTAAAACAGTGCTGGTGATGGCAAAGGACATCAAGATCAATTTGATGGAGAGAGACAGACAGGTCACATTGTCTTCCATGCAATGAATCCAGTAAATTGTGATAAATCATTATAAAATTCACCACATACAACACTCAAAGAGTATTTAAAGCCAGCAAGTCACTGATGGTTATAAAAAAAAATGGAAAGGGACCAACCTAAATGAGGACCTGACTAATAACAACAAGATTAAGTACAAAGCTCAACAGCCTGTGAATTCCAAAAAGAGATCTGCTGTTTGGTCCTTCGATGGAAAGCTTTTGATCATATACAATTTAAAAGAAAATAAATCTATTAAGAGTCTGAGTGATGCAATTCCATCAGGTTTGGATCCAGAAGACGAGGATGAAGACAATACATAGTGAAAATGAGTGACTATAAGTGTTTTATTCATTGATAGATCTGATTAGATCAGACACTGCCACACCTAATTTAACTTAATTCATGACATATTATGGCATTTCTGTAGTTCTATTATACCTTAATGATTATTTATTGTTTGAAAAGGATTAAATGTGATTTGTTGACAGAACTCTGAATTCAAAAATAAACATTACTAATTTAACACATATGAAATACTACATTACATATATGATATTTAAAGTGCTAATACTGGAATACTGTGTCATATTATTGTGTTAGTTATACAACTTCCTAGGATGTTGTCTATTATACATTAAAGGTTTTGTATACATGAATGTACTGTATAGATATTTTTCGTATTTGATTCGAGAATCCTTACAATGTGAATATGAATCATGTTAAATATTTTTATTGACTCCTGAATCATAACAGTGCCAAGGTTGGGGACCTTGGGGTCATTGTGTACATCAGGCATGTGGAACCTATGGCCCGTAACCTGATTTTATCCACTTATTTACATCATTGGGTGCGGCTATAAAAATCACTTATCCAGCCCACACACTGGAGGAAGTTGCACATGTCCGGTGTACATATACTCATACAAGTTGGATGATTAAATTGAATTTGAAAGTTACAGTATTTGATGTATCATAATGATCTAATGATGTAGTAGATATAAAACCTTGCTTATACTGCATTGTTTACTACTTGTTGGGCTTTAGTAGTTTGATACTTAGAGAAGCACAGGGGTGATTCTACCAGGCGAAGTGGGCGACTAAGTTGCCGAAAAAATGTAAACTTCGCCTTTTTCTATTAGGAAAGCAAAAACGACTTTACCCTGGCATTTTTTTTTTTAGATCTACACCAAGTGACAGTAGTTTATGGCTTCTGAGATGCTCCCTCAACCCAGCCAAGTAGTTGTCAAGCCCCAGGCGAAATGGATTGCACGTTGCCTTGGCAGGTGTTCATGTCAATTGCGTCAACAAAACAAACTTTTGCACATTCACAGGCATGTGTTTTAATAGCTGATTGACCAATTAACTCTTCCCCCCCCCCCAAGATATCACTGCCGATTTCTGCAAGTTATCATATGATGATGAAAACTTAACTTGTGTTTCAAAAACAAATCATCTATATGTAAATAACAATTTGTGTTTTGAGAATAGATTTGGTGAAAGCACTTTCTAAATGAATATTTAGAAGATTGTAACTGCCATGCTTGCATTATTTTCTTCATAATATCAGTTTGAAATCGTGAGTAAAACTGCTAAAGGGTAATAATGGCAGAAATTGCTGTGTCTTGGAAGTACATCTTCATTAGACTGTCTGTTTTCGTCATTCACTGGGCACATACATTTGAGGAAATTATACATTTTATAGCAAGCAAAGTGTAACTTTTATGTGATAAAAGATTTTGCCTAAAAATAAAAAATTGTTGGTCAGAAACGTATCGGACAATGCTTGTGGAATCGGTAAGTGCTGTAACTTAAAGTCAAGGTCGTTTTCTTACATCTCATTTTTGTGAAAATACGAGAAAAAGTAGCAAAGAAAAAATACCAACCAATATGTGATGTTATTTACGAGTATGTAGACAAATATTAAAACCATACATTTTCAATCCTATCAAGGGATTGTTGTAATGAAGCTAGAAAGTGAGTGGTCATATGAAGAAAATCCCTGTTTCTAAAAATAGATGCATCTACTTTTAAAAACTTCAGCAAAAAATGACAGTCAAAAGACTCACATTTAATTTAGAATCAGCTCCCTCAAAATGCAGTTGTAAAGTTGAGATTACTCATCAGTGATCACTCTGGTTTGAATGGATGAACACTATGATGTTGAAGACACATGTACATGTTCTCTCATGTGCATGGTATAGCCTAATATAGGGGTTGTTTCAAACCTGTTTAGAAATGTTTTCAACTGCCATTTTCTAGTGAAGAAACTAACAAAAAATAAAATTTGTTCTTTAAGTTGCAGGTGCTTAAGTATTTTTACCTATTTGTAATTACAATACTGTAATCTAGGTACTCCTGTCAGTTAAAGTAAATTACAATGTGTAGTTTCTGCTATGCTTTCTTGAAGTCATATGGCCAAAATACATTGCATATTTCTCTCCATCTAAATATACACACTTTCAAGTATGAATACACTGCATATGTGCCTGATACATTCATACACTTACAAAATTTGTTTATAATATACATACAACATAGAGAATTTTCTACCTGAAGATAAAGTATTGCCTTAAAACCAATGTTAAATGCAAATATGCATAATGAGAAATACAGAACACAGTTCAAATAAGAGAACCTGCACACACACTATATATATATATATATATATATATATATATATATATATATTGCTATGCTGCAACTTCTCCCTGTTCTGCTCTCACTTCTCCCAATTCGGTCCAAAAGGAGAAGTCACTTCTCCCTAAAATTCAAACAGAAAAGTAAGAAGGAAAAAAAAAGAAGAAAAGAAACAGAGGTTGTAAGGAGAAACATGTGGACACATATATGTGTATAAAGGAGTCCACATATTTCTTATTCATGAAGATTCAAATATGATGCAAGTCTGTTGTTTTAACCTGATCAAGGTAACAGTTTCAAAAATATGTGGAAAAGATCATGTGTCATTTATAAGGTAAAGAATCAACATCTACCGGTATGTCAAATGAAAATAAACATGCTTTTTCTTTACACCCCAACAGACTTTGTGAACACAAGATTATTCAATCAATTGTAAGAACAATAAACATTTAATATCCAACTTTTCCAATTCACAATTATGTAATATGCATTATATTTTTTAACACTGAAATGGAATTTAACTAGCTTTCAAAAATATGACAAATTTGTTCCCTCTTTATAACACCTATATTTATAAATAAATTGTTTTGCTAAGAAAATAAGTAAATTTATTACACCATCAGCCCGAGTGCTCTCTTTGATTCTGAATATTAAAGTTTTCTTTCAAAACAATAAGTTGTTGGCAATTGACTGTGCTTACTCTTGATCCATTGTAGTGTGTCATTTAATAATGCCTGTGGTATATGACAATCCCAGAACTGATGAGATATTGTTTCAGCATGTAACATACACAGAGAACAAAGATTATTGTGAAAAATTTAACTGTTTTAAGTAAAGTATATGTTACCAGGGTTCAATGTAAAACTTTAATTGCATTCATTTAAGGTTTGGGCACTCTGTGGCTTTATATATAAGCATACAAAAATTATGCCAGTCTTTTTCTTCTATATTACTAAATTCAGCATTCCATTTCCTTATAGAAGTTGTGTTTTTTTATCATTTTCAATTAATGTTAAATAAAGCTTTTGCGAACTTTCATTTTTAATGATACTGTGTGCCAATTAACATTTATAAACAGTTGCTGCAAACTATCATCTCAGCTAAAAGTTAAATTTCTCTTGATAACATTTTATAGCTATAAATATACTTTGAAATTCTAATACATTAGTTCTATGAGCGATTCTGCTTTTGAAGTCATCAAAACATATCCAGGAACCATCTTCATTGATGATACCTTTCTGGAAAAAAAAATGCTCTTACTTACTATTTTTATCCTGGAGAATACAACCATGATCATATTTGCTATACAAGCAGACACAAGTTTATATGACACATTTAGAAGTGAAATAGGTCTCCACTTTGAGATTATTGTTTAGGCATGCTAACTTTTGGAATTCATATTATGACACCTTCTTTCTGTTTGGATATAATTCCCCATGTTCATATCCAAAAATGATTACTTTCATCAAAATGTTACCAATATCTTTCCAAAAGAAAATACAAAATTATGCTGTGAAACCATCAGATCCTCGGATTTTTTCAGTCTACATTGTTTGGAGACTATTAGTCGCTTCTTGATAGGCTACTTAACCTTTCTGAATATTATTTAATTTTGGGATATCAAAATAATTCAGAAAAGACTCAAGATCAACAGGTTCAAGTCTGCATTTTTTGTATAAATTACTATAGTAATGTTTAGCTACTTCCAAATTTCCTTTTGAGTTTCTGTATGATCCATTATTTTAGACAAGTGCAAGAATCATTTTACTAATTTAGTTGACGTTTTCTAGATTACAGAACATACATGTGACAGAAAAGACAGGTCAGGTAAGGACAGATCAGGAGATTTCCAAAATTTTGTCAGGAGTTTTGATCTCAAAAGAGTGAGGATTTTCATCGACCCAATTTGTAGCATTCAAATGGACAAAAATTACAATTATAGAACAAATTTACATTTTTTCAGTA
This sequence comes from Margaritifera margaritifera, assembly GCA_029931535.1. Lineage (NCBI taxonomy): Eukaryota > Metazoa > Mollusca > Bivalvia > Unionida > Margaritiferidae > Margaritifera > Margaritifera margaritifera. The sequence goes on along the minus strand of JAQPZY010001450.1, from coordinate 2,654,309 downwards.
TTAAAATATGCACATCTTCCCATCAAATCAGTCCTTTCACAGTAACTTGTTGCTCTTCACACTCTTCTTATATGTACCACAAGCATTTCTAGCATTTATTAGATCATTACTGGGATATACTGGTGGCAGTCCTCATCATTATTAATCTTAACACTTAGGGGATGATGCACTGTTTACTGGATCCAGGTTTCCTCTATGGTCAGCCTGAATTTTCCTCAGAATGGAAAATGTCCTTTCAGTGTCTGCATTGGAATGTGGCAATGTTAGTACAACTCTACTAAGTCCACCAAGAAGTTTAAATTGTTTCCTGCCTGTGAGTAGATTCAGATTGCTGACTGCCCGCCAGATTGTTGTCATCATTATCATCACGATCACCATTCTTTAATAATGACAATTACATCCAGAAAACGATTATCACTTACTAGTATTATAGATGAAGACAAAGACCTCATTCATCCCAGACATTATGGATTACAACGACAGTTAGTGACATGTACTTTGGTCAGGTTTACATTCATGTTTACAAAGGATTAAATCAAGGTCTGTGGTGTTTATATGAGTTTTTGCGATGCATAGTAGTGTTAAACATATTTTGCCAAAACTTTTTGGTCGTTGGTCACGTTCTGCAGATGGTCACTCACAACAGTGAGTTTATATAATAAATTATTATTATTATTATTATTATTATTATTATTATACAATTAAGATTATAATCTCTTATGAACAACAAAATAGTCACTATGTGAGTAGTTTCTGTCCATTGCGTGAGAACTTTTGTGTGATTTAGTGTTAAACATATTTTGCCAAAACTTTTTGGTCGTTGGTCACGTTCTGCAGATGGTCACTCACAACGGTGAGTTTATATAATAAATTATTATTATTATTATTATTATTATTATTATTATTATTATACAATTAAGATTATAATCTCTTATGAACAATAAAATAGTCACTATGTGAGTAGTTTCTGTCCATTGCGTGAGAACTTTTGTGTGATTTATGAATCAGCGAACATTATTTTGACTAGATCTGAAAATGATTGGCTACTAGAAATGGGAGATTATGTTCGGCTATAAAGTTGGCAAATAGTGTCTCAGCACATGCAACTTTATCCACATTTGATGCATATTCTGTGAACATGGACTTCAGTGATGGCATATTGGTTGTCGCAGTTAATATGCTTTTATGAGATGGGGTTTCTGCATGACGTGTGATGTCTTTCTTGCCACCGTAACATACTTTAAAATCAGCTTTACAGGAAGAGCAGAATGCATATACATGTCCTTTTAAACTTGATTGCAACCACTGAAATTCCTGTTTCCAACCATCATTGAATTTTGTATGATATTTCGATTGCTTGGATTATGGTGTTTTGGCATTGGCATGCTTAGACATCTCAACAAACTGTAAACATCAAAGACTAACCAACCCAGTTTTATGCCACTTGAGCTCTTGAAGAATCCAACCATAATCAATTAACATCTTTAATCTTGCCCAAATTACTTTTGATCAGACATAGTATAGACTCTAATCCATTCTGGATGATTAGAGGAAATTTTATGTTCTTGAAGTTTTTCAACAATTCGAACAAAAAACTCATTAAAAATATTTGAGACATCACTTGGATCATCAGTAAAAATGCCCCAATGATTGAGAGATAAAATTTCATTTTTACTTTTATGGTTCCCTGCATCAAACTCAGTAAAAACTCTCCAAATAGCTTTAGGGCTATTTCCATTTTCATCCAGCACTTTTTTGTAGTGTGCTCTTTTGGTTTGACTTGTCATTTTATTAACTTCATTCCTCTAAATTTTATATTCAGCTTGATTTCCTACAGATTTAAGATTGTCTCTTCATTTCATTCCATCTAAAATTTATGGGGTGATCTAAACTGGCTGGTGGTCTTTTTTTATCCTGTGTGTTTTTAAAGGGGCATGTTTGTTTACTGTTTCCACAAAAATATCCATCCAAGTACCTAAAACATCCTCAATATCTTCAAATATTTGGACTGTATTCCATGGAATCTGTTTTAGATCTTCCAAGAATCGAGTTGTATCAAAGTTTTGAAAAGATCTATAAGTAATGGATTTATGGCTATAAATAATGGATTTTTATGGATATTAGTTTTCTTTGATTTGCTATTGACTTTATGTGTAAGAAAAACTGCAGAGTGGTCACTTAAACCAATCATAGGAACCATTATTTCTAGAACATTTTCTTGTGTATTGGTATAAATATGGTCTATAAGTGTTTAGAGGTAGATGTTACTCTAGTGGGTTCATTTACTAGCTGCTCCATACCAAAAGAAGCAATAAAATCCATCCAATTCTTTTTTATTTGATCATTGAGAAGGTCTCTGTTTAAATCAACCAGAATGTAAAATTCCTTTTCTTCCCTTGAAATTTTATCTATTTAAAGTTCAAAGTATTCACACCAATCAGTAATCAGGGTCTGTACACAACACCAACTACGTACAGTTTAGCTTTTTCTGGAGTAATCTGTAGCCAAATGGATTATATTTCTTGTGTTTCTAGGTCTTCTCTTCTTTTAGCAACAATGCCAGTTTAAATATACACAAGGAGCCCACCTCCTCCTGCTTTCCTTAAGTGACAACATAAATAATGATGATATTCTGTTAGAAGGATACAAGAAACCTTACTGGAAAGATCAAGATAGTCATGGGGAGGAGTATTTCTGTATGCAAAGGAAACCATCCCATCGCATAGTAGAAATGATCTAGAAGTGTATGGCCTGGAATGCATTAGGATTGAAGTTATCTTAAAATCTACATCAATATTATTTGGTACTTTCTAGTGGCCACCAAATTCTCCTAATCAACTATGGGACCTCAATGAATATTCAATTGTAAAAGCCATGAATACAAATATTAATTACATCATTATAACTAGTGATTGTGACAACAATTATAATGACTTCTCTAATCAGAAAGTGCATACAATTTAAAGTTTATTTATTTTATTCAACTGATAGATAAGCAAACACATTTTGCTGAAACCTCTACCACCTGTCTGGATCTTATTTTGGTTAATAACCCGAACTCGGTTATCTCTTGCATAGTAGTGGACAACTTTCTCTTTTTCCACTGTGCCATGTTTACTTTACTTACTGTCTGTAAATGCAATGAATTTACCTTCAGAAGACATATCTAGAAGTATAATAATGTAGATCGTGACCTTTTACACCAGCAACTGACAAGCAATTGGGAAACTATTAATTCTGATAATACTGCTGAATACGCGGACAATTTCACTGAAGTACTTCTTGATGCCGCTGTAGTTGCCACAGCCCCTTTGCAAATTGTAACAATAGGCCTTAAGGCCTGATTTGGTTAATCACAGCAATCCATATACTAATTAGATTCCATAAAGTGTTGGCACAAAAAAGCAAAGGAAACCAATGATCCAGAACACTGGGCTAATCATGTACATGCATACAAGAGAAAATGCAAGGACAAACTGACACATTATCAAATATAAATGTAACATCCAAATACTGGCAGAAGATAGCAAACTCTTTGCTTAACAAACAAACAAAATTGCATGGCTACCCTTCCCACCACCACCACCACCACCACCAAATGTATATCTTGGCTAATACTGTGAAGACAAGAACACAAATGCTCAGATTTGTAACAATTATTGCTCATCACAATCCATGGTTGAAAATAGCAAGCAACAAATTTTTCATGAAAATATTCTTACAAATTTTACATGAAAATATTCTAACTGGCACTGTTCATGACTCAATTGTGATAACCACTGATGAACTCAAGAGAACAATTTCAAATTCTGATACAAACAAATTCTCAGGTTAAGATCTTGTAAAGAATGAGCTGACCAGATTTGTGTACCCTTCACTTACCTATTAAACTATCCACTACATAAGTCTAAATTTCCCATTCACTGGAAGTTGGCCAATCTAGTACTTGTGTACAAGATAAATGATAAAAGCAATATAAAGAAGTATAGACCGATATCATTACTCAGCTGCATTACAAAGGTGTTTGAAGTGATTGTGCAGAAACACCTTTTAGATTTCTTACTGTCTAACCATGCTGTCTCCCCAGTTCAATCTGAGTTTATATGAGGTGACATGACTGTGAATCAATTGTTATGTACTTATGATACATTCTGTAAAGCATTGGATAGGAACAATGAGGTTAGGTTATCTTCTGTGACATCAGTATGGCATTGGGCACCTTAGATTTCTGTGCAAACTACACTGAGTTGGAATTTTAGGATGATGTTTAAGCTGGTTTAAAAATTATCTTCCAAATAGAAAACAAAGAGTGGCTATTTCTGGGGGACAGTCTGACTGAGAACTATAAAGGCCATTGAGCAAGAATTAATATTAGGACCCATTTTGTTTTTAGTCTACATAAATGATATTGTTGATAAAGTTCAGGCAAGTATATGATTATTTGCTGATGACACTAGTTTATCCATAACTGTAGAAGATCTGATTATATCTGCTGACATTTTTAACTCAGATCTTCATACAATAAACAAATGGTCTCAAGAATGGATAGTCAAATTTAATCAAAATACAACTGAATCAATGCTGATTTCTAGAAAACAGAACAAACCATTTCATCCTGTCCTGTTTCTAAATAACTCATTGATATCTTAAGTTGACTTTTCATTGCCACCTAGGCCAGACATTTTCTTCAGATGGAACATGGCAAAATAATGTTGCTAATTTAATTACTGCCAAAATTTAAATGTTCCTAAAATTCACTCCGCATTACAGACTTTATAATTTTCTGTCATTTTCTCTATTCTCCAATACTACAGGATAAAATGGGATTACTGTACATTATAGGAGTCCCAGGAAGCAGAAAAAATATAAATTTAGAGGCTGTGAGAATTGTGACTACTACATAGTGAACTAGAGTGGAAACTTAGACGAAAAGAAGCACAGACTTTTGCACTTCTTAATATGTATCACGGATGATGTCCTCAGTACCTACAAGATATCATATCTAATCAGTCAAAACATTTCCAGGCATTTTCTTGTTGATAGTGCAAGTATACATATGTTAATGTACAGAACACAATTATACAGTTAATTCTTCTTTCCAGCAACAATTTGGGATTAGAATTTGACACTGACTGAAATAAGAAACAATTCTTCTATTATGAACTTTAGGTGATTTTTACATTCACATTTAATCTTACAGTGCAGTGAATTCAGAGAATGTCTGTCTAATAGAAATATTGTTGATTCTCCTCTATGTTCTGGTGGAGAAATAGAAAGTACGGAACATTCTTTACTACATTGTCAACATGATCTTGTAACTAGGAGAAACACCTTGCGTCATATTCTTACTCAGATTTGCATACTCTCTTGTATGTTAATCCTCAATTAACAAACAAAGAAAATGAGGACATATTCTTAAAAGTGCATGATATCCTGATTCAGAGTAAAAGATTTAAAATTCATGAATTGTGGTCCTCTTAAATACCCAAGCAGCACTGCCAATATTTCTTCTTTATCTTTCTTCTTCCATCTGTTTAGAAATAAGCAGTATACATACTAAAACTTTTTGATTGAATATACAATGTGTTTAAATTGATATTTTAGAATCTGGTATATATTTCATACACTATCATAATTGTGTAACACAGGCAGGGAAGGGTTCAATGTCAACATATTGTTATACTACTATGATCTTGGTGTGTATATATATATATATATATATATATATATATATATATATATATATATATATATATATATATATATATATATATATTCACACAAAAAGTGGTAATGGCAGAATTACAAAATAGTCTTCCAACATTTCAAGCTAATCAACTCTTTGTCAGGGGAAGGAGTAATATGTTTGAAGACAGGGAAGATACCAACAAGAGTTACATAATGGAAAAGAACAAAGAAGAAACAGTTGAAAATTTATATTAAAATGAGGGAACTACAATGCCAGGTCAAAAGTGAGCAGCCACCCAAGTAAGAAAAGTCAACGTCATTTAGTGAAATGTGATTTCAAACAGTCACTGCAGTGTATGGATACAAAAATTATTCTTTAAGCCTAAATCTATTTGTGTGCACTAATGAACATCTTGAATGTAGTCTGATATTGTAAATTTGTAGTGACTGCTATTTTTAGACATGATGTAAACAAAACATGGTACCTCACTGTAAGGAATTCACAGACAGAAGCAGATGATAATTTGTTTAGCTGAGAAAGATTTTAATAGTAGAAAAAATATATGAAATAACTGGAATATCATGTTCTACAATTCAGAAACTTTTGAAAATGTTTCATAAACAGGGGTCCAAAGAAAACAAGAAATAAGCGGGGAGACCAAAAATCACAAGCAAAAGGGGTGATCATGTACTTTCACAATAAACAACAATCTTTGCTGGACCTGACAGTAGCTTTGATGAGAATGCAGATATGTAGAAGCATCTATGGCACCTCAGCACAATAGTGGCTATATGGTGCCAACAAAAGGTAAAGTTTGAAAAATGTCAAATGAATTGCACACAAATTTAGGAAGATAAACCCTTCCAAATAAATGTAAACAAGAAGATAAATATAAAATGTAAAGATGTTAAAATTTGGTAATATATATATATATATAAAATAAAAGATAAAGTTAACACATGTAAAATCCTTAAAACATACGGTCAAATTTTTTTACGAAAACTGCAATCCCTCAAAAAGATAAAGATTTTCTTGGGTGGTACTTCCTCATAGGCTTCCTTCATGCAGTTCACGATGAAATACTTTTGTCTTGGGGTGGAAATCGACACGCTTGACAAGAATGTGTTCCACTGACAGTGGACACTGGCATGGCATGCACTCCAGTCAAGGTTCCCCCTCGAGGAGGCATGCACAAGTCAGATACACCAATCCAAAATGCAACTGGCACAATACTACCTCATCTCTGGGATTTGTTCTATACAAGGGATGCCACTCTCCAATGATGGGTTTGATGTTCTGAAGTTTGCTTGTGGAGTTTTCATTCCACATATTTTGCCAAGTAATATGAACATGCTGACTTATACAATATTTGAAGTCAGTATATGCAATCTTCCATTTGGAAATGGGTGGCTGCAAGGCAGCTCTGGCTGCTTTATATACCCTTTCATTACCCTTTTTTATACCAATGTGACTTGGCAGCCAACAGTACTGAATACTTTTCCCAGATTGTATGAGAACATCATGTTTCAGTAATACGAATGGGTTGTCAGATTTAAGATTCTGCAAGGCTTTCAATGTGGAAAGGGAATAAAAAAAATTTCTGAAATTTGTTTTGTGAGAGGTTTCAATGTAGTTCAAAGCTGAGAGTATGGCTGTCATTTCTGCAGCAAAAACTGAGGCTTTATCCAGAGACCAGCTCAAAATGTTGCCATGGGGTGTTGCATTGGCAGCTCCAATTTTGTGTCTATCTTTTGAACTATCTGTAGACAGGGATAGTAGGGAGATTTTGTTGGAAGACTTTTTGAATTCACAAAGGTCAAATATTATTTTTGGAGGTCTGATAACAAAGGTGGTGATCTGGAAATACAGTATTTTACAATATTTTCAACACTAATTTTGCTGCTTCTAGGTAAGGACTAATACATATGCCAAATGGTGCAATGATGTTTGGTTTCTAAGCATACAAGGTTTGGTATTTGGGTCTAAAGACTACATCGTATGCAGGATTTGATGGATTAGAGAGCTTTTAATGAGTCTGTCAGTGTTCATGTTTCTGAAAGCACAGTCAACAGAAGATTTAAAGAGTTAAGGTCTCAGGAAATGCTCTATAAGGAATCAAAGTGCAATTTCTCAGCAGAATCATGCGTTTGTTGCATGGTTTAAAGAGAGACATAACTTGACAATTTATAACCAGTAGTCAAGAGTATTTTTAGTGATGAAACTAAAGTTGTTTTGGCTAAAGATCAAATATTTGCATTTGGAGAAAACTTGATGAAGATGAAGAATGGCAGCAAGAGTGTTTAGCTCCGTACAGTGCACATTTGCCATTCAAGAATATTTTGGCAATGTTTTATGGTGGCAATCTGACCCCAGCGGAGGGTAACATTGACACTGACAAGTGTATCAGCATCACTTATAAATTTGTGTCATCAGTTATTGCAAAAGAGTTTCTGTCAAGGTGAATGAACCTTCCATGAGGATAATTGTCTGGTCCATGTTTCTAGGAGGATAAAACAGTGGAAAAATGATCAAACATTATATCCCTACCCTGGCCATCAGACTCCAGACCTCAATATTATTGAGAACATATTGCAAACAATTAAATCCAAGCTTGAAAAAAAACCTACATGAAACCAATTCTAGCACTTGTGTCATTCTTGACCTTTGGGACTCTCTCAATCAATCTTTACCAGAGGACTTTATGACTCTATACCCAAGCTAGCTATGATAAAAACCAACAGATCAGTTACTCAGTATTAGATGTATAAGTACCATTTTCTATCATATTTTTGTCAAGAGATTGTTTAGAAATAACAATAACATCAGTTTTTCTTGTATGATGTCAATGTAAGTGACCACTCACTTTTGACCTGGTATTGTATGTGTTTATTTGTGTTGTTATTAGAACAGCAACATTTTTAAAAATCAAAGATGGGGTGATCTGTGTAATTACAGGTTTCCCTTGCATAAACATAATATATGTAGCAATCTTAATCACAAGATGTTTATAACTTTTCCTTCAATATCTTATAATTGTTTGAAAAATTATTTTTCTGTGGCTACTGTTTTTGAGAAGATACCATTATATGTGTTTTTATACTCATCTTATGTTACTATATGACATATCAATCTTGCATGTACATTATTTTCACATACTCCAAATAAATGTAACTTCTATATTGTTTCTCAAGTGTGCCAGTTCTGAATGTAAGGTCTTTTTTCTTTAGATGTATTAATATAAGTGAGGTAAGCACTTGTTTCCCAATCCAATGTTCATATTATGCACTTTGTATACCTTGAAATGTTCAAAATAAATATAGTTAAACTATCTTAAATCTATACAATAATTGTAACTTTTTGTACACAATCCAAGCCAGAAACAGCCCTTAAAAAATTTAAAGATTTAAGAATAAGATCTTGAGGCATTTATAAATTTGTGAATGATAATAAATCCATCTGATTTTGATACCTATGTCACATATAAGGTCTGTATCAATGACCGCACTCTTAATTTCTTATGATTCTTCTGGACCTTATACATTTGTCTTCTAATTCTCACATAGGATTAATACAATAAATGTGTATATAATGTCGAAAATTCATATTTGAATGCTAAGGTATCAGTGGTAAAATAATTATTGCAAGACAGTTTCTCTCACTGAAATGACATTAGTGCCAATGAAAGTATATAGATTTGTTATATCTTTCATTATGTGGGTCAAATAGAATCAGCCATCGATTATAAAGAAAAATATATTATGCAAAACAATCTCAAAAGTGACTTTGGTTAATTGTACATATTGTAAAGTAAGCAAATTTTTTGCTGCATTAAAATTATGTCATAATCTTGAGCCAAAAAAATCCATGATTGATTTTAATGAGAATTTACACCTGTATATATTGATGAAGAAAAGGAGTACAATATATTAACACCAGAAGGTTCCCAAACTTTTTAAAACAAAAATGTCTAGGTCTTTTCCATGTTTTTTCCTGGATGAAATTCATTTTTTCAAGGTTCACTTATAACCATTACTGAACAGAATTTTAAAAAAAAAAAACATTTTGACTTAGAAAACGTGCATTTTTTAAAAAAAAAGCTGTACAAAACCACAGGGTGTATCACTAGAAACAAGTATAACTATTGAAATTCATATAAATTTCCATGTAACTGATTTTAATTAACAGAATAAAAATGTTAACTAGGAAGAAAGGTTTTTAGACCAAGGTTGTTTTGAACTCTGACAAGAAGCCCTTAAAAATAATACACCTTTAAACAAAAAGATAGACTGAATTTTTTTTTAAATCCACTTATGCTGCACTCCACCTTGGGCAAAGTGAGTTGCAACTATTCTTGTCTGTGTCTTCACTTTTCTCAACACAGTATGCTTATCACAACACTACTACGCTCTTACTAAAAAACCACTGGCAACTGAACAAGCTTGATACTAGAAGGGTTTTTAAAGGGCTGTCGTCACTTTGAACATAATATTTATTTTCATCATTTTAACTCCTTTTAGTATCAGGTTTGCATCAGGTGCCTGTGAAAAAAGCAACTCTGATTTCTTTGCAACATGTTCTTCACTGACAAATTGGCAAAAGTAATTGATAACTGACGTACCCTCAGTCTTAAGCAATGCCGAGCTTCAGATCTTGTGAATCTGCATCTGCTCAACCCAGGGATGAGTAAGTAGTAAAGTTTTCTTTGGCACAGTCAATTTTAATATTGATAAGCATGAAAAGACGAGTGGATTTCCTGAGCCCTCCTTCTGTCTGGTTGGTGCCTTAACATCTACTTTCAATATAATCTGACTATGGATTGTATATTTAATGAAGTCTTTGTCAAATGACATCCAGAACATGGGATTCTGCATTGAAAATTACCCCAACAGTCAGTAGATTTCTATGTATTTTAAAGTAAGGTCTGATATTAAAATTCACAGCAAAGGTGAACTGTGGTTATTGAAGGTTACTACTGACAATAATGCATTACCACCATGTTTCCAATGTGAGCTACCAAATAAGAAGCAAAGATTTATCATAATACATTTTCAATAAATTTACATATCAAAAGGGGAACTGCAGAAGTAAGCTTTATTATTTTTCTCTAACATTTACCAGAGACAACATGTTGGTACAATGTGATGATACATTGATCTTCTTACCTTCCACATGAAAAGAAATACCAATACGGAGTGGACTAAGGGGTAACCAGTCTACTTGACTAATTCAATCACCCTGAGTGCTTGGACTGACTATACAAATATGTTTAGGGCAAGCAAAAAATTTATACAATTGTATCTCAAGTGACAAAACATCTGAAAATTTCAGTAAGAACTCAATATATTTAACTCACAAGCAGTTCAATTATGACTCAATTATGTATTTTTTCTGTCACCAAGTAGTGGCTGAAAATTCCTGGTTTTTTCCCCTACTTTCATCAATATTTGCAAAATTTAAGGGTCTTTCCCAGTTGGGAACAAACCTATTCTTTCTCACAACTTTTTTCCGATTTTCCAGTAGAGTGGGAACCCTGCAATACTTATTGTAAAAATTATGTCCTCATACAATTTCTTTAAACATGAAGCAAAACAGTTTTAGTCTGATATTTTTGGGTAAAAAATAAATATAATGTACTTTACTGATTAGTGCCCCACCCCTAAATGAAAAAAACAAAAACAAAAAGAACACACCAAAAACCCTAACAAATACACAATAAAGTGATCTTACTAGAGCTTTAGCCAGGTCTCTCAGTTCTTTCCCCAGTTGTATTACTTTTTGTGGGTCAATCTTATTCATTTCCAGCATTGATTCCAACTCTCCAATTGTCATATTAGCCAGCTGTTTTGCAAGAAGTTTGGCTCCAGCTCCCGACAATCCTTGGCCAACAATAAATAGCTGGTTGGCCCTTCCTATGATGTCATTCCCCTTTCCAATCATATTGCTAATTGCATCAGCTATAAAGACACAAGTATTAATGACTGTGAGGACAGTGATCAAGACAAAATTATTACACAATGTATTCTGCATGACAGCAAATTACAAGGTAATTTTAAAGCAAGTATGATGAAGCAATTATCCATCAAAAAGATCTCAAATTGATGAATACATAAATGATACTAATAATATACTTGCATTTTCTTTTGGACTGATATAAACTAGATGAAACTAAGCAAGTCTGTTTTTATTCATTATTATATACATACAGTGTGATTACTTTGCTGTGTGACTTAAGGGATGGCCTGAAAACGTGTGGGTTTTTTTACTAACGGGTATGGATTTGTTGTTTGTTTCCTTGTTTTCAGACACTGTATAAAACAAGTTTATATGTCTTCAGAGAACAAAAATTTAAATAATTTTTGCTGTTGAAAGAGAAGAAAATACACTATACCCATATTATATGAGGGATTGTGCTATACTATACTGAGGTGCATTATAGTGACGGATCACTGTACCTGAAGTATGTGTTAGGTGTGAGTTTTCTGAACCTGAATACACATATAATAATATCTAACCAATACTACTTCTTCAAGTTCAACAAGATTTGGTAAAAGATTGATGCTAGGCATTTGTGTAATTGTAATGCAAGGAAATGAATATTTACCTCCTTGAACAGCCAATCCATTGTGGACACTGGATGTCTTTGTGAACTCCATTGTTGCTGGATTTCTGTCCCCAAGTGCCCTCACATTACTTCTGTAACCCATTTCCTCCTTAGGATTTGTAGAATCATAACTTGCAAGGTTATGTTGTCTGCTTTCAGCCTAAAATATAAATAAATCATCTATTCTTTATTGTTCTTTAAATCGACCATTTGATATAAGGATAAGTCAATTCCTGTCACCTTAAAATTAACATATCTCTGTCTCTCTTTTATACATTTATGCACCCATACAAACACCATATAACACACACACACACACTCTTATATATATATATATATATATATATATATATATATATATATATATATATATATATATATATATATATATATATATATATATATATATCAAAAGAAAAAAAGAAACAAAACAAGGCACAATGAAATTTCTTTTCTGCTGACTGATTGTGCTTACTAAGGTTCATACAAGTGTGGCACAACTTGCAACACACATGCTGTGGGACCAGACTGAAATTCAGGTACTATTTTAGATTGTTATAGGCATGTATGCTTTGTCTGAAACTTTCAAAACTATCGAAATGAACCATCAATAAATTAGATGTAGTTAAAAGCTACTAAAAGAAGAATCTTGAAATATTAAAAATATATGTTGTAATACACATATTAGCCCTCTGTTTAAAGTGCAAAACTATAGCAACCTTAATGGTCTGCTCTCACTTCAAATCGACTGCTGTTTGCTAAAATATTGACTAATTTGAAACAGTATCAGTTTAGACATCAGGCTCACCCACCACCCTCACACCTGAGCAATATGTATACGTGTATGTATAATGGCATGTCAGCACAATACTGGTTATATAATGCCAATTAAAAGTCAAGTTCTAAATATGTAAAGACAAAAATCTGCAAACAAAGAAGATTTGAAGAAGCTAATCCCTTTAAAAGAAACATAAAGGTGGAGTCCTACAGGATAAAAAAGGTATGATGTAAAGATGTTAAAAATTCTTTGCAAGGCATATTAAATAAAAACAAAGGTAACAGCCATAAAATCCTTAAAAATATAGCATCAAACTTTACTACATAAACTGTATTCTTTTAAAATGTCCAAGATTTTCTATGGTGGTACATCATCATAAAGCTTCTTTATTAAGTTCACATCAAGACAAAATCTGTCTCAAAAGTGGAAGTCGATATACTTCACATAAGTGAACACTGGCAAGGTATACAATCTGGTCGAGTTTCACAAACAGGGATAAGAGAACTGTCAATACAGAGTTCTGGGCCATCATAAATTTTATGTAACTGGCAGATGTGCATACAAGCAGTTTACATTTTCAAATTCTGAACTGGTTTTCTTCTAACCATTTCTCAACTCTGTTTAAACACATCATATTCAATATAATGCATACTCTTTGATTTACAGCTGATCAAAACGTCGCCAATGTACAATTAACATTCAGTGCATGGATTAAGGTGTTTCACTATGTTACTCATTTAGATGTTGAAAAGGGTAACTGGTAATATGCTGTCCTGAGGTACACCCAAATCCCAAGGATAGCTTTCAGAAATGGTGGCACCTGATTTAACGCTGAAATTTGTATCTTTCAAAATTTGGAAGAAAATATAGGTAGGCAGCCTCTTAGACCAAAGGTGAATAGGTCATTCATAATGCTGTACTTCCATGCTGTGCCATAAGCTTTGTCCAAGTCATCAAGGATGGCTACAATATGCTCTTTCATCATGAAGCTTCTCACCATAAATGCTTCAAGTCTGACAAGATGGTCAATTGTGCTCCTCTGACATCCAAATCTACACTGAATGTCTGATAGTAGTTTCTTGGATCCAAGATACTAGAGGAGTATCTCATTTATAATACATTCCATGGTTTTGTAAATGCTGGTTGTTAGTGCTGTAGGATGATAGCTAGAAGGATCAGGATGGTCTGTTCCAGGTTTGAGTACTGATATCATTCTTGCTTCTTGTCGCCAATTTCACAAATATTATTGAAAATGTTTAGCAGTGTATTGTGAGCTGTATTAGGTAAGTGTTTCAAAAGCTGCTAGTTGATATCATGAGGTCATGTCATGTTTAGTGGGCTCAATCAAGAGAGTCTTGTAGCTCTCTGAGAGTGAAAGGTTTATGGTAGCCTTCAGCATAACATATTTAAAATTTAAAGGAACCTTTTCTATCATTCAGGTTTTTGACATGGCTGAATGTTTTCAGAATAGTTCTCTAGTGAAGAAGTTTTGGAGAAGTTTTGCACATGATGTTTCATATTTCTGGTAGGACTGTGATAAATTTATCAGATTTAATTAAAACTTTTATTTTAACCGATGATTTTTCATAGCATATTTCATACTGATTTAATAGCAGAGTGAGAGTTCAACCTAGAGACATAGGGTTTCCATCTTTTCCTCCAGATGTTAGAACCTTAAATTTGTTACATGTACAGTAAAATCTGTCTTGAGAGACCACCCCTTCCGCCAACAAAAAGCGGTCTCTTGTGACAGGTTTGTACAAAAAAGATCAGTTTCCAAGGTCAAAATTCAGCACTGTTTATATTGCATTCTTTATTTATACTTTTCGTCAAAATTTTGCATGCATTTATCTAAAAATAATTTCATATAGCAATAAAGATATACATCTATCATTAAACATGGATCACATTTATATTTGAAGATCACATATACATGTATTAGCATATGAATTCATTTCTAATTGACTCCTTGTCTTTTATAACACCCTGAATTTGAGTTTTCCCGATGTTTAAACTGGCTGCTGCTTTGTGAGCAATCTCAACTTTTTCACTTCTTTCTATTACATTCATTCTTTCCTCCAGTGTTAGAATTTGTCTCTTTTTGGTTGTAGATTCTGCCACTGTTATTAAGGTGCTAGGTGTTAATGTTATCAGTGATCAATTGTAATAATGACTGTAGCAGTTTTGATCAGGCTTTGGGGAAATATGGAATAAATATACAATGTATATGTACCAATGAATGAAAAAGAAAAGACATAATTAACTCATCCAGAAACAGAATAAATTTATTAAGAGACAAAAGTCAAAGGCTTAATTCACCGATGACATAAAGGGATTAACTCTATAAACAAAGGGTGTAACCAGCTGCACTAAGGCAAACAGATGACAGCTTGGTGTGAGGGCTGTAATCACTGTAACATTAAAAAAATAAACAACACAACCCTTTAACAACAACAATCAAATCCAGAAAACAATTCTCCCCTACTGGTATTAAAAACAAAGACAACGACATCATGCACCCGAGGCATTACGGATTAACTTCAAAGACAAATGATGTATGTGACCACTACATTGACTCTGACACTACAATGGCAGTTAATGACATGTACTTTACTTTGGTTTACAGTCTGAAACAAAGGACACTTCATGCATGACTTGTAAAATTTACGTAAACCGGTAGCAAGCCTAATTTTTTTTTTCTTTTATTGTTTGTTTGTTTTTGTTCAGAACAATCTTTACTTTTTAAATGGTCGTTGCTACAAGGGATTAAATAAAGGTCAGTGGTCTCAGTTCTTGTGATAGCAGTGTAATTTTAGAACAATCAGCCATTTGCAACTTCACGGTCAATCCTATGGATCGTACTTTAGTCTCACAGAAACAGCAGAGGTAATTTCAAATGAACAATCTGCATGTGTTCTAGTCTGGTTTACAATCCATTACATCTAACACTACATGACCTGTAAAATTTACAAAAGCGGTAGCCAGCCGACAATCTTGACTTTTTAAATGGTCATGGTTACAAAGGATTAAATAAAGGTCAGTTGTGTTTATCTCTGTTTTTCTGATGCGGTTGTTTATAGCAGTGTCGAAATGCATATTGTACCAAGAAATCCTGGTCGCTGGTCGCGTTCTGCAAGTGGTCGCTCATGACAGTGCATTTATATAATAAAATTGATCCATGTAATACGATTGTGGTCGCTCATAGCAGAGGTTGCTCAAGACAGGTTTTACTGTATTACATGTCTTCCTGCTATAACTGCATATATAATGCCTGGATGAAAATTATTAAGACATCTAATTGGAACTGACATTAAAGACCTTTAACATTTGACTCCCTTTTAGTGACCAAAATGGGAATGAGCCCAAAGTAAATATCCCTTTTGCACATGGCTGCCATGTGGGATGAAAACTACCTATTTTTGTGAATTGCCACCCAGCAGCATATGATGGGATAGAGTTATAGACAAATGGATACTATTATAATATCCCTAATGAAAAGCATATACATAGGATGAAAAACAAAACAAAGAAACTATATGTAGAAAGTAACTTGATCCCAAAAGGATCAGGACTTTTTGTCATCTTTGCTGGTGATATTGGATAACCTAAGTAAAATGCAACCTTGCACATCATTTTCATCATATACTATATGTGCAGTTTACTTTATATGACTTGATTCTTAGCTGAGTAAGAAACATGCTATGTGTCAATATGACACAGATGAACCACCAAGCACAAAATTCAAGTCAAACAAGGACCATAACTCTTTTAAATGTTTCAGAAGATGATGAAAATCGAACTTGACCTAGATCTTTACTGTAAAGTCTTTTACTAAATTTGGTTTAAATCCATAGTGTCCTCCTAAAACTACTGAGCTGCAATTAAATTCCAGATGAATTAAAGGCAACAAAACATGACATCATTGTACAGGATGGATGGACATGGACAACACCATACGGTCCCTACATACATTTGGTGGGAGCATAACAATGATTGTTGTGCTTTAAGCTTCAGCAGTTCCTTCTAGTGAATGTAAATTCTATACTTTTGTCTGGAATGCACTGAAATACATGACCTGTTGAATCTAATCTCACTTTTTCCACAGAAAACCATTGTTACTTATAACATATACACCTTATTGTCAGTAACTTCTGTCTTTTATTCTTTTGAATAGGATCAATCCATAGGACTCATAATCACCTTGTTTTAATTATTATTTCTTGAGAAAGAATTTTGTATTAAGATTTTGCAAAGATCTGTATTTCAGAATCAGCCAAACAATATGATTAATAATTTTATATAATTATTCTTACACACCCAAATATAATTCATAAAATGCAAGTGTAAATTATAGACAACACATTACTATAAACCTGTCATATAAGCAAGCTTTGATATGAATGATACTAAATAAATTGTTCCCATTCACAACATCATATATAGGTAATAACTGCATAAACACAAGTCAGATGAAACACACTTGATTGTGCTACTGTACTTCCATTTTAGTCCAGGAATAATCTTCTGCAAGGTCAAAAAAGTTGCAACAAAAAAGATTTTTGCACAGTGCGTTATGGTAAGGTCTCCAAATTAATATACTAAAAGTAGAGGAAAATATATTTGGTGGAAATATTATAAATTTTCACACTTTGTAGGCATACTTTTTGCACAGAATGTAGCTTTTTTTAATAATGTCAGACAAGTTTTTTTTAATCTCTTCATCATAACTTGTTTAATCCTGTAAAAAAATTGAATGTATGGATAATTTATTCTATCCAGCAATATTGATTAACTCTGTCATTGATTTTCAGTATAAAACTAAGCTGAATAGTAAGTAAGGGGGGAGGGGAGGGGCTAGTGACATATTCAGCATAGTGTCAGTCAGTTGAAGACAGACAGGCTGTGAGTGGCAGGTAGAGACAGAGCAGAAAAAAGCATCACTTGGCCATGCTATTGTCCAAGCAGCTAGACCACGTGTTATCATTGCACCTCTACAAATTGGCTTAGCTATGCAACTTTATCACCATTTCAAGTCAAGATTCCTCACAGAATCTCTGCACCAGCATGGTTTTGCAGCTCATATGGGGAAGTTAAGAATTCTGAAAGAGAGCAGCAGCAGCACAAATAGAGGCAACTGTCACACAGAAGAACAGTTCATTCAATACATTGGTGACAATGTGGATCATAATGTGAGGACTCGGGATGGCCATGGAACATTTCATGGTATGGGAATGATAGCTGCAATGAATCTGGGTCAGTTTGTATTGAGAGCTGTTCCAAGGAGTGATGTTTCATCAGATGATATTATTTCAGCTGGAACAGTAGATATGCACCAGTATACCTTTCCAAAGGCTCACAATATAATCACTTTTGCTGACCTCAATGCAACAAGACTCCAATCAGAGCTTTGCAAGGCAACACCTACAGATATACTGTGGAATATCTCACCATCCTAGAATGGCCACTCCCCAGTTGGTCTGGCTTTATGCAAATGATTCATCATTTAGAGAAAGCATCAATCTCATTCCTACCAATGATCAACTTGGACCCAAGTGATATGTCATGTATCTATTCTGCACTGATTTTCTTGACAAATCAAGCTAGAAAGAATAATTTGACACCAGTGATAACCTTTGACCAGCCGCTGTGGTGGAAAGCTCATAGTATCATAAGCAACAAGCCACATAGCAGCCCTTTGAAGTCAGTCGTGTTACAACTTGGTGGATTTCACATTGAAATGAGCTTTCGAGACTGTATGGGACACCTGATGGATGGCTCTGGTCTTTGAAAGATATTTGAAATTGTATTTGGCAGCAATGAAGTTACACACATGTTGACTGGAAAAGCCATTGCAAGGGGAAGAAAGGGTCACTTTCTTGTGATGCTGCATTGAATATTCTTGTTTTGGAATCATCTTTCCAGTTGCCAACACCTTGGAAGTTTGTAGAAGTGCCTGAAGGGGAGACTTGCAAATCCTTTAATGAGGAAATAGTGACAGAAGATGACACTCAGTTTGTATCTGCAGAAGGGGAAATCAATGCTTTGATGTCGGAAGCCAAAAAAATATATGAAAGTGTATCACAAGGCGGTGATATGAGTGAAGAAGATGTGGAACCAATCCTATCTATATCAAGCAATTTGCAAAGTACAAAAGAACAGATCAAATGCAGCAGAACAAGCCTATTATGGATGCAGTACATGGACATGATTGACATTCTAAAGAGTTTCCTTAGAGAAAGAACTGCCAACTGGAATCTCCACTTGTCTTATGAAGCCTCCATGAAAGGACACCATGCTGTACAATGTAGTGAGAGATTCTGGGGAGGCCTTTCCACTGACCTCATAATTGAGTAAGTGCTGATGCATAGCATTAAGACCACTGGAGGACTTACCAGAGGTAGAGGTATGTCACAACTTTAGAGGCTTGTCTGGGTCAATTCAATACCATCCTGCACTGAAATCAATCATGCCCTGCAAGAATTTGCAGGGTCAATTTTCCAAACGAGTGATTAACACAAGGAAACATCTAATGTAAGGAAGGAGAAAGTCTGCAAACACAGTGAAAAACTGGTACAGGACTTGAAGGCAAGAAACCCTTTAAGTTGTGAAGATCTGTCTCTCCACAGCATAATCTCAGGAGTGGTGGCACAGGAATCGGTCAACGTGGACACTGCAACAGCTGTTGGACAGAAGATAATATAATCTATGAAAGGCCAGGACATCTACAAATATTCCTTCAAGAAGAGTCAACAGGCAATCACTCTAGATAGCAAGATCACAGTTAAAGTTGATTGTGAAGCCATCCGCATTGACCCTGAAATTCTCTTTCAGAGATTGGCATTAGTTGTCAGAAACGAAAACATAGACATGGAAGAACTATTTAAGTATGAACTTTGCAGCTATTCTGTCGTTATGTTTGAGACATCAGATGTGTTGAGGCAGGCAAACAAGGCAGTACTTGCTGATGCATTGTGGAGGGAAGTACAAGACAGTCAAAAGACAACATCTTCCATTTGTCTTCCATTGTATGTCTTAGATGGGGGAGGTTTACTGCATCATTTGCCTTGGAATAAGGGCTCGACATTTTAAGACATGCATTTCTGTATGTGCACTATGTGACAAGAAAGTATGTGAGATGTTCATTGGTGTGTGATGGTTACAAAGAGGTTGCATCGGTGAAAGATGTCACACATATGAGAAGATCAGCAACAACAGGCACAACTGTATCAATTCACTGTCATGCAAGAACAGTGCTCACTGTAAACAAGAATGTATTCTTGACAAACAAAGAGAACAAAAATCATTTCATATACATGTTGGGAGAATATCTTGAAAATGCTGGATGTGAAACCATACATGCACCTGGAGATGCAGATGTTCTTTTGTGCAGACTGCAGTTGCTGCAGCCACTGAAAGAGATGTAATAGCTGTAGCTGATGACACTGACATACTTGTGCTCCTTTGTTATCATGCCAGCATGGAAAGCAGAGAAATAGGATTTCAACCAGAACCCAAGCGTACCTCTTAAGAAAGTCACAAGCTGGAACATCAAAAGCACCAAGACATTCCTTAGGCATGGTAACCTGCAAAACTCTTCTCTTCATTCATGCTCTGCTTGGTTGTGATACAACCTCCCAACTGTATGGAATTGGAAAAGGTATTGGACTCATGAAGATCAGGCAGCTTGAAGAGTATGCAGCGGTTTTCAGCAACTCCAACTCTGCTGCTGCTGATGTGGTTTTGGCTGGAGAAAAAGCCTTGGTTGTTATTTACATTGGTAAATCAACTAATACCTTACATTGGCTTTGTTATAAGCATTTCTGTGAGAAGGTAAAGAAGGCCTCAACATTTGTCTAGCTGAGGTCGCTGCTTCCAACATCTGCTTCAGCCAAGTACCACTTGCTCCGTGTCTACTATCAAGTTCAAGTCTGGCAAGGTAATGATAAATTAGACCCCATTAAGTGAGGATGGAAAGAAGTCCAAGGAGCTCTTCTTCCTGCAGCCAGTGAAACCCAACCAGCACCAAGCAACCTGTTGGAGATGATCAGATGCAACTGTAAGACTGATTGTAGCATTGCAAGATGCACATGCCACAAACATAATCTTGAATGTTCATCTGCCTGCGGTGAATGTCGTGGTTCTGCTTGTACTAATGCTCCTCCTATGGACTGTGATAATGAGGAGAAAGAGGATTATGAGGACTGACATGTGATTTGTATCATTTTCATATATGACTGTTCCAAGGAGTTCTTTACAGTGAATATTTCAATATTACATTAGACAATTTGACAATAATTTGTTACGGAATTATATATTATTTTTCTTTTCATAATGGTATAGTTTATTAGTTTATGATCTCTGTTCTTAGTCTAACAGCTGTCATCTTGCCGTAAGTACACATACGGTAAATTGGATCAATATTTCACTGAAGCATTAGTCATGTCACGTGATCCAGCACGTGAGGGTATGAACTTCTGACCTAGATTCTATGATTCATTTTAGAGTCAATACTTTATTTACTGGTAATAACGTCAAGGCACAAGTACTTTGGCGATGTCACGCATAACCTAGTTTCTGATTGGCTCGGAGAGGGTTGTAATTTAGAAGGAAATTATTTCAAAATACCCAGTTGTTTATCAAAGACGTAGTATGGGTTTTATTTCGATTCTGCGTAGTAAGAGACTATATAATAGTATTTATAGCAGAATTCTAGCATTCTTCATAGCTACACTGGATTGAGAGGTCGTAAACCAGATTGTTTTTTTTTGCGTGTGGACATTCTACTTTTGTGAATTATATATCATCATACAGTACATTCTGGATTCAGTACTGTGTCTTAAACTTTAATAATTATACAGCTCCATGGAATTATCGGAAACATTTCAAGAACTTGTGATATTCCATATTCACAAGGACTATTTTGGAAATTATAACACTTGGATATACTTGATTCTTATTAACATATCAGTACAGTGAAGGATTCATTCGGAACCTACTTCATTCGGAATATTTGGATTAACTTCAGGATCAGTGAATTTTAGAACAATTTAGAACTTTTAAGGATATTCTATACTGTAAGTATTTTTTAATTCTTTCACTTTGATTGTTTGTTGAAATATTTTAATATTTTTTGGATATTAAATATTTGTATCTTAAAGTCTTGAAAGCTTGTTTGAGTCTTTTCTTTTGTTACATTACCCCTAGTTGTAACAAATTACACCTGACACCGCTGTCATCAGTGTTAGTATTTGTACAAGTTCTACATTATTGATTTGTTAAATGTTTCCAGTAAATGATATTTTCTATTATCCTGCCTTAACAAAGTAAGCATTATATTGATGTTAAGTAATGTATATGTGCTATTACAACCTGATAAAAAACTATTACAAACATTGGATGATAAGTTTTGAAACTTAGGATCTCTGACAATGTATTCCTCTTTATCATAAGTGTATTAAACATATACAAATTATTATCTTTGTTATTTTTGTTTTAAGCATATCATTAAAGCACTAAACTTAAATCCAATGAAGTTTTAATGTTAAAAGTAGTTTGAAATCAATGCATCAGCGACTACTTGTAGAGATTTCTGCAACTGACTGATATGTATATACGTACAAAGGTACATGACATTATAATGTAATTTGTCAATACTTCCACTAAATATTTTTTCCTATACTTTTAGTATGATGTTTTAGGTACCTTGTAGAAATGATCTGCACAAAAATAATTTTTATTGCAATTTGTTTGACCTTGACCCAAAAATTGAGACAATATTCCTAGACTATTTTATAATCCTGGTAAAAAAAAATTTAAACTAAATATGACTTAAATTCATTATCAAAGATGTACAAAAGTGGAAAGTTGTGAAAATTAAACATTCCAAATTTTGAACAAGCAAATATTGCAAAATTTAACAATGCATACATTTCTCTATTTATGGTACCTCTTTTCGTTGATAATCTTCGACATAGCTGTTGATTTCAGAATCTGAAGCTCCACTGGACACTAGGATTTGAAGGCCTCCTTTGAAAGAGTTACCACTGGCAGAAGAAGTTAAGAAAACAGTTTACATATTTTCAAGTATCTGTTGTTTATAATGTTTTTTGTGTAGATATAAATATTTAAACATTATAAAATGTAAAAACCCAAATGCATATGCTATTCTGAAAAGAAGCAAACTTAAAGGCTGGTTTATAAAAATTGGTTCACTGCTCAAGTGATGAGTGCACAAATTCATTGCTTGAATCAAAGGGTGTTGCACTTAATTGAGTTTCACCTTTAAAATCACAATATCAAAACTGTATATATTTTTATTAAAAATTAGTTTTAGCACAAAATAGTCAGAAGACAGCAAAACTCACCTGCAAATAGCATTTCAGACACAAGAGTTTTGTATTTGTCAATGAACAAGGTGATCAATCCTGAATGATGATGAAGATGAAACCAAGTGGCTGATGTAGGTCAATTACATTTCTTGACATGGTAATGCAACTGGTTCAAAGTAAATCACCTAAACATCAAAGGTGTACATAGACAATAAAGCATAAAAATAGTTAAAGGTGAACTATTTTGATATGATGATATAACATTCCTCAGGATGCATATAGATATCAGGCAGTATGACTGTATATGCAGCAGTGTCTGGGAAACTCACCTAATCATGGAAAGTTTATATTATCACTTGAATGTGAAATGTAGGTCACAGTCATCTTTTTATATAGTTGTGTACTCCTCATCATCCATGCACCGATTTATATTCATGACTGTACAATCAACAGTCCCCAAAACTGACCTAAATGTAAAATTTTATGTTGGCGTAGTACTCCTCAGGATGCATGCACAGACCTATTTTCACACTTATACAAGCAGCAGTGTTCAAGAAACTGTTATATACATGATAACTGGAGTATGAAAAGTAGGTCACAATGACCTACATTTGCAATGGCAGTCTTTCAGGATGTACACATATATTAGGTTTTATTATTCTACAAGCAATACAAGCAATACTGTCCAAGACACTGACCTAAACAAGGTCAATGAAGCTTGACAAATGGTGAACTACTCATGATGCTGCATGCATAAATCAACTTTTATGCCTCTAGTATCTGAGATATTGACTTAAACATAAAAGGTGTACATTTGATAATGCCAATGTCGACAATGACTATGACATGGGGTAAAGCATAACCTCCCCTGCTCTTAATGCAGTTGCAGTAAGAATCTAAATACTCAATAAATGTGGCTTTGTTCCCATTAGTAACTGCTTTATAGTCATTTAGTCTATTCTAACCAGACTATAAGATCAATAGGTTTGACTGTCAAAATTGATCATTTCTTTTCAAAAAGATACATTTACACTACCGTCTACATCAAAGCCTTTTTATTAGCCATAAGAAATGTCTTGCCTGCAAACCTCACTATATGTTGTATGACATCCCAAACTTTAACACAAAACTTGAGCAAAATTCATCACAACATTATTTATGCTGCTGTCGCCATTCCAGATATGTGACAACTAGTAATTTCTTTCACGTTAGCTAGAAGATATCATCAAAAGTTTAGCAATATTTCACAAACAGAATGAAGAAATATTTTTCATTAGACATTAGTAATGAGATATTTTATGATTCTTTACGGACAAGTGTTCACAATGTCTGTCATTTCGATCATGTGCCAAGATGTCCTTGTGCAGTCTCAGGTATACAACAAAGTGCAACCACACTTAGAACAAATGATTCTAATACTGATTATTTTTTATCAGAAATAAATTACCACTATCTGATGCTAATTAATTGATTATCTGTGATGTTTGTGATATAACTCTCTCAAATATTGGTATTTTGCCCCAAGTGGCTTTCAGAAAGAAGTACAAATTAGCCATTTCCAGTGCATAAACTGTAACTCTTGATCTCATGGAAAAAATATGGGTGTATCTTGCAAAAATGTTATGGGATCGCTCATTCTCTGCTAATCTAGGAAAGATAAAATAAAATGCTCTACCTGCTGACTTCTCGTTTTCTTCTTCTTCCAGACATGGTGCATTTAGTAATTGTTGTATCCACGAGTAACATGTATGTATGACAACCATCATCCTCTGCAACTGTAGCCAGACCACAGGCTCTTATTGACATGTTCAGTGTGTAGATTGTAGGCATTTCTATTACATCTAGGGTCAGGCCAAAGCTGTTGCCAACACTTTCTGATTGGCTGAACTCTGTTAAAACAATGAAAGGTTTATTAAGTACCTATACCAAAAACGAATATCTACTATTACCAGATACATAACAACAGAAAACAACCAGAGAAACTTCAGTAATAAACACAACATAAGAAGGAATTGATATCAGACTCTAGAGATGTAACAAATTACTTAGGGTAATGAAAGCCCTTTTCATGCTGTAAATGTACATGTGAATCATAAGGTAAGCAGGGTTGTCAGTAAGTGCATAGGTTAATAAGGGACAATCACCCTCTCAAAATCTGCTGAAAATAATATTGTAAATCAAACTTGACCAATATCTCATTACTTGAAAAGTGTGTACGAAATTTAACAGAAATCCATTCAGTCTTTCTAAATTTATCAGGCAGAAGCAAACACCTATTTTAATTTTCTGCCTTTAAACTTACAACCATATATTTTCCTTTATGATAAACCCAGGGTGCTATCCTTTTAATTGTTTGGAAAAGTGAAGGGCATACTTATAATTTTGAAATGCATTCTTAAATAATAATTTATCAAGATTTTGTAACCGTGAGGGTGTCACAAGGGAGAATAAAATATAAGTGAAAGGCATGAATTTGTATAAGGAAAATTCAGCATGAAAAATATTATATTTATCAAACATATTTTTACTTTGAGTCCTTTTCCTAATATGTATTTTCATCATCTGAAAACAGATCATAAATTTTCCAAAACTGTAAGATGAATGACCATAATTAGTAAGCAGTGTTCTCATTGCTGCAGGGAATACAGCCACAAGAACCAAACAGACTCAAGCATAAAGGTTTGTAAAGGCGTTATGATGTAAGACACTAATAGTAAAACATTCCTGTCATAATCCAAATAACCAGTTTGCTAAAAATACTTGTAAATAATGATTAAATTATAAGAAATTAAAAATGAAAACTATACACATCACAACAATACTCATCAGTCTATCCAAAGGGAAAAACAAAATGAAAATGTGAATTTGACATCTTCATCCATAAGACCTTTATGCACTTGATTCATTCAGATTTGTTTCAAATTCTTATTAGAAACATTTATTTTGTGTGGTGATATTGATACACACTGAGCTTCATGATGTATGTCATAATTAGAGCAAGAAAGTACTTATCTTTATCATTTTTGTCTAGACAGAGCAATAACACAAAAACAGAACTTAGATTTGTTAGAAGTATACAGTACCGGTAATGGGGAAACCATAAAAATGACGAGCATTGATCACACACCACTGAAATGCAAGAAGTCAAGGACAAATCTTATTAAAAAAAGTATTTTTAAAAAAACAAAAAAGAAAAATGATCTTACTTGGTAAAAATTCACTCAAGGTTTTACTCCACTGTTTATTCTCAATTCCATAGGTAAGATTATTGGTACAATTGTCAAGCCCAACTTTCACTTCTATGTAACGAGATCCTGGGATGAAATCCAATTTTATGCAGCATGTTACTGTCTGGCAGTCAGGTGTAAATGCACATATACTCATCAATTCATTCGGCAGACTACCACTTAGGCAATCTTTAAATGAAAACATCTCACATGTGAGGATAATAATATTGTGATTAATCTAATTATCAACATATGTGTGATGAATTTATGGATTATTTTCACTTTCCATTTTTACTAGAAAGTGAAGCATATTTTGAGTGGGACAAGCTTATCACCTTATAATGTAAAGAAACAGCACTTGCTTTTACAACACGTTTCACATCATCAATTGATTGAACTGGTGATGTAAAACATGTTGTGAAAGTAAATGTTGTTCACTTACAGTAATATATTCAAACTTGCACTTGATCAAAGATCACCTACTTGTAAAATTTGTCAGTTTGTTGAAAAAGTTGAATTCTATATCAATTCAAAATGCTTGTCAAAATAAGTTCAACTCTATCATCAAATACAATGAATATGATTGCATCTATTAGGAAACTTTAATTCTGCGTAAAACAAAAAGTATCTCAAAATTCTATTATGATAGCTTTGAGAAAGCAAATTTTGTAGTAAATTATGTTTGTAAAATAATACTTACCTAATCACATTACATTACGATAACTTTCTCTGCTGCCTCTAAATCCAGCCCTCACGTGGAAAGCCGAAAAACGTCTTTCTGTATATATATTATATAGACAAAGGGAAGCAACTCTTACAGGCTAACTCCCCTTTCTACCTGCTAGGTGGTTACCATTACACCAGGATGTACCAGTTTTTTACTTGAGTAAAACCTTAAAGGATGCTCACATTGCAGGGAAGGGTGAGAGGGATTATTTATAATGTGATAAGGTGGGTACGGTATTATCAGAGAAACATATTTACTATAAAAATTTGCTTTCTCCATCAAATACAGTACCTGATCACATTACATTAGGAGAATAGCTAAGAGCAGGAGAAAATGCTGAGCATCCTACCACTACCTGTGACACCTAATAGGAGTATGATGCTCTACCAAAAGGATGAACTTCTCCTGACGTTAGTTTAGCACAACGAGACAATTTGTTTATACACATGCACGTGAGATCCCTTTTGGATTCCATGCTTGATTATTGTCTCACCATCAAAAGTTTCCCAGGTGAATCTAGCATAGAAAGTGGCACATTATTGCCTGGGTCTAAGGTTGTGCTTCCATGAATGGGGCATGGTAACTGTCTGTGCAGCTACCACTAATCCAACAAGATTCAGTTCTTTCCTTAGCGAGGCCATGTCACGCAAATGGAAGCTAGAGAAGGCCAACTGGGAGCGTGCCAGTTAGCTGACTCTGCTATGTCACAAACTGATACATTACATTCAAGGCCAGGCTCATGGAAGTCACTCGTATTCATGAGCTTATATGTTTATTAGTGTACCTGATCCTGTGAGAGTTCAGAGTACACTGATTTAATAACTCCCTTTAGCCAAGCAGCCAGTGCTTGTGGAGTTATGTCTTGCATTTCTGCCATCAGCGGTAGAAATAGTCTTTCACAGTTGATGCGGATATTGTCTGTGCATCTCAGGTAACATCTGAGGGTACGTACAGGGTCCTGCAGTTTTGCTTCTTTCGACGGAGTGATCAAGGAGAGGGACCAAATAGTTCTTGTTGGTTGACCAATCATGGCAATAGTGGCAATCTCAACTGCTTGAGCAGAGTAGAGGTAACTATCACTCGTCTGGGTATGTCTGTTTCATCTTAGTGGGGCAATCAGAGCTATTGCAGTCTGTGCCCCTCATTATCTTCATAATCAAAACTGATAGAGGAAAGGTGTATGCCCACATTACCTCTCATCTGATTAAAAGAGCATGTACAGCCCTTGCTTCTGGGGTCGGGGAAAAAATTAAAAGAAATGTCACGAATCAGATGGCCCTGAAGAGCACAGACCTGATAGGAGGAACAACTCTGTATGAAGCAGTTGTCCTCTCTTGGTAACGAGATGGCCATGACACTAAGCCGGCCAGGAATGTGTTGGACTTGAATATTACCTGATATTGGGAGTACCCATGAAGGTATTTCCCTACCATGAGGCAAAGGTCTGGTGATTGTTCCCCCCTTGCAGAGGTATGTCACCACAACCGAATTGTCTGACATTATCAGGACTGTGTTTCCATGGATATGTTCCACCCATGTGTGGAAGGCATTGAGAATGACTTTGATTTCCAAGAGTTTGATATGAAGAACCTTCTCTTGAAGTGTCCACATGCCACTGACCATCGCAAGTCCAGTAGTAAGTGTGCTCCCCAACCTGAGAAACTAGCATTGTAACAGGTCCATCCCCGCATTGAGTAGGCCAAGGATCTGTAAGAAACTTCATCACCTAAACAATGTCTTGTTTGATGCTTACTCCGATGCATGAACTATACTTTCGATGCATTTGGAAGAAAGATGCCAAGTTAATACATGTTAAGAAGGGATAAGGTCCAACTTCTCTACAATGATTATCCACCCTGAATAAAGGAAGTTCATGTCATGAACCAAAAACCAAATGTTTGTGTAGTATGTCGTCCAGGAACGCTGCCTTCTCCATGGAGGACATCCTAAACTGGGATATTACATGGTCTAATGTCTTACTGAAGGTCCAACCTCAGTGTCTTGGTTGATGCCTTCTCTGACACATGAATGATTCTTTTGATGCATTTGGGAGGAAGATGCCAAGTTGATATGTGTTACGGGTTCCATAACTAGATGAACAAAATGTTCAGAAGGGATACATTGAGTATCCACCACACAATGGGGGAAGTAAGGTTGTTCATGTCATGAATCAAAAACCAAACTTACTCAATGTTTTGTGGTGTGTTGTGCAAGAACGTTGCCATCTCTGCGGAGGATGTCCTGAACTCTTAGTGAAGCCCCAAGGACTAATCAACGATTCTACTGTATTCACGGATACAGTATGTTCTGGCACTGTTTTTGCATCTGCATTGGGGGTGGAGAGGGCATCTCGATATCCCCCATGCAATTAACCAACGATTTGGATGTGAGGTGTATGTTTAAAGTGTTGCTCCGATACTTGTGGACTAATTTTTGTGGCCCTTGAGCTGCTTTTCAAACATTGGACTAAGTGTTCCGACCAAGCACACACACCTATATGTGTGTGCCAACGAGCAATAGTACATGTAGGCACGTCTCGTGTGCATCCTGCACGACCTCAATTGTTTACACTTCTTACACTCTGCTGTCATCTCTGTAATATAGAAGAGAAACAAACAAGTACATGTACATACAAAAAAAAATATAATTTGAAATAAATGGAAACCATGTTATTGAAACATCTTAGAAGTCTAATAATTGATAAGCACAGCACCTGAAAATTTTCTCCAGTGAAATTTAATGTCACTGATCGAAATCACATCTGATAATAATGAACTGTACAATAATTGCAAAAATATGAAGAAATTCACCAGAATTCACAAAAATGTTGTATGCACCATATAAAACAACATTTTCACTTACTATACTACTGAAAATAAAAGATGATGAAATTTAAGTATAAGATTAATTGGATTCTAAAGAGGACATCTTTACAGCATGACAATGAAAGTAAAAACTGGTACATCCAGGGTATAATGGTAACCACCTAGTGGGAAGAATGGGGAGTTAACCTGTAAGAGTTGTTTCTCTTTGTCTATATAATATATCAACAGAAAGACGTTTTTGTCCTTCCAGGAGGGCTGGATTCGGAGGTAGCAGAGAAAGTTAACCTAATATAATGTGATCGGGTAATGTATTTGACAAAAAATACAGTTCCTGTATTAAATTTGACAAATATTGCTGTACATGGGAATCTCTTCCAGTATATGTATACAAACTCTATATTCCCATCCCACTTGTTATGCATGCATGAATTTAAAATATTTTCCATGACTGGCAATAAAAGTGGAATGTGTCATAGATAAGTGATCCATCCATCAATCTATATAAGGATAAAAAGTGGATTATTGATCCCCTAACACCAAACTTCTTTTTTTGTTGTAAATCTGTTTTTGCAGTTTTTGATTATTGTCACCTAAATATTGTATGACCATTTAAAATGTAAGTTCACGTACTCGAAATGTGTTCTAAAGGCATATCCCACCAATATTAAAGTAATTTTAGTACAACATCAAAGTCAAGTTAGGACCATAACTTCATTCAATTATTGTCATAACTTGTTGAAAATCAAGAACTTCACCTAGGTCTTCTTAATATAAAACCTCATGCCAAAATTTATTTTACTCCCAACAGTCCTTCAAAAGTTAATGATCGGAAAGGAAATTTGCAATAGATGTGATGGGAGGATAAGTAATGGAAATATATGTGACAGGAAGGACAGACATGGCCAACACTTTACACCTACTCCATATATATGATGAGGTCATAAATAGTTGTTTTAAAAAAGAGCTGATGTGGCTGAAATCATGCATTCCAATACACAAAACAAGTTTTTTTCGGCAATTAAGAATTTATATTGTTCCCAAAGACTTACTGAGACTCATCACATTTCTAACTGGCACATTTTCTTTTGTTTAATAATCTATTATTTCGTGTGGACAAATGCCCTGTAGTAATTAGATCATAAAACAAGGCAAAGGGCCTGCATGTCAAGCTCACAATTACAGCATTGCTGTAAAATGAATGACCTTCACCGCAAGGTCAAAAGGTTGACCGAGCATGCCCGTCACATGATAAATTGTCCTAGCTTCACAATGATTCATCCCAAGTATGAAGAAAATCCATCAAGAGTTTTAGAATATATAAGCAAATGAAAAAACAAAACCTTTAATCAATGCATTCAAGCAAACTGCCTATGACTGGTATCTTTACCCCAAGATAAAATGGGTGAGCTAACATGTAGGAGAATGAATTGCCTTCAGGTTCATAATGATTTGTGCATTAGCATTAACAAATAGTTGACAAGGATAATGCCATACAAAAATTGACTGCTATGTCTCACTTCCCACTAATGTAGACTTATAAAAGGAATGAAACATCATAAGATAAAACACTTTTTTCTAAGAGTAATTTTCTAAACATTTTCAGAAGAAAGGGATATTCAGATACACATTCATTTTTACAATTCTAATGACAAATGTAATAGCTATCTTCACAAATATACTTTCCTGTCTTGATGTTTAAAAATTAGATTTTGTTTAAAAAATTAGGTGAGAAAAGAACAATTTCTTACAAGATCCAACCTAAATATTATCAAATCTTTTACCTATATTTGTTTCTGGTGGTGAGCACTCTTTATATTTCCAAAAGTCTATTGTCAGACCTATAAATAAATACAAGAAACCCATTAAAATAAATTGTTTCATAAAAAAAGAATATTCATGAACTCTAGTTCCTAAAAAGTACCAATATTATTTTAAGGTAATAAAGGGTAGTTTTCATGAACTCTAAAGAAATATGAGCATTATCTAAACATAACATTTGTGATATAGAAAATAATTCAAAATTTTAGACTAGAAGCTATTAGAATATGCTTTTAACATACAATTCAGATCAAAGTACCATATTAATAATGTGCACATTTTAAAGATACACTAAGAAAACAAGCTTCTTTCATATTTCACTGTATACCTGTAAGTAGATACAGTATATGTTTCCTGAAAGTTGGTTGCTTCTTAAGACAATCCTCTTTCTCTCTGAGCAGCTGTTTTCTGAATACCTTTTGTCATAACAATGCCACTTAAAAGCATTCACCCAATATTTAATATGTATTCATTGTGATTATGTTGCTCTCGACATCAGTTACAACAAGTATTAACTGCTATGCTAACATGTATTGCTCATCCTATTATATACATTAAGACACACATTACAATGTGTTTCATTGTTGAGAAAACAGATTGCTTTCATGTTTAGAGAATAAATACACTTTGCCAATTGTAACAGTAAAATCCTGAATGAACAATGATATCATAATGAATGAAACGTATTCACAGTGTGATATCATAAAACAAAGTTTTACCATAGATGCAGATATCATGCATAAATAAGCTCCTTCTGTATTTCCAGTATTTCCCAACAGACCATTCACAACTATGAAGCCTGCCATGTGAATTTACAAGTGAATTATTTTCAGGACTTCACTGGGTGAAATTATGAAAAATAAAGGCAAACAATATTCCAGAAAATTGACCTCGTATACATAATAGAAACAAATTGAAGCTTTGCTGCATAGAAGATGATGAAGTATTCAAAAGTAATAATTAAATCTTACCAGGAAATGGTAATCTCTCCTCAGTAACATTTGATTTTGTGTTGTTGCATAATGGATATTCATATTCAGCCTTTTCCAAAAGTGGTGTATCTACTAAACATGTTACATCTAAGCAAAGTTTCAACCAAACATCCACTTTCAACTTCCTTTCTGATGGCACATTGTATATTATATATCTGAAAAAGATGCAGGAAGAAGTATATGTGACAATTTTCAGATTACAACTAAATTGTATTGCAATACCTACTTTAATTTAATGCGACTATGACACCAGTCTCACTACTGGCTTTTTTGTATTCTCCAATGATGTAGAATGTGTATGATATGTAATTAGAACCTAAGTTTTAAACGATCAAAGAAATATAGTTTCTTCATTATCTCATGTTTCATTTTCCTTCATTTCATTCAATAACAACTGGAACTGAAAATAAGTTTGTGCAATGGCATCTACAACAGATGCAGACAGATGGATCCATTCACATCATATTCTCCTGCCAGGGTAAGGCTGTCATGTTTACACAAACTTTTAAACATTCACATGACCACTCTAACACAAAACAATTCCGTTTAAATGTAATAAATAAACTTGCATGCCAGAACTGTTACTTTGTGCAAACGTGGCTTGTTTTCATTAAGAATATTGATAGGAAAGTAAAGTCTTCTTAATTAAGTCTGAAAATAGGTATTTTCCACAGTAATTCAGGTTACTTGATAAAACTATTTACTTCAACTTCCACTCGAATTTGGACAGAACAAAGACCACTATATGCATCAAGAAACTTCAGCAAGATGAGGTGCATTCTGGAATATGGACTGATTCACTGTGTTAATGCTTTAATGATTCCATAAATGACAATAATGTTATCAAGATTAAAACAAGAATCAAACTTAACTTCCATATCCAGCTGAGTCAAATCTATCCTGGTATATAAAATTACTTAAATGTCAGTTGTACATGTAGACCAAAAGTTACAAAATGTGTATTTGATGACTAGTGTTACAAAAAAGTTAAGCCCACCAAAATATAACCTCACAGACAGAATGCAAATGCATGCAAATTCAGTCACCTAGAATTTACAAGTGAACAATTACAGATTTTTTCATAACTTTCTCTTTTAATATTCATGAACAGTTCAGATATATGTTGGGTGTGCGTACTCTTTTGCCAGAGACCACATGAACATTTTTAAGAGACTTGTGTATATGTTTCAAGTGCTTGGTCATTGCACTGGTGCTACCCTCAGTGCAAGAAACATTTGTAGAGCACAGCTTAAATTTAGCTTTCTGTTTCCAGTCTTTCCAGCAACCCTTTGTAAAAAAGTAGGGATAAAGTAGGGCCACTTTTTTTTTAAAAAAGTAGAGGAAAAGTGTGGGACAATAGGGATATTTTATAATTAAAATATAGTATGAATTTATGCAAATTACTGAAAAAAAATAAAACCTTAACTTGACTTACCTTCATAAACTTGAACAATAGCATGCTCTTACATACTAGATGTCTCTTTAGTCCAGGTTGCCTCAATGTCCTTAAGGTATATGTGCCCATTTTGATCATTACACCATGTATCTTGGACACATGACTTCAAATAAGCCCAGCAGAAACTATAAATTGTAATTAATTGCAACTGATAGGAGTAACTAGATAACCTTATTGTAATTACAAGTAGGTACAAATATTTAATCAACTGCCACTAGAACAAGCAATTTAATAGTTTTTAGTTTTCAAAACTTGACCAAAAATCAACAAAGTCCAAAGATTTACATTCAGTCTCGATTTTTCCCCTTAAACACGTAGTTGTAAAGATGAGGTTACACATCTCTAACATCAGTGACCACTATGGTTTGAATAGATGACCACTATGGTGTGAAGACATCTGTGCTTGTGTTCTTGTGTCCATTCACAGGGATTGTTTCAAAATATCTTTACAACGTTTTAGACTGTCATGTTTTAGTTATGTTTACGAATCTAAAAAATTAACTTGCTTGCTCAAGTGGTGGTTGATTAAATATCTGTACCTATTCATTATTATAATAATGTAATCTTGGTACTACTATCAGTTTTAATTGCAACGCATAGTTTCTGCTATGCATATGGCCCAAATACATGATGAAATGACCAAAACAGACACATAAGCCTTAAACACCATGCTCCACATCAGATATATCATACCTGTTTTCACCTTGCTATGGCCATTTATACAGTGTGTAATTGATTTTTAACATAAAACAGAAAATAAATTGGGATAGTAGGTCCATTTTGGATAAAGTAGGGAAAAGTAGAAAAAGTAGGTAAAACTAGGGCCACTGGAAAGACTGAGTTTGCCACTGGCATCAACA
The DNA here is from genome assembly GCA_029931535.1 of Margaritifera margaritifera. Classification (NCBI taxonomy): domain Eukaryota; kingdom Metazoa; phylum Mollusca; class Bivalvia; order Unionida; family Margaritiferidae; genus Margaritifera; species Margaritifera margaritifera. The sequence continues at coordinate 2,619,008 of JAQPZY010001450.1, read as the reverse complement.
ATTGTGAAATACTTCCAAACTGGAAATTATTGGCCATGCTTACTTTCAGCCATTTTGAATAAGACTGGGATAACAAAGTTATGTTATTTTGTCATGAGCTTCATTTTTCGTTTAAAAGGAATGCAGGCTTTGTAAACAATTTTGTTTACAAATGTAAACATGACAGCCTTATGCTAGCATATATATACAACATTGTACCAATGCATACCTGTTGTTCTAAAGATATATGTTGTTTGACAAATTTTAAAAATTTAGAATTGTTAGTGAGCGTGAGTGCAAAAGATGTGCACAGGTCAATAACAAGTCAACTGGACAAGATTTTGGAGTAATGTTCAATGAACACTGTAAAGTAGGTTACAGAGACCCAGTTTGTATGCATGTCTTACATCCATTCTAAGATGCAGCTAAATTTAAAACTTTGCGAAAATATGTGAATACATCTTGGAATTTGGGTCAAGTTATTTTTATGCAATTTAATATTATCTCTGAATAGCATGCAGGCAACTGTGACCCAATTTAGTGCTCTATAGAATGCACCCACCATGCTACTACAATTGCAAGAAGTGAAAAGTAAAAGAGTAATGCAATGTCGAATGAACCATGTGAAGAAGTTCACAGCAACACTGTTTTGAAGTGCAAACAAGATGTATATTCACTGCAAGTTAGATGTCAATGGGTGTGCTAATGTAAGAGGTTCAACCCAAACAAGGAGCACACATGGACGCACATATAACTGGATGAATAGAATACAATAGAACTGGCCCGCTTCTTGAAAACTTAGTTAAAAAATGTTTAGGCTTACTTGATTCCAACAATGTTGTAAATGGTAATTGTCTTTTCTGTACCTGAAAATACATGAATACTTTTTACATGTATTTATTGCTTGCTTGGTTTGGCATATTGTTAGTATTGGGCATCAGACAATGACTATGAGAATCACGAGATAAAACATTTGAATTTGCAATGTTCTAAATGCATATAGTACAAAATATCACACAGTTATTGTGACAACGATCTGTATAAAATTACTATATGCCTAGATTTCAAAGAATCATAACATTGATTATTTGCCACAATATCAATTTTATTTTAACAAAGTAAACTATAAGACAAAGTAAAATTTAAAATATTAAATGCAATTGTTTTATGTTTTATGTAAAGCAAAATACTGATAGGTGAATGTGAAGAAGAAAAAAAACAAGCACACACAAAACTAGGCTGTAGTTGCATGAGAGACAATTTACCAAGTAAGTATTGTTATGTACAAACTTTACATATTGAAAGTAAATCTTTACTAACTGAAGGACAAAGTCAATAATATGATGGACAGGAAAACCCTGCTATAACGCATTTCACTATAATATGAAAGTGGATATAATACAGTCATGTCATCGTTCACACATTTTTAGAACCTCCTCCTCAATTTCTCCACACTGATTTTTGAGTTACTACAAAGTTGCTGTGAGACATTGTTCACACCAAACTGAATCAGAATATGTTTAGTTGTGTTTCTATATGTATCAGATTATGTTGATATTTCCTGAACTATACTGGTTACAAGGATCTGCTGCTGTAAAGATTTCACATTGATATAAAAAGGGCAACAACTCCATCAACATTGGATTTAAAAATATGAAAATTTCACAAGGTACATCTACGTATAATAGGCCATTTACATGCCAAATGCAATGCAGTTATGTGTAAGGGTTGTAGAGTTATGGTGGTTACAATAAGTGTGAACAGATGGACAAATATGCAGCAGATGGATAGAAAACGTGATTATTACTGGGTCCCCACATCACAATGTGGGGCACTCATGAGAATCTGATTTGTTAATCTGGCAAGATGTGTTTTATTCTTGAAGAAATAATTATCCAAGAACTTTTTCTTTAAATGAATACAGATGTTACATGTTTAAATTTGAGAATGTTCAGTTTAAATAGTCAATAGTCAGTCACTGCCTTTTTTTTAGCTAATTTCTGAATTTTAAAAGACATTAGCTCTTCATAAAAGCTGATAGCTGCTAAACTTGGATTGAAATTTCAACAATAAAGCAAATAATTTCCCTTTGTGTTTCTCTCCAATTAGGTGTTTACAAATGTTATTCAATCCAGTTGAAATAACGGCCCGCCATTGCTTGCTCAGTCAATCTGCATACACAATTTTTGTTAAAAAGTGTGTGTGTGTGTGTGTGGGGGGTATAACTAATTTAAATTATGTGATAATTATCTACTACTGCATTGCTTTTCTTTTCCAGGATGCCAAGTCCCCAGTTCAAGCTAAATATTTAATCCTCCACATAGTAACTAGAGGCCCTGAATTGAAATGAAACTGATCCCAGCCTGATTCACTGCCAGCATATGGAATATCTTCCTCTTTTGACTTGGAGAGAGACTATAGGACATCAGAGCAGAGTAGGAGAAGGGAATCTTTGCAATTGTAGCAGGTAAGCATTACATAATTAAAAGTAGTTTTATCCCTCCCCCCAAAAAACTACATTATAACAGCAGCAATACATACCTGTTACTACTGCACTGCTGAATTTACCAGTTAGGAAGGAGGCTGATGGCCTAAAAAAAAAAACTGGTAAAAGAAAACAAATGTACTGACCAATACGGTAGAAGTGTTCACTACTGTAAGCTGGTAGATAGCTTGGATACATGCTGTGCTGTCACGATAGGAGCCTACAAGTAAATACCTTTGCTCTGGACTGAAGGTAAAAGGATGAAAAGGTAGTGTGAGACTGTCAGAATGTGGTTCTCATAGCATCATTCAAAGAGCAATGAATCAAGTAGGCCCATGATGCAACAATAGCCCAAACATCATGGGCTTTAATTCTCATGAAAGAAAGGTACCTCTTGGTGTGTGACTCAAATAAACTCTCTTCATAGTGAGGAAAATTCACCTGAAAATGGTGGCCGCCAAAATATCAGAGGAACTCTTGAGAGGTAGAAAGAGATGATTCCGAACCATCCTACTTCCATAAGAGGAAGACAAATGAAACCCAAAGGCCCGAACTCAGCAAAGGACCCTATCCCGATCATCCCTAGCACAGATACAACTGAGACTGGGAATCTCAATAGGAACAGGAGTTACTGAAAGTAGCTAATTCTTAGCCTGAAAGCCAGGTTGGCAAAGAAGAGAAACTGAATCTAAGTTACCACTGAATTGTAAACAACCCTCTTTCACTGACAAGGCATGAAGCTCACTCCTTCTCCTGACTAATGCTAATGAGAGCAGAAAGACTGTCCTAAATGCAAGGTTCCTGAAGAAAGTGTCACTCAAAGGTTCATAATCAGGTTTAGATAATGCCCATAGAACACACGAAAGGTTCTGTCTAGGCATTAATGAGCAAGATACTGGTCTCTGAAGCAAAAAATACCTGATGATATCAGAAACATGAGGGTTCAACTCAATGGTAGAATCCCTCAAGAACTTAAGAGTGCTAGAAGGGACTGCTTTATAACCCTAATTGTAGAATCAAAACATCCTCTTTCCTCAAAAAGAAAGAGAAGTCTGCAACTGCATCTAAAGGGGGACAGCTATGATCTATATATTTCCTACTGCACCAATTACAGAGGATTTCCCACTTTGCATCATAAACTTTGGAGGTGGATTGCCTCCTAGCATGGGTGAGGCAGTTGGCAACCTTGCTCAAAAACTGGTCTTGATCATTTTGAGACAAAAGTCAAACGTGAAGGTGGAGAATCTGCAGGTTGTTGTGCAGGAGAGACCCCTGTGCTGCGATGGCAGGTCCTTCCTCTGTGATACTCTCCTTAACTTATCTACTAACGGGTATAGTAAGTTGTTGAACCATGACTGTTGGGGCCATAGGCAGGCTATCAGGATGAGCCAAGACATGAAGATTCTGACTTGGTGGAGAACCTGTGGAATTAATTTTGAAAGGTGGGAAAGTGTAAACATATAGATGATCCCACTTAGACTGAAAGCGTCCACCAGCCAGGCCCTCTGATCTTGCACTGGTAAGACATAAAAAGGAGTCTTTGTTCAGTCTCATAGCAAGCAAGTCAACTAATGGTCTCCCCACAGCTGAAAAGTGTCTCTGCAACCAACTGGTGCAGAGACCATTCCATGAGGACCACATGGCCCTGTCTGGACAGATATTCCTTTTGCTCAGAATACCCAGTGGAGGAGATTCAAGACTTCTACATAAAGAGAAAAAGTGAAGATGCATATGTACCTCCCTGATGCCCGAGGTATGCTACTACTGACATATTTTCCAAGGCGACACACCCCAGATGCATTTGTGTACAGAAAGGAGTGGGGATCATGGCTCTGAATCAGGACTCTGGTCAGGAACCAATCCTCATCTAGCCACCAACTCAAGTGGTGATGACAATCGGATCCCAGATGAATCTGAGTCGATAGTGGGTCCTTGTGCAGTTTCCAGTTCACTAGAAGCAGGAATTGGAGAGGGCGCAACTAAAGTCTCTCTAGGGGAACTAGATCCGCAGCTGCCTTCAGAGTTCCTAGAAGAGAAAGGTAAAGGCAAGCCGACAATGATGTATTGGCCATAAGACCTCTTTATGAGGGAGTGAATCTGAGTGGTAATGTCTGGTGGAATGTAAACCCTCCCTTGATTGGTGATGAAATTCATCCCCACATAGGCGAAGTCCTGAGACAGGATGAGATCTAACATCTCTAGGTTGGGTATTAGACCCAGACTAGTCACCGTAGACCACAAGTTGGAATAGGTCCTTAAGGAGAGTATGCAGATCAATGGAGACCACCCAGTTGTAGGGCGTTCCTGACCAAGGTAGTAGTCTCCATCCTGAAGAGTTCTTTCTAAAGAAATTTGCTTAAGGCAGAAAGATCAATGATGAGTACAAACTTTCTGACTTTTTTCAACATCAAAAAGATCTGGGATTAGAAACCTGGAGTTTGGTAATTTTCCACCCTCTCAAATATTCCCTTCTGCAGAAGGGTGTGTCCCTTTTCCCTTAGATGAACCAGTTTGGACTGGTGATAGAAAATGGGAGTCTATTACAGAGGAAGTTGTTCCCAGAAGCAAAGCTGTTATCCCTCCTTTAAAGTGGAATGGATCAACACATTGTTCATGGTGCCCAACCAAAAAAGAGGACTAGTCAAGCACATACTGGTACGTTGGGAAGAGGAAGATGCTGCAGGAGAGGGAGTAACTTCCTAGAGCTGACTACTTCCCTCATTAGGAAACAAGGAGGAGTCCAAAGACTGCATCCCTTGGCTTCTTTGACTGCCTCATCTAGCAAAAGAATGGCTGGAGGGCAACTTGAACTGGGAATACTTGAGTGTCATTGAGGCTGACCCTGTTTGAAGAACGTGTGAGGTCCCCTTGGTTGGTCAGATGCACACACTTCCTGGCTGGTTTTGATGAGCCTGGAGTCGGGGCCAGGAACTGGTGTTGCTGGTTCAACAAATCTTGTAATGCTACAGAGTGGATGAGATCTTCGAAGAGCATCCCCACCTCAAGCAGTGCATGAGACTGAAGGAGGCAGCTTAACAGAGACCGACATGAGAGGTGATTATCACTAGAGTTGAAGCTTGAAGCTCCAAGGACTCTACTGGGGTATGAGCCCAGGTCCCAGCAAATATTCCCACTTGGAATGCACCAGAGTAAAACAGAATGGGGGTGGGGGTGCTCTTAAGTGGACAAACAGGGTAATAAACCTAATAGCTGGAGGCAGACACCAGATGCTGGAGCGCAGAATGGGGAGAAGCATTGCTTGTTGTGCAAGGCAACACTAAAATAATACAAGGACTGGGGAGAAAAACACTCAATCAACACAAAAGGCATATGACTAACTAAAAAGACATTTAAAATCAACAACAAAGGCGAAATTTCTAGAGTGACTTGGCACACATGTACTCTCAAGAAAGTCCAAGAAAAAGGAGGACAATATTCCCTATGTTGGCTGTGACTAAGGCATCAGACTGGGATCAGTTTCTTTTCAATTCTGGGCCTCCAATTACTAATTGGAGAGGAAACATTTAGCTTGGATTGGGGACTTGGCGATGCAATATTAGCTGGTAATGTATTACTGCTATTAAAATAAGCTTATCACATGAATTGATCAATCAATAGTTTTACCTAGCTAATTATGTATTTGCAAATTATCAAAGTTAATCCCACAGATAAAGGTTGCTGAAACTATAGAGTACTGCTTTATAAAGAAAACAAAAGCACTCAGAGGACAGCATAGCCTGACTGTTAGAAATGACTTAATATAAAAAACAGCAAAAAAAATCTGATCACATGAGAAATAATATTTGGATAAAAATTCTTATTAAGAATATTGTTTGTAGATTATACACTTTTGTTTAAGCATGTAAAACTGGCTTATTCTTGATTTTCATTACTACATATGTTCCTGAAACTAGTATCTACCCCCTCCCCCCCGTAATCACGGTAAGTCTTGGGACACCCTTAATTATTTTCAAAAGTAATTTTTTTATGACCTATAAAAGTTGGGACACGAAGTTAAAGCAATTTTTTCTTGTACTATAAGTCTTGGGACACCTAAAACATTTTTTTTTCTTCTATTGATCGATCGGCGTATTTTATCGATCGTAACCTCATGTAAAATAAACAGGACTTCGTGGTTAAGGGACTCTCATTATGAATTATTACATGGAAATATTATAAATTATTACAATTTGTTTGAAGAGTCAATAAATATATTGAATTTTCCCTGTTTTCTTATTATTTCTATCAAATTAAAATATGTATAATTTAATCAGACGATGACAAGAACTGAGCATTAGCGGTATGTTATAGCCATTCAACAATAACTTCTCCCTATTGTGCTCCAGTTTACTATTGTCAGTTTATGCATTATTGCATTAAAATTGTCGAAAGTCACCTGTAAATTATTGGGGAGTTTTTTTCCCTGAAAATGGAAATACCTAATTCATTACAATGTGATACCAGGATGAGAACAATGAAAATGGTGTTTATTTCAACTCTAGCATTTATTGTACGCATGTTTACATCATGACGTCACCACGTGCACATTGAAGATTTTACTTGTGATGAATGAAGTACATAGATTGGATTCGAATCATAGGCACCTCTGCACTAAACTTAAATAATATCTTTAAAATATGATAAAGAAGTTTAAGAAATAATGCTTTTAAAATAAAAACTCCGTGGTAGTTTGCTTTGATGTAAGCGAACTTAAATAAGTCCTGTTTACTCAGTTACGGTAATCGTGCTAATATTACCCAGTAGAAGCCAATCACACATCAAAGTACCGGCATTGCCGCCGGACAAAATTCCTCTTTACCCAAGCCAATTTCAGGGTTTTAACAATTAACTGGCCTGGATTGCTGTCGGAAAACAAAAGACAAATCCGCCAATTATAAACAAAGGAGACGCCAAAACAACCAGCTTGCCAAAATCAAAAGTTGAATGAATAATGCATGGAAAATTATCACTTTGTGAAGCCGAAACACTAAACTAAAATGGATCAATGATGCTCTTAATCGATCTATTCAGAATTTTAACATATATTATGTATGACAAGTTATTTGAATTTATGCTGGTTATGTGCTTTATAAAATTAAACACGCATGCCTTTTCATATAGATTACATCACTTTGTAGGATCGCTTATACCACTGAAAAACAGTAACTGTTGAGCGCGTGAATCCAAAAAAATGAAACAGCAATGAACGTGTAGCTGAAATGTAATCTCGAAGAATGCGATTTGGTAAAAATGATGAATAAAGCAAAATCTGCATCGAATATTTTTGGGAATAAACAAGGATATAAGTGACGCCAAGTACGATTTGCACTGTGTAAGTACTGTACACTATAGTACAGGTCTTCCCTTAAATGTAAGCGGCCCATGAATTATGAAGTCTTTATTTACCTTTATTTTAAATCATGTTGGAGAAAAATATGCACATGCAAAATAATAACATAAACAATCATAGTAGTGTATAACAGTTTATTGACGAATGATGTGGTAATTGAACGAGCTGGTCACTGCTGTGTGACGTATGGCGATCTTCCCAATTTTGTCTTTACATTTTTTTGTGTCTACAAGTTTTGGGACACCGAAAATTTTATATATTTTACAGGCATATAAGTCTAGGGATAAGAAAAAAAAAATTATTTTTTCGTGTCCCAAGACTGACCGTGATTACGGTACAATACAGAGATGGACCTATCAACAGGTAGACAGACATGCATGGACATGACTGAGATTATATCCATGAAAGTGCAGCCAATAGAACCAATAGTTGCAAAGATATTGTCAAAATCATTCAAGAATGAAAAGTAGGTCAAGGAAATAATAATATGGTAGTATAATACTTCTCCAAATACTTCAATGACCATGGGATGAAGAGTCTCAAAGACATATGGCTTAGTAGACCTTGACACATACACATGTGCATTCTAAAAAGTAATTGTGCTATACGTTTCCTTCTGTTATTCTTAAAGTTTGGCACTGGTTCAGACACATCATGATCTATGCTGGGATCATTCAAAATTATGCTTCTTTGTGCACATTTGTGATGAAATCATTGTGGATTCATCATTATGGATGCAATGAGATTCAGTTGCCAATTATCTTATACATGCATGTACCAATGCATGCTCCTCTGTACAAAATTAAATATTAACTATGCAATCACAGTGCCTAATTCTCCTGCAATATGCATCAATTTAAGTTAGCAACTGCATCTTTGAATCCTGAAGCTGTGCACCCAACCGCACCACCCTTTCTTGTACAGCCTAGAGGGTACACATGCAACATTTTCTTAAGTTAAGTGACTTGTCTCGATAATACATAATACGTTATAAAATACTATGGTGCTCTGTGGACCATGACCACTATGTTATAATGGGTTTCTCTGTATATATTTATCGTAAAGTTTACATTAAATAATTGTGAGTTTGTAAATAGAAAAACTTACAGATCTATATCAAGCCTAATTGCCATTTAACATGTTCAACAACATTTTTTTTAGAATTCTGAGCTCTCCTCTCTGATGTTCCTATTTTAATTTCCTGTCAGATTCATATTTGAAAATGTATGACTGGTTTTGAAATTCAGCAAATCCAACTATCTCTTACTTCCCCAACAAGGGATAAATTAGCATCTGCTGTAAAGCATGAACACTCTGGCAAATACTGTGGAGAAATCACTTTTCTGCACTGAACATCTACATTATCAAGAACATACCCCATTCATAGGTGAGCAGGGAGGTGCTGATTTCCATTTTCTCAAGTCTCACATATATCATATAATTGCAGATGTCCAGTTCAAAGTCTGCCTGCAAAGATCTCTGAAGAATGGGCACATCAACACAGCATGACAAAACAGCACAACTGTCTGATATATGGCATGAAATCAAGTCCGGAAGAGCAGTAAATACTTGTATCCCGTTGCTACAATCTGAATAAAAACACAAGCTAATATAAAATTGATAAAGATATAAATTGAAAATATAGTGTCATATATCTATGATAAGAAGATGATGTATCTGCAAATATGATGAATAGACTCAATCAAGCAATAGATGCATCCATGAATACAGACTCAATAATACTTCAAACAGTTAACTCATTTAAAATTTGTCTTGCAACCACATATTAGATTTTAGATTATATATCTCCATACATTTATTCCTTTGCTTTCTGTGACAAAAATTAAAAATGCATCTATTATATTGGAAAATGAAAAACGTAATTAAAATTTTTACAAATTTTAGACCTATTTCCCATAGTACAAAAGAGTAATGTACTCAGCTCTTGTCAAAAGAACCAACTTGGTGTCGGATCAGTAATATCGAGAATGTTCTGAGTGTGTGTTTGTATCAAAGTTACATCTCTTGTTACACTATTTTAAAAAGATCAGAAGCACCATCTTCTCTACAATGGGGGCTGACACATTAGCACAAGAGTCTAACGTAGAATATTTTGCCACTACCATTTGTTAATATTTATTTGAAAAGATTTACTCAGTTCAACATGCAATAGGGGTCCCGGTGGCCGAGTGGTCTAAGGTGCTCACCTTTACAGATCACTAACATCTCACCTCTATTCACCTGAGTTTGAGTCTCGGGTCAGATTTATGGAGTCATTCACAAGTTACTGAGCAGAAATAAAATATGTAACATACAGTACATATGAATGGACAGGCATCACAGATTATGGTTGGAGGACAAATAGCAAATGTAAGTTATCAGTGAAATGTTCAAGTGAGAATTACTGTTGTTCCATCCATCAAAAGAGGGGTAAAAAGGAGAAGCAGATTTGTTGCAGGACTGCTGTAGATAGCTTGTCAACCCCAAATCATTTATTAATTTATCAAGTACGACTTCTGATAGATTGCTTGTAGAAGCCAGTCCCTGGAATGTAAGCCATGTCGTCAAGGAAAATCCTGCAAATCAAAGAGAGACTTTACATCATGTGGCTAAAAATAAACAAATAAGTACTACAGGTTTAAAAAAAACTATTATGAAATTGTTTATGCATTTCAATAATTTTGTCCTTACCTCTCTTGTATTTTAGATATATCTGTAATTCACTTCAATTTGCTCAACTTTAATTACACTACTTGCAAAAATAAGAACTGAATATTGTGATCTAAAAGATGGGGACAAAGTTCAAAAGAATACACATCCTTCAAAATGAAAGTTTTTTTTTTCCTGCACCAAAATATCATTTGGTAAATATAATTTGAAAAGAGATAATTCTTTTATGCTCATTTTCATAAGGGAACATGAGCCCCTATTTTGTCAAGCCTGTTTTTTTTTTAGTCAGAAAGCAAAAAGCTGTAACACTGAGCTTACTGAAGGTAGATATTGTGAAGAAAGATTTAAAAGGTCACCTGGTAAGTTTTTTTTCTTATGGTACGCTTTCAAATTTTTTTGATCATTTCTAAAATCAGTCAATCTATTATGTTACTTCTGAGTCATTAACTGTCATAAAGCTGTCAAAAATGATCATACAGTAAGAAAACAAAACAATAGCTGGTTAACTTATTTAAAGATCAATAAAAAATTAAAAAATAAAAATGAATGTTTTACAGATAACCGCAACATTACCAGGCACTTTGAATTGAGGTCCATAAGTGCATTCCTGCATGGGTATAGCTGCATTTTCCAGCACAGGAATTGTTTTCAAGCATATGCCTTCTGCTTCAAAGCAAACTTTTAGTATCAAGTTGAATGAATAAGACTTCATTGCCAAACTTCTGTATGCTGAAAACCTACAAAGATGAAAAGATACATAGTAGATGGGATGCATTGTATATTACTGCTTAATTAAAACACCATTTTCATCAGATTGTGCATTTGAAAACGAAAAATACATTACAAACATTTCAAGTCAACTTCTCCAGATTTTTTGGCAAACACTTTATTTTATTGTTTTATTTTTATTATTTCATTATTATTATTTTATTAAAATATGATTCTACTTACTCTGCATGAATAACACCACTGAGATCAAATTCTTCTGGATCGCCTGAAGGACAATAAAATGCATCAAAAGATAGCCATGTAAACTTTTAAAAAATGCACTGAACAAATACAGATTATTTTTTAAGTTCACTTAAATTCCTGCAATTAAATTTTGCTACAAATATTATCATCTAGGAATTGGCTAAAGAAAATCAAGTTCTGAAGTAAAATATGCTTATTTCATAATACTTATCCGATCATACTACATTTGGAGTACTTCCAACATCCCCAAATCTAGCCCACCCAAGCAAAACAAGACATTAACATCTCCTGACTAGGTTTGGCTCCAAAGAAGTCCTACACTTTCAACTGCATACAGAAACGAAATTCAGACAAGTGGCCTCTCCTTGCATAGAGGGATTGACACTAAATCCTGTAATTCAGCATACTCTTACAGGGATGCACTGGAGGAGGAAGGAGTAACCGTATTATGATTGGGTGGGTATTATCAAAGAAACACACTTTACTTCAAATACATTACAAGATTATAATACATCAGGAGAATAGGTAAGAGGGGGAGGGAGTTAAAACTCTTACCCTGAAGTTAGCTCTTGCTCTGGTCTCTTAACTTATGAGCAGCAGCTTTGAGTCTCGTATGATACAGGCATAGTATAGCACAGATCAAAATGAGAGGTCGTCTTAAAGAGAACAATTTTCATTGCTGCAAATCTAATGGAAGTAGAGTAACCCATGTCATTACACAAAACTGCAGAGGAACCTGGAAAGGTAGCATGTTCAGCTGTTGATGTTGGCCCTAACAAGTTGAATTGACCCCACTGAGATTAAAGATAGAAGCTTAAGAATGTTGCATTGAACCATTTTCACACGACTCAAATAATGTAGGCCAGGGAGCAGTTTCACCCAAACACTAGGCCAGTATAAACTGTCTTTACCTCATGAGCCAACATTGATAAGAAATTCATACCGTCTTGAGTTAATGTTTTGTAGGCTGAGCAAATAACCCAATGAATCCAAGATGAAAGAGCCTGAGTGGAAATATCATCCTTTCCTTCTCTAAGTGCCAAGAACAAGTAATATCTCAAACTTCTGATTGGATCAATTAATTTCTGATAGCATTTCATTGCCCTGATGGGGTGCTGAAGACACCCTTGCAAAGAAGGGTCTCAAAATGAAAGACTGATTTCACAAGAATGGAAGTCTGTTCTTGGCAATGAAACCAAAGAAAGAGAAACCAAACCATTTTGCAGAACAACATATTGCTTGGGTTGATAAGGCACAAATTTATCTGATTCTGCCTACTTAGGCTAGGATGAAAAGCAAGTTTTATACCAAAGGTGAGACAACAAGACCTTGGACAGTGATTCTAATAATACTCGATGACTTGTTTAACCATGTCCAAAGTCAAGGCAAATTCCATTTTGGGCAAAGGTCTTCAGTCAGAATAAGTCAAAACTGGCAAGATGTTCGGATAAGTCTTTGTTCTGGTTCACCTTCAATGCTGATGGAACGTGTTGCAAATTGTAGAACAGTAGCCTCTGATAGTAATCTGGGCTAAAGTCTTCTTGAAAAAACAAAGGAGGAAGCTAGTGATTTGCAGACTTTTAAAGAAGTGATGTTTCTCTGCTTGCAGCACTAGGAGAAGACTTTCCTTTTCCACTAATAGGCTTTCAAAATGGTGGACCTTTTTGCCCAAGCAATTTTGTCCACCACTTGCTCACAGATGTCTTTCTGAGGGCTTTTTTATGTGAGCCAAGTGTGCAGGTTCTGCATTTATAGGTTGGAATGGAAAATCTGCATGCACAGTTGTTTCAGCAGGTGAGGAGAAGGTAGGATTTCCTGGGAATCTCTGCAGCTAGATTCAGTAGGCTATTAATCCAATATTTCCCTCACTTGAGGGAAGCAATCAGGATTAGTCTGTACCCAGATTCTCTTTCCTTTTGATAAAAGCTGGGATTCAGAGGGGTTACAAGAAAGGCATAAGACATACACACCAAGACTGTTTCAATTCAGCAAATGGGCAATGACAGCCCAGGCCTTTGGATATGGGATTAGAGAGATAAAAGGGTGAGAGCTTGACATTCCAACTTTTCACAAAGAGGTCCACTAGGATCAACTCCCACCAAATGCAGAGTCAATTGAAGACTGTGGGGCAAATTGACCATTCTGTGTAAATTGACTGATTCCATCCGGACAGCAATTCAGCTGGGACATTGAGTATGTTTGGAATGCAGCAGACTTTAATGTGGATTTGTTGAATGTGACACCTCCTGAGAAAATATCAACAAGGGGTTACAGGTCTGGGATCATGGTTATTCCCTGGCTTAGGAGATGACTGATAACAGAAAGGTGTTGAAAAGAATCAGAACACCCTTTCCAGACAGAGTCACCTGCCAGGATCAAAATGCATTCACTATGGCTTTAATTTCCAGGAAGTTGATGTGCATGCAGCTGTTTTGGAGGGACCAAACCTCACTCATTATCAACCAAACTATGCTCACTTCTTGACTTGTATTTGCTGATTTAATGTTTTCATATGAAATGATGTTCACCTTGTATTTTTTGGAGAATGCCATCCACAGAGTTTAATCTCTGTGAAGTATAGGTCATCCTGAAGTGTGACACGCCCCATTCCATGGCTTTGGCTAACAGCCAGGAACTGAGATTCATATGAGAGAGCACTGAACTTGTATACAATGTCTCTGCAAGCAAACCTCTGGAATTTCCTGTAAGATCTGTGAATGGGAATATGCAGTTGGAGATCTAGGCTGACCACAAAGACTCCCTCTTGGATGGTGTTGAGAGTTGATCTTGGGTCTCCATTCCAAACCTGGTGCCTGTATGTACTGAATAAGAAATGTTTATAACCATTCTGCTTTGGGAATAAGAGTCTTGAATAAAATTTTACTGTTCTTTTCCAGAGAAATGATTTTATGGTGAAATGATAATGCTTTTCTCCCACCAGGATTGCTAAAAGAGGGTGGAACAAGCAGGGCAGCAAGGCATTATTTTCTGTGGGTTTGATTTGATTTAGTTGGTTTTGTTTTCGAACAGCCACGCGTGAATGTTAGTTAGTGCCAAGGATCAAAGTGCCTTACCCAGAGGTGCACCAAAGTAGCTGACCTAGGTTTAACAGATGGTAAAATCTGAACTCACAATATCTTGTCACAAGTCCAGCATGCTAACCACTGAACCACAGTGACTCTTTTTTCTGCAGGAAGAAAGCTGGTGTGGAGAGATAGTAAAACAAAAACGTTCCTTCTTTCCTGTGTCCTGTTGTCTCTTGATCTCAAACTTGGAGCATCTTAGTAGGGTTGTCCCTAATTCTCTGGTCCTATATGGAAAACAGGCAAATGACTCTTGTAAAGAGCTGTGGTGAAGTTTAATGGGAGTCAGCGTTCTGAAAAGAAAGGCAAGTTGTCCCTAGGGTCTTGAAGTTGCTGCTCTAAGCCATGCAAGATGTCAGAGATGCGACCAGACTGAGGTAAAAATCTCAATGACTGTGGGAATTCTGTAAGAGGACATCAAAAGAGCAGGAGGAGGAGCATATCACTCTGAAGTCAGTATATGGAGGCACATAAAGCAAAATCCTACCAAGATATTGACGGATCAAGAAGAGAAGAATGGGCTTGGGATTGTCCATCTTTGATGTCTGCAGTGCAGGCAAAAGAGAAGCCTCCTGTGAAGGTGCTGAAGATTGAGCGTGGGAAGCGTGTTGTCGATAATAATCTTAGCTTGACGTCTGGCACTAGCTCTGGGCATCATCGATAGTCTGAGACTTGTACCATGTATATGGAAATGGTAATTTACAGTAAGCGAGCCAGTGCTGGTAATGGAATGGCCTGATGCAGGTCAACACTGGCTTCCTCAGTACAATAATGGATGTAGGAAGACAGATCACTGAATCCAGTGCTGGTTGTGATGTGCATCTATGACAAAGCTAGGGCTGGAAGTGACTTAGGCTATTGTTAGATATCACAGACTTGCTGAATCCAGAACTGGCTATGTGGGAGAGGCAGACCACCGCAGCCACTGCCAACTTTGCTGGGTACAAGTCACGACAATGTCAAAACTGTAGTGCACGAGGTACAGGGCCTGTTATGTCAGGTCCCAAGGTCCAGTGCCAACTATTTAGGGAAAGATCACTCTAACTGGTACACGAGCTGCATATGCTGAATACGATTCTCTAAGGCTTGTTCACATGGACTTCCATACCAAGGTGGTACTTGCCCAGGAATCACCCCAGTGCCAACATAGTCATGGCAAGCTGGACAAAGCTGATGCTGGAAATGTGTGCAAGACCCAAGGCAGAAAAGATTGCCAGGCCTTATTCTTAATCAGCAATTTTTCATTCAGGTTATTGTAACATCAAGAAATTTACCACTGAGGTGGCAACAGTGTCAAGGGTGATCACTTTCGCATCCTTATTAGCATGTTTTCTAGCTTCCTCACTGGCCTGGGACAATTGTTTTGCCAAGACCATCGCACGTATGTCTTCTGCCCAAAGTGTTCAGATTTCGCAAGCAGGATCTGAATGGAACTCTGTACACATAATGCAAGTGGGGTGATTATCATCTAACAGCTTAATCTTCTTGCAAGCCCCCACACCTAATTATGCCCATTGTTAACTGTAATTAGAGAAAATAAAACAAGGGCATATAAAAGCAAAAAATATTCAAGCATCATACTTTGTAAAGAATTACTGAAATGATATTGATTCTAAGAATAAACGATCATTTAATTGAAATAAGGTGTAGTAAGGGGTCACTTGCCGAGATGAAATGCAAGTACTTTTGACAATCAGAATGCGGAATTTAGATGCATCTGTATCACTTATCGTACATCCAAAAAAGCAAGTGAGATGCAAAATATTCACCTATGATGAAAACAGAGCAAACTTCAGTGAGAGAAAAGATGGAGTGCATTTCCCTTATGATAGGAGAACTTCTTGCATTGCTCACAGTTGAGTAAAAGCACAAAACTGATAGGAATTTGTAAGGCCTCAGAATGAGTGTGCTGACAAGGCATGAGCAGATGTAGTACCTGATTAATAATGGAATTTGGCATCAATCTCTCTATCCAAGGAGAGACTACTTTTGTCTGACTTCTGATTGGTAAGGAGATGACATGTTCACACTTTAAGCGCTAAAACGGGCCAAAAGACATTCACATCTTTTTTCACTTGGGAGGGATCGATTTGCAAGGTAGTGGAATTTCCCCTGATTTATTAAGACTGGGTAATATATATGCAAAAGAAATACAGAAGTCACACATTTATTACTTCTAGGACATCAACAAACATTAAGTACTTTGTCTTT
The DNA here is from genome assembly GCA_029931535.1 of Margaritifera margaritifera. Taxonomy (NCBI): domain Eukaryota; kingdom Metazoa; phylum Mollusca; class Bivalvia; order Unionida; family Margaritiferidae; genus Margaritifera; species Margaritifera margaritifera. Next base: position 2,602,258 of record JAQPZY010001450.1, on the reverse strand, counting down.
GAAGCTAAGGAAGTCTAGAAGGATAAATGAATATATACTGATTCAAAGAGAAATGCGTCACTCTTTAAAAATCTACACGTTTAATAGTTCATAGCATTAGAGATTTATTGTCTTTTTCAATTCTTTCTGAAAGATCATTTTCAAAATAGTAAAGATGTTAAAATTCCCCTTTGTGAGATAATCTGGTCATGCCAGCATATGATGCTTTAATTCAACAAATTCATTCTGAATAATAAATACATTTTTGAAACAAAATGATGAATGTGTTTTTAGGATCAGCACACATATCTGAAGGTATGGTTGATTGAATTAATGTATTTTTTATTCTGTATTAAGTCATAGATGGATGCATGAATAAATGGATGCACGGATGGATTATTGTGGAAATTACTATTTCATTTGGCATTTACATAAACTTTGTCTCCATAAAGATAGGAAAGAAAATCATTAAAAAACAGAGATCAGTAAGAAAATAACTGTTGTGCGACATATAAGCACATGAATAATGGATACAAATTAAGAAAAGTTATGATAATACCACCACCACCACCAAAAAATACTTACCCCATTGATAATCAAACAACGTGACCTCAAATTTCCTTTTCTCTATGCCAACTGTTAACTTGAAATCACAAGCATCCAGAAAGACATAAGTCCTGAAAGATCGCTGCAGAAGATCCACATGGATGCAGCAGTCAATTCCAGTGCAATAATCGGGTATGTTGCATGCAATACTATCATTAAGGGGCTTTGTTTTCAAGTTGGCTGGACAAGCTGAAAAGAAGTGATTTGTAGCATTTATTTATATTTGTTACTTTCAATTTGACAAATGTTTAAAGTAACATTCTTTAAAAACAGTCAGTATATACGCCCAGTGTCCCTTTATCAAAGATGTTCTCAGAGGACCATTATGGTACTGAAAGAGAAATTTCCAAGGAGTCAACAGTACTACTGATTCAAAATATAGCATTTATTTACATTTGTTACTTTCAATTTGACAAATGTTTAAAGTAACATCCTTTAAAAACAGTCAGTATATAAGCCCAGTGTAACTTTATCAAAGATGTTCTCAGAGGACTATTATGGTACTGAAAGGGAAATTTCCAAGGAGTCAACAGTACTACTGATTCAAAATATCTACTCTGAATTACAACATTTTATATATCATTAACACTGATATGGATGTGCCCTTGCAGAAATGGCAATTTACTGCAAAAATTAAGAAATAATTAACTTCTTCAGAGACCATATTTTTGTTGTTTTAAATAAAGTAAATGCATATCCATGGCTCTTAAAGCACAGATAGTGGCGAAGCACTGTCTTAGAGATGGACAATATCATAGTACCTTAGGAGAATCCCTTACAATGGATGCTTGATCACCAAATTTATAAAACTGTTTAATATATATTTTGTCATCTGAAACAGTTATACAATTCAATCTGCAAACTTTTGAACAAAATATCTCATTTCTGATTATTATCTAATAAATTGTCTTCTATATCACGTTAAATGAATGAATCTTGGGGTTTAAGTAAGAATGCAGTGGAAGACTTTCATGAATGTCTTTATCCTTAAAAGCAATTCAGTTGAAATTTTAAGTATAAACTTAAGCAAGATTTTTAAAAGAGAGCTTCAAGTCTATGAAAAATACATAATATACTGTAAAAAGTTAGACTGGATTGAAAAAAAGAATTAATTAAAGTTAGAAAATAACCCACTTGTATTCCACCCATCAGTCGTAGGACCATATGGAAAGATAGATCCATTACATGGGGTGTCATTGAAGAAGTTGTAGAGCTTAAGATCTTTGTAAAGTTGACGAAGAACAGGTTCTGACAGGGTGGTGTTAACATCAGTTCCTTTCCCACTCAGCCATTGTGTTAGTGAAAAGTCTAAAATACAAAATGTTTTTGATATGTCTGAAATACAGAATGGTTTCAACATATTTTTACTTATCTCTGCATTGCCAATAAATTAAAAATGAATATCCTAGGATTTCTGACTATGACCATGAAAAGATCTAACTTCTGTTTTCTCTATCAATTTCCATTTGGCTATTTTACCCAATTTCCACTATTAGAAATGTTAGGTTGTGACACCTTGACAAGAGATAACACAACATAAATGCAACTGTTACAATGCATGAAAGATTGAATATTTCAAACATAGTACAACATTTCTGCATGTTGAAAAATTGACTGTACCATATGTGATAATATCAAAGATATATAATAATGAGCATTTATCTTGGATATAAATTGACTTAAAGAATATCAAAATTTTAATATGCATTTTTTTTTAGATTTCTCACATAAAGAGATGATGGGTCAAATTTTGGTAACTGATAATGGCTAAAGCAAATATAAACCTTGTATGGCAAAACCACTTTTCCTTGGACAAGGAAGTTTTGGAAGTTTTGTGTTCACTAGCACTGGAAAGATGGTACCACATGGGCCACTTGACTCTAGGCACATGCTGATATTCATGTCGATGAGGAAAACATTCTCAAAGTTCAGAGTGTGGAGAATGAGACTGAAAGACATTACCTTGAATATTAAAATATGGACTTATGAGAGAATTCTTTTACCTGATATGACTTTTGAGTGAAATGATATTAAGGTAGGCTACCTACTTCTTGTTTATTTGTTGTTTGCAAAGTAAAATGTAAAATGTTACAAATTATGTTTGGCCAGAATCTTAAAATCAAATATGTATACTTTCCATATTTCTGTGTCTACTTCGCAAATGATAATTCTGTTTATTAATACTAAGATTCTATTCATGATGTTATATATTTACATCCTCATAGCTGCACCACTATGTGTTATTAATATTAATGTGATTACTGAAAATGCTTTTGTTTGTTTCTCTGTAGTAATTTTAAATGATACACAGTACAGAGTAAAATAAAATTATTCCAATGACATAATTTGCAGAAAAAAATGATACCGTTAGCATTAACATAAACTTACTTAATCCTGTATATCCCACGTACTGATATGGCATTTGGTTGACCTGCAATACAAAGAATATAAAGCTAAAATATCATTGGAATATCAACAAGCCAACATTTCAAATGAAAGGTTACATATGGTGACAACAGCAACAATATTTTCAACATAATTCAGGCCACATAATAACAAATAAGCCATAATGACAAAAATGACAAAATGCATAATCATGTTGATGACAATTTAACATAAAATACCATAATATGATTTTAAACTTGTATGTTGAGGACAAGAATTTCATGAAAAGTTAATTAACCTTGTTTTTATGCCTGGGAAACTGAAATTGATGTACAAAGTGAAGAAAGAAAGAAAGAAGAATAATGCATGGACATATACAAAGTAATATAGGACATATGGAGTGTCATTCATGTAGTTCATGAAGCATAAACAGCTTATTAATGTTGAGAGGGAAATGATGGGCTTGATTTTTAATTGTGCTTGAAACTTTGTAAGGCATGTCACACAAAACGTTTCCAGATAGCATAAGTGAAATAGAATGAGTTTTGATTTGGTAATCCAAATGAAATGTTAATTTTGCTAAAATCTGAACATTTTGGATAATTTCCAATGTCTTAAAGACAACCAATAAAATGAGTAAATATTTTAAAAGCTGAATTGTGTCCACTAGATGCAAGTATAAGGAGCTCTCCAGAGCTTTTGATATTGAAAACTGAAATTTAATTTTCTCAATCTTTTCAAATACCAAAGTTAAAAGAAAGAATCAACAGCCTTCTATAGTTTGAAACATTGTAAAATGTTCATCTGTGCCTTTGTTTCGCTGATTAGTGACAAGACAATCACACTTTTAACAAACTTTTTACCCCATTCATAGTTGAATAAAGAAACTGTTATTGAAAACTTTTCTATTGCCATGGTCATCTGTTGGTTGCATGCATCGACCGAGACGAATACAGATATGGACCTCTGTAAAACACTATCACTCAGACAGCATTGTACTTCAGTACAGAAGTTGGGTATCTGGCATGTTATTGTATCTGGTAGTGCAGGCAGACTTATGTAACTTCTGCAGTCTACAAAAAGAAACAAATAATTCTAAACCTGTGAAATTTGAAAATGAATTGTCTTCCAAGCTGCATAAACAGTCTTCATGAATCTTGATCTTGGATGAATTTAATTATCAGAAATGTATGATTCATGTTCCCTGCTGATATCAGATGTAACATACAATTACACACTTTAACAGCCAATGAGGAACAATATTCCATATCTAGAAAAACAATTATTTGTGACTGTAAAGACCATATAACCCCACTGCAGATCAAAACATCCGAGTCAAGAAAAGTTAAAAAAACATATACAAAAATTGACAAATTGCTATAGTGGCATGAAAATCTACCCCAGTCATTTGCATATACATGGAAACATGTCTATCTAATTTCATTTGTCTACATCAAGTGATGTTTGCTTAATCCTGCTAACAATGCTTTCATTAAAAAGGTCTTGAAAATTTTTTAAAAATTAAATAGATTGTTTACATTATCATGCAAAACATACCATTCAAATTTCATTTATCCACCATAAGTGGTTTTTGCTTGATCATGCTACTAAGGTTTTCATAAAAAAAGTATCAGTCCAGAAAGTTCCAAAATGTATAGTGCAAGGTATAGATCCAAAGTGTACATGTTTATTGTTGCAATGGCCTGAACATCTCATCAGCATATGCATACAAACAGACCTACCAAATCTGTCTACCCTGAGTTGTTTTTGCTCAATCATGCTATGCTTCTTGGAATGGACAGACAGATGTATGGATATGGATGTACAGACAGACAAATCAAAATGCCCCTGTTGCAACCAGTCAGGGTTAAAAAAAAAATGAATTTGACATAGGATAGACAATTTTACACATTGTGCTTGCTATGTTTCACCGTTGCAACATCTGCTAAAGGTGCAAAAGCATCTTTTTGTTTTTATTGGTCTTTTGTATTTCTTTCAAAGTGTATCAATTCAATTACATGTAAAACTGTCACACCAGGAGTGGAAGTTTTAATTACTAGTACCAATAATACAATGCTTGCACCTGTCAATTTTGATGATGCAATACAACCCATGTACATATTTCCATAAATCAAATATTTTTTGTCAATAGAATTTTGATTCTAGTCTTTTTTTTTTAAAATCATTATCAGCTTGAGTTTTGTTTGATACAAGTTCAAGTTATTCATTGAGGGAACCTACCATTAATCCATCTTTCCCCAGAGGAATTCTGATGACATGCTTCATCCACAAAAAATGGTGCAATGGCCAGATCATTGATCAGTTCGGACAATAATGTTGGGTTCAAAACATCACCTGGTTTGATGTCATGACTATGTCTCCAGTTTTGGTATGAAAAATCTGTAATAGATTCAAACATAAAATTTACAGTATATGCTCTGAACAATACTATCACTATTGGTTGACATGGTGATAAAAGATTGTATTCACAAGGTAAAACAAGAAGACCAGGATCTATATGTAGAGCCCATACTCAATATATTGCCTTGAATCTTGTGTCTTTGACCCAAAGGTCAAAATGTGAACAAAGGTGTTGCAGAATCAATTGTATTTGCTTTATAATCAGACATTTCAAGTACTGACTGAATGAATGAAATGGTTAAAGGAATATAAATGAATGGAAAACTTCAAACACAGCCTAAAAATAAAGCCCCAGCGAGTGTGACCTTGATCCCAAGGTCAAATGAAAGAAAGAGTTTGTCACAGAATGAACTGTGTTTCCTTCTTGTTGAGACATGCCAATTCTGAATAGAATAGAATCCAAAAGAGATATAGAAATACAAGCAAATTAAAAAAATTAAAACCTAAACCTACATGCAAACTTGAATATGACCCAAGGTGAAATGGGCAAATTAGTGCAATGCAGAATTTACTGTCTCTGTTTCATAATTTTAACAAGTATATAACAGAACCCATTAGGAAATGCAGGAAAGATAAGCAAATGAAAACCTTTCATGTCAATTTCAATGCAAATATCTTTGACAGTGAGATGACCCCAAGATCAGAGGGGTGAGTGACTGTGCCACATAATAGTTTATCTTTGCTTCATAATCATTCATCACAAGTATGCAAAAAAAAGTATCGAGGTGTTTAGGAAATATCAAATGAAAAACTTTAACGAAAGCATAACCCAAATCTTGTATAACTGTGACCTCGACCAAAATATAAAAAAAACAATTTATCGTGGGGTTCAGGAAATTACACAAAGAAGTACTGCAAGCGGTATATGATACCCTGCCAACATACAGCTATTTTTTAAAATCTATTTTCTGCAGCATACTTTGAGTACTCATGAAAACATATGTAAAGACATGGTTTCAATAGCACTCCTAGGTCAATCTTCACCCATTTAAGTTTTGTTACTGACCTAACATTTCCCCAGAATTGAGCTGTATGGTTTTTCAGACAAAGGGAAAAAAGTTTCCTTGAAATCAGTTATATTTTCCAGAAATCACATGTGAAGGCAAAATCTATTTCTAGTAACACTGACCTTGAACTTTAATGTAAACGACTTATAAATCAATAGGGCTTCTTCTTAAGTTGCATTGAAATTCGTTGAATAGAATTTATGTTCTGATCTGGAATGAAATGCAAAAGCAAATCTTGTTTTGGTAAGTGAATTTGATCTTGATGGTACACAACCTAAAGTTAATAGGGGTCTTTTTTGGGTACAGGGGAAAACATGTACAAAGTTTCGTACAAATGAGTTGTGAAGAACTTAAGTTATTCTTCATAAAATGAAATGCAATGGCCAAATCTATTTTTAGCAACAGTGACCTCGATCTTGGTAGTTACTGACTCTAAAAACAATCAGGTTCTATCTGGTGCTAAGGAGTAAAAATGTACCAAATTTGGATGAATTCTGTTTTCAGGAATTAATTTATCATTCAGAAATAAAATAAATATGCAAACACTATTTTAGCAAAGTGACCTTGACCTAACAGCTACTGACATCCAAATGATGAGAAGTCTTCCTGAGGTTAAGAGGAACAAATGCACCAAAATTTATTTGAATTCTGTTATCATCCAGAAATAAAATGCATAGGCAAAATCTATTTTCTAACAACAATCACATTCACTGTAGAGCTAATGAACCCAAAATCAATAGGCTTCTTTCTTGGGATAAGGGGAACACATGCACTAAGTTATGCTGAACATAAAATTGTCATCTAAAAACTGAAACCGATGCCCACCTTCAGCCCACCCACTTGGACGAAGGTAAACAATATTATGCAACTTTCTTTGGCTTGGTATAATAATTTAACCAAACCCTTTACAAATTGATTGATGCAGCTGTTGCTACTGCTACAAAAGTAACTGCTATATGTCACTTTTCCTCTAATATGGGCTGGACAAACAAAAAAATGTGACAATGCTTGAGATAATTATGTATCAAAACTGTAACTTTTTTTTAACACTTTTAAATTCTCGATTAAAATATATGCCTGTAAATAGTATATATTTTATTTCTTAACACACTTTAAGTATTGCTTATCAAGTTTATTGACCATATATATATATATATATATATATATATATATATATATATATATATATATATTCAAACCTGTCCTAACAGTCACCTTTACTGAGCATTCACCTGTTCACAATGGCCATTTTAATTTCCCCCTGGCAATTTCCTATATAAATGTCCTGTATGTAATGGTCACCTGCCTTCCGCAGTCAGCGGCCAGGTGTTTTCTAACCAAACAATGGTTTCTCCCTGCCTTAAGTGGTCACTAGAGCATATCTACAGCAGTGACTGCTCAGTCCTTTGCTTCATGAGGAAGGCATTGTTTAGATAAAGGAATATCATGTGAATTGATGTGCAAACATTTCTTATCTCACTTGTACTTGTAACTCCAGTCATATTGACAGTGTAACTCAAAGGTGTCAATAATTCAAATTTGAAAGCAAGGCAGTTTTTATCATTAGGGTAGAGGGTCGAAGCAATTCGTTTTTGCTGGATAGTAGGAAAAGTAGTTCTGTTGTCACAGCAGAAATAGAAGTCACCTTTTGTGCCAATGTGACTGGTATAATGAGATATCTTAATCTATCTGCCTGTGAATTAAAGCCATCTCTTAAGAAAAAAGTTCATCTTTGAGCAGAGATACGAGTTACATCCCTTTTCATTAGGGTCAGGGGTCATTCAATATTCAAAACGTGTCTCTAAAGGCAGGTGAAGTTTCAGTTCATGGGTCACAATGAATAGCCATATACGACTTCTTTTGATTTTCTGTTCATCACAGGCTTCTCACATAAGATGACTGTCTTTTGATCTAGGTGAGTTGAGCAACTGCCTAATCCAGATATTGTTTTTATACCTTGAACAAACTAAGATAGGTGTATATTTTTAAGTTGGTGATGATTTCATTTATATGATGGATTAAAGTGAGCAGGATACAGTAATCTTGTGAGGAACATTTATTTGGGAGAGAACAACATATACCCATAATTATTATTTTGTTGTACAGTGCACATAAAACAATCTTCATAATGTAATATTTCATTTATAGGGTGGATTAAAGTGAGCAGGATACAGTAATCTTCTGTGTAACATAAATTTGGAAGAGAACAACATATACCCATAATTATGATTTTGTTGTACAGTGCACATAAAACAATCTTCATAATAATAATAATATAATACTGATAATAATGATAACGATATTCGGTGCATGTTTTTTTTTCAAAAACCAATTTTAAATGATGAAACTGTGTACAGCGGTCACCTGTGCAACCGCCAGTTCTGCCTTTTCCTATGAGTGGCCTCTAGTGACAGATTTGACTATACATATATATACATGTACACACACACACACACACATGTATATATATATATATATATATATATATATATATATATATATATATATATATATATACAGCTGAAAGCAATGTTACATTCTACATGGATACAAATAAGATTTTTAATATTGGTCATATCTATTGCAATTTCATAAAGACTGTTCTCAGTGAATATTACTTTACTTAGCTTACACTTTTTCAAATACCTGAAATTGCGAAACCAGAGTTCCAATCACATTTTGATGGCATTTTGTGAAGAAGAGTATTTTGGAATATTGTCCAAGTTTTCTCACAGTACATAGGGTCAAAACATACACTGACATTTATGTTGAACAGGAAAATCTTCTGGTTTGGTAAGTCTTGTAGAAGGTAACTGCAAAAGTGGAAATAGACATATTATTTGCAGCTGTACAGTAAATGGTACTTTATGACTTTAAGCATAATTATGCAACATGTTTCTGCAACAACATGACTGAAGAGCATGAAGATAGTAAAAAGTAATCATTAGGCATCATACTGCCTTTAATTTTTTATACCCTCTAATTTTTCATGCATCATCATGCCTTAAGAATCATAATTCTGTGTCCTGTAAATTAATTAATACAATGTGTAGAAAAATTACCAACGATAGTGGACACAATTTTACAATAAGGAGAATACCTTAAGCCACACAACTGTCAGTAAAAGCTTGATATCGGAAACAATTGTTATTAGTCCTGCTTCCTCTCTTAAACATCTGTTTGTCTCCAAGACAGTCAAATAACACAAGACAGCTGCATTGTAGTACCTTTTTTATGCTTATCACGATGCATTGTAGTACCTTTTTTATGCTTATCACGATATTATGACATTCAATACCTCTAAAACAAATTATATTATCATAACTTCAAATGTGGCACTATACTGTATATTCTGTATTATATGCACACACGCATAATTTTGAAATTTAGTGAGGGTCATATGAAGTTATTTTTGTTATATTTACACTTATAAACAAATTCTGTTGCATATATTAAAAAGATGATTGATTAAAGAAATTAAAAGATTGTATAGGAACAAGGTACTCTAAATAAATTAAAAGTTGCACTTATATCTTAGGGTGGTTCACTTGTATACAATCAATCCTCACTGCACATCTTGAAATTACATGATTATTACACTATGACATCATTCATACAATGTCACTTTGTACCTAAGCACATTGCAGCCATATGAACACAGGGAGTGGACATAACATTACTAGGTTGTGACATGTCTCTTATTAAAAAATGAAAGTGTTTTAGACAACTTTCACAATTTCAACAACAGCACTGTGAAAGAAAATGATAAAATCAACAACAAGCAAACTAGACCTTGGGAATTTTTTGCGAGAATGCTCTGACGTAAACTGACCATGCAGGCTTCTGTTTCAGAAAACCAATATGATCTCAACAACTGTATCCTACTGAAGAAATTCACTCACCAACTTGTATAATAGTTTCCTTTGTGTATGTGATAAGTGGAGTCTATGATCTTCAACCTGTGCAAATTGGATGAATTTTTAAATACTCCCTCAGCAATTATTTTATGGACAATTAGTGATAGGGTACTTTTTCCCATACTCTTTTAAGTTATGGCCCTCATTTGGAAATACATGTATATGCATTCAACTAGGAGTAGCACAAGAAAATGCAGCAGTCAATACATTTTTATGCTACTTTGGAGTGCTTGAACCCTTTGCTATGTAAACATATTATTTTTTAAAGAGTTAAACACTCAAACATTTCACAAGCATTCATCCGTAATTAGAAACAGAATAGTTCTTAGAAGAGGAAATTTTGCATTTTAGACTTTTTCATTTTGAACAAAATATAAATAATCGTATCTTTGCTACAATAGCACAGGAAGGACAATGTGCACTCATTATCTATATACGAAGGCCATATATTTTCATATACATACTTATTATCCAGATTTTGCAGTAATTTCGGACATAAAGGCTTTTTTTCCATTACATATTGCAGCTGATTTGCCCCAAAAATATATTCTTACTAGCATGGCATGTATCAAAATAAAGTCAACTAACAGAAGCCTTTGATTGTAATGACACAACTCCAGAAAGATAAGCAGAAATATAAATGATAATGTTATACATTTAAAACCTCACTTACTCAATTTTTATCACTCCATGAAGGTAAAATCTGTTTATCTTGTCTGAAAAATAGAAATCAAAATTTAACGATACATGTTGCGAGTACCTGAAAGAACCTTTTCTTTGTAATCAAGATATTCAAGTGATTTATTACTTTAAGTAAATATCTTATATCTCTACATATGACATATTAATAATAAAGATAATTCCTAGATCCTGAACATATTGATGCACATATGGAGAATGAGAAGCAATGCAACCAAAAAGATAAAAAAAGAATCACATGCAGAATAAAATACTTGGTATAAGATCATTTAGGTTAATTAATGCTCCATGAAAAGATATGGGCCAAATCAAGTCTTTGCATGTCCTGTATATTTGATAATAAAAATAGTTAACAGTCTTAAATTTTGAACAAATATTTACCTTTACATTCTTGATTGTAAAAGTAAATGGGAAATACAATTACCATCACCTACTTTTATATCCACTACATTTAGCTGAAAAGATACATACCCCACTTAAAATCTTGAAGTGATATGTTAAACTTAAGTTTCTCAATTCCAACAGTTAAAACAGAGTTGCATTCATCCAGCAGTGTGTATACATGGAATGATCTCCCCACAAAGTTGACATCCATACAGCAGTCCACCCCTGAACATGTGCTTGGAATGTAACAAGCTGCTTCAGCAGACAGGTAGGGTAGTGTCATGTCCAAGGGACAATCTAGGAAAATAACAAGATGTAAATAGTTATTGTCCATTTCAACAAGGTCACACCCTTCCAATTTTATGAAATAAATACTTCAAGAAATTAAAAATACCTACAAACCTTGGAAACCTGAAAGCTTGGTTATTTTAATCAGGTAAATTAAATGTAAATTTCAGTTTGAAGTATAATTTTGCAGACAACGGTAAACACAGAAATTCCTGTACAAAACATACCATTTTTGCAAGTCATTGGAGGTAATTTTCTGCATACCAGATTTCTACCTCAAGTGGCTCTTTGGTAAATTGTACTAACTTCTGACAACAAAGTCTAAAAAATATTTTAAAAAATAATAGAATGGCTTGAAATTCTAATCAGGTCATCTACATATTAATACACACATGCCTAACAAATTCCATGCATCTACCATTTAGTGATATTTGCTTAATGGTGTTTACAAGATTTTATCTTCAAAATAGTGAATAACCATTAAAAGTTTTAATCAGGTCTTGGAACCCACTCAGTGTATCTAAATTCCTGAACTGACCCATTATTCTTTTGCTTGTAATGTAAGGTTTCTCTAAAATGAGTTTAAGTCCAATTGTTCGTAAATAGGTATAGAATGGAAAAAGGTAAGTCACCAAAGCCTAATCAGATCTTGGGACCCACTCAAGGTATCTAAATATCAAACTTGGTCTGGTTTGACTTAATATTTCTTTAGTCATCTTGCTCATAAGGTGACAAAATGTTTAAGTGAGAAAAAGTCTAAGAGCAAAAAAATTCAAAAATGTGCAAAAAATGAACAAAAATTGCTCTTATGGCTTAAAATTCTAATCAGGTTATGTCCATATAATTAGAAATAAGCCGACACAAATTTTGTTTGTCTACCTAAAGTGGTTCTTCCTTAATTGTTCCAACAATCTAATAATTTTTATGTCAAAAAATCCAAAATTTTGTTACAACAAAGTCTGAAACATTCCTAAAATGGCCTTAAAGAGTAATCAGGTCATCTGCATGTTGATACAAATATGCCTATTAAATTTAATTTGTTATCTAAAGTGATTTTAGCATCATGTTGCATACAAAATTTGTGTCCCAAAAAGTTCAAACATATGTAGCAGACAGTCACCAGAACATTATCAGGTCCTTGGACCCATGCAAAGTATCTAGATTCAATTAGGTATGGCTTGACCCAATAGTTTTTAGGTATCATGCTTACAAGATAATGTGATGGATGGACAGATAACATAAAACAGTATCTCCCTCCCTTTTGTAGAGGTGCAGGGGAGACGTTTTATGTCATTAAAATGTCCTATAGCAATTAGTAGAAATATATACTAGAGCTGTTAAAAAAAGGTTGCATCACAAAGGGTCCCACTCATTACAATTTGCTTGGCAGGGTTGTAAACAAAAAAACTTGTGTTAGAAAAACAAAGCAAAATGGACAACATACCTAACTGATATTGTGGAATGCTGTAAATCGAATTCATTCAAAATATTATCATAGAAAGCTGCATGCCAAAGTTGGTTGAATTCCATTAACCCTTAAAGTGCTAGTCACGATATAAGTCACACCACCGGTAGAGGTCTTGTACTGCTTGTCGTGACTTAAGTCATTTTGCAGGTAAGCAACTGTTTGCACATCCTGGTACTTTGGCTTGACATGAATGGTTGTTAAACGAAATTTGATTGGTACATTGGGCCCTGGAACAAGTATTTTGTCATAGTTTTAACCTTGTATTCATCAAATAAGTTTTACAAATGCATGTTTATGATAGGCACTACCTAGAAAACTCAAAATGGCTGACTCCGAACATGGTTCATCTTGAGATGATTTGATTCGGCAAATACTGGCTGATGAAAACGATGATGACAGTGATTTTGAATGTTTTTAAGTACATGAGATTATTAGAGCTGGGAAAGTGTTACTGGAAATGCCACTGACTGATTTTGAACCCAAAAATGATGTTGACTACGAGTAATCGATGTACATGCTGGATGGACAAAAACCGACGGCATGCCAGTCAACCCTCTGTTTAGCGGTATTTCAAAATTAAATGTATAAATGGAGAATATCAAGCCTATAGACCATTTTAGGCTATTTTTTTGTTAGGATTTCTTGCATCTGATCATAGTTCAAATGAACCTTTATGCACAGCAGAGAATAAATGGGGAAGACTTGATAGACAACAGCTGCATGAGAAAATGGAAGACTGTCACACCTGATGAACTGAAACTCTTTTTTATTTGAATTGGTTATGACCGTGGGTTTCTTGCATAGATCTGATTTCCATTTTTTACTGGACAGCTGAGTATGTAATATCAACCCCATACTTCAGCCCCCCCCCCCCCCCAAAAAAACAAAAAAAAACAAAATGAGTTGGGATACATTTCTTCATATTCTAAGTAAGTAACACCTGAACAGTTAATGAACCTGACCGGTGACTGTCTTCATAAGCTCATAAATGGACATTAGATGACAAACATATACTAGAATAAATGACAAGAATACTGCAAAGCTTTGTGAATATTTATTACAGACTTTAGTGAGTGTAAACTTACTTGTGGTGTTCCTTGACTGGATGCTCATTAAAAGTGTTACCTATTCTACACCTGTGACTTTCACAACTTGGATATAAAGTTGTAACAGACATACAGTACAGCTCACGTGATTTTTCGGAACCCCACGCATCGCGGTGGGGTACTTAATCCCTTCCACTCTAGCTCCGCGATAGTACTCCGCGGTGGAGGCATAAATTGGCATAAATACCTACAAATCACCACCGCGTTTTGGCAGGAATGCCGATATAAACTCCACCGTGGAGGGGCTAGTCGACATTACTGATTGACATCTGAACAGCCAATGAATGAAGACCACCTATGGAAAGACTGAGACGTCAAGAGTGATTTACAACTGGATACCATCTGAAGAATCAGTCGTTTTTATTTCGATCATATATTTGAACAATCAAAAAATAATTTCAAAAGTCTTGTATATTCAATACACATTACTGTTTATAAAAGGTTGATCGACTTCTTTTGCAATAAGTTTATGATTTTAATTTATTTCAAAGAAATATGAACAAACTTATGCACTGACTTGACGAGAAGCACACATTGCTGAGCCTCTCAATCAGAATAAATTTATCATTTTGTTCCAAAGGAAAGTAATTCTCTGAGATATGGACAATTAAAATCCAAATTGACATCCGCTTCTGCTTACCCCCCCCCCCACAACAACAAACCTAAAACACTGAATTTACACTGAAATGCAAACCGCGTGCTTAGTCTTTAAGCAGTAATAGTAGAGTCACGAGGCTGAATATTATGACTGCATGTGTGCTGTAAGGGACTGACCATTTAATATACGGGGTTTATATGTTGTTTTTTTTCGACCGGGATATTTTTTGTTCTTTCATCACAGTATTTATTTATTTTAAGTGAAATATGGAACGGATTAACGTCTGTTACAAAAATCAGAGAAAGACAATTGTTTTCATGCATTTCCCCCCCCTCCCCACCATGGTTGGAAAATTCAATTGTCTCTCCCTAATAAAGACTTGACTTCAGCGGATGTTCTACAGAAATCAAGGCAGTGACCATTGTGAACACTGTTGTAAAATATTAACAAGGGTTTGCATCAAAGGATGATGTAAGTTTCAGCTTGGGAACCGTGTTTTTTTATTACACGAAGACATCTGACTTAGCGCGTTGTACTTTATAGCCGCATTTATGGTCCCGCCATTAAGAACGGAAGTTTGATAATTGTTAGTAATTAATCTGAACTCGGCTTATTACCGAAATGAAAAATAATATGGAAAATTCTAAAATCTGAGATGTTCAGA
The DNA here is from genome assembly GCA_029931535.1 of Margaritifera margaritifera. NCBI lineage: Eukaryota > Metazoa > Mollusca > Bivalvia > Unionida > Margaritiferidae > Margaritifera > Margaritifera margaritifera. Next base: position 2,586,736 of record JAQPZY010001450.1, on the reverse strand, counting down.
GATTTTAATTTCCACGTGTATCCTATTATTTGCTCATTTTCCTACGGCGAAAATATAAAAATAAAATATACTTTTTTAATTATTTTTACGCAGATATTAAAGAATGCAGTTTCCTGTTTGTGACTGTTAGAGCCTTCGGTTATTGAGCGTGTTTCTGTTTCTTACCACTTGCAAACTTTTCCAGACTTCAGTTTACGATAACTTGTGCAGTAGTGATTTGGATTCCATATTTTATGAGAGAGAGAGAGGGGGGGGGACTTTACTAAGAAGAGTTAATGATCTAAACTTATTCATCTTATTTTTCTGTATTATGCAATAGGAAAACGAACAGAAAAGAAAAAGTTAAAGATTAATTTCATCTGATGCTCAGCATGTTTCCTAATATTTGCTCATTTTTGTAAGAGGAAAGTATAAAAAAGATTTTTTTTATCATCATAGAAAAATAGTAAATCTTATGGAAATGATATGTCAGTAACCCAATCGTAATATTGATCTATTTCTTATAATTATTTGTACGCAGATATTAATGTATGCAGCTTTATCTTTGTGACTTTGGAGCGGTTGCTTATTGAGACAAGAAATAAACTAATTTCTTTGAATAGTGTTTGGCATGTTTCTGTATATGGTATATTGCTTTACAGCTACAGTTACTTTGGCCAAATGGATAAGAGTGTGTGTTACACACACATATTTGATATTGGAGCACGAGGTCGTGAGTTTGCAACCACCGACGGGAAAATTTGTTTCTTTTTTTCCCCCTCTATTACGCTATAATGTCTAGTACAGTATTACTTTTCTTACCACTTGCAAACTTTTCCACATTTCAGTTTACGATAACTTGTGCAGTAGTGATTTGGATTCCATATTTTATGAGAGAGAGAGAGAGAGGTGGGGGGGGGGCTTTACTAAGAAGAGTTAATGATCTAAAATTATTCATCTTATTTTTCTGTATTATGCAATAGGAAAACGAAAAGAAAAGAAAAAGTTAAACATTAATTTCATCTGATGCGCAAGTTTGTCAGATCAATGTACTTTAGGTTAACAGTTAGCACATGAAATTAACACGTCAATATCAGCAGTCCTGATGGCTTCTCTTGTGCTAGGTTATTTGCACGTGTCAACTACATGTATCTAGGATGACCTTTTGCGGCCATTTGTGATTTTGTAAAAAACCGCTACTTTGGTAATTAATGCAAATTAGTACAGTTTAAAATAAAATAACGATGTGAAATCTTAATAATGCTTTATTTAAGCGATTGGATGTCAGGAAAAAACGTACAATATGTGAATGATTACTCATGCATGGAATAACCATCGGAACTTGTGCGATTTTGTTTCTCTTCAGTCAGGTATGACTGCAGCTTTGTTATTAATTTGTTTGATGTTTATCGTTCTTTTCATTGCAGGTAGTACAATATCACTGACTTTCATATGATCATTACAATTCTGTATTGCGTTTACTGAAAAAGAAATAAGGATATGAATGCATGTTTAGATTCCGATAACATAGTATTGAAGAAAAAAAAAAATTAGATTCATTGCGCAAAATGTAGTATTAATACAGTTTGCGAGGCATTGCCATTACATTATCATCATCTAAAATATGATTTGGCACTATGTATCATACATTATCTTCGTTAGAACAAGGAAATATTTATAATTAACTGAATTACTACGTTTTTTTCAGTATCAAAAAGTTAGCAAATTGCTCCCCAGAGGGATAACGATGTAGATAAATCGGTGCCCCCCCCCCCTCCCGTCTCAACCTCTGCTTGCATGGGTGATAAACAGTACACCACGCCCATATTATCGAAACCACGTCACTCCGTGGTGGTGATCGGATGCGACTCCACGAGGGAGCGTGGTGTGCAGGGCTATTCTCCGCGACAACTCCGTCAGGACGCGTGGAGTGATGGTGGAGGGGTTTTTCTTAATCCTCTCCACTCACTCTCCACCCCCACCGCGATGCGTGGGGTTCCGAAAAATCACGTGAGCTGTACTGTACATATATATATATGGTTGAGCCACAAAAGAATGGAGTAATTTTTATACATATATTGAACTTTTATCACTAAAAAAGATACAAAAATACAGATGAAATACAAAGGTAATTTATATATTTACCTGTATTTGCACCTGTACGTGCACATATGATAAAGTTACATATGTGACTTGATGCTTATAATAAAGTTCAGACATCAATAATTATTTTTCATAAAAGGTTTGTATATCTATTATGTATAGTAATTACAATACAGGCAATTTAAAAAAGCAGAGTGTAGTTTTCATTTCATTTCTCAAACAATTCAGCACTGAGGGATCTTGTGCTACAAAACTGTACAGCACTTTAAGGGTTAATCCTTGGTATAGTTACACTATGGAAAGCAAAGTCATTGGGACAGACAATCAGGTATAAGTCCTGTAAATGAAGTCATGAAAGACTGGAAATCAAACTCATTTGAAGTATTATAATTAATATAAAGCTGCATGCCAAATTTTGTTGAAATTCAACAAAACTTTGAGAAGTTATGCTGCAAACAGCAAAGTCAGGTAGATCGAAAACCAGGGGGGCATAACTCATGTAAATGATGTAATGGAAATCTGGAAATGTAACACATTCACGGTACTATCAATATAAAGTTTCATGCAAATATGATTGAAATCCAACAAACTTGGTGAAGTTAAGGTGCAGAAAGCAAAGACAATAGACTTGACAACCAGAGGGCATAATTCATTCAAATAATGTCATGAAACACTGAAAACAAAACTTGTGGCAGGTGTCATCATTAAAATGCTGCATGCCAAATATAGCTGGAAATAAATGTTAGAAGGATTGGCAATTAGGGGACATATCTAATGTGAAATAAGTTATGGAGTCCTGTAAATTGCACTTATTCATGATCTCATCAATATAAAGCTACACACCATGTTTGCAATCCAACAAACCTTGGTAAAGTTAAGCTGCAAAAAGAAAAGTCATGAAGATTGGCAATCAGTGGGCATAACCTCTGTAAATGATGTTGTGCAACACTGGAAATCAAACCAATTCAAAGTCTCATCAATAGAAAGCTACATGCCAAATTTGGTTTAATTCCAACAATTCTTCGTAGATTCAAGATGCAAAAACAAAAGTTAATAGGATGGCCAATCAGGGGCCATAACTCCTCTAAATGATTACATCTGAGGTTTTATCAATATATAACTGCATACCGAATATGGTTAAAATCCAACATATCACAGTAAAGTTATCTTGCAGAGGCCAAATTATTGATGGATGACCAAATGGATGGACAGTCAAACAGTCAGACAACATGACTATTATAGGGCTATGCCAACTTCATCAAACAGGGCCCATATAAAATTATAATCTATCAAAGACACAAAGCTTTAAAAAAAAATGTAAAGCTTGTGTGTGCATTTTAATTTAGTGTGTGATGCAAATCAAGGCAAACTATAAAATTGCCACAAATATTCCATATGTCCTTAACTAAGAAATTTCAGTCTTTGTAAAAATCAAAAGTTTCCACGATTTTTGGTTCACATTCTATTACACTATGTACAGTCTCATGTACTAGTTTCTGCATGAGGGAATTTTGTTTAAATCAAAGAAATATAGATTACATGAGCATCATCTGGACTTTATATAAGTTCACTAAATATGAGTTTGTCAAAGGTGGTTCCTGTAGTTTCATTTGAGGCATATTGAAAATTTACATAAGGAAGGAAAAATTATGAAAAGGGAAATCTGTCAATCTACCTTTGTTCCAGCCTTGGTCAGACCTTGGATGATAAGGAGTAAAATTTCTGTGACACGGTACATCCTCTAGATACATAGACACTCCAAGCTCCTCAAGCAACCGGGTGATTGCCACCTCAGATAAGATCGGGTCTGAGCCATAGCCGTTATAATATTTCCAAACACTCAGATCAAAATCTGTGTAGAAAGAAATTGCAAACTGAAAGAAACTCAAGTCATGATGAAAGGTAGCTAATTAAATAAGTTTCGACAATAAACATGCTCATCAACAGTTAACAAAATGCTGACAATATACCAAATACAATTTTACATGTCGACCTGTTTCATATTTAATATGAATTAAATAAAGATTCAAATATCATTCTGCAGATGCTAATAGTAAATGAAAAAGAGCTGCATATTACTAAAATTGTCTAATTAAGAACTGATCAACTTTCAGAACTTAAATCTGAAAGGTTTGCCTGAATTTGTTTGCGAGATCACCAATTCTGGTAAATGAAGTGGTCATCTTGGAGGTAGTAGGGCAGTAGTAATAGATGTATGTACTTCAACCTATTGTTTATCTGTAATTATATGTAATTCTTTGAGACAGAACCAATGATGGATCAATGGATAGTTCCAAAGATGAACAGATAGAAAGATAGACATAAAATTGGTATTAGTTCTATTTAACCTGTACAAATGTATATGAGGAGTATTTGAAAAGTTCTGAATATTTTGAATTACTGTTCTTTCTTTGAATCTGTCAATAAATTTAAGACCAACTGATAGACAAAATAACGTTCTGTAAAATGAGCTGCAGCTGCACAAACAGCATGCGATTCCACAGGAGATATATGCATGTGAGCTAACATAGGTAAATGACAGTAAACCTTAAAATGTCAGAGAAGTACAACAATTCTACTACTGAGCAAAGAGCATACTGTAAAATCCAGGTGCTCTTAGGGTACTCTTTGACGGATATCAAGTCCAACTTGTATTAAGTTAACGGATGTAATTCTCTTTCATATCCTAAAAGTTTAAGGTGATTTCATCATTTTAAAGATGGTTGCAAATCCATGGAAGATGACCCACGTTCTGGAAGACCAATATCTGTGATTAGTGAGAAGGAAGTGGCTGCTGTGAAGGCAGCAATTGATGAAGATGCTTTATACACAGTGGAAGATATTTCTATTATCACGTGCATTAATTCGTCAGCTGTTTTTAATATACTAAAGAATTATTTGAAGCTCAGAAATGTTTGCGCAAGATGTGTCCCACATTTGTTGACAGCTGATCAAAAACAGATTCCAGTTGAAATCGCCAACAACTTACTCACCAAATATGAAAAGAGTGACCAGAGACATGTTTGAATTAGAGTCTCACAGGTGATGAAACATGGATTGACTGTTTTGAACCCAACTCAAGAGAAAATAATAAAGTTTGGATCGTAGAAAATGAGTAGAGACCACAAATTGCTCAACAAAGACTTTCAAGAGAGTTTTATCCTCATTATTTTTCGATGCAAAAGATGCAGTTGTTCAGATACCTGTGGCTGATTCTGCTAGTGCCACTGGTCATTTTTATGCCAAAAGTTGTGGAATACTACTGATACATCCATCTGCACACTGGTACCTGAGGTATCCATCTACTCCATGATAATACACCGGTGCATAGGTCCGCTGTCAAGACAGACTTCCTGAAGGAGCACAGCATCCAAACTCTGCCACATCCTCCATACAATCCTGATTTAGCACCAAGTGAATTTTAGCTGAATCCCATTATCAAAGATTTACTGAGAGGTTGCTTGTGGTTGGAAGTGGTTTTCCAGTGTATGAACAACATACCACCAAAAAGTGACTACAAAATGGCATTTAATAATTGGATAATCAGACTGAGAAAGTGTGTAGAGGTGCATAGGGAATACTTTGAGGGGATGCACTGACGTACCATTGACTAATAAAGAACTTTGTTGTTCAGCTCACTAATATTCAGAACTTTTTCAATACTACTTGTAAACCACTCCTTATTTGATTTACATATGTGCCATCCAAGTTGTCCAAGCAATCCCAAGTGTTTAAATCAAAACTGTGCTAATTGCAGCATCTCAGCATGAGCCATTGCTGATTCTATCAGCAAATCATACAGAATCAAACCATTTTATCTTTCTGTTCCTTAATTTCATCTTATGGTGTAGCGTGCATTTTTTTTACTGATGATCAATTAAATGAGCTGTTGAGTATGGAGTATTAAAAATTGAATTTTATACAGAATTTTATATAGAACCAAACCAGTTATATTTGCTGTGTCTTCATTTTGTCTTATGGATTAATTTACCTTCAAATCTGTTTTATATGACATCACAAGCAAATGTCACCTGCATTTTTCTCTGAAGAACAATTAAATGAGCTCTGGAGTATGGAATATTAACACTTAATTTTACATTCTGTTATTAGGAAACAAATCCTGTCTTTACATATTCACAATAGTCTTGGAGTTTACTCCAGTTATACTTCTGTAAATACCAAATTTTCTGAAAGGCAGCCAATATTGCAAAGGCAGGATGGAATAAGGAAAACAAACTGTCACACTTTTCAGAGTAATACTGAGGAGTATTCATTCCTACCTCTTAGATAAACTCTATTTTACCTGGCTTAATAAATCCAGAATCAAAGGAACATGGAACTTCAGGTAGGACTGTGTCTTGAAATACTTGCACAATTTGATCACAAGTTCCATTAGCTTCCAGGCAAATACTCATGTTCATATTCAATATGTACATTCTTGAGGATGCAAGGATACGAACTGTAAATCTGTAGCAAGTTGCAAAGAAACATTAATTTCTGGGAGGTAAAAATTATGACTGCACAGCCCTGTGTGCAGATATCAAAGATACATACATACATACATACATACATACATACATACATACATACATACATACATACATACATGCCAGAGCTCCCAAAATTTTCTGAACCAGTCAAACATATCACTACCCCACATACCCAATGTTATCAATTTTGTATTCAGAACATTGCTTTAAACGAGCCTTTTTTTTACACAAAAATGAAAAGTCACCTTGATTTTTAGTTCAAGAAAACAAATTTTACTATCATCATTTGCTTCATTGGAAGCACTTTAAGCTTAATGGTATGCCCTAAACAGACTGTGAATTCAATGATGCATTTTCGTTAAAATTATTAGGAGTCTATTAAAAGAGAAGGCTGACATATTTTCATCATTTTCTGCCTTATGCTTAGGCATGCTGAACTCAAAGCCATCTTGCAAGAACTAGGATTATGGTAACATTCTCCACATTGAACTGAAAACAGAGGTACCATCTATACTCGCTTATGAGTCGAGTCTAAGTGCAAACTGCATAGACCCAGATCTGCCATTGTATAATGCGCCAGATGATCAGGGTCTATATTGTTTGTTCTACTGATAACTCCTAACAAACTGCATAGACCCAGATCTGCTGATGCATTATGCAATGGCAGATCTTGGTCTATGCAGTTTGCAGTTGGACACAACTTATAAGCAGGTATATATGTTAAATGGTCAGATGAAACAAAATATAATAAGATATTTACATTGTGATAACACTTAATGTGTTTAGCGAACATGTAGAAACAGAAAAATTCCAGGGATTACATAGAGAAACTATCAGGAGTTTTTGTTTTTTTATTTTCACACTGTCCACCAAGCCAGATTTGCTCAAGGACAAAATAATAAATTTCCAGCAATTTTGACCTGTTTTGAAACCCCTCATACATACATACATACATACATACATACATACATACATACATGTTACTTACATGTTACTTACATACATGTCTGAAAACTGAGGTTAAATCTTTACCTTATGTAATTATTCAAAATAGACTCAATGAATAATAACTTAGCTAATAACAAAAGATTTTAACTTTTATTTTGTCAGCTCTAGTCTTTAAATGTTAAGGCATTCAAAGATCACTTTAACTGTTCTCATCTTCTCTCCCTTGAGTATATTGACTTTTTCTGTATTTATCTCTTTATCTTGTTATCTCTCTCAGACACCTGCAAATGTAGTTAGACTTTCAATAGTTAACAAATTTAAATATTGAAACTAGAGCTACTTTGATGGCTCATCATAAAAAATCCTCATGCTTTTCATTATTTATTCCTCCACCTACCCTCAATTACGACATACACACTCTATTCCAGACTGTGACAGAGGAATCGTTATCCAAAATCCATTACAAACATTAATGTGTCCTCCTGCTATGATTGGCTGAATTAATTCTAGCCAAAAGTAATTAAAACCTGTCACTGAAATTGCAATTTTTTATAGTTAATGTTTAGCCACTTCCAAGGGAGCCCAGACAAGGGTCAAGCAAATTAAACCCTCTTACAGATGGTTACTGCATAGGTAACCTGCAGTAAGTACCAGGTGAATCTGCACTCAGCAGTTTAGGAGATACAAGCTATGAACAGATAGACAGATGGATGTATGGATAGACAAACAAAAGATATCACACTATCCCCTCCCTGCTAAAGTGTGAGAATAATATAATACTTACTCCACACGAACAACACCATACAGGTAGTATTGCTCCAATTTACCTATTTAAAACAAAAAGGCGAAAGTATTGTTATAATTCTTTGAAAGCAACCTGAAGTACGATTAATTTATTGTATGTGCAAAAACTAAAATTTTAAGTATGATAATTTAAAAGGCTCTTGAATTCAAACACACATAATATCCAAAAGATAGCTGCATTAGCCTTAAAGCAATAAATTGTTTTTACTGCTAATACTGCTATAAAATTTGTACTTGCAAGATACTGTACATGCATGTTCAAATCAAAATTATTACATACTAATATCTGCATATTCCTTATACAAAAGAAAATATATGAATGTGCAAAATTAACAAATGAAATATAAACTGCACATACCCCAATTGTAATTCAAAAGTGGGATGTCAAACATCATCTTTTCAATCTGCACCAACAATACTGCATCACAGGGTCTAATATTCACATCTGCATTAAATGATCTTCCAAGTAGCGTGCTATCCATACAACAAGATACTGTTGTGCAGGTGTCGGTTATGTAACATGAGACTGTATTTGGTAGAGCTGGTAGACCCATGTCCATGAAGCAATCTGAGGAAAGAATAAAATTGATTAAACAAAATCATTTCAATTAATGAAAGAATATTGTAGCTTTAAGTACATATCCACATGTACATTCCAAATTAAATAAGGATAATAACAACAACTTTTAACCTAATGCATGATGAGGATTCTGATCTCTAATTGATGTCATTTCTCAAATACAACTCTCTCTTGATTAACTCACACACAAGGGGTCCAATAACATTGACCACACTGTAAGCGAGGGTGACCCATCAACATCGAAACTAGATTTTTTTTACTTGTTCTATTAGTAAAATATTGATGCCATGATTTAATTGCAACTAACAGTAAAACTTCTTCTCATCCTTGAGGAAATCTTTGAGTGCCAATTCAGGAATTTTAAGTTCACTACAAACTCTGGAACTCGCTTTTCCATAATGAACCGGATGTATCTGTGAAACCAAGCTTTTTAGTCACCAAGTACTCATTATTTTTCGTAAGCCTTTGGCCTCACGTGTATAAATTAGCATTTTCACCGTAACGTTTGCTTGAGAGGCGCTCTTTAAAGATTAATAAAACCACGTGACACCTGCAATATAAAAGCCATTGTGTTCATAGACCATGTCATATTTCACTTTGCGCTTATGAGAGGCGGTAAGTATGCTGAGTACATACTGAGATTTTCAACCGTGTGGTTGGTATTTTGTTGAGGTTTGTTTCAAAATAAATAAATGATAAACTTGCTGCGTATTATATTGTTGATACTGTTGATTATATTATTTATACTTTTACTAAAGCAGCCGACCTTTGAACGCTGTTCAGGTCAATTTATACCATGCCTTGGTACAGTTATACAGTAGACGTGTGAAAAAAAGTTCTGGCTGCCGACAAGGACGCGCTATACATCACTTAACCCGTCTGACTCGTAGATGTCAGACTTTGCGAGGTTCAATATTGAATATTGCTGGCATTGTTACTAAAATGGACGTATCCTCCATGAGAAAGAACACGCACCCAAAGTCACGTCGGTTGTTGACAAACAATTGAGGCAATGAAAAGAGCCTGTCGATAATAAGGTTGGCTTAAGCTTAGCAACCGGAAAAATGTCAGAACAACCGAACTTTATTGAATTGAATAAATGAGCCCTGGAAATATAGCACCTTTGCGTGCATTATTGGGTATTTGCCCAAAAATTTATAGCACATGCTGTTGTAGAGTGATACTTGTGAAATGGAATTCTGAATGAAACTGGTTGGATACAAAATTGTACTCGGAAATTTGTTCTACACATGATATTGATCATAACTGGTGTAATGGATTTGTTCATGCTTTACAAGCACTCAACTCCCCTTTTGCTTTGTATGATAGTCAATATATTGTGCTAAAAGTGCTGACTGAAAAAAAAATTTAAAAAAAATAATAATAATAATAGAGTCTTTGACTCGGCTGATCAACACTGCAACCTTACAGTGCATATACAGACAAACGGGACAAATATAACATGGCCAGAGTGGCAATGAAATGGAACCCCAATATTAACCCATAGGTCTGGAGGGTATTAAACAAAATCATGCTGACAATAACTTTGTGACATTCAACAGTTTGTTAGAGCTGTAATTTTGCCCATAGTCAAACTTGACTAACTTATAAAAACACAAAAGTTGTAACCTCACAGTAAATAAATAAAGAATGTGGTACCGGACTTAGTTTCCGGTGATATGATAATGCAAATAATTTTACTGGCATTGGCCCCAACAGGCACGAAAGGTGCAGATGGTTTAACAGATTTTACTCGTAAAATAATCCCAAACAATCTGGCCACATGAATGCACCTCGTTGCCAGAGAGAGAGAGAAAAAAAAAATTGACAGGTAAGTTCATGCATGGGTAAATATGTACATGTCTTTGAGGCATGGTAGTGGCCAATATCAGCTAATTTGATTTTACAAGATTTACAAGACTGAATTTGACCAAATTAAAAACCAAAACAGAATACCACAATGCATCACAATTTCTGATGAACAAAAGATTCCAGTATAAATTAAAGTGGATCAAATGTGGAAAGGAACTAATGTACCTTCATAACATAATAAGGAAGAGGTTATTTCAGATTTGTTCATGGTACCAAAACCTAATGGTAAATTCAGACCAGGCATAAATCAAAAGACTTTGGATTTCTTTGTGACTTGTGAAGATTTTTAAACGAGATGCTTATTTCAATTGGTCATGAAATAATTACACGAAAATGATTTTATCATATCCATTGACCTAAGAGATGCATATTTCAGTGTTCCAATACATGAACTTGTTCAAAAATGTTTATATAAATGTACAAGTTTAGGTTGAATGTGATACAATGATACATTATAAATTTGGTTGTTTAACCTTGGGGTTTCTAGTGCACAGAGGGTCATTACCAAATTTGAAACCACCATATTTATAGTTCATACAAAGGGATATTTGTTGTTCCTGTGACCTTGATGACATCATCAACATCAATATTCCACAATTTAGGCTGAGAAAATTTGATGTAGGAATAAGTTTTATCTGGGTTTTATGATAGAGTACAAGAGGGTGCACTTTATTCTGCCTCGGAGAATTAACTCGCTGGATTTAACATTTATTCAGTTCAGTTCAAAGCATGTCCTTATGGATAAAACAGTTTGAAACAAACAAAAAAACTACATGTATATACATTGCCAATCAGATGTCCATCAAGACATTTCTTTATACCAGAGAGCATCTTTTGTTGGTTTACTGGATGATACCTTTGAACAAGCTTTAGAGGGAAGAGATAAAGTTCTTAGTCTTAAATAGTACCAGAATTCTGATGAACATATAAACCTGTCTGATACAATAAGGCAGAGCCAAAATGTTGACCTGAAAATACAAAATGCAATTATTAAAAGCTTAGACCCATAACTGTTGATTTTGCTATTTACACAGATGCATACAAAGATGAGTGGTGAGTTCTTTAAGCAGATTTGAATCAACCTATTTGTGGCCATTGGCCAGTTGAAGAATCAAATTATCCCTTAATTTTATAGAATTCTTGCCATATTTCATAACTTGCAATCTCTGTTATCTGGTTCAGAATAAACATATTGGTACTCTAACATGGCAATACATATGCATTCTCCTAAATTAATTATGTCACATGGTCCAGGGAAATGAATGATCTTCATAAATCTTATTGGTAATGGTCAATTCCTTGAAAGAGATGTATACTTTTCAACCATCTGTTTACAACGAGTAGATGATACTTGTACTGATTTTTACTCTGGGAATATTTTAAAATCTACAGAGTGGATGTTGAATAGAGAAATTTTGCTTCTAAATTTTCAAACTGATAAATTTGCTTTATAGAATCCAGAACCTGGAGTATTTATTGAGATGCTTTTTCCCGTAGCTGTGATGAGTTTGGGTCATACAAATTCCTCATTTCCACTTAGTAAGGAAAATTATGAATAAGGTCATGAGTGACAAAGCTGTTAAAGCTCTTCTGATAATCCCATATTGGCCATCTCAATCTGGGTCTCCTTTCATTGTGGCTTGTAGTGTTGATTTTTGCCATGACACAACATCCTGCTAATACTCCTGCATTTCGGAGAGACTCGCCCTTGGATGAAAAAATCTGCAGCTAATAGGTGGTTGAATTGGGACAAACTTCCAAAGTATAAGACTTTCTGCAAAAGCTGTCGATCTCGACTGCATCTCAAGAGGGAAAGACACAAAAATGCAATATTACCTTGCATGGTGTAACTGAATCTTTTTGGTGTTCTGTTTGGGGGTGGAGCAGTCCTTAAAATGTGTCTGAAGAAACAGTTATGACATACTTAGTTATCTTGGAATGATTGGTAAATAATACAGGTTTTTTAAAGTCCATGTGGATACAAACTTTAAAATAATTAGGTCAGAACTGGTGTTCACATTTGCTCTTAAGTTCAAGGTTCATGAGAGGTATTGTGATTATGAATATACATCTACCAAAGTATGCTTTAACTTGAGATGTTGGTCATGTGGTAAAGTTTTAATTTGTTTCTTCTACAAAATGTAGAGTTTAACGTGCTGTATTTGAAAACTGGACATTTTAATATTCTCTGCAACAACAAGGGCACAAACATTGATTTATATGAATATTCATAATATGCATGTATCAATCCCCTGTCGGTTGCTTACCATCGGTATAACGGGTAAGCTATCTGGTTGATCCTGCCAGTAGTCCTATGCTTATCTCAAAGATTAAACCATGCATGTGTAAGTACATACTTTCACCTAGTGAAACTGCAAATGGCTCATTAAATCAGTTATGGTTCCTTAGATCGTACAATCCTAGTTGGATAGCTGTGGCAATTCTAGAGTTAATACATGCAACGAAGCTCCGACCTGCGGAGGGAAGAGCGCTTTCATTAGTCCAGAAAGCATTGGTATTCAGTTTAGTTTCCAACTTTACTCGAAAGTTGCTGCCAGGGGAAGAGCTACAGTTTGAAAACCCATAATTTTTTTAGAGGAAAGACTTTGTCTTACACACTTTTACATTATCTCAATAGAACTTGGAGTCTTAGAAAATGTGATTAGTTGACTTTTTTTCTGCACTTTCAAGTGGATACAAGTACCATGTTAATATGTAGTTGAAAGCGGTGCTACGAATGTTGGGAATAATATTTAAAGGCCATTCATATCAGTCATTATTGACATCTGCTACATATAGGGGATGATGTTTCCTTTGTGGAATTCTTAAAATGGCAGATTGGACATTATCCAAGAATTTTATTTTAATAATAATAATAATAATAATAATAATAATAATGATAATGATAATACATAAATAAATTACTTACTGTATATAAATTAAATAAGAAATTTTGTACAAGTGGTTTCACATATGAAGTGACAGTAGTTGATTTTATTGGGTTTTTGTTGTCCTTTAAACATGCTAATTTATACATGTGAGGCCAAAGGCTTACGAAAAATAATGGTCCCCCATCCAAGCATACTTTAGTTGTGATGGATGTGGGGCATTATTTGAGTAAGCCAGAGGCTGAGCATGTATAAACCCTCCCACTGACAATGTTTCCCACCCGATTCTTATTTCTTAGAGACAACAAAAACGGGTTTTAAAATATGATGTGGTCTATGAACACAACGGCTTTTATATTGCAGGTGTCACGTGGTTTTATTGATCTTTAAAGAGCGCCTCTCAAACAAGCATTAAGGTGAAAATGCTAATTTATACATGCTCAGCCTCCAGCTTACTCCAATAATGCCCCCCATTCATCACAACTAAAGTATGCTTGGATGGGGGACCATTTTGCTTGGTTGCCTTGCTATCTTTGATCACATTGATCACATTTGTGAATGAATATGCTAATTTAAGGTAGTTTAATTATATTACTTACATAATAATATTTATAAGTGTTTGATTGATTAATTGAAATGAGTTGACCTGACACATGACCATGACTGCTAGCTCTTACGTAGGTAGGATTTGCATGCCATTTAACTTATTATTCCACCCCGTTTATTCAATTTGATACAAAAGACATAATTAACGTGATAATACGAAGTAGGTCTGCTTTTAATTGAGTGTAACAATACAACAAATACTTCTCCAATTCCAAGATCAAATCACGGTCCAACTCGGCACGTAATTAGGTTCTCAAAGAACCACTCGCAGACATATCTGTGATGGTAGATTGACATTTTTCAGATTTGAATACAAGAGGACATATTGCGTTTTATGATTAAATTGAATCTGAATTAAAAGATAGAACTTAAACTAAAAGACAGAACTAAAACACATATTTCACTTGACAAAACTTATTTAATTGGTATTTATTTATTAAAGTGTTGCCACCAGTAGGCATTAGTGACATTTTCATTGATCAAAATTTCTTCAAAAATCTTTATTTACAGTGTACAGTGTACTGAGAATGTTGTTTAGAAATATTGTTTACAAAATATATGACTTACTAAAAGTTGAGAATTTCATGATGTTGATTCAAATTTCTGGGTACTAACCACTGTTTTAACGATAAAACGGGTGATATATCAAGGTTTCATTTACCAATTTTGATCATGATTTTCTTCATGTTCAACACACTGGGACCAATTTTTGGGGTATTTTATAGTTTAAAAAATGGGATCCATGCCTGATCCTGCATTATAAGTGGGTTCACATGTTATCCGGGTGCAAGATATCGAGGGAGTGGTGTAGTAAGATGGCAACAATATGAAACAAAAGAATTTGGCGCAGTCCTAGAAGAGCTTGATATTTTTAAGCAAAATGACTACCATTAATCTTAGAACCAGAATGACACTGACAAAACCTAGAACAAGAGTTCCAAGTGGGCCTTAAGTTTCTAACCTGTCTGAAATCTGCATACCAGCCCAATGTAAGAGCAGTTGGCCAAGAAATCTGACTTAGTAGGATACTTTTTCTAGAAAAACCTTTTAATGCTGTTGATTGAAGGTGTTATGAAAACAATTTTTTCAAGGTTTCTCTATTGTTTGTATCTTTATCATATTTAATGTCACATCAGCAACAGTCATATAACAATCAACAGCCTTTATGCCAGGATACTTCCTGTCAAAGTTTGTCAAATTCTGTTGAGTGGGGTTTTTTTTTGATCAAGTTGTTTAAATATTTTCTATTTTCAGTACTGGCAGCCATATTTGAAGGCAGATCATCATCATTTGCATAAATTTGAAAGTTCTTTAGGAAATCATTATTTTTTCACACTGGTGCAAAGTCTGGGGAGCAGTTTTTGAGAATAAGTCATTGAACATTTTTTTCCTTCTATTTTTATTAACAGCAGACATATTTGTTCAAAATTAAAGACCATTATACCAAGATGATTTCTATAGAAATTGGTCATATTTGATTGGCACCATTTATGCCTGGCACGCAAGAATGCTGTAAGATTTTGGTGAATTTCTGTTCAACTGACTTAAGAAGTTCTTTAAAGGTCTGATGATGGATCAGCATCATTTGTATACAATTTAAAGCACTGTATGCCAGAATGTTTTCAGACATATTTGGTCAAATTCTGTTACGCAGTTTTTGAGAAGATGTCAATGAAAGCTTTTTTTAAAAAAATATTGTAGTAATCCTGGCCATATTTGATAGTGGATTGGCATAATTTGTACAAGCTTGACAGCCCTTTATGCCAGGATGCATTCTTTCAAATTTGATCAGACTCTATCCAGTGGTTTTTCAGAAGAAATCTTTTAAAAGTTTTAATTTTTATTTTCAGTAATGGCAATCACAACTGAATGCAGATCAGTATCATTCGATAAATTTGAAAGCTCTTCATGCCAGGATGCTCTTTGCCAAGCTTTAATTGGTTCAGTGTTTTTCTTTAGAAGAAGTTAAATGTAGCACATGTTGATGGATGACACATAACATATTGCATATGCCTGATGCAGGACAATACCATTAGATCACAGGTAAGCTAAAATTGGAAAACCACCAATGACAGTATGGCCAGATTGTTAACAATGAATATACTGTATATACATTTTTATTCATGTGATACCACTGTAAATCTTTTGTTTCCTTTGAACCATGGACAGACATATCTAAATTCCAACTTATGTGACTCTATGAGCAAAAGTGTCCAAGAAAATGACATAAATGCAAACCCTAACCTAGAGAAACTAAGTCCATTGCAAAGATAGGCAGAAATTACTGAACCATGAAATATAGGTCACAGTGACCTATTTATCACTGATGGTTGCAGAACTCCACATAAAAGCAATTTCATAACTCCACAGCATTTGTGCCTGCGAAAATGAGATAAATGCAATAAAATCACTTGACCATGAACTCTTCATGATGCAACTATATACCAAGTTATGTGACTCAATAGGCAATAGTGCCCGAGAAAATTATCTAAATGCAAAGGTTAACCAAATCATTTGACTCTGAAATATAGGTCACAGTGACCTATTTATTTTTACTGAAAGTGGGTCATGTAGCACTCCTCATGATGCAATTATATACCAAGTTATGTGACTTAATAGGCAATAGTGTCTGAGAATATTAGCTATATGCTAAGATTAACCAAAACCACTGGACTGTGAAATATAGGTAACATTCATCTAATTTTCACTGAAAAGTATTGTACTCCACATGACATATCTAAATGCTGACTGATTTTGACCCTACAAGCTACAGAGTGTGAGAAAATTACCTAACTAGAAACCCTAACCAAGTGTTGATGCCAGATGGACAGATGGATGGATGAACAGAGAGACATATGGATAGATATCATTAATCCATAAGCTGGAATAGCTTTACTATCCACCCAAAAAGGGGAGTATCAGAAAAGAACTGGATAAACTTACTGTTATTCCATCCGCTGATTGAGGGTAAAAACATTGTGTTTTGTCTATTGCAAGGAATTTCACTCAGATATTCAGCAATGCCAAGCTCCTCAAAAAGATGTGCCAAGCGGAATTTGCTGGGAGGTGTTCCATAGGTTAAGCCTCTGTCCTTTGCCCAGACTACATATGAAAAGTCTGAAGATACAAATTGACAAAATCATAACACTTCTGTTAATCTACATAAGAACCAAATAGTTTCTTTAAATAAAGATACATATTTTACTGGACTATGGCTAACCATTACATATTTTGAACTGATCTTATTACTAATAGCTATGAGACTGAGCCATCAAAATTCTAATATAGAATTTAAAAGGGGTTAAATATGCCTCATACACTGTTCACTGACACTAACCTAAAGAAAGAAATCAGAAAGAAAAGCTATCAACAAAATGTGTCACTTGGATAGTCATTGCTATAAAAAAAAAAGTTACAGGTGACCTCATCTAAGTGTCTGCATTACTTCCACTGATGAGGTTTCACCTCATTACAAGTAAAATCAGACCCAGCTGCCTATGAAAAAGTTGGAATTTTGCTACCCCATACAAGAGGAATCATTATGCTAGCCAAGAGTCTGCAATAAGTACTACATGTTCATGGTAACATGTGACTTGCACAGGTCAGTAGCTTGATTCTCAATGTTTATACAAAGTCATTGTTTTGCAACACATTACTTTTTTAGTCTCCTGTAACAGTTTTTTTGCCAGACCACTGTTTGTCTCCAATATCAAAACAGTTCATTCGGAGACAACAGTGGTCTTGAAAAAAGCTCCAAACAAACTAAATGACGTGTAATGATGAGGTACATACAGATAAATAATCAACAATCAATGCAAGTTGCACATTTCCATGCAATCTTGGTTTGAAAATACAGGCTGCCACAAATGGTACTGCAAAATTTTAACTTTCCTTGGGTGACTGGCCATGATGTTACCAGTTGTCATAATGACAGATGCCTTTGCTTTAATGTCACTAGAGACTCAAGCAATAGGTAGCCAAATTCTTTTTTATTATGAATTTGAAATGTACTTTCTTATCAAATTGTTCCGGTCATATTTGTTTTACATGTAAGCAAACAAATCCTTGTAGTTAGCCTTTTCAACAAATACATTCATTTGTCTTTAAGGTTTTATCTATGGTGTCATTTTTGTTTGATATTAGCATGATTTGTCTATTCAATTATTCAGTGTTGAATCAATTGCATCTTTTAAGGAACCAACAAATATAACAATAGACTAAACCACTTAATATATATATATTGTACATGTAAAGCATCAAATGTCAACAAATGGACAGACACTCTTATGAACCACAATCAAATATAAATTAGAAATTGTGTTTGTAAAACACATATACACTAAACTGTAATGTTGTTAGTTTCCTGCTCTGAAGACCAAAATGATCTTCATCCTGTTATGTATGATGTTTATATAATATTATAAATATTTCAGGAAATTATAAATGTTTCTTCACTTTAATATTTGCTCAAACCTTAATGTTATATATCAGGTTTACATGTTTATCTACTGTCCTTGAATTAGGTTGTTTACTTAGTATTTGAATTCAAGGACAGTTTTGGTAAACAAGTTGTTGATTCAATTTGAGGTCAAGGTTGATTTTGTTTACAGATAAAACTATAATTTCCTTTAGAATTTATGTGTTAAAAGTCACATACACCATATAATTTTCTAGAACATTCTGTCATGTGACCTATCTTTATATATACCATGTTTAGTGGACAGTTTTCAGTTTTGACCTGACCATCAGTCTTTAAAGAGTCATTACAGTTGTGAAAAAATCATTCCAAATTCAGAGTAATTTTTTATAAATATTCATTGGATTATAAAAGGGCTCATAGACTTTTAGATTTTGGATTCTGAATTTATGATTTTGGGATTTATGTGAACTTATTCAAAGATATTCGGGAGTACTTCATTTTGGCACATCAGCACATTAAAGACTACCAGCACATCAGCACATTAAAGACTATTGGCACATCAGCACATTCAAGGATACAGTAATTCACTCGGAACATTCTATATTTAGGACTTGTGATTAGGATACTTAGGATTATTGGATTATTTGGATTTTAATTCATGTTACTGTAAGTGTCTTTTGATTTTCATTTGAATTATTTAGAAATAAATTGCTTGTTGATTTTTACTTGATTTGTTGGTTTCACTTTCTTTCTGTTACATTTTTCTTAGACCATTGCGTCGTAACAGTCCCAAAAATCCTACACTTTAGAAAACTTTGAAAACTGCCGTAATGGCCTGAAAATCTAACCAGGTTATCTACAAATGCATATAAACATGCATACCAAAATTAATTTGTTTACCTTAAGTGGATTTTGCTTAATCCTGCTAACAAGTTTTTCATCAAAACAGTCCTAGTCCAAAAAGTTCAGAACTGTTTAAAAAATTGAAAACTTTTTGTAATGGTTTAAAAATCTTAAAATGTCCTCTACAAATTTTGTAGTAAATTATGTTTCTTCGATAACACTTAACTGATCACATTATATTAGGATAACTTTCTCTGCTAACTCTGAACCCAGCCCTCCTGGAAAGATGAAAAATGTATTTTTGTCTATATATGATATAGACAAAGGGAAGCAAACTCTTACAGGCTAACTCCCCTTTCTACCCACTAGGTGGTTACCGTTATACCCGGATATACCAGCTTTTTACTTGAGCGAAATCCTTAAAGGATGCTCACATTGCGGTGAAGGGTGGGTGGGATCACTTGTAATGTGATCAGATAAATATTATCAGAGAAACATAATTTACTAAAAAATGTGCTATCTCTGTCAAACACATGGAAAAACCATGAGGTGTACAATTTCATGGCTCTAAGTTAAATAGTTTTTTGTGCTAGTGTGCTAAAGCAGATTCAGAAAAGACATGCAGATGGACAGCAGCAAAACAATATGCCCCTTCAGCTATCAGAGTGGGGCATAACAAGACTTACATTTATCAATGAAAGCTGAATCTGTCATACAGGGTAGCTTTGGTAATTTTGTATCATTGAATACAACCGCACTGACTTCACAAGGCCCTGTGGCATCATAACAAACAGATACACTCATTTGCATTAGATACTTCCTTTCTGTCTCCAACAGAAACACACTGAAACTATAGAAAAGTACAATTTCTTTGATGTCAGTTTATGGTAGTTTCAAAAGAAATTGTATATATATATATATATGTGTGTGTGAGTGTGTGTGTGTGTGTGTGTGTGTGTGTGTGTGTGCATGTATGTGGGAAATAAATTAATTCAAAATTTATTCAAGATTTTGAATAATAATAATAATAATAATAATAATAATAATAATAAATCAGATGTAATTATTACTTTAACAAAAATCTAAAATAAATAATAAAAATGTTGAATAAGTGCTTTCTTCCTCTTTATTATGGTTTTAGGAAAGATAAAATTCTAATAATTGATTTGTGATTATTGTGTATAATTCTACTCACTCCATTTGAATCATTCCGTCAAGGTCAATTGTTTCCTTTTTACCTATCATAATAAAATGGAACATTTAACAATCATTTAGATAGTTGGATTGTAGGTTGATATAGATTGAGCTTTCTGCACAGAAATAATACAGATTTCAATAGACAATTATTTATTTTACCTACTTAATTAATAAATATCACAATGTACTTTAGTTCATTTTCCCTTGTATGCATTTTGCAGATTTTAAGTTGGCTCACATTACACATATTCTTAACTATCTTTTCAAATATCAAACATATGGTTTTAAAAATAGTCCCAATGCTACTTGTTTTTATGGATTGCATACTTCTAAAAAAATTAATAACACAAGAACCTAGACTATGAATTGATGGTAAATGAAGTACTTGAATTGTTAGTAAAAATGTTATGATTAGATTTTTATAGTGACAAATTCAATATCAGTAGTGACTTTTAAAATGAAAGAGAGTCAATTTCCAAAATACTTTAGTGTCTTGAGTATGACAGATTATTCAAAAGTTGAATCATGACTGACATATACAGTAATTCTTTCCACTTACACAATGTGTCTGCTTTATAATATTGTAACATGCACTGGTCAAAATGAGTGATCTTGGTTAAATATTTCTTTATGTTCCATTGCTTAATGTTGATTCAAATGCATACATTAAAAATCAGTTCATCCACTGAATATAGTTTACTTTAAATATTGAGAATATCTTACCAAATTTGTATGTGAACATTGATGTAGTATAGTTCAAGTTCTCAATTCCAACTGTCATTCTGTGTTCGCATTCATCAATGTCCACATAGGTACGGAAGGCTCTGTCCACAATGTTACTCCTCACACAACATTCAAAACTGACACAATCCCTTCCCAGAGCACATTTCATAATATCACTCAGATCGGGCAAATCAACTGTGATAGGACAGTCTGAAAAATTAAACTGTGGCTAATGTAGGATGTTGCTATAGTTGAGCATATCCAGTTCTGATATAATGTTTCATATCAAATAAAACATGTCTTGAGAGATCACTCTTGATGCCAACAACATAGTCTCCCATGATAGGTGGTCTTTGAATAAAGGCCATCAAACTGTATAGCAAAGTAAATTTTTAAGTAAATTATGTTTCTTAGAGAATACTTACCCAATCACATTAATGTCAAGGATATAAGTCTGCTACCTCCCAAATCCAGCCCTACTAAAAAGATGAAAATTCGTCTTTTCTGTCTATCTCATATAGACAAAGGACAATAAGTATTGCCCTTTACCTCGCCTTGCCAACACCAGGTGTCACTAATTTTTAAGCTGAGTGAAATACCAATGAGGATGCTCGCATGGCGGGGTGGTTGGGAGGGCTTTTAAGTAATGTGATTGGGTAAGTATTCTCAGAGAAACAAATTTTACTTAAAAATTTGCTTTCTCCTTCAAATTCGTTCTCCGATCACATTACCATTAGGAGAGTAGGTTATAGGAGGAGGGAATGCTGAGCATCCAACTATACCTCAGGTATCCTTCATGCGAATGATAACCTGCTCTCCTAATATGAAAACCAACACAGCCTAGGATCACATGATCTGTGACCCCTATATAAAGTTAAGAAGATGATTATTGAATTATTCTTACCAACAAAATTTCAACGGTGAATCCACTGAAGCTAAGAGGCTATGTTGACTTTTAACTTGGTCTGGTGGTCATTTGGGCCATGGCAACAGGAATCACCAGATTCAAAGTTTGTCTCTGCGAAGCTAAATCCCAGTGATAAAAACTTGAGAAGGTGATTGCAAGCCAGATAATAGCTTCTTTTATGTCTCAGATCGATATGTTACGTTTGAACGCGAGGCTCACAGAGATCACTCTAATTTTAGGACCTGAAATCTTCATGAGGCAACTCCGATCTTTTGAGACCTCAGAATATGCAGAGCATATAACCTACTTCAGCCATGAAGATAGGGCTTGAGTGGTGATATCCTGCTTCCCAGCCTTCACCTGGAGAAAGAGTCATTTTTGTGTGCCACTACTTACCTCTGAGCACTCCAAGTAGTGCTTCATGGCACTAGCCAGGCATGAAGATGGTCCAGGCAGGGGTGGAACACCTACCACTGTGGTTGTTTGATATTTGGCCTGGCTGGAATCTTCCTGGGCAGATCTATTGCTAGATCAACTAGATTGGTGACCCAGAGCTTATCCCATCTGAGAGGGGCTATCAGAATTATCTTGCAGTTCTGACCTTCTGTATTATTTTCAGTATAAAGAATGTTGTGAGGGGGGGGGGGTAGTAGGCAAAGGCCGACAACATCTCCAAACTGATTTACAGTGCGTCCATGGTCCAAGCTTCTGGGTCCAGAACTGGAGAGACAAAGGTGGGCAACTTGTGATTCCACCATTGCAAAAAGATCAATCATTGGACACCCCCGTCATGTGCAAATTCGATGAAAGACTGATTGATGGAGAGACCATTCCATATGAATGACTTGACCCTTTCCGAAGAGAGTGTTGGCCAGGACAGTGAGTTTGACAGGAATATGCCTGATTTGTACATTGATATTGAGTTGGTCACACAAACATAGAAACTGCCAAATCAGAACTCACAGGTCAGGTGATTTGGTGCCTCCTCTTTGAGGAGATAGGTCACCACTACAGATTTTAACTACTAAACGGTATGTGCGGTAGACGGCCTTTAAAACAGTATTTTTGCCCTACCGCCGGTAGAATCACATGTATGATACTGGCATCAGTACATACTGTCATTTCTGCTTGGGGCTTCTCCAGAGAAATTCCTGTCGTGAGCCAACCTGGATTGAGCCACTGACACAGGAATGATTGTACCTCATGCATGATCCTCACCTTCTGATCGAGGGGACTTGAAAAAGGGCACCATTGGGCCAGCAAGGTCATCTGTAAGGGGCATATAAAAAGATGGCTGAGTGGGATTATGTCTGCCACCACATTGAATGATCCAAACTCTCTCACTGAAATCCAAGTCCTGTTGGAAACATACTGGATGAGTTCAACGATCTGGACTACACGAACATGAGGAGCTGTACAGATCGAGTTTGGTGATAAATTCCATACCCTGATGGACAAAACACTGGGATGGATGAAGATTGGACTTTTCCCAGTTCACGAGAAAACTGAGATGATTCAAAAGGGATAGGAGATTGATTCTGCCCCTGAGAAGAAAAGAACTTACCATATGTTTCTGGAGGATGTCATCCAAGTATGCTGCCATCACTGTAGATGAAGTTGACCGAAACAGGTTGACGACGCAATCCATGATTTTGGTAAAAATCCAGACAGATGCTTAGACCAAACCAAAGAACTTCAAACTTATAAACCTTGTTGCAGTAAGCAAAACAGCGAAATTTCCATGATGCACGGTGGATAGGGATGTGAAAATATGCATCGGTCAGATTGAGACTGATGGCATACTTTTCCCTCCTGATGGAGAGTCATATCAATCTTGCATCTCCATCTTGAACTTCAGGAGAAGAATGTATTAGTTGAGGTGACTCGGGTCGTTGATCATCCTCAAAGTGCCATTGACCTTTTGGATATGGAAAAACCTTGAATAAAACCCCAGAGATTGTGATTTTCACACAATCTTCACTGCCCATTTGTTGATGAGTGACCGTATCTCCTGTTGTAGAAAAGCGTCTTCTTGTGGTATGTCTGTTAGAAAGGGAGAGGAAGAAAGAGGTGGTTGGATAAATGAAATCCAAAGCCCCTATGAAATGACTTGGATCACCCATTCATTCTGAGGAAATAGGTTGATCCAACAAGATTGGAATTGCAGGAGTCTGGCGCCCACTGGTAGGCTCTCTGCGGGCAGTGGTATTGGCAGGTCAGCATCCAGTGTTAGGAGGTTTAGAGGCAGTGAAACTTGGTATCTTGCCTCCCATGTAAGGTTGCCTCCTAAACTGATTAGGTTGTTGCCTCCTGGCATTAGGCCAGGATCTGAACTGAACATGTGACGGAAAAGATCCCTTGTCCTTGGCACGCCTATCATCTTTCTGCTGTGGCAGGGGCGGTTTGGTCTTAAAATACTGTGTGGGTTGGGCGGTGAGTTGGAGGGGCAGTTCATGAGCTGGGTTTTGTACCAGCACGATGAAAACATTGCTGGGACTTGGCTTTCAGAAAAGAAAGCCTTTGCATCCTCCGTATAACAGATTCTTCCAGACAGTCATTACTCTCTCTGATATTCGCTGACTTGGGAAGGAGCCAGAAGGACGGAGTCTCTTCCTCCTCGTCAATATCTACCGACGCTTTGACCTTATAGTCATGCATGGTGGTAGGGGGTGGTGGGCATTGTGAAGCCAACAACACCCGGTACATCTCTTCGATGGCAGTTCTTGAAGCTAAACTCAGTTCGCTCCATGGTTGGATCTGAGTAAGGCTGTTGTGCGGTAGTATCATCACATTCACTGTGTGTAGAGTCCTGTTCAGGTTCTGCCTCCATATTCAAATCAACCATCCCTGGTGGCATAGATGACGCGCTGCTGTCATCTCTATACAAGCCACGGTAACTTTCTTGCAGGTAAGTCATGAACATATGATAAGTTGGGTCTGCCAGACAAATGTGTCATACCAGTATGGTCAGCTGGTTTGCCAGAAGTATGATCATCATGGCTGCTGGCCATGCAGAAGGTGGTCTGATTGACACCGGTACCAGCCATGCCCATGTCTGGATGGACAGATTTATCACTAACTTCTCATCATAGTATGGATATGTGGCCGTAGGTGCAGTAAGATGGACAGATCTGTCACTAAGGTCCTCATAGTTATATAGAGATAGAGCTGAAGTCATGGCTGGACGAACATATCTATCAATAAGATTACCAAATTGAGGTGGCTGGACTGACTGGACAGCTGGGATTGTTCCGGACAGCGATACCGTATTATAGGATGATCAAATGGATCTGTCAAAAACCCCATGTGTCCAAACTTACAGGCCAGAAGGCCTTGCTTGGACATGTGATGGGACTTATGCCCACTGGGCTGCCTAAAATTGGGGGGACACTCCCTCAATGGTTCAGAAAGAACTGGAAGCAAGAAAGGGAAACAAGGGCAAAATTTGACCTGACGTTAATAACTGCATCATTGTCTCCTGAATCAGGCAACACATCTGTAGTTCAAAGGCAGTTGACTGTAAAACATCAACGTTTTGTTCCCCCATTTCCACTGAGGTAATTCTAGCTGATGGCTGCAAATGTTACACTTTAGGTGTGTGTGTGTGTGGGGGGGGGGCCAGTAACACCCCCCAACAAGTCTTGCAAGGGATGCTGACTTAGGATTTATACTTAAGACGTCGGTGTTGTCCTTGTGAAATTTGCCGGTGTTTTCTTTTCCTTTGGCCGCTTTCTGCAATAGAGCAGTCCAGACATCTTCAGACCAAAATGGAGCACACACTGCAAGGAAGGGATGAAGTACCTTTGGTACACTCTAGACAGGACTCGTGCATGTCTTCCCTTACCTTAAATTTCTTGCATTTAATGCACTTGGTCAACATGTTTCACTGAAAAGATGCAAGAAGACAAAAAAAATGCAAAAATTAACAACTCATCATGTCACTAATACAACAATGAGTGAGCGAACAATAGGCAGTGCGTGCTAAAACATGAATGATAACATGCATTCAACGATAGCGTGTTGTATAAGCGGTCTAAATAGACGAAGTCTGAGAATGTGACACATTCACACAAAAATTGGAAAAACTCACAAAATAATGTATACCACCTGTAGAGGAATGATTATTACACACAATAAATCCAAATTCCTGGAAGGATAGCTAATTTTGACTATGATATTGGCATGGATTTATGGGAGGTGTCTCATACGATGTTGGCAGTATGGCAGCAAATCTTAAAAACTAGAGACACCTGGTGGTGGCAATGGGCAATACTTATTGCCCTTTGTCTATGTGAGATAGACAGAAAAGACAAATTTTTGTCTTTTTAGTAGGACTGGATTCGGGAGGTAGCAGACTTATATCCCTAACGTTAATGTGATCAGGGAACATATTTGAAGGAGAAGTTAATACATGCACTGACAATCTAATCTCTCAAATCTTGTGGTTTCCCCTATAGTCCATTTCAACACTGTCTTGCAGATATACCCTTCCAGTGTGCTGAAAAAAAATAATTAAATTAAAAACAAGAGTACCTTGAACAGCACATTATATGTCCACCTTGTATTTACTAGTCCTCTATATTGGCTCTAGTAGGGCATGGTTGACTCAGGAGATTTTTATTGTACAATTGGTCTTAATGACCTGGACCTTTGGTCAAGGTATATAGTCTAGAACTAAAGTTTCTGTGCAGAAACCATTTTTATTTTTTTATTTGACTTTCCATGACTTTTAGATCCCATTAGCATGACTTTTGATCTCTTGATCCCTCAATCTATAGATTTATTTACTATCTCAAGTGCAAGCCATCTAAGTTTAGTCAAGGAACTTACCATAGACCAAAAAGTTTTTTGTTTTCAGTACAATGACCTTGACCTTCTGACCCCAAATTAATTGGCCTCTTCCATACTTATGTGCAAACCCTCCACAAACTTTAGTCAAGATATATGGTCTAGAACTCAAGTTATTATGCAAAAACCAATTTTCTTCTTTCAGTCACAGTGAACTTGACCTTTGATCTTTTTGCCCCAACACCTATTAACTTCTTTCTTACCTATGTAAATCATTCACAACCTCCTGCAAAGGTACATGGTTGACCGCTGACATTTTTGTGCAGAAACAGTTTTTCTTCTTTTAGTCAGAGTAACCTTTACCTTTGACCCCAAAACTGAAAGGTTTCTTCCCACCACCCCAAGGTGCAAGCCAACCACAATGTTTGGTCCAGGTCTATGATGTAGATCTAATGTTCTTGTGCAGAAACCATTTTTCTTCTTTCAGTCACTGTGACAATGACCTTTGACCCCCAAATCAATATGCTTTTACATTACCCCAAGTGCAAGCTATCCACAAAGTTTGGTAACTGCAGTTTGTTGACAACTTGAGTTATTGTGCAGAAACAAAATTGATAACAGACAGTTGGACAGACAGATGGAAAACATCATTAAAAATAGACTTTGCCTTGTGGCAAACATATAATGGTAACTACAAACCTTGAAAACACAAAAGCTCAGTTATGTACACTAAATAGTTACAAGTATAATTTATAGAAGACAGTGATCCTGTACAAATCAGTCATTTTTGCACAATGCCTTGCAGAAAATCACTCAAAATGACTTGCAAAAGTAACTGATTCATACAGGAATTTCCGCATTTACCTCCATGTACTATAAATTACACTTCCAACTCAAATTAACATTCATTCACCTGCTAAGCAAATAACTGAGATTTCATGTTCTGAAGGTTGTAGCTATCAGTTTGAATTTGGTGAACTATTTGTTGAGAACAATAGAAAGGTATACATATTTGATATTGTTGAAATGGACTTCATCAGTGCTCTTTTTTTAGTGTGCAGTGAACTGAACAGCAAAACTCTTTACAAAATCCTTAATTATGGATGCTATTACATTAAAAGAGTTCATACTGAAGAAAAAAATCAGTGTGATGACCCCACTCCCCATTTTATAACATTTATCTGTTGAAAGTTAATTTACAAGTTTTGTGAATATGAACTAATTATGGATTTTGACTATTTGAGTATCTGTCTACCTTGCTTGAAAAATGACATTCTGCAAAATCATACACTGGCTGGAGGTTAGTGGTAAATGTCTAAGGGCATCCACTGTTATGAGAAATTGAACTGTATTTCAGGTTGATACATAAAAATTACATATTGTTATTTCCCTTTGAATTAAACCAGTATCTCAATATGCTTAGCCTAATTATTTGTGCTACTTTTGATTACATTTCTGACATTTTGTCCAATATAAGGAACATTTTTTATACGTTATAGAGAGAAAGGGAAACTGTCCTGGTAGTTGCATTAAATCATCTCATATACAGTAAAAGTTTTCTTTATGCCGGTAGAATGTGCTATAATTGGAAAAAATCCAAGAATCTTTCAAATCAGCATTTCAGATTTTTTTTAAACAATAAAAAAGAGCCGACCTGATTTCCAGCTATTTGTGAAGGTGGTAAATGAAGATAGGATGCAAGATGTTTCATGCAAATAGCTGGCAACTCCAAGTTCTTCAAATAGCATTGACCGTGCAATATCTGATAGTGGATATGTCTGTGTCAAGGAGTTATGAGCAAGCCAGGTGTCTAAGCTGAAATCTGGAAAATAAGAAAATATTTAAAGCTAACAATTTTCTGTGAGTTATAATCAACATCTTAATGTATAAAAAGAACAATTTTTCATGAAAATATTCTGAAAAACAAAAAATATTTTTTGTATACTCTTTTCTACATAGTACCAAGATTAAAAAAAAAATATTTTCTTCCATAAGTCAGAAACAGTACCCTTCTTTTCAAATCCATTGGTCCATCCACAGTCTGTCTTAGGCAAAACTGTGTTCCTGAATACTTCAATAGACAAAGTACATGGTCCATGGCTTTCAAAACAGACACTTAAGTTCATGTTGAGTACATACTTTCTTCCACCTTGAAGATTGTCAATTTCAAATCTGAAAGAAAGAGGTAGGAATTGTATTTTGATGGAATCTGCATCAGACAATGTGGTGTACATTTTTACATTATGGATTTTTTGTTTACAATCAAGTGTTTAACTACTGAAAAGGTTCAAGATTGTGAAACAAATTTTATTAAGCTTGAAATAATCTCATTGGTATTGCAACATAATATGCTTAGCCTACAATACAGTGGATAAATAGTTTGTAATTTTAGATCATGTGAAAGAAATAAATAAAACATCATATGTTTCTCCATCATCTACAAAGACACTCAGTCCAGCCCAGGTCAGCTGTCATAGAGTGTCCCTGGGCAAGGCATTTTATGCCCATTGCCTCGGCATTAAATAGTCATTGATGTGCTGCTGTGCCATTAAACACCAACTAACCATTTTAAATAATACAGCAAAACCTGCCTTGCAAGCCATGTTTTCTCCCAGCAAGAAGTGTTCACTAAAGACAGGTGGTTTATTATTAGAGAACATTATATTATATAACTCAATTGATCTGTTTATGACAATATGTATCTTATGATAATGGGTCTTCCAAAATTGTAGTCTTCAAAGTCTGGTTTTACTGTATTTAAATATGTCTGGTTTATACTGCATAGATGTAACAGATGCTTTGCACATGCTTTACAATGATTTTATCCAACTGTATATTTAAAAACACCCAGATCAGTAAGTTATGCCTTGGTAATGGTAAGTTTACCTCTCACTCTAATTGCTTATTTTTTTTCCCCACTGAGATTCATTAGATTAGATTTGGAGTTTTGCACTTACTCTAGACGTAACACACCCAAGATAAATACTTGTTCATGCTGTCCTGAAAAGATACAGATAATGACAAAGGTAGATTACATTGACTGAAACCAAACATTTCTATGTAAAAAAAATCTTTGAATATAGTGTTGTGATTCAGACATTTGCTTCTGATCTTTTTGATATTCTTAATTAAAACTTGCATAACTTTATTACAAAACATTTTACTTTTCATGAAGCATTTTGCCCCTCCACCCCACCCCACCCTTTTTGGCAGAAACCGAGGAATATTAAATTTGAGTCTTTCCCTTCATCCATCCTTCTATCCGTCCATCCCACTTTCATTTCCACACTATACCTCCTTTAATCATTATTGCATTTCAACCAAAATTTATTTTATAGCTTGATTGTGATGTGACCCTAACCAGGTTTGTCAGAATTTCAAGTCACTGTTTAGTGGAGTTATAGCCCCTAATTATCAGAACCAGCCACTTTTGTTTCTGCACAATAACTCCATTATTATTGGACTTCAACAAAATGTTGTCTGGAGTTTGAAGCTGATCCAGCAGCTAAGTTTGACTGTCACTTTTCTACTTCATCATTTAGCAGTTACTGCCCCCCCCCACCCCCCCGATATAAACAGAAAAAGTATCAATTCTACTATTTAACTCATCAAAAGTGGAAAAAAGTGCAAATGTGTCTTGCTACACCACAGGGAAGAATAACAACAACATAGCAATAAATACCCCATTGGTAGTTGATCAAAGACTTGTTGAAGTGTATACGCTCCAATCCGATGGTTAAAATATAGCTGCAGGTGTCCAAATAAACATATGTATGGAAGGATCGACCAATCAAATCCACATCAACACAGCATTCAACACCAGTGCAGAAGGTTGGAATGAAACATGACACTTCACTAGGAAGGTTTGACAGGGATAATTCCATGGAGCATGCTGAAAATGAAGTTTTATTTAAAAGGATGAAACAAAATTCGTCATTTGTATAAATGCATGCAGGGTATAATTTTAATTTGAACTGGACAAAATTCAGCACAATTTTGCTACATTTTTTAAATATCCTATGTTACTGAAAGATTTGATCAAAATGATTTGTCTTATAGACATACAACCTTGCCTCATTGGTTTTCCAGGGAAAAACATACTTGTAAAGTATTATGCACAATGCTAAGTTGAATAACTGAAAGTGAAATTTTTTGTGTGTAAATTTTAATTTTAGTTTGCATCATCCTTAACTTAAAATTTAACCAAAACTAAAGTATTTGTACTGGGTCTAGGTATCTTCTCACATTCAGACGTTCATTTTAACTAACATAGTATACAGTTATTTTGGGCAAAATTATTAATCAAACAATCTATGATTGAAACTTTTAAAATACACATAAACAAAACTAGATTCCCTCTAGAATGAATTGTTTAGAGATATAGGCATTACAGTGGTGACATGTTCTCTTTGCACCTCTGCAGTGCCAGGATCAATGCCAACCTTTTACATGTACACATGTTTGTGGCTGTCAATGTAAGATCAGCAAT
Organism: Margaritifera margaritifera; assembly: GCA_029931535.1. Taxonomy (NCBI): domain Eukaryota; kingdom Metazoa; phylum Mollusca; class Bivalvia; order Unionida; family Margaritiferidae; genus Margaritifera; species Margaritifera margaritifera. The sequence goes on along the minus strand of JAQPZY010001450.1, from coordinate 2,555,099 downwards.
TTTCTCTCAGAACTTTAGATTCATACACATTGAAAAGCATTGCATTCTATGAATTGACCTATACAGAATACTGTAGATTCACATTTATTAATGCATACCAATTTGCATGTATCACATGGTTGCTACAGACCATGAATTTTCAAAACTCAGCATATAACAATCTACCTGTACAGAAAATAGGAACCCTCCCATCCCACACCAGAGACATACCTATCAATTAAAGTGCTGATAAATAATGTCACTTTTTACAAAACCATCAAAACAGACAAGCATCTCGCCAACCTTTACCAATGTGAAATAGGAATATCAGCTTTAAGAAATTAGAATCCAGACATAAAAATAGGTATACATGAAACTTTTATCCAACAATTTATTTTAAGAAATAATCCTCAATGATTAAAAGTGCTATTTGGATAAAATATGCTTCCTACAATCATCTTTACTGCCATGTGACACTCTGAAGTCCCTCCATCAAGGACTACAAAATGTGTGGTATTTATTCATGTCTGGAATAACTATAGTATATGTTGAGTTTTTCTCCAGTCAGAATCCTCATCCGGCATTGGATTCAACATCTTTCTTTAACTTTCTCATGTAAACCAGGGTACCAAGCCGACATGATTTCTGATTGGTTAATATTGAATTGCTTTTGTGATATAAACCTTTAGGTATACTTTCATAAAATAATTACAATTAGACATTACAAGTGTTTCAGTGATCTAGATATATTGGTGTTAAACTGTCATTTACCTGTATACAATTTTACTGAATGCAAATTTGTAATCTGATAGAAGTGATCATTACAGTATAATCTGAGCTTAAAATTAAGAATGGTCCACTCAAATCAGAGTGGCTGGCATCTCTGGATATGCACAGATAAAATAAATTCAAGGTGTGTTTTATGTCTATCATCTTGTTATAGCATTAACATTTTTAAATGATGCAGACTTGTTCATGATTACATGATTACCATTATGCCAGCCATTGCTGGAAGGAGTGTATGGAGGTGCAGATTTGCGGCAAGATTTGTCTTCAACATATGCTGCCAATCCAATGTACTCCAACAAATGAGAAGAAATGATGTTTGAAATACTTTTTCCTGCAGGAAGACCCTCCTTCTTCAGCCAACTCTCAAGGGAAAAATCTGTGCAGGGTATTATAAAATGTACCATTAATGTGCCACTAAACACCATGATATTTGGTGCACAATTTCAACAAGAAGAAATCACATTACACAAGTTGTCATTAGTAGTTTTTACACCATTAAATATACTTATATTATTCTGCATATCATCGTTCTTAAATGTTTAAACATTTCCTACATACCTGTATCTTACTATCTAATTGACAAAAATTATCCGTGTGATTTCTCTACCAATTAAATGAACAGATCTAATACAAACAACATATTTGCAATAGAATATCGCACATAGACTTCAATATATTTGATGTACTCAAGACTGTCCAGATGAAGGTTCTACATGAATTATACAAATTCTTCATCTGGATTCAAAATTATTTCCACAATACAGTGTATTTCATGTTTAAATACATGCATGTAAAAATCAGAGATTAGTAAAAAAGACTAAGTCCATGCATGTGAAATCTGAGCTACACAAAATGTTCCAATGGGTAAATATGAAATTAATGTAAATTATAACATTTTAATATTACTTATTCTAGATGTTGAAATCCTTCATGAATTTTGCCTTGCTGTTTTCAATCACTTTCTGTCTTGTATCTCTAGTTTGTGCACTCAAGACCATACTTCTAAGAAGGCTGATTTTTCACTTATCAGTAATACACAACATTATTTTTTTTCTGATTTGTTAATTCCATAACAAAAGTCACAATGTACTGTTGCACATTTTTGAAAATCATGTTCTAACATCACTAATTTTTTGCTAATCAGTAACTTTAACATATTTGCCACACACATTTTTTGCCAAATTGCTCATTGGTAAAATGCATATTGTACAATATGTTGCCATGACCACAAATTTAGTGGCTTTGCTATATTTTCAAATATGTTCTGCCTATGGAAGATTTGAGATGTACAGTACCTGGAATTGAATAGCTCTGATTCCATGCACAGGGCAATTTTGGGAGTTTAGTATGGTTGAATATTGTTTCCTTCATCAAACAGGGACCAGTTGCCTCAAAACAAACACTCATGTCCATGTTGAAAAGGTAGGCTGACTCTGATTGTAAATCAAATATGATATAGCTGAAAAAAAGGATGAAGCTAACAAATATTAGACATTTTATTGCAATTCACAACCAAAATAAATAGAGGGTATTTTCACTTTTTACGTTAATACCAGATATATTTAATTGTGGTACAAAAAAACATGATAACTTAATGAGTGGCAAAGCGCAAGTTAAAATATGTCGTTTTTGGTACCATAAGATGAAATATATCCGGTATTTACACTGGAAAAGAAAATTTTCTTATTATTCTATACAAAACTTGCTCCAGAATCAAAATTTAGAAGATTAAACTCACTTTTCAGCACAACACCCTACCCCCCCCCCCCCTTTTCATAAATTTACCTCACTTTCATAGGCTGATCATATAAATATCAGTGACTTAAGAGAGCGGTAGGATTGGGATGACCTAATCTGTCACACTAAATTACATTTGTGACACTTTGTAAACTACTTGATCATATCTGACCACAAAGCAAGTCCGAATCAGCAATGCATCACAGCAGGTTTCTCATTGTTATCAAGGAAGTAAGGGAAACAACTTCATAGAGACGCATGATGGAAAATCTTGTATTTTCACATGTGAAAATATCAAGACATATTTTTCACATGTGAAAATATAGGAATGAAAATATGACAATTATTTCTGCAATAATTTTCCATATTTCACGCTTAAGTATATAATAAATGGATGATATTTTGACATCGACTCCCTAATCCAGATGGATGAACATTTGGGTCAAATTTTTAAGAGGTTTCATCTTCAAATGTGGATGCCTGATGATCTGGATTATAATTTTTGATAATCTAAATATTTTTCCATAAAAAAACATGCATTTTGAGGATTACAGATTACAACAGGGAACATGTGTCCAATAAAAATAAATGGTATCTTTCTTCTAAAGCATTCTTGATATCTTCAAAGGAAATACAATCACTGATTTTTACCTAATCTACAATTACAACTTAGAAGCTAACTTCACATGTACTCTAGAGAAGGAAAAATTAGTTATGCTGCATCTGTGTATTGATGTATTCCCTCAATCTCTGACATGCAATAATTTAAACACAAAACTTTTAACAGTGATGTCACCACTGGAAAAGTAATGCCTGCATCTCACCATGCTAATGCAAATGAGACAAATATTGTAATTTTGTTCATTAAAACAAGAGTCCCATGTGGATCTGATATCACTCACCTGGGTAAATGACAAATTATAAGCTTGTGAAAGCAAATTCATACATGTAGTGAAACTGTGGAGTGGATAGAAAAGTTTGGAGCGCTTAGTTGCCACATTGTCTATTTGTCCAAAGAAAATTAGAGTGTCTCCATTTTGATGCTAAAAAGAAACATTGGATTGGTAACTCAGCATAATATTTTTTCAAAATTCATTCCCCACCCCCCATTTACTGAAAGTGAACCACAGTTGCATGATCCAACTCTATTCCTTTGAGAAAAGACTTTCTCAGTATGACTAAACAACATGATGCTTTATGATAGTTAGATATATACCCTCTATACAATTACTTAAACAATCTGCATTGTCTGATGAAACTACCTGAAACTTTGAACCAATCACAATTAGCAAACAGCACAGGTAGCAATTAGACTATGTCTAGCAGGCACTACAAAATATTAAATATACATCTGATCACATAAAAAGAACAAATATTTTAGGTATTTTCATATAGCAATATCATTTTAATGTGTTAGTGACTTTTAAGTTTTGTTGTGCAGTGGGTCACTGGTGTGCATCAGAAACCCACCACCACTACCTATCTGGGGTTTTTTAAAGCTCAAGACAGCAAAATCCATTCCCAATATTATATATATAAAATATTACTTTACTTAAGACATTTTTATTTTTATTGTATACATTTTCTTCAGCTTCAAAATTACAGATTACTCAATTTAATCCCTAAAGTGTATTATTTTGTTAATTTATGTAACTTGTTTTATTGATATTCATGTATCCTGTATTTTAAAATTATTTTTATTAAGTTTACAAATGTTTTATAAGGAAGAGCACTCTCTTCACAAGCCAAAACCTGTGATTTTCAGTAGGACTGAGCATAGGTTACTTCCCTTGCTTTAATATGCAAACTGCTATTTTGATGTCCATAGTGGTAACAAGGCCAGCCAATCAGATGCAAGATTACCTCATTAATATGTATAGATCTTGCTCATTATTGAACCCATACAAGATCTTGATGATATAAGCCCATATTTCATGTTTTTCATGTTTGAACAAAATCAGATCAGAAATATGGCTTCCAGAGTGGTAACAAGCTCAGCCAATCAGATGCAAGATCACCTAATTAGATATGTGGATCTCATTCATTATTAAGTTCATCCAAGATCTAAGTGATATAAGCATATATTCCAGTGTTGATCAAAATTGGATCAGAAATGCATCCTGTATAGTGGTAACAAGCTCAGCTAATCAGATGCATTATCACCCCATTAGTTTGCATGGATCTGGATCATTACCATCCTCATTCAAGACCTTAATGACATAAGTATATTCCAAGTTTGATAAAAACTGGATCAGAAATGTGGCCTCTAGAGTTGTAGGATAACCAATCATATTCAAGATCACCTCATTAATATGCATTGATCTTGCTTATTATGAAACACATGCAAGATTTGGATGATATAAACCCATATTCTAAGTTTTATTAAAATCAGATCATAAATATGGACTCCAGGGTGGTAACAAGCAATTGTTGATGGACGGATGCATGATGGGCAATGCACAACGGATGCAAGACCATACCAGAAGTTCACTTGGGTTTATGGCCAGATGAGCTAAAAATCACATGGAAAATGGATAAAGTGGAATAAAGACTGATGATACTGACAGCTAATATAAAGTTCATTTTTCCATGATCTGAATTCACGTATCAATAACATGGTCCATAAGGTTGGAATATGATATTCACATCTTGGAATAATTACTTTTCTGACATGAAGAAATTTGAATGCAATGCTAAATTTGCTCAGATTCTAAAATATGCAAACTAAGTAAATTTAAATCATACAATACTAATGTCACTACAACAAATTACTTCATAACAAAAATAGACTGCATACTCAATTCTGATGACTCCCATCATGTGCAAGTGATCTCGTTTTCCTGAAATGAAAAGAAATATTATCATGAGATAATAAAGTACACAATAAAGAATGAATCTTGAACAGTAATAAATATTTGGTTTTAGTATTATTTAATAATTTTTCAATTACATTAATATTCATCGAAATATTAGGGGTCAATTAATTATGTTTTATTTTAATAATCCATACATGATTTTTATTTACTAATTGTATTTCTACACAGTAACAATGGTCAGTTCATACTTGGAAAAAAAATAAGAATCAAATAAATAAAATACCCCATTCATAGTTGAAGAGCGTTACATTGAAGCTGAGTCTTTCTATGCCTATTGTCATCATATAAGTGCATGGATCAACTGCAATGTACGCATGCACTGATCTGCCAAGAAGGGGGACTTCCATACAACAGTCTACACCAGTACAAACTTCTGGTATGAAGCATGTCGCATTTCCATTGATGGAAGGCAAAGTGAAGTGTAGTGGGCACTTCGTCACTGAAAATAAAATCATAAAATTAAATTAAATGCAGATAAGCTTTGTACTAAGAACAGAAAGAGCATTCTTTTATACAACACTGTATTCATTAGAATACCTCTCCACTTCATATAATTTAAAGTTATCACATTAGATCAGATCTTAATTGTTTTTGCAATTACAAATCAAGTACTTATTCACCATAACCATACTGAGCTCCTATTACATTTTTGTACATATACAGATATAGGTATGTATGTACAGTAGGACCTCGCTATAGCACGATTCACTATAGCACGAATTCGGATATAACACGATCGTGGCATGGCTCCCGAAATTTCGACTATTTTTTCGTACATGAAAATTTTTTTTTTTTCAAAGTACAAAAAATAATGTGTACAAAATTAATTATCATTTTGGGGAAGAGATCATGTATGAATTGGGATATAATACGATCATGGCATGGCTACCGAAATTTTACAATAATTTCGCCAATTTCTTGAACTACTGCAAAGTTTTGTGCCAAAATAAACAAGAGTTTGATTTAATAATGTGGTAAGCTGTATTATATTCTTGAAGAAAAAGTGTCTTATGATTGCATCTTTCTTTATATGAATAAAGATGCTGAACATTTCTATTTGTGAATGTTCATTTCAAATGTGTCAGTAGTCAGTCACTGCACTTTGATCTTAGTTTATTTTTGAAAGATGTTAGCTCATTTTACAGCTGATAAGTGTTAATCTTATTATTACTGATACATGAACAATAAAGTCATTAAGTCTTCTTTGTGTTTGTCTTCAATACATTCTGTGTACAATCGTTGCTCAAACAATAGCCGACATATGTTTGCTCATTCAACTGCATACACAGCCAAGCACCAAACAATGCGGTGGTTGATAAAAGATTCGCACCTGAATTTATAAATCAATTAATTTAAGTCATTGACAATCATCAAAGTCAATCTCAAAGCTAAAGGTTGTTCAAACCATGCAGCAGTGATTTATAAAACATCAAAAAACGAAAGCTGCCAACGCGCACACGTGGCTTGGCGGTGTTGTTAGACAATCGCCACGCAATCAGTTGACCAGTGAATAATATTGTACATTCCCTATAAAAATGACCCCATTGTTGATTAACAATTATTCTTGCTGTAGTCGTTCAAACAAATAGGTGTCAGAGTTTTAATTAGTAGTTATTTACAATGGATAACAGTACACGGAAACGTAAAGCTTTTACTGTTAAAGAGAAGCTTGAAGTCATGGACAGGATTAAGTCAGGTGTTTCCAAGTCAGATTTAATTAGCAAGTGATAGTTCCCAATTTATCTGCCAGTGTACGTGGCCGATAAGCCTTTGGCTTGTAAAAGCACTCACTTTGTTTTTAAGTTGTTTTCCCACATGACAACCCTTTGATCAAGCCGCGAGTTTGATACTTATTCAGTGCCAAGTAACAGAGGGTGGTTATTTGAACTCCCTGTGATCTTGCCGCACAATTGACACGTGTCCAGTTGCATCCTTTAATAGATTTCTGAATTTATAATCAAAGTGTTACTTGCAGATCCCAAGCTCAGTCTCTGCATAAGCACCTGCATACGACAGTAAAACTGAGGAATCGGAGTCAGACATGATTTAAGATGACTAGACGACGACGATTTACAATGACTAGATGACGATGTAGGATTTCAGAACTTTATCAGACAATGATATTATACTTCTGTGTGCATATTTTCGATTGAATTATTATGGACTCACTCCTACGCATGCCATGAGATCAGTTGGTGAGTATACGTGTTGATCCTTTAACTATTCATGCTATACAATAGACATGTACATATAAATGTACCACTGCATGGTTCTCTGAATAAAGTAAAATATTATATGTGCAATCTCTGTTTTCACTGCAAGTGTATTTCTCTTTTAATATGCACTGATTTAAGATGGTAACTGTACCAATGAAGCATATTATTTTGAGCCCACAATTTACCCCCCCCCCCCCATTAGTTTGGTGCATGCATCATTTTCTTCAGCTAAATGACTTGGTTTTGTCTAGGTTGGTTATAGCACGGTTCGGGACATAGCACGATCTCGTTTTGTGGACCCCGACCATTGTGTTATAGCGGGGTCCTACTGTATGTATGTATACATGAAACAAATATATAATCAGTTAAATACAGCTTACATAGCCATTATTGACTGAAAACAAGAAGCTGATCATGTCTTTCGCACATACCCCCAAACTTCAATAATGAGGTCATTTATTTAGCCACAAAAGATAAAAGGCTCTACATACTTTCCGAAGTATTAGACATGGGTCCTGCTGATACATTTAGGGAAAGTCACTTGTGCATGAAATATAGGTCATTGACCTATTTTTGACAAAATGTTGTTAGGCTCAACCAAGTGCATGTTCGCACTTGTTGTTCATCCTTTAAGTTCTAAGATGACCATGACATCACTAATTGGTTGGGTTTCTGTGAGTACATGAGTGGCTAATCAGACCAATTTGTGCTCTGAACTGTCTGTGGCACACTTGACAGAGATGCCGCTTGGAGCTGCCTGATCAATAGAGAACATGCTGCAGTTCTGAGATTTACACTGCTCACGCTTCTGCACTGCCTCTGCAATTCTTCTCAGTTCAAAGTCTGCAGCTCCAGTATGGATGAGACTGTGCCAGATGGAGCAATCCTGTGCGAGATCTTCCCATGATTCAGGGTCAAAGTTGAAGTGTTTCAAGGATGACTTGAGGGAATCTTTGAAGCATTTCTTCTGACCACCCTGCAATCCCTTTCCCTCACTGTAGAAGATCTTCTTTGGTAGTCGCTCTTCTGCCATCCTGGTGACGGGGCCTGCCCATCTCAACTATGATTTCATCAGCAGAATGTGGATGCTTGAAATGCCTGCCAGTCTAAGAATCTCAGTGTCTGGGACCCTGTCCTGCCATCTTATCCTCATCAGTTTCCTCAGGCAGCCCATGTGAAAATGAATCAGTTTCTTGTCATGGCATCTGTACCCCGTCCAGGTTTCGCATGCATACAGCAGGGTCAGCAACACAATGGCTTTGTAGATTTTCGGTTTTGTTTGTAGACTGATGCCTCTGCACTCCCACACATTTACCCATAGTCTGCCAAAGGCCACACTTGCTTTAACAATTCTGACATTAGTTTCATTATCAGTGTGGACTGCATGTGACAGTGATGCTAAGATAAGTGAACTTGTCCACTGCCAGGAGGGTTTGGCCATTTACTGTGATGGTAGGCTCTAAGTAAGGCTTTCTTGGTGAAGGTTGGTGAATCACACCCGTCTTCTTGATACTGATTGTGAGACCAAAATTGTCACAAGCTGGAGAGAAATGGTCCATAGTCTCTTGCATGTCAGACTCAGATTTGACATTCAGGGAACAGTCATTAGCAAATAGGAGATCACTAACAGTCACTTCCTGTAACTTCATCTTCGCTTGTAGTCTCCTCAGATTGAAGAGTTTGCCCTCAGTCTGGTATCTGATGTCAATCCCAGTATCATAGTCACAGAAGGCATCAGTAAGTATGGCAGAGAAAATCACACGGAAGGGGGTTGGGGCCAACATACAGCCTTGCTTGACTCCATTGGTGATTGGGAATAGTTCAGATGCCTCACTGTCATCCACAACACAAGCAAGCATGCCATCATGGAATTGCTGAATCATCATCATGAATTTCTCCAGGCAACCAAATTTTGTCATTATCTTCCAAAGGCCCCCATGACTGACTGTGTCAAAGGCTTTTGTCAGGTCGATGAATGTCATGTACAGGTTGGAGTTCTGTTCCTGGCATTTCTCCTGGAGTTGACGAGCTGCAAACACCATGCCTGTGGTTCATCGTCCTTTCCTGAAGCCACACTGACTCTCAGGCAGGAGTTATTGATCAATGTGATGCACAAGGTGATTCAGCAGGAATCTGGCAAGGATTCTGACAGCTGTTGACAGCAAGAAGATGCCCCAATGGTTGTCACAGGATTGTCTGTTGCCTTTCAGCTTGTACAAGTGGATGATGGATGCATCCTTGTATTCAAGGGGTATAGTTCCCTAAGTCCACATTGACTGGAAGAGTTCAGTCAGTTTCTGTGCCATGTGCAAGCCTCCGGCTTTGTAGACTTTTGCTGTTTTAGCATCTGCTCCAGGTGCTTTGCCATTCAACAACAGGTCAATTGCTTTCTCAGTTTCAGTCAGCTTTGGAGGATCAGCAAGTGATAGATGACGGTTGATTGAGGATGTTGTTGAAGTGTTCTGACCATCTTTGAAGTATGTCAGTGATCAGTGTGGTGCTGTCAGCACTCAGTATTGGACATGTTCATGATGACTGTGACCTGTAGATTGTCTTCAAAGCATCAAAGAAGTTCTTCATGTCATTCCTGTCTGCATAGGACTGAATCTCATCTGCCTTATTGCTCAGCCATGAATCTTGCAACTCTCTAAGTTTGCATTGGACAGTCCTCTTGATGTTGTTGATGGCTGCCTTCTTTAATGATGAAGCGCTGTCTTCTAAACAGGCCTTCTGTAGCCAATTTTTCTCTTTCAGAAGTCTCTGTATGGCAGCATCATTCTCATCAAATCAATCTTGGTGTTTATATGTGGTTTGACCGACGGTTTAGATGCAGTTGAGTACACAGAGTGTCTGAAGGATGCCCAGTTTTCCTTGACATTCTCAGAGTTCATATCAATTGTTTCTAGTTGGCTGCACATTTCTTCAACAAATGCCTGTTTCACATTCTCCTGTTTCAATCTGGAGACATTAAACATTTTGAGCACTGTTTTGCCTTGTGGTCATCTGCTAGACTGAATCTGGATATTGAGTTTGGAGACTATGAGCCTGTGGTCAGTTCAGCGTTCTGCACGTCTCATGACCTTTGTCAATCGGACATCCTGCCTGTCTCTTCTCCTGATAATGACGTAGTCAGTGAGATGCCAGTGCTTGGAGCGTGGGTGCATCCAAGACATCTTGTTGCAGTTTGGCAGGCGGAAGACTGTGTTGGTAATTAGGAGGTCATGTTCAACGTATTTCCTCAGTAGGAGGAGTCCGTTGTTGTTGCATTTGCCAAAACCATTTTTTAAATGACACCTGGCCATGTCTGGTGATCTGTGCCAACTCTAACATTTAAGTCCCCAAGGATGATGAGCTTGTCTGCCTTCGGTACTTCTGTGATGAGAGACTCCAGGTCTTCATAAAATTTGTCCTTGATCTCATCTGGGTTGGTCATTGTGGGTGCATAGGCACTGATGATAGTTGCATGTCTTTTTCCAGACAGTGTGAGTCTCACTTCCATTAGTCTGTTGTTCACGGCCTTTGGAAGATTTGTGAGTTTGCTGACTAGCTGTGATTTTGATGACAAACTCAACTCCAGCTTCACGTCACTCTTCTTTACTTCGGCCACTCCAAAAGAACGCGTAGCCAGCTCCTACTTCGGTGAGTTGTCCTTCCTCAGCTAGGACAGTTTCACTTGGAGCTGCTATCTGGATGTTGAATCTGGCCAGTTCTCTACCAACCAGAGCTGTTTTTCTCTCTGGTCAATCTACTGATATACTATCCATTAGTGTGCGCACGTTCTAGGCGCCAATGGTCAGTTGCATCACCTTTGTCTTCTTGTTAGATTTTCGACCACTAAGGTGGGATCCCCGTCAGCTGCACTATGCTGACCAGAGTTAAGGTGAAGCATAATTTTCTATATCAGCATTATTTGTATCACTTTGAAAGACCTTGTGGCCAGGTTGCTTTCTGTCAAATTTGGTAAAAATACTCTGGAGTACTTTTTGAGTCTACATTGTTTAAAGGTTTTTATATTTTTAATAACAGCAGCCACATTTGATGACAGATTGGCATTATATGTAAAAGAAATTGAAAGCCCATCATGTGTGAATCCTTTGTCAACTTTGATCAAATTCTGTTTGAGTGGTTTTCAGAGGAAGTCGTTTAAATGCATTTCTATTTTTTTTAAGTAAAAGCAGTCATACCAAATGGCAGGTCAGTATGATTTGCATAAATTGGAAACCCCTTTATGCAGGCTGCTCTCTGCCAAGTTTGGTTAAAATTTGTTCAGTGGTTTTGAGAAGAAGTTGAGAATGCAAAAGGTGACAGATGCATGATGCATGACCGGGCTATACCATAAGCTCACCTGGCCTTACAGTCAGGTGAACTAAGAAAGGAGAAAAAATCCTCACTCCATGGGATGACTCATGAACGTGGATGATACAAAATAACGATAAGTGCAAACTGAAGCTATATTCCAAATCTGAAAATGGTGGAATAAAATGGTACTGAAATAAAAGTCAGGCAACAAAATTTAACATTGAGATTAATCTAGGATGTGGATGGATGTATGGAAGGGCATATGGACATATGGACAGACAGGCACATGGATGCCAAAGTGATCACTATGTCACATTTCTGCCAAGTGCCGGTTTGACAATTATGGAAGCTTTCTGAATGTAACAGCAGCATTTACCTGTACTGAATCCACCTGTCATTGGTGCATATGGAGTAATATGTCTATTGCATTGTTCTCCATAGAAAAATGTAGAAACACCAAGGTTCTCTAGAAGTTCTGATGTAACATAGTCAGGCAGTGTAGTCATGGAGCTAAGACCCCTTTCACTGGTCCAATGAGCCAAAGAGAAATCTGTTTTTATCAAAATAAAAGACAATCCAATAAAAAGCAACATATGATAAAAGAACACAACAACAAAGCTAATGTGTAAGTTTTGTTTCTTAAAGTAATCAGCAAGTCTCGCAGAATGACCTTTATTTAACCACTGAGAATGTGAAATATTTTTATTTTCTGTCTCCTTTAACAACTGTTGAAGACTGGTGAAGTTATATTTTTGAAAATACAATTTATGTAATCTATTTTTCAGCTGATACTTTAATAACCAGATTCAAATAATAAAAAAATAATTTGGTATACAATTTTGATCTTTATGAATTTCCATTCAACATTACATGCTAAATAGTACTGTACAACTAAAATCCTGATAAATAACATTTAGCACTGTCAAACATATGAACTTACACTAAACTTTTTGATGTAAGGAAAATTACCTGCTGGAAGTAAATTATCAACATGCTTGATGGTCCATCCACATTTGGAAGTGATTGCTCTTGGGAGTGAACTCAATATATTTAAGATGCAGACCAAGTGTTTTCCTGCTACACACTTTCAATTGTATGACATTTTTGCAGTGTTTTAATTTCATGCTGCTCTCCATCAGATATTATTTGATTTATTACTACTATTCTGTCATATAATTTACATGATATTTTTGTTTGATTTTTGCTGAAAACAGATTGATGGCAAATATAATGAAAATAGAACCCCCACAAAAAATAATTGGCTGAACACTGTCTAACAATCAGGTCGAGTTTTCAGTGGGAACAGTATTGGTGAGATTAACAAGCCTGGACTGTGTTACTCACTTCCGGTACGGAAATCAGTCTTCCTTTCACACACAGATTTGCTAAGTCTTGTCTGGTCCAGAATCTGCAAGGAAAGGTCACAAGGTCCAGTTGAGTCCATACATACACTAATGTTCAGGCTGATCAAGTACTTCCGTTCCCAAACCCAGTCTTGAAGAACAAAGCTGAAATTATAAATAATGTAGAATTCTTTTATTAAACTCAAAATGGGCAATCTATCTTTCCAGACATAAAAAGTCTCTGATTTTATAAAGTGTTTTTGCATTTGTAACTTCTGAATATGGCTAATGACATTCTGAATTATCCAAAGTATCTAAGTCATACAAACTGTCAAGTGTGCTTTACAACATACATATATTAATTACTACATACAATTTAATAAATACAGTATCAAATTTATTAATAAATATTGAAAAATAATCAAATCTAAGTGTAATGCATTTTGGAACTGAATTTATCATTTTGCCAAAGGAAAGACGTAACATTCATAATGTTGATAGTGATTCAGAATTTACCATCCATCTGGCATCATTTCTTATTTAGTGTCTCATAACAAATGTCCTCATCGCATCATTCCATGTGTTTGAATATCAATGGTATCAGAACATATGTATACAGGGTTGCAAAATTCTTTATTTGAGAGCCTGGCATCAGCTGAAACTTTAATACTTAATGTTACTTTCAATATGTATGAAAATATAGATGACCAGTTTAGATTTCTGCAGTTTCATGGAAGTCTTTATTTAGGGCAAATATAATGTTTTATATTTTTCTTGCCTTGCATTTAGGTTCACAAAAGGAAACAAAGTTTTAGTGTATCAAATGTGAATGGTCATAGTGAGAGGAAAATATATTTGTTACTAGTGTGACAATAAAATGTTATACTTGTTGCTGCCTCCAACTCATATTAAAGAGCTTAGAAAGTATTAAGAAATGGAATATTTCCTGTTCTGTTGTAATTTTATTGTTGTAGAGATATAGATGAATATATGTCTTACTCCATGCAGGCTACTCCAAACAGACACATTCTTGATGGTTGGCCTGAAATAAAACATACAAGAATATGACATGGGAGAAATATTATGGAACACTGAAATTTGTACCAGTATTTAATGTAGCATTCTGAAAATCAAGAAATTTTTAGGAACTATATGTCTGGATTGCTCTACTGCCTGATACAAAATTATATATTCTATTTTTGAAAGCAAAAATGATCCAGACTTTGACCTTGCCTGAGGGTCAGAAAGAGGGTATGAGTGCACTGACATGAGTGCTTAGTGATTCTCTAGTATGATAGCGATACACCCCTTTCCAGGGTTAAGAATTTTGACAATACAAAAACTTTAACTGAAACCTTAACCAAAAAGTAAGTTCAAACAACTCTTACACTGCCTGGATGTCAGTGTGAGGATCATCATCTATGGATATGTAAGCTCCCTTATTCTACAGTCAAAGTATCATAACAAAGACTCATGGGTTTTGGGAAATATGACCATACAAAAAAACTTTAACCAAAAGCTGAACCAAGATTTTCAAATGACGTTGACCTTGTCTGAGTTAACAGTGTGGGTAGGAGCATATGGATTTAAAAGGACAGAGACGACTCATTCTACAGTCCAAGTATGACAGCTATCCCTTACATGGTTTGCAACCTATGACCATACAGAAGAAAACTAACCGCAAACTTAACCAAGATTTTCAAATGACTTTTACCTTGTCATAGGGATGGGAGGGATGCATGGATATAAAAGGGCAAATGTACAAATATGACAGTTATACAAAAAAATCCTTTAACCATGACTTTCAAAATTACCTTGACCATGCCTGAGTTACAAGGTGTATGGATATAAAAGGGCAGACATTTCTGTTTCTACAGTACAAGTATGACAGATATGCCTTCCAAGATTTCTGAATTATTACAATACAGATAAACTTTACTGAAAACTTCAGTTAGTTTTTTTTTAAATGACCTCAACTTTGCCACAAAGAGAATAGGGGTGCCTGGATGTGAAACTTGACAGAGCATCCTGATTCTGCAGTCCAAGTATGACAGCTGTTTGGGGCATATGACCATACATAAAAAGTTTAGCTGAAAATTCATCAAAGATTTTCAAATAACCTTAACCTAGGGGGAAGGGGGTTGCATGGAGTTAAATGGGGAATACTGCCTAATGCTACTGTCCAAGTATGACAGCTATCCCTAAATGAGTTTGGGACTTGTGACCATACAGAACAACTTTATCCAGAAACTTAACCAGAAGTTAAAATGTCATTGACCTGCTCTGGGAGGAGGGGTGTGGGTGCGTGCAGATGAATGATCAGCGATTACTGAGTATATGGTCCATGTATGAAAGCAACTCTCTAAAGAGTTAAGGACTTATGACCACACAGAAAAACTTTAACCCAAACCTTAACCTGAAGAAAACCCTGAACTCTAGGAAAAACTACAAAAACTTCGTTAGTAGCTAAAAACACGAACTGACCATCACTTTATAACCTGCGTACTGACCAGTCACATGACCTGTGCGCCATCTCATGGGGTCCCTTTGGGTACAAAAGATTCAATGAAATAATTAGTTAATGTTTCACGGCAGCTAAAAGGTCCTTTATGGAGTATTTAAATCATGTTTGCTTGACGACTTATAGAAAATAATTAAATTTGCAACATATCCAGAAGATTAACTGTTACAATTCAACTCCATTTTTGGTGACAAATGATGAATTATAGACCAGTAATACCCATTATTTCATCATGGCAAGGCCTTAAAACATTTTAAGTATTATTAATTGTATAAGAGAGAGAGAGAGAGAGCTCGAACCCCATTTGTATTCCTTCAGTGATATGTTAAAATTCAATCTCTCAATTCCAACTGTCATTCTATCATTGCAGGCATCCATAAGAAAATATGTATGAAGTGGTCGTCCTAACAAGTCAATGTCCACACAACATTCCATCCCTGTGCAGTAGTCAAATACATGACATCCAATAGGTCCAAACAGAGTAGGGAGGCTGAGGCTTAATGGACAGGCTTAAAAAGAAAAGAAAAAACTTATTTCAGTACATAGAACTGTTCTTTTTATTTTAATTATGATACATGTAAAATCAGACATTTGACAATACATTTTAACTGACAAAATGATATTGATTTTAAAATTTGAAATATTTTACGTATAATTTTCATAAAGATTGAAATTATTACATAAAAATGTGACAGGAATGCTCAAATTCTCTTACACCTTACTTAACATTACTTGTGTGCTTTCAACATTTTTGTTTGCTCCTACAGCATAACCTACATGATTTGTCACAATTCTTGTTTAGTTACAGTTTACATTTATTTTTTTCAGGCAGAATTATATATTCTAGAAATAACTAAAAATGTCTTAATCAAACACAGATGACCCACTACAGGGCAATAAAATTTACCTAAATGCAAATCTTAACCAAGGAGTAATGAACAGATAAATGGATGGACATATGTATAGCTGCACATATGGACACACAAGGGTAACACTATAGGCCTCTATGGTAGACAGATGGCATAAAAGCAACACACTTTTCAAACAAATATGTTTCAGCCTCATAATTCCTCGTACTCTCATTTCAAATAACTTTAATAATGAACAGAAAAGTGGACTGAAACTTAATTTGATTTTAGTAAAGTGTTATAATGGATAATCTTGCTTAAAGACAAATTTATACAGTAAAACCTGTCATGAGAGACCACCCCTTCTGCCAACAAAAAGTGGTCTCTCAAGACAGGTAGTCTCTCAAAACATGTTTGTGCAAGATGATCAGTTTTCAAGGTCAAAATTCAACAGGGCTTAAGAAGGAAAAATACCCACAATTACTGTACATGCATTTTATTTTTTATTCATAATTCTTGTTAAAATATTGCATTCATTTCATCTGAAAATAATTTTATACAGCTATAACGAATTACATCTATTATAAAACATTCACATTTATATTTGAAGATTAGGTGTACATGTATTAGCATATGAATTACAAAATTAATTAAGGTAATATTTATTTATCCTGTCCATAATTTCACACGTCCATTAGTTTCAGAGTCACTTCAAATGTAGTATAAGAATTGCACAGTTGACTATGATAACACTTACTCATCCTGTGTATAAATTAGCAGTTTTGATCAGGCTTTGGGTAAATATGGAATATATATGTACCAATGAATGAAATAAAAAACAGAATAAACCCATCCAGAAACAAAATAAATTTATAACAAAACAAGAGCCAAAGGCTTAATTCAGCGATGACATATTAAAGAGATTAACTCGATAAACAATGGGTGTAACAGGCTGCACTATGGTGAACAGATGACAACTTGGTGTGTGGATTTTAATAAGTGTAACATCAAAAAAGCAACAAACAACAAGAACCTTTTACAATGACAATCAAATCTGAAAAACGATAATCACTTATTAAAGACAAAGACAAACACCTCATTCATCCCAGGCATTACGAATTGACTCCAATGACAAACAGCATACTTGACCACTACAGTGAAGATATTTAAGAAAGTTTCTAATTATGAAATTATTAGGTTACTGCGATTTTGAACAAAGATTACATACATGTGATTCTACCAGCAGCAGGCCAAAAATACCATTTTAAAGACCGTCTTCAGCACATACCGTTTTATAGCTGAAATCTACACTTTTGAAAATTAAAAGATTTTTTAAAAATTGAATATAAAAAAAAAACATGGTATTTTTATGCATTCTATCAGCAGATTAGAGAAACCAGCTAAAACCAGTCTACTGGGGACCTGAAATGTTCCACCAGTACAATGACCGGTGCAATGATGCATGGCAGAGTAACAGAATTAGAATTGTTAAAGAACAGCTAACATGTGTACACAGCAAGCTGTTAATCAATTACCTTATTGTTGTAATCTAGGAAGTTTATGGCCAAATGCAGGATGTTTTTTGAGGTTATAAGTAATAAAGGGATCAAGGGTGGGTGGTCCATGATGTTTTCTGAGCCTTTGATGAAAATTGGCCAACCTTTGGCAGAGGGGAGATAAAATGGAGACCAACCATTAAAAATGATTTTGGCAGACACTCTAAAGTAATTTTATTTTTTTGTCTTGCTTAATTGTTATTGTATTGTTCAAGATGTTTTAAGAGGAATATTTAAGGGCAGCTCTTACATTTTTTGTTTAATTCATGTCAATAGCCGAAATGTGTGCTTTCTCCCAATGCTAAGAAGCCACCAGCTAAGAAATATTACAAGTTGAACAATGCTTGGATATCAGAGTTTAAGTGTGTGTGCGAGTAGCAAAGGTCCGGAGTTTGCAATGTGCTTCAAAGGTATGCGTCTTTTGTATTTCATCAACTATTTAAAGTTTTCATGTACATAAATTAAGTTCAAGTCCTAGATAAAATATATCAGTTAAAAATATATTACAAGATAATTAATATTAAAGTTGGGATAAATTATTCATAAAAGCAGAAATGCATCATGTCATTGCCACATTCTAATGCTGATACAGAGAGGATATTCTCCATTCTTAGCAAAATACAAAGTGATTTCAAGAGGAAATCTGGATCAGAAAACTACTGACAGCATGTTAAGTGTGAAGCTTAATAATCACAGTGAATGTCATCAGTGGTCACCAGGCAGTGATCTTGTGTAGAAAACTATACATGCTATCGAATTTTATAAACATCTCTTCCTTTTTCATTAACTGACAATATACTGACTCATTATTTAATTATTATTGTAACATTTTCCATCAGAATCAGAATTCTGATTCATGTTCCAAACTTGCGGTTTTATTACAATATGAAGAGAATACATATTATGGCAAAAAATGCACTTGTTTTGTTTTCAATAGCCTTAAAACACGTAAAGTTTATGCTGATAAAAAAATCTAGCAGTTTAGAAGCCAATCTACTGATCAAAATTTGTAAATCTACTGGTTTGAAATCCTGGTTCAGTCACATGTAGGAGATAAAGAAACAATACAAACCATTTAAATGTATGTACATCCTTCACTGCTCCCTTTGAAGAATAAATGGTTCATTGTAATGGGGATTTATATGACTTTGGCACTTCAATGGCAGTTACTACCATGTACTTTAGTCTGGTTTATGGTCTGTTGCATATGATGCTGCCTGCATGACCTGTAGGTTTTAGAAAACCGGTAGCCAGACTCATCTTTTGTTTTTATTTAGAACAAGCCCTCCTAAGTGGTCATGTTTACAAAGGATTAAATAAAAAGGTCAGTGTATTTATCTAAGTTCTTGTGATGCGGTCATTCATAGTAGTGTTGTTGAGACCAATCGCACTGAAGACCATTCTAAGCAGTCATTGTTACAAAGGATTAAATAAAGGTCAGTGGTGTTTATCGCTGTTTTTTGCAATGCAGTTGTTCATAGAAGTGTCAAATTGCTTATTTTTCCTACAAATCATGGTCACTGGTAGCATTCTGCAGGTGGTTGCTCATGACAGTTCATTTATATAATAAAATTCATCCATGTATGATGATTGTGGTCATAAATGATAGGTGGTTGCTTACAGAAGAAGTTGTTCAAGACCGGTTTTATTGTAATGACATTCTTACTCGTAAATTTACAATCATGAGTAAAGACAGTTTTCTCATAATATATTCTCAACTGCCAATGTTTAAAAAATATCTTCACAGTGCTGATATCAATATGAAACAATATGATATAAGAGGCCTATGTAATATCAACATAAACTTCATTTACCATTACTCCAGCCACCCATTGCTGGTATGTAGGGGTGATCTCTCCTGTTACATGACTTGTCCTCTAAGTATTCCACAATTCCAAGTGTTTCCATTAACTCAGAAATTATATCTGAAGAGAGATCCTGTCCCAGCCTGTATCCTCGGTCTTCTAGCCAGATGTCCAAGCTAAAATCTGTAATATATGATTTGATTATATTGGTCATTTTGTGTAAAACTTCAGCACAAAGTATTAAGTTCTATCATGGACCACTGTTTACTTTCAATTATTTTCTTACAAATTTGATGCTGCAGCAA
This sequence comes from Margaritifera margaritifera, assembly GCA_029931535.1. Lineage (NCBI taxonomy): Eukaryota > Metazoa > Mollusca > Bivalvia > Unionida > Margaritiferidae > Margaritifera > Margaritifera margaritifera. The sequence continues at coordinate 2,534,825 of JAQPZY010001450.1, read as the reverse complement.
TTTGATTAGACCAAAAGTTTTCACAACTTTTTGAGGGTCTTCTACTATACAAGAATTATTCATATACATCTTACATAATAATATTTAAAAGTGCTCAATTGGTCGATTTCTTTTATTACAAATTTAATGCCGCAGCAATTGGATTAGACCATAAATTTTCACAACTTATTGCGGGTCCTCTATCTTACAAGAATTATTCATATGCATCTTACATAACAATATTTAAAATAGTGTTCGATTGGTCAATTAAATGAGTTGACTTGACATACAACCGAAACAGCTAGCTCTTCTGCAGGTAGGATTTGCATGGCTTTTAACTTTTTTTTATTCTACCCCCTTTATTGGATTTAATACAAAAGACATAATAAATGTGATAAGACAAATCAGGTCTACTTTTAATTGATTGTCACAATGCAAAAAGCACTGCTGCAAGTTGCAGATTAAAACACACTCTGCATTTAATTAGGTTCTCATGGACATGTTTACTGGCATAACTTGACAATCAACTGACACTTTTCACGTTTGAGTACAAAAGGGCATATTATATTTATGATGATTACACTGAAAATGAATTAAAAGATGAAACTGAAACACAAATTTTACTTAACAAGACTTATTTAATTGATATTTTATTTCTTCCAGTGTTGCCATCAGTAGGGATTACCAACATTTTCATTGATGATTATTTCATCAGATATTATTATTTACAGTGTTTTGAGAACTGTATAAAAAAATTTTTTCACAAAATATATGAGTGAGTAATCAGGGCTAACTAAAACGAGGGAATGGTGTATATACAGTAGATGTAGCCCAAGGCATATATTCCTACAACTATAATACAATGCATAAGGAACAAGAACAAGGAATTAAATTAATACTGTTAAAAATTAATGTAACACTCAGAAAGATATGCCAGTCTTCTTGCAAAATAATTAAACTTAAATTAGAAAAGGATGAAATAATCTAAAAAGTTCCAAGAAGCATGTACACACTCTGGTGAATAAAAGAGTAGTATCAATATTGATGTAAATGAGAAAATGATAATGTAATGAAGTACTGAGTGCATATTTTCCCACAGTGTACTCCTCACTGATGATGGAGCCATCATGTAACTAGTTAATTCATTAGTGAATTTCAAAGTGTAACACTCATACATGGACAACTTGAAATTTTTTTATATTTTTTGTGCAATAAAGGCAACTGTACCCTTTCAGTCTATATGCATATAGATAATTCTGTTTCTTTTCAAGATAAGAATTAATGCTTAAATATATTAAAAATATGCTGTGCACAAACAATTCACATCCTACCTGATATACTATATTGTGTAATTTATACATACTGTCAATTCTATATGGGACATCCCATTGGCATGGTATCTTTGGTAAATATGTTCTGTGCAGCACAGGTACATCAAAAAGGCAGTTTTCATTTGCTTCAAAGCACACACTCAGGTTCATATTGACAAGGAACTTTTGCTCTCCTGATAGGTCAATAATGTTGTATCTGCACAAAATAAAAGAAACCTATAAAAAGTTTCAAAAATGAATTTTAAGATCTATTTTGAAGCATATTACTTAAATCTGTTTACTTCTATCACAGTGGTACACTGAAAACCTGCTATAACATGCTTCGTTATAACATTAATTCTAATATAGTACAATTATGGCATGGCTCCCAAACGTTTACAGTAAGTTGACCAATTTCTTGAAGTACTCCCAAGCTTCAATGCCAAAATAAACAAGAAGAAAGAAAATATTTGATCACTGCCCCTTGCTTTCCTTTAAAGACATTTGCTTCTTAAAAAGCTGGTAATTGTTAATCTAATTATTACTGAACCATCAATAATAAAGCCATTGTCTTCTTTGTTTTTTGTCTTCGATATATACCGTGTACAGTTATTGCTCAATCCAGGATGTTTACATAGTCATCTGGCATACACACCCATGCACCAAAAAAAGCAGTAGTCTAAAAACGTTTCTCAACTAAACTTATAAATCAATTAATTTACTTACCTATTTAAGGGAAAACAATAGACCACCAATGCCTGCTCACTCAACAGTCATACACACTCGTTGAAATCAGTTTATTGCCCAAATTGTCAGAAGCAGTTTTGGTCATTGTCACATACATGAACCCCCTACCTCCTTCATCTTAATCCTTTGTATTTTCTAGTCAGACATGCACACAAACATCTTCAAATCACTCCATTATACAAAGGACACTTGTCCTTGTAATGCTAATACTGACTGGAACAGAACCATTTAAAGGGGGGAGAGATTTGCTATTATAATCAAACATACTACTCCTGTTTTATCTCTGCAGTGGTGTACAGTCATAGTTTAAACAAAAGTTTCAATGAATATTGGGTTTATTTTATTTATTTTGTCCTCTGTCTTTAGAGAATGACTCAAGTGTTTTTACAGAGATCACTCTTTACCCATGAAATTGAATGGTTTACTCCCAAACTGGGTTCAGGCAGTAATACACACCTGTTGAATTGTTCATCTCAAATACATTACAAGGTCAATACCCGTGACCTCCTGGATGAATTTCAGTTAAAGTATTTTTAAAGCCAAAATAAACATTTCTTTTTAGAAACTCCCAATGTCTGATTTATGCATTTTATTATTGGTTTAAAAAGACCCTTTGGACACGTCCAGCAAATATAAATGTTTCATAAAATACAGTGTTTCATAAACAAGTGTGAGTGCATTAGAAAGAAATGAAGTATTTGGATTTGAATGGAATCTAGCAGAAAAATTCAAGAAATTATGGTTCTTTGTGCACATTTTTGATGAAATTACTATTATGATACAATGAGATCAGCTGGTGAGTACACATATTCTAACTATTTACACTTCAGTTGCCAATATTATTATATATGTATGTACCAATGAAAGGTTCTCTGCACACAATTTTTTTTATATATATGTAATAAGTGTTTCAAGTATTTCTTGTTTAATATGCATCAAGTTAGCAAATGTGTCAGTTAAGTCCATAGTTGTGTGCCCCTGCACTCCATGATGTATAGCTAAGAGGATACACATTACATATGCAATATTTGTTTCAGTTAAGTGACTTGGTTGGATATTGGATATACAGTACATAGCACGATGGCACTTTACAGACCCCGACCATTATGTTATAGTGGGATTTCACTGTAGAGTCCTACCTACTTATATCGACATCACTTATGTCAACAAGCCGCCTATGTTGACAAAAAAACAAAGTCCCGGTCCCTTGGTCTACTATTACTACCAAATTTGTCATGCTTATGTCGACGTCGAGATAAAAAATAAATGTACATGTCGACAGAAGCCCTTGGTCCCAGCTTGAACAATCCTTTGTTTTCTAATCATTTATGTCGACAAGCTGCCAGTTCCGACCCATACTTTGTTCAACAATTAGTTGATCTTGCTGCCAAGCTTTATTTTTCCGCCGCCAGATCATTTATGTCAACAAGCGGCCAGTTCCAACCTGTACTTTGTTCAACAATTAGTTGATCTTGCCGCCAGGCTTTAATGTCTCAGTTGATTAAAAAACAGGCTTTTGTTTGGTCCTATAAAGTTGGCCTCTCGTGGCGACTTAAATAACACATGTACCCTTCATCAAAGCAAGCCGGTTACAATGTTCAATAAAAACAATCCACCCTTCATTAAAAAAATCATCACCAAACTTGAATAAAAGCATTAAAATCTGATCGATTGTTGCATTTTCCAAAATGATCTGTGATTAAAACAAGTTTACTGTGCTGTGAAAGTTTCCTTTTTTTATATTTATGTTTTCGATGGCTACCAACGGCAGCGTAAAACGCAGATTAAATTTACAGTCTCTGGAAACTAAATATCTGGCTGTTAAGGAAGTTGAAGGTGGGGCATCTCGCAAAGATGTCTGTGAAAACTTTTCACTTAAACATAACACCCTGTCAGGATGGATGATAAACCAACAAGTTGTTCTCCACCTCCACCAAGGAGAAGAACTTATTGGTCTAGATGGATGAAAGCTGCCGAGTCTATAAAGAAAGGTAAATTAATCATATCAGCCGCATATCTCGTGTTCAATTTTATGTATTTTTCATGATGACTTCCGTAAATAAATATATGTTTTCATTTCCCTGTGAATAGCCCCATCCCCTTGGTAGCCTCAGTAAGATGGGAACATGTATTGTTTCAGGCTGACCAAAATCTAGGTCAGTTTAAGTACATGTACATGTACTTTGTAGCATGTAAATAACAACTATGCAACCATGTGCTACTGGAATGAATATCGTAGTGAATTGTGTAGACGTGTTAGATCAAATGAGGACAACCATTTTTTATACATGTGTTTTCTATCAGGATGTGACCAATGCACACATTTTCTAACATGAGACCCGTACACGAATTCATGGATTTTTCATATACATGCACTTAACGCATTGTGGATTTTATTACACAAAGGTAACCAAAATGTAATTTCTCAATATAAAAATGTATTTCACACTGGTTTTGTCTTCATGTACTCAAAATTTCCATTGTTTGTTTTCTCAAAGTGTAAATCCTGCTCACTGACGACAGGTCACCCCATACAGATGAATTTAACTTGTATGCAGGTCCAAGAAAAATGTGCTTTTTTCAGCCCCCCCCCCCCCACACACACACACTTATCTCGACATCCACTTATGTCGACAATATTTCCTCGGGCCCGAGGATGTCGACATAAACAGGTAGGACTGTATAATGAAAAAATACATACAAAATTACAGCAATGGCCATAACTGTTGTAAAATTAAGATCGGAATCCTTAATGGACGCAGAAAAAAGACAAATTCATATTTTTGAATCGTTATGGTGTCCAAACAAATAGCTATGCTTGGAATTATTGCAGCAGGGTAAAAACTCTCCGATTGATAACGTATTATTGGTAATAAGAATACTGCAATACTGTTGCTAACTTTTAACAGTCCAAACTGACATCAGAGAAAATCTGGACACATAATATCTTTACTTTAAATTTTAATCAGTTTGGAAATAAATGTCTGTAAAATGTCACTTGAACAACTTGAAATTTTATGACTTTTTGTGGAAAATATGCATTATGACTTACCTCATTCGGACAACTCCAAAGAGGAAGAAATCAAAACTTTTACCTGCAATATAAATAAAATTATATATATATATATATATATATATATATATATATATATATATATAAAAGCAACAAAAAATGTATATAGAGTTCATAATGAGATAATAAAATATATCAGTGGAAGAAAAATGGTATTGCCACAGTGGCAATACCACTTTTATTGCCACAGTGGTGATATCACTTTTGGAACAACTTTCTATTCCTATTCAGGAAATATATCTGCCTTTATGTATGCTAATTCCATATTTAGGCCTATTCCATTTTTCTTCTTCTTCTGTTCATTCTACTCTCTCCCTCCCTTCCTCTCTCTGTCTTTTTCTCTCTCCATCTGGATGAACAGATCTTAAAATCCGTCAAGACTTCAGAGCCTCTAGTATACGTTTATGTAATCAATGAGGAGGTGCCATCAAGAGGTGACTAAAAACAAACTCCAAGCAATAAAAAGTAGGCTTCAAGCAATAACTACTTTTTTATAATTAGTTTTCCACAATGAATAATGCAAACTGCCATTGACTGAACCTACATGATCTGTTGCTACTCAATATTCTGGGTCACCCAATTAGTATCTTATACCTGTTACTCTTTAAGACAACCAGTACACATTTTATTTTAGGAAAAACTGTTTATTAAATATAGTAATAACAATTCTTTAAGTAGTGATTTTAACTCTCATCACAATCATAATCATGTCTGAAAATGATGAAGAAATCTGGCATTGATGAGTGTTGATTGCAAACTTAAATTAAGTGACAATCAAAATTTGGGTACAGCATCTGTAACTGAACTAAATTGCAAGTTTGCTAGTTTGCCAAGGTCACACGAAAATTCACATTTGAATGAGAAATAAACAAAATAAAAAACCAGTAAACTTACAATCATTAAAATCTTTTTTTTAATAAATGTTGTGCTCTGTAGCCTGTCGGATATGACTGCTGTGATGTTTCTATAGTACCCAAACCCCCAACATGTGATACTAATCCCCTTTGATGTCGAAGTGATAGACACTGGTTATCTACAGTTTGTAGACATTACTTTTAAATTTTAAACTTGACATCAAATAGTATCAACCCTAAATTTTAAAATTTAACTCACATTACAAATGTCACAGATGCAACCAATTATTTCAATATATTGTTTCTGATTAAGACTTGTAATGCCAAGTAAGTTTAGGCATTCCAGAATGAGGCATAAAAAAATAAAGTAAAAAAATGGGTAAAATCTTGAAAATTCAGAATAAAATATTTGTATACATGTATAAACCTAACTTTTTAAAAGTTTAAGATCTTCTCAGTGTGAATATCATTGCAGAATGCATACCATGAGAAAAGGTCGCCTCCATTAGTCACTCTTACAACATGCAGGAAAGTGCATCATATTCTACTACTCAAAGCCAGCAGGGTGAAAAAAAGGCTGGTAAATTATTTAAAAATGTCATCCTCTCCATTTCAAACAATAGCATTATAAATTATATGAAAGATATACACTAAGTTGCCATAAATAGGTCCCCATTCTTAAAAATTCCAGAGTTCCATAGTAAATTAGTTTTTGAAATGTTCTAATCATTGGACATAAATAAGAAAAAAGTCAATGCATTTAATATTATTTTGTAGTAAACTAAAACTAGATATGAAAGTAAGTAAGTGCTTATGGAATATCCCCATTAGCTATGAAGTGTAAATAAAATTTCAAAAAGTGGAGATAATTCTAAAAGCACTAATCTAACAAAGCTGATTCTTAAATGTGACACAAATGCTTGTCATAATATAAATGCATACCAAGTTTCATTAAGATATCTGAAATGGTTATGGAGGTATTAAACAGACAAGACAGGGATGGACCAATGGACACATTTTTTAATAAAAATGCATATAACTTAAAATGCTGGTAAGGCAGACTCCATGCTTACAGGACACAATGTATAATCATGATACAAAAGCATACCAAGTTTCATGAAGATATATTAAAAGGTTCAAGGCATATTAAGTAAACAAAAATATGACAGACAGACTATTTTAAGGTGGCCCTTGAATGTATTAGACAATAAAAGTTTGAAAAGTTAATTCCCCATTAGCCTACATAGTGAAAGATTATGTAAAGTTTATCACGTGTTTTCCAAAGTCTAAAAAGCCCATATATTTTGATACTTCTATCAGAGGTTAACTACAGGATAAACATTTGCAGTGCTGAGTATTCTGATGTCAAAATTGGCTTAAATCTAGCTAAATTTCATATTTTCCGCAGGATTTTTAAAAAAAATATGAACTATTATATACCGTGGTCCCCTCTTGAACAGTCCCTTTGACCAGTGGCCACACACTTTATATGGCCAGAATCCCTTGGCACCAATGAGTTTGTGTTCAAAAGTACCCCTTGTGGACACCCATCCCTCTAACATGGCCAGCATATTAGTACAAAAACTGTCAAATTTATTCCTCATAAGCGGCAACACAATAGACATTACAGATAGAAACCTCAGGAATATTTGTTGATTTCTAAATTTAACACATTGATATTTGTTCCAATATGCTGATACAGTAACTTTAATCCATACAAAGAGATAAGTAATCCAACTATCCATACTGCTGTGTGTTCCTTAAATGTAGGTTTTGTCACTTAATAATTACTGGCTATTAATACCACCGATAATTATCAAGATGATGAAAGCTAACTACTGAGAAGCACAATATTGTTCAGCTCAAATCAGCATGACACCTGGTCTCCAGAAGGTAAAATGTGTGTTAGCCATTGTGGCTTCCCTCTCATCAATTACAAAATGCACTTGAAAGGGAACCATACTAAAACCAGTAGATCAAGTGAATAAGGTCACTTCCTTTGTAAACACAGAACATTTTGTATAATAACTACAAATTGCCAATGAAGAAGTAAGTTGCTGAAAAAAGTGCAAAATGTTGTCAGATATTCTCAGTTTAGAAGGAAATGTGAAAGCAATTTGACTAATTGAAAAGGTTGAGAGTCCTTTGATCTCTGCTGAGAAATTTGATGTCAGAAAGATTCATATAAACATCAGTTATACATTCTACAGCAGTGAGAAAATGGAATGGATGGAATATGAGAGTTGCAGCCAGATGTTTGTACACTGATTTTATTAACAAGGTGGATTTGCACCACAACTGATGATTATTCATAATTATTTTAAATAACAATGAAACAAGATTTATCATACTGATTGCATAACATGTGATTCTGAAATGATAATATAAAATATTTAAACATTATTTATGCCATTCTTACTTTATATGTAATTATTACTCACATCTGTGTGATAACCCTCTAGAAAGGCCACCCCTTTAATAAGGCCACTTTCCCACTGCGGAAGTGGTGGCCTTATAAGAGGGGGACCACTGTGAATATGAGAATTTTGAAGAGGGAACTTACTTATCACCACTTATTGTATCAATGTTATGTTTTTGTTCTCACCCCATTCAAACCCATAAAGAGTTATGGTGAACTTCATCTTCTCAATGGCAAAGGTCAGGGTGTAATTACAGGGGTCGAGTTGTAAGGATGTCTTGAAGGTTCGCCCAATTATTCCAACATCCAAGCAGCAGTCAATGCCCGTACAGCCAGGCAGTATATGACAAGATATATGCCCAGGCAATGTTGATATCGGATTAATGTGTAAGGGACAAGCTTAAAAAAAGCAAATTTCATTACATGTTAAAGATACAGATTGCATCAGGCATTTGAGTATGCATCATATCTATTCTGTTAGCATTTCTATGAGGTTATAAAGTTATTGCCAAGAAATTCATTACTCTCTATTTTTTACATCCATCAAACCTAATTTTCATATTAACTGCTCTTCATGCTCTATTTCTGCCACAAGATCTAATGTCAGCTTGTTTTCATACTGGTCATGGTCCAATGTATAGAAATAAAAGTGTTAAATGTTTATCATTTTACGATTTCTCTCTGTTAAATTTCTCTATAACTCTTTTCTGTTCTCGAAATCAATATTTTGTGCAATTAAACAACTGAGAACAGGTCCATAAAGTCTGTAAAACTGTGAATCCATATTACAAATTAAAACTTTTCTTTAAACTTCCATACTTAAAACTTGATCCAAGGTTGTATATAAATATCATTATCAGTGTTTTCATTGCTGCTTATAAAGAATTTCTATGGGTCAGAAAAAAGAACCTGTTTTTCTTCAGTACTGAGTAGTGATTTTCAGTTGATTAATATCCATAAATTTCCGATGAAATTAACTTGTTACACATTTCCACTATTAAATCCTTTAATTGTGACAGCAAACACATCAAAATCTTATACTGACTAAATTAATTCTAGGTGAACATATAAAGAGTATTTTACACCACTGTTCACAGCTGTGAAAAAAGAACACAAGTAGAGTATGAAGAGCCAACAGCTACTTGTAACAAGTGTCTCATTCAACCTGCTAAATACTGTGTATTTATTTATTTTTGCATGTATACATTTTCATGTTTGTTTGTTTTTTTTCTTCTCAAAGACATACATTGTTGTTACAGCCTAAATTGAGCATTAGGGAAGGGGTCATGCTGTTTCCACAAAAGGTTCATTGTTCACTGGGTTTGCAATTTAGAATCTGTAGCAACCACAAAGTCCACATACATTTTTACTCCAATGAAAAATAATTAATTTGCAGTAAATTTAATGCCTGATGAAAACATGTTTGAAAAGTATTTGGATTACTCAGTAATGCTGCAATGTTACTGAATTATGTGTTATCTTGGGTGTGACATACACTTTTTATGTGACATTAAAGGTAATTAAATGTCAGTGCTGGTGACAGACCCAAACGATTCCTACCTGTTGACCAGTTACCAGTGGTCACGCTGCAAGAAGTAGAGTCCATGTATTGAGCAAGGTTTGTTTCTTCCAGTAATTGAGACACAACTAATGTGTCTAGGCTATTCCCTGAAGTGATGCCTTTGTCTGACAGCCATTGTTTCAATGAAAACTCTGAAATAATGACAAAATGTATTTTAACTATATCTGTCAATAAGCAATGCTTACAGAATACCTGCACAAGAAACGAAATGTAAATAAATAACAATTTTAAAATAAATGGGAGATATCTCTAAAAGTACTAATCTGACAAAGCCAAATTAAGACAGTCAATATTTTTCTGCAATTTAGATGAAGTTTTAGCAAGGTATAACACAATATCATGTACTGCAATTGTTGACTTGGAAAACATACATTAAAACAGTTCAGAAGTGTAATCTGAGACTGATGCAGCGAAGGCAAACATAATGTTCAACTAAAAAGTTTTTAAAGTACACTTAGACCTTAATTACCTCCAGTACAGTTTCAAAACATGCAGTTCCGAAATCCATGGAGTTCAAAGGCTTTTTCCTTATTCTCCCAAGTTAACATAATCTTTGCGCTTTTTTTTAAATTCACGAGGCAATGACTATCATCTCTCCTGCCATAAGACATACTCAAATTAACACAATGTCTAATAAAAATTATTGTTGCCCTTCCTGCTTTTTTCCCCCAAGAATCTGAACATTCCTTTTTATATTTATGTGCTGACTATTTAAACTTTTAAGAGGCTTATTGTCTTTTTCATCTGCAACATGTTTTCGTTCATTGGACACCATTTTTAGAAAATGCTATATTAGCAACAGCTTGATAATGCTCGTGTTTTGCACACAAAAAATAGGCAGTTTAAAGCATCTGAGGTACTCCTGTAAAGTTAGACTGGTAACCTGACTAACTCCACAGAATCTAATATGAAACCCGGATGCAGATCAAACACAGACAAGCCTGTATCTGGATTTTATTGCAACAATTGTATTTTGGTAATTTTGCTATTATTCTGCAAGTCCATGATTTAAGTGTCATTTCAGTAAGACCTACAGTCAAATCATAAGAGTTGGCAGGTCTGGAATACCAAGCTTTGTTTTGATATCTGACACAGTTCTGGAGATATTAACCAGACAAGAATGTGGTGGACAGTTAGGACACAATTTGCAATAAACAGGTTAACTCTTAACATGCTAATCAGACAGATTCCATGTTTTACAGGACACAGTATCTAGTATTGATACTAAAGCATACCAAGTTGAGTGAAGATATACCACAAGGTGCAGGAGATATTAAGCAAACAAAAGTGTGATGGATGAGTAGACAAACTGACTCCTATATACGTATAATTTGCTGGCTTTCTTGACCACTAGGCTAGCCTAATGAAAAACCATGTGCAGAAAAAGCATTTTTCAGAGATGCTGCCAGGATTTTATCTAAAGGGGGGAGCTCTCCCCTTGTTACCAAAATAAGGGGGGAGTAGAAAAAAAATGAGGGTGAGGAGGAAACGGCCATAGTTCAATATTTACCTATAACATAAACATCTGTCTTTTTCTTTCTTCCTGCTCCACTTTGTTCGAGCTCTATTGAAATCAAAATCCTCAAAAGATGTCTACTCTAATTGTATAAGCATTAATCTGTTATCATTTCTGAGCTTAATTTGTTCCTTATCTGTCCTTATCTGTGTATGAATATTGATCTGTGCTGAGAAATCCCTTTCACATATGCATAGCTAGCTAAGCCAGCTTCAACAAGTTGGAAAACTGTTCTTTATGGTTGTTATGTACAATTTTCAACAGCTCATAGGTATTGTCTCTTGGATATCTCTGCTCCAAAATAATAGTTTTCACTAAGAGCTCTGCCAAAGTTTCACATTCTTGAATCAGTACTTTGCTGACTACTATGTCAGATTTCTTATCTGTTCCACAATGTTGTATTAGGGTTTTAAGTCCATCAATGCCATAGTCAGCTTGTTCAGACAGAGGTATTTTGATCAAAAATAAAATCCTTACTTTTTAATTTCTTTTTAGATTCTGATTTATTCAATTTATCTTAATCCTAAGAGTGCTATCTAGTTTTGTAGCACAAGATCCCTCAAGGCAGAATTGTTTAAGAAAAGAAATGAAAACTGCACTCTACTTTTAAATTACCTGTATTTTAATTAGGCTTGGTATTCTGCCTTTTTGACATTTAATTTTGAAATACCACTTAATAGGGGGTTGACCGGCATGCCATCTGTTTTTGTCCATCCAGCATGTATATCAAACTCATATTCAACATCATTTTCGGGTTCAAAATTACTCACTGGTATTTATAGCACTTTCCAGGTTCCAATAATCTCATATACTACAAAACTTTAAAAATCATTGTCATCATCACTATCATCAGCCAGTATATGCCAAACGAAATCGTCATCTGAAGACGAACCATTTTGGAAGTCAGCCATTTTGGGTTTTCTAGGAGCCCTTACTTTAAACACACATTTGTAAAACTTCCTTCATGAATGCAAGGTTAAATCTCAATTCTTGTTCCAAGGCCCAATGTGCCAATAAAATTTAGTTTAAAAACCGTTCATGTCAAACCGAAGTACTCAGATGTGTAAACAGTTGCCTACCGGAAAAAAGACAGATGACGAGACAATCACTTTAAGAGTTCACAGTTAAATAAAAATTGTATACTTTTATATGTGCGACTTTAAACTAATTTGCAGGAGTTCTTGCACATCACTGCTTTCCAAGTGCACAAATTCGTAAAATTTTTGCGGATTCACACACTTGCGCACCCTGGCAGCATCTCTGAAATTTTTTGTGAGGTCGGTATAGAGCTGCTCATTTTTTCAAATTTTTGTTTATTTTTTTATTTAGGTTTCCTTCAGTTTTTTTTGTTGCTTTTTTTAGGTTTCTAAGGTCAAAATGAAATTTTAGGGTTTTCGAGGTTTTTGAGGTCCGCTGCGGACCCTGTGAACATATAGCCATGTCCCAATGTCTACTATGTCTGGACTGCAATGTATAAACAAGTGGATGAGAGCACCACCAACACCTCGATCGAGTCCACACCACAATTAAATTATGATATCTAACGATTATGTCACATGAACTGTTAGAAGCCTATCATATATAAATATATATACTGTCTTGTGAGAATATCCCAGAATGGTTACATGCATGCGGAGAACCACTGTACTGTTATACAGTCCTATGATCACATATTGATACATTAGACATGATGAACCCATGCAAAACACTGCAGATGATGTTGCATGTGACAGCTCAGAATGTTTTGATTGGTGATGTATTAATATAAGCCCATCCATACTAATGGCGACTATTTTGTACATGGGAATGGTAGTGAGTGGACCACATATTGCTGTGCATAAACTACGCTTAAGCAATCACATTAGCAACAATAGATTTCCTTTGGCAAAAATAAAATTACACAATTATTAGATATTCAAACATGCAATATTCACACTGAACCTTAAATTCTGCTATAAATTAACCAAAAAGTAAATACAATTTGTAAAACATGTATATCTAATTTCAGAATATGCCATCTTTATCAGGGATACATATATTTCAGGTATGATGAACTGCAATATTTACTTTTAAAATACACCATAATCACCTAAATATCTGCCTTTAGAATATTCCATCTTTAACTGTAATATCTACCTAAAGACATTTCACCTTTACCTGAAATATCTATCTTTAAAGTACACAAATGAATTTCTACCTGGAATATCTACCATCACAATATACCCTTGATCTATACCTGGAATGAAATAGCCTGAAGAAAAGTCACATACAGGTTTTGGGAGTCGCATATTCTTGAAAATGACGACACTTATGTCACAAGGTCCATGGGCATTGAAACAAATGCTCAAGTTAAGGTTCACAAGGTATTTTCTCTCACTTCGCAAGTCCTCGATATCAAAACTGAAATAAATTATCATAATTTAATTAATCTAAATGTAATAAGGTTAATTATACAGAAGATGTAAAAACAAACAAATGGTTGAAATTACAAACAGACATCACTCAGGGATGAAAATTTTGTCACAGTGACTTTGTTTGGTATGCAGTTTGAGTTACCCACCATGAAAGCAGGTGAAATATGATCTAAGATATCAAAGGCATAAATGAATAAATGGCTGAAAGTACAAAAGGTACTAAAGGATAAAAAGGATATGTCACAGTGACCTAGTTTTCCGTGGTCGAGTTACTCTGTCAAAGATGCATCCACATACAGATATTCATGTGTAGGTGAAATAAGGTCCAAGATATTGACGGTGTAATGAAAAGAAATTGTTAACAATACATAAGTCACTCAAGCAAAAAAAGTTGTTACAGTGAGTTAGTTTGTATATGTCTGTATCACCTTTCCCAAGATGCATCTACATACAAATGTTTGTGAGTGAAATATGGCCCAAGATATTAAGAGCATAACTAACAAATGACTGAAAATACCAAAGTTGCTCCAGTGTGAACATTAGGTCATAGTCACCTAGTTTTGGTATGGTTGAGTTATGACTGTCATGATGCATCCATGTACCAATTTTCATGAGTGCATGTGAAATAGGGTTCAAGATAATGAGGGTGTAACAATAATTGACTGAAAATAAATAAAGTTACTCAAGTGTGAAAATAAGATTAAAATAACCAAGATTTTATGCATATGATTTACTCTTTTTGAGATACATCCACATTCCAGTCTTCATAAGTATAGGTGAAAGCTTCCAATATCTTGAGGGTGTAAAAAACAAACAAACATATAAACAAAATGTATTAATTAACAAACAAATGCGTAAAATATATCTGCCCTTCCAACTTTGTTGGCAAGGAGATAATAATAATAGCAGCAATGTATATCCATATAATGGAGTCAGAAATCTACTAAATTCAAATAAGAGTATATGAATGCACAGAAAGAAAAAAATGCACATGATTATATATGTATAATTATGATTCATACTTTATTACTCACTTGATTTTAATCACACCCTCCAAACTGACATGTTCTTTTTTCCCCCACTTGTATTCAAAAAGTGAGACATTAAAATGCAGCTTTTCAATTCCAATTATCATCTTGTAGTTGCAAGCATCCATGTAGATGTAAGAATTAAAAGGTCTTCCAGTTCGTTCTACATCTATACAGCAATCTAACCCTGTACAAGTGTTCGGAATATAGCAAGTCAAGGTCTCTGGTAACATCAACAGGTTTAGTTTAGCTGGACATGCTGAAAACATATTTATTTTAAGAAAATTAAATGCCCGCGAATTGCGGAGCAAAAGGGAAACTTTAATTTCAAGATCAAAGGGTGTGTGACATTATGTCAACATGAAACACTGTTATCAATTCATGTTTCATCATCACTATGAAACACCATGCCAAATAATTTTCAGTTATATCTAATGGTAAGCTTTAAATTCAACCATTCACATTCTGTTCCTATGTAGCTATGTAAGTACCCACTTATATGTATACATACCTACAAATTCAATTACTTTTCCCAGTTGATTGTTTAAATTTTATAAAAATACTTAGTTAACTTATGCTGCTGAAACCAAAATTAGGAGTCATGGGGACATAACTCCTCTAAATGATGTTGTGGAATGCTGAAAATCAAAATTATTGAAGTCTTATCAATATAAAGCTAATCAAACTAATTAAAGGCATACCTGTCAACCTCCTGAGACAAAAACCTGTACACCAGACCAAAAAAAAACCTTATAAAGACCAGAAAAACCTTACACCAAAGACAGGGCTGAGCACAAAAAAATTTCATCCACTTGTCCAGGACAAGTGGTTTCAGAAAATTCACTTGTCCCACCTTATTTTTCACATGGCCACTTTACTTTTCACTTGTCCCAAAATGGAAATCACTTGCCGAGATTTGATGAGATGTATGTACTTAATCCATAGAAAGAACAAATGAAATAATATACAACATAATTATTTCTAAAAAGAATTTAATTTTTCTGAATCAGTTGTTGATATACGTTTGGCTACTTCAGGTGCATGTAGATATGTTTTAAAAAAATGTCCATGTACATGTCTGCCACCTGCACCAGCACTAAGCCAGCAGTTGATAGCTGTGTCTGAGTTAAAGTCCTCAAGCTCTGGTCCATTTGGTGAAATGTTCGTTAGAATTTTTACACTCTCTTGGTTTAAGGAATTCTCACACTCAGTAGCAGTCTTACATTTTATCCCTCCACTTTCACAAGAATTTTACCTCTTCAAATCGTCCTTATTACCTTCCTTGTGAAAATAATTTAGCAAACTTATTTTATACACATAGTAAATATCAGCTTGCTTGACAACTACACTAGGACCCCGCTATAGCACGATTCGTTATAACACGATCGTGGCATGGCTCCCGAAATTTCATATAGTTTTTCGTACATGAAATTATTTTTTTTTCTTTCAAAGTACGAAAAATAATGTGTCAAAAATTAATTATCATTTTGGGGAAGAGATCGTGTATAAATTCGGATATAATACAATTGTGGCATGGCTACCGAAATTGTATAATAATTTCGCCAATTTCTTGAACTACTGCAAAGTCTTGTGCCAAAATAAACGACTTTGATTTAATAATTTGGTAAGCTGTATTGTATTCTTGAAGAAAAAGTGTCTTATGATTGCATCTTTATTTATATGAATAAAGATGCTGAACATTTCTATTTGTGAATGTTCATTTCAAATGTGTCAGTAGTCAATCACTGCACTTTGATCTTAGTTTATTTTTGAAAGATGTCAGCTCATTTTAAAGCTGATAAGTGTTAATCTTATTATTACTGATACATGAATAATAAAGTCATGAAGTCTTCTTTGTGTTTGTCTTCAATACATTCTGTGTACAATCGTTGCTCAAACAATAGCCGACATATGTTTGCTCATTCAACTGCATACACAGCCAAGCACCAAACAATGCGGTGGTTGATAAAAGATTCGCACCTGAATTTATAAATCAATTAATTTAAGTCATTGACAATCATCAAAGTCAATCTCAAAGCTAAAGGTTGTTCAAACCATGCAGCAGTGATTTATAAAACATCAAAAAAACAAAAGCCGCCAACGCGCACACGTGGCTTGGCGGTGTTGTTAGACAATCGCCACGCAATTAGTTGACCAGTGAATAATATTGTACATTCCCTATAAAAATGACCCTATTGTTGATTAACAATTATTCTTGCTGTAGTCGTTCAAACAAATAGGTGTCAGAGTTTTAATTAGTAGTTATTTACAATGGATAAAAGTACACGGAAATGTAAAGCTTTTACTGTTAAAAAGAAGCTTGAAGCCATGGACAGGATTAAGTCCGGTGTTTCCACAAGTCAGATTTAATTCCCGAGTGATATTTCCCAAGTTATCTGCCAGTGCACGTGGTCCGATAAGCCTTTGGCTTGTAAAAGCACTCACTTTGTTTTCAAGTTGTTTTCCCACGTGACAATCCTTTGATCAAGCCGCGAGTTTTACTTGTTCAGTGCCAAGTAACAGAGGGTGGTTATTTGAACTCCCTGTGATCTTGCCGCACAATTGACACGTGTCCAGTTGCATCCTTTAATTGATTTCTGACTTTATGATCAAAGTGTTACTTGCAGAGCCCAAGCTCAGTCTCTGCATAAGCACCCGCATACGACAGTAAAGCTGAGGAATCGGAGTCGGACGTGCTTTACGATGACTAGACGATGACGATTTACAATGACTTGACGACGATGTAGGATTTCAGAACTTTATCAGACAATGATATTATACTTCTGTGTGCATATTTTCGATGGAATTATTATGGACTCACTCCTACGCATGCCACGAGATCGGTTGGTGAGTACACATGTTGATCCTTTAACTATTCATGCTATACATTAGACATGTATATATAAATGTACTCATGCATGGTTCTCTGAATAAAGTTAAATATTATATGTGCAATCTCTGTTTTCATTGCAAGTGTATTTCTCATTTAATATGCATTGATTTAAGATGGTAACGGTGCCAATGAAGCACGTTGTTTTCAGACCACAATTTACCGCCCCCCCCCCTCATTTTCTTCAGCTAAATGACTTGGTTTTGTCTTGTTCGGTTATAGTACGGTTCGGGTATAGCACGATCTCGTTTTATGGACCCCGACCATCGTGCTATAATGGGGTCCTACTGTACTTCTAAAGTGATCATAACAAACACTTTCTCTTTTAAATACGAACAGAGCTCATTAATTAGTGCAATTGTTTCGCTTCAAAAGCAATATCGCACGTTAAAGTTGATTGTCTTTATAATCAATTAAAAATGAAAGAATCATTACTGTCATTTAATCAGTTCATAAAGCAAACCAACACTGATGTCAGTAAAGTACCTTTCATCAATTTAATTACGCTGACTCACTGGATTAAAATCAAAGTGAGCCATTCGTGAGGATCTGGTTTGAGTAAACACAGTGCAACAAAGCCGCTTAAAACACTGCTAATTAATCATACTGGCTTTGTTTTGTTTGAGGTGTTTTGACTTGCCGATAACTTGGTCGCTTAGCCCAATATACAGTCAAGCGGTAACAGAACGTGCACATATGCCATAGTTATCACTGACCACCTGTAGGTGTTATACAGGATGTAAATGTATACATGGAGAGTGGTAGAATCTAATATTCAGTATGTCCAGAGGGCATGAATGGCCAAATAAAGGTAGATGTAGTGATTAAAGCACGAAAATAAGGACTTGCCCGATTTATTTTTTTTAAATATAATAAACTGTATAAAATGGTTGTACGGCCGTACACTGCAAAAAAAACCCCAAAACCATACAAATTATGGGATTCCCGTACAAGTTGACAGGTATGTAAAGGTCTTATTAATGTAAAAGTTCATGCTAACTCAGGATCATCAATATAAAGCTACATGCCAAATTTGGCTGAAATCCAATACTGCTTGATAAAGTAATGCTGTAGAAACCAAAGTTAATAAATTTTATTGATATCCAACAATCCTTGGTAAAGTTATCCCAGAGAAACTAAGTCAGAAGGACAGGCAATCTGGGGACATGTAACTACTGTAAATGATGTCTTGGAATACTGGGAATTGAAATTCTTCAAGGTCTAATCATTATAAAGCCACAAACCAAATTGGGTTGAAATCCATTAAACCTAAATTGTAAAGTTATGCTGTAGAAACCAAAGTCAGGACGATGGGCAACCAGGGTGCATAACTACTGTAAATGATGTATTAGAAAGCTGCAAATCGAAGTCATTCGAAATCTCATCAATATTGAGTTGCATAAAGAATTTGCTCGAAAGCTAACAAACCTTTGTAAAGTTATACTGTTGAAACCAAAAGCAGAAGGACAGGTAAACAGGGGTAATAACTCCTCCAAAAGACTGGAAATCAAACTCTTTCAGGTTCTTTTGAGGTCTCATCAATATAAAGATGCATACCAAATTTGGTTAAAATCCAATAATTCCCAGCAGAGTTATCTTGCAGAAACCAAATAGTTGATAGATGGACAGATAGACACAATCACTATAGGCCTCCACAGACTTTGTCAGTCTCCACTTTGCTGAACAGGACCCTAGTGAAGATGATCTAATGGTAATTCACTATGCTGTTACAAGATAAGCTAAATAAGATTTTAAAATGTAAGTCACAAAATATTTTTAAAATGTAAGTCACAAAATATTTTATCAAATTTGATAAAGAAGCATCAAAAACATTTGTAATGAAACAAAAGTCAAAGACTTTGAGAGACTGGTTGACGATATATGGTACCAAATGTGAACAGTGACTAGAGGAAAGAAATTATTGGATCTATGCTGCAAGTAAATTAATTTCAAGTCTCAGTCCATGTATCATCCATCAAAACCCCTCAGTAGTTTTCCAAATTCAACCTACTTGCATTAATACCCTTATTGTGATCAAACAAACTTATAACAAGTGATCCACAAAACCTAGTGTCTCACCTGTATTACTTGGGAAGAAATTTGAAACAACTTTTACAATTATTAATGACAATGATGTCGTTGCCACTGGAAAAGTGACTCCGATGACTAACCATGCTAATGCAGGTGAGACAATACTTTATTTACCTCTATTTAATTATGTTTGAGTAATTGTAACAATCCATGTATTTCCACTGTGATGTGTAAATCATTTCTTTGTTATTCGTATTGGACTGCATAAGCAAATTTTAACATTTAAAACTCACATAATAGTTTTTGTTGTGCAATGGGATATTCTGTAAAAACTTTAATTCACCATTACCATTGTTCCACCTGTGAATGTTTGGTGAATAAGGTGCATAGTTTCTGTTACATGATGTGTCTCTGAGGTAAGGTGTCAGACCAAGGTCCTCCATCAAACGTGAGTAGTGATATCCAGTTAGCTTTTGGTTCTGTTCCAGGCCTGTTTTATTGTACCATTGAGCCACAGTAAAATCTATAAATGTGAACAACATAAATAATAAAAATTAAATACTAGAATAAGAAACCTACTGAAAAGACTTATATAAAATAATAAGTTATCACAATTCATGTGAACACACTTAAGGTCCAATATTTGCACCATGTAGCAAACCATTTCAAATGATGTGAAAATGTAACAAAACCAATGTCACGTTTGGCTCAAAATAAAGCAATGTCATCAAGCATTAGCATTATAATGAGCACTGTTATGGGGGGGGGGGGGGTACACACCCATCATTCTACTTTGGAATATGTACATTTGCCCTATTTTTATACTAATATATTTTTTTTGTATCAATGATATACACTGGTAATGGATGATGAGCTGGTAAGTATGATGGTCAAAGTATTTCAAATGAGATTAAATATCATACGGCTCTAAAATCCACACATTTTTAAAGCTTGAATCTTTATTTCCTCATCTTATGCAATCATAAACACAACTCAGCACAAGTTCAAAATTATATGCACTTATGAAATAAACTGTCATTTTTAATTCAAAATATACTTTGTATAAGTTTCCTGCAGCTGGAGTATAAACTAGAATACAACTTCGATAATCTGATGAAAACTGTTGTTAAAAATGTCAGATAAACCTCACCTTTACAGAAAGGGGTACTGTTCTTTATTATGACATAGCAAAACAATGATTGTGTGACTAAAGAGAGTTCATGGAACAAAAATGTCCTGCCAATAAATTAAATGCAAATCTTGAACAGATTGACAGAGAGACATATGGATAGACAATGATAACACTAAATCCCTCTTCCTTGTTCATGACATGGCATAAAAAGAATTACGAAAAACCTAATTGTATCAAAGAAAACATGAGATGAACTTACCTGGGTCACTGAAATCAAAATTCCAGTCACAGGCCAGCTTTGGCAGTAAGGTATCCTTAAATATGACCAGTTGCTGTTGACAAGGAGCTTCTGATTCCAGGCAAACACTCAGATTCATGTTGAGCAGGAATCTCCTTTCTGCACCAAGATTGTAGATAGAGTAGCTGTATAAGAAAAGACAAAATAAGAAACTGACCAAGTTAAAATACAAAATAAGAAACTGACCAAGTTCGACCTTCGAATTATGAATGAACTAAAGTTTCTATCACCACACAATATGTTAATCAATAAGAATACCGCAAAACAGCACATGATACACCTGTCTTGTGAACTTTCCCCTACTAATGACCTTGATCTCTGAGGTAAAGATTTTACAACTGTATAGTAAATTGTGGACCTGAGTCAAGTTTCATCACAACATCTGTAGGGGTTAAAACTGATAGCATGGATAAGGAAACTGGCCACTGAATTACATTATCCTTGTTGTAACCTTGACCTTGAGGCAGGGTATGATATGAATGCATGGGACACTGTAAAGTCAAGATGTATAACAGGGTAAATAATATCACTGATTTATATTTTCCCTTGCCATGACCTTGACCTTAAGGCAGTAAGCATAATGCTATAGTAAATGACACACTGTCTAATCATGATATATAACTCCCTAAAGTTTAATTAAAATATCTTCAGTGGTTCAAACGTTATACTTCGGACAAGCACATACTTGCCATAACACGACGTGTCACGTGAAAAACACGATTTTGGACTTCCAAACCCCCCGACATGATTGTGTTTCAAAAAACACGATTTTCAGCAATCTTAGCACACACAAAAAAAAAATTCGACCCCAAAAAAGAAAAAAGAACAAAAAAACCCGTATATTTCTTGATCACTATTATATGCCCGTAATCTGTGCTATATATAAACAGTAAACAGTACTGCTCAAAGCTCATGTAAAACTATCCTCAGGGCAGGTTTATACACCTGTTTTAGAGGCAATTAAAAGGTAAGGCAGTCAGAGATAAACAGCCACCTTTCAGAGATTTACTTAATTGGCTCACAATAGCTAGGGTGATGTGTCGTGTCAAATCCTTTTGAGCACTGCTGCGGGAGAGCCCATTAGGCTAATTTGCATAGGTAAAGTACATTAAGTGGAACAACCCAATTTAAAGTTAAGTACATCAAAGAGATGCGTGTTGAAGAACAAACTGATTACATTGAATGAGAATGTTGATGCCATCTTTTTTAAAGTTTGTGATCAGCAGCAACGTTTCTTTGAAGCAGGATTTTTACTCCATATATAAAATGGAAAAGTGTACAGGTGTGATTCATTTTCGAAGGAAAAATGTCGAAACGTAGTAGTGATTCAGGAAATATGGAGCCATCTCCGAAGCGAGCAAAGCCCAGCAAAAACAAAATTCCAGAACTCCTGGTTGACGGAGTTTGACTTTGTGATGCGCATCAAGGGGGGACATTTTATTCTGTGCACATATTCCAAACACCATATTGACGTTAGTCATTCTGAAGTGTATGCAATTCGTCGACATAGCAACACCACCCAGCATCGTGACACGGCAAAAATGCAGAGCTCGATACCCAAATTAAAAGTTTGTTTAAACAGTTGTCGACAGACATAGTCACTAGAGCTGAAGTACTTTTCTGCAATTTCGTTGCTGAGCACAATCTGCTGTTTTTAGTAGCAGATCATTTTACAGACCTATGCAGGTGGTATTATTTGACAATGCTAAGTCTACCATTTTTTTGTTTGTTTGTTAGTATATTAAGTGCTTCAGAGAAAACAGATGGTATTTTCTTTTATTCAGATTTGAATTTCCAGTCATTTGCTATAGGTTGATTTGAAAAGATAGCTTATTCTCATTTGGATGACGTTTGGGTGGGGGAGTCAAGCACACTGCCCCCCCCCCTGGTCACACGCACTGACCCCCCTTGGGACCCCAAAACACACTTTTTGAGTCTCCAAAACCCCCCAACACTGTCTGGGAATATGGCATGTATGCAAGCATACAAGTCACAAAATTACATTTTTCTTTGCCGTGACCTTAACAGTGTGGTAGAGTGTGTGGCTATGGTACACAATACACCATGTAGTAATGAAATATACTTGGGCAAAGTTTTACAAAAAATCTCTCTAAATGTTAAACATGTATGGGCTGAACAAGCAAATGTTAACAGACAGACAGACAGACAGACAGTATGTATATTTGTATGTATGTATGTATGTATGTATGTATGTATGTATGTATGTATGTATGTATGTATGTATGTATGTATATATGTATGTGTAGGATTTAATATCACTTCAGCACAATCCTGGCTTTATAGAGTCAATTAAATGAAATGTTCCAAAAACGAAAAAGGTAAAAAGTGCGAACAACTTTAGGAAGACAAACCCTTTCAAATAAAAGTAAAAAGATAGTCTAACAAGATAAAAGGTAAAAATGGTTAAAAAAAAGAAGGTAAATATGTTAAAATTCTTTAAGATATATACACAAAATAAAATACAGAATTAAAAAGGGCAAATATAAAATCTTTAAAGTATAGGTTTAACATTTTTTATATAAATCGTATTGTTTTAGAAACTCTAAGATTTTCTCTGGTGGTATATAATTAAAAAGCTTTTTAAGGTCACATTAAAATACTTTTGTTGCACAGGGTGAAAACCAATACACTTTACAATAATACTTATGTTACTTACAATAATACTTATGTTGCTGAAGGTGGAAACTGATACATTTAACAACAATGTGTCCACTGTCAGTGGAGACTGGAAGGGTATGCCCATCATGTGTCAGATATATGCATCCTATTCGCAAGAGGCACAATATCACGTCGTCTTTCCAATTTGTTCTGTATGAAGGATGCCACTCTCCAATGATGGATTTGATGTTCCGAAGCTACTATGTGATATCTGAAGTCACTATGTAGAATCTTCCATTTGGAAATGGGTGAATTGAGGACAACTTAGGCATCTTTATATGCCTTTGATTACCATTTAGTCTAATGTGACTATACAGCTGACAATACAGTATAATTTTTCAAGATTTTATCAGTAAATTGTGTTTCTGCAAGATTTGAAATATTAATGGGTAGTCGTATTTAAGGATTTGCAATGCTTTCAGTATGGAAAGGAAATCCTAAAACATAATGAAATTAAAAGATTTGAATAATGCTATAATTTCTGCTTTAAAAATGGAGGTTTTTGTCCAGTTACTGGCTTGAGACAATCCCATGGAATGCATAGACAATTGCTGATCACATTTTCTGACAAACTGAAACTCACAGCATATGAGAATAAATCAGCATATTATATCATTTTATGTTCATTGATTTGATTCAGCATAGTAATGCCCTAGAATTTTTGCAAATTAATCTAGAGTCTAACTGCATACTACATACCTGCCATAATATGATGTGTCACACGAAAAAACACAATTTGTATGACTCCCAAACCCCACGACAAAACAAAACAAACATTTGTTGACCACCACTATACATGTTTGAAGCATGCAGTAAACAGTCCTGCTTAGAGCCCATGTAAAACTATCCTCAGGGCAGTTTATACAGCTGATTATCATGGAGTAAATTAAAAGGTATGATGGTCAGAGATAAACAACCACCATTTCAGATTACTTAATTGGCTGAGAATAGCTAGAATGATGCCCTGTCAAGTCCTTTGAACACTGCTGTGGGAGAGCCGATTAGGCTAATTTGCATAGGTAAAGTACACTAAGTGGAACAACCCAATTATTTTGAGTTAGGTACAACCATAATGATGCGTGCTGAAGAACAAAAGTTATTACACATCATTGCCCTAAATGAGAATGTTTAAGCCATCATTATTAAGATTATTCAAAAGTTTGCGATCAGCAGCAATGTATTTTTTAAGTCGAATTTTATTCCATATATAAAACACAAAAGACAATTATTTCAGTAGTCAGAATAGTGTACAAGTGTGGTTCATTTTTTTATGGCAAACTGTTGAAATGCAGGTGTGATTTAGGAAATGATGAACAATCTGCAAAGTTAGCAAAGCCCAGAAAAAATAAATTTCAGAACTCCTGGGTGGAGTTTGACTTTGTGAAGTGCTGTAGCAAGGGGGAGCATTTTATTTTTTGCACACACTGCAAACACCATATCAACATTAGTCATTCTGGAGTGTACGACAGCTGTCAACATAACACCACCCTTTATGTTTGCCACTGTCTCACATCAACACAGATGTAGAAAGATAATTTTCTATACTGAGAATAATTCAAGAAGATTTTCAGGGAAGTTGAACAGCAGTACCATCCAGTCTCAAATGATATCAAGATGAAAAAAATGACATATTGATTACCTTCACCCCCCCCCAAACTAAAACTATTGAGAGCAGCAAAGACTGCATCTAATTAAGAAAATATTCCACTGTCCAATGCATTTTAAAGACAGAACTTTGGTATCTTTTTTTATTTAATGCCTGCATGGTTGTGTTCATGTGTGTGGTGACGATATTGGACAATGCTAAGTCTACCAACTATGTGCATGTGTGTGGTGATGATATTTGACAATGCTAAGTCTACCAACTATTTTTGGTTTGTAAGTATATTAAATGCTTCAAAGAAAACGTTATTTTCTTCTTTTTTTTATTAAATTTGAATTTCCAGTAATTTTATATAGACTTATATAAAAAGATAACTTATTCTCAATTGGACATTGCTTTTTTAGGTCATGCGCACTGACCCCCCTTGGGACCTCAAAACACGCTTTTTGAGTCCAACAACCCCCAACCCCCCCAACACTGTCTGGGAATATGGCAGGTATGATGCTAGTTAATATCACAGTCTCTACCATTATAAATATTTTTGCAGACTTCATTTCCTTGCTGAATTCAAAAGAGTTTTATGCTTGTCAAAATTATGTGATTTAGAATAAATACAGATCTGAAATAATAGGATTTCACAACCTTCCATGAATTTACTGACAGAGACACAGGCTTGAAAATATCTGAAATCATATACATGTAATACTATTTGCATAAAAAAAAGAATAAGATACAGTGCATGTATCAAAGAAAACAAAGGCTTTAATATAAGTTTCATACAAAAGGAAAGGTAAACAATACATCATATGTTATTTGAAATATGTAAGACAATAGTCCTGCAATTGTGGTAAGAAACATTTTCAAGGGAGCTGATAACAACTTTATGTCCACTTTTGTCCATTTCTGCTAAATTTAGGCTATGGGGCACATTTCTGGCTATGATGTGCAGGCACCAAAAACAATGGGGGGATGGGGGGAATAAAACTAATTTTAACTATGAAATACTTACTTGCTACAGTTGTATTGTTTTCCTTTTCCAGGATGCCAAGTCCTCAGTCCAAGCTAAATATTTTCTTCTCCACATAGTAATTGTTGGCACCCAATTGAAAATATCATAATCCTAGTTTGATTTTTTAGTCATAGGCACCATATGGAAAACCTTCCTCTTTTCATTTAGACTGAGACTACAGGACATCAGAGCAGGGTGGGAGAAGGGAATCTTTGCAATAGTAGCATGTAAGTATTACATAATTAAAATTAGTTTTACCCAAAAAAAGAACATTTTAATAGCAGTAATACATTATCTGCTACTATTACCTTACTGAATTTACCAGTTAGTAGGGAGGATGATGGCCCCAAAGAAAAACTGGTGCACTTACCCTTACAGCAGAAGAGTTCACTACTTAAGCTGGTAGAGGACTTAGCCACATCCTATGCTATCATGACTGGACCCAACAAGTAAATACCTTCACTCTGGTATGCCAAAGATCAAAGGTAAAAGGATTAAAAGATAGTGTGAGACCACCAGAAGGCTGCTCTCATAACGTCATTCAAAGAGGACCAAGATGCAGAAATAGCCCTAACCTCATGGGCTTTAATTCTCATGAAAGAAATGTCCCTCTTGGTGAGGGACTGATAAGCTCTCTTGATAGTGAAAACAATCCACCTGGAAATGGTGGCTGCCAAAATATCAGAGGGACCTTGAGAGCTAGATGGATATGATTCCGACCCTTCCTACTCCCTTTAGAGGAAGACAAATAAAAAATGAAGGTCCTAACTGGGCAAAGGAGCCTATCCTGATCTTCCCCAGCACAGATATGTCTGAGACTGGGAATCTCAATAAGAACTAGAGGTACTGAAGGTAGCTGATTCTAAGCCAGAAACCCTGACTGGCAAAGAAGAGAAACCGAATCATAGTTACATAGGAACTATAAACAACCCAATTTCACTGACAAGGCATGAAGCTTACTCCTTCTTCAGCTTCCAGTGACAAATGATTAAGACAGGCCCACGAAGTAGTGAGGGACTGACAAGCTCTCTTAATAGTGAGGACAATCCACCTGGAAATGGTAGATGCAGAGATATCAGTCGTGTCCATAATAGGTAGGAAGAGATGCTTTTGACCCCTTCTTCTCCCTTTTGAAGCATCCAAATCGAACTGTAAAGCCCGAACTGGGCCGAGAAGTCTATCTTGATCATCCCCAGCACAGATACAAATGAGACTGGGGATCCCAATAGGAAAGTAGCAATAGGAAGCAGGGTTTTTGCCCCAAAACCAGGTTGACAAAGGAGTGAAACAGACTAATAATTACTGTTGAACCATAAACAAGCTTTTTCTATAGACAAGGCATGAAGCTCACTCCTTCTCCTCGCTGATGCTAAGGAGAGGAGGAATACTGTCTTAAGGGTAAGGTTCTTGAAGGAAGCTACACTCAAAGGTTCATAAAGGGTTCTGAGATTGCCAAAGAACACACAAAAGGTTCCATGTAGGCTTTACTGTGAGAAATACTGGTCTCTGAAGCTCAAGATACATGATGAGATCAGAAGCATGAGGGAACAACCCAATGACAGAACCCTTAGAAAACTATAGAGCATTATAAAGGGCTCCCCTAGAACCAATAACAGTTGAAACAGACATTCTCTTTCCTCGAAAAGGAAGAGAAGAAAGTTTGCAATTGCATTTAAAGGGGACAGCTATTATCAACACATTTAGTACTGCACCAATTACAGAAGATTATACACTTTGGCAGATGAATTGCTTGAGATGAGCCTAGCATGAAGTTGAAAAATCTGCATGTTATTGTACAAGAGAAACCCCCTTTGCTGCAATGGCAGGTCCCTCCTCTGTGGTAATCTCCTGGGTTCTTCTACCAACAGGTCGAGTAGATCACTGAACAACAACCATTGTGGCCACAGGGGGGCTATCAAGCGGAGCCAGAATGTAGAAATTCTGACTTGGTTGAGAACTATGGAATTATTTTGAAAGGTGGAAAGGTGTAAGAGTACAGACAATCCCACTTCAGATTGAAAGAATCCTGAACTGAGGCTCTCTGATCTGGCACTGGAAAGACATAAAAGGGGAGCTTGTTTTTCAGTCTTGTAGTGACCAGGAAATCCCTTTTGTCCAGAATATGGCAGACTCTGAGAATGATCTCCTCCAAGACTGCCCATCAGAGAAAGTTCCGCACTTCCACACAAAGAGAAGAAGCATGTGTACCTCCCTGACGCCTGAGGTAAGATACTACTGATATGTTGTCTGAGGTGACCATAACAGAGACACCTTATGAAGCTGACACACCACTGTAAAAATGCTGCCTGCATTTCTCAGTTCTTTATATGAAGGGTCACTTCTTATGAAGATCAAAGTCCCTGAAGAAACTATCCCCTCTGGCTCCAGATGAGCACTCCATCTTGAATCTGATGCAGCTGTGTACAGGAAGGAGTGGGGTTTGCATACATGTTACAGAACAGAGAAGTCAGCTTAGGATAAATTGGGAGATTTGCAAAATTTGGTCAGGAGTTTTGACTCCAAAAGAGGGAGGATTTTCAATGAGAATAGCAAATTTTTCATTGCAGCATATGCCTTTGACTTTCTTATCCCAATGAGGACCCAAAGCTTGGGTCACCGTGAGTAGTTTTTGTCTGTTTGTATGAGAACTTTTGTGCAATTTCTGAGTCCAGAAACATTATTTTGACTAGATCTGAAAAATTATCTGCTACCCTAAATGGAATAATATGTTATAAAGTAGGCAAACAGTGTCTCGGCATGTATATCTTTATCCCCATTTGATGCAGATTCCGCAAACATGGATTTCAGTGATGGCATATTTGTTGTCACGTTTAATATGCTGCATGATGCGTAATGTCATTCTTGCCACCATAGCAGATTTTAAAATCAGCTTTACAGGAAGGGCAAAATGTCCTTTGAACTTGATTCTAACCACTGAAATTCCCATTGCCATCCAACATTGAATTTTTGTGTGATATTTTGATTGCTTAGATTCTGGCATTTTAGCATTGGGATATAACACACATCTCTACAAATTTTAAACACCGAAGCCAAACCGACCCTGTTTTATGCTGATTGAGCTCTTTAGTAATCCAACCATAATCAATTAATCTCTTTAATCCTTTCGGAATTACTTTGATCACACATAGTATATTCCATGTCAATAAACTTCGATATTGAAGTCAACCGACCCTGCTGACAGAATCAAAGGACTGTTCTTTGTTTTATGCTGCTTGAAATTAGCAACTAAATCATCTTGCCCTGCTTAAACCAATTCACAGTCATGTGATCACAGGCAGTATTATCGTAAATGTATCTAGCCACCAACTCAGGTGGTGACAAAAATTGTATCTCAGAGGAATAGGAATCCAAGCCGATAGGAACTGGACAGGATGCAAGTGATGTCCTCCAGGAGGAACTAGATCTTAAGCCGCATTCAGATTTCTGAGGGGAGAGAGGTAAAGAGGTAAAGGTGAGCTGACAATGAAGTCTTGGCCATAAGACCCACTATGAGGAACAGAATATGAGTGGTCCTGTCTAGTGGGACACAAACCCTCTCCTGACTGTTGAGGAATTTCATCCCCACTTACAGAACAGAAAGTCCTGAGAAGGAATGAGATCCGACTTCTCTAGGTTGGGGATTAGACCCAGATGAGTCACCATCGACCAACAGAGGACTAGGTCCAGTGTTTGAAGAGATCCCTGTGGTCAGTTAGGATGTGCACAGTTCCTGGCCAGTTTTGACAGGCCTGGAGTCACAACCAGAGACCAGTCTTGCTGGTCCTTCAAATCCTGAAACTTTTTAGATGGAAGGAGACCTCAGAAGAGTGCCTCTGCCTTAAGGGGCACAGCTTCAAAAGGTTCTTGCTGTGATCCAGCAAGACCTTACTAAAGATGTCTCTAAGGTGATATCCCTTGTGGAAACGGAGAAGCTCTGCAGAGAGCACCCTTCACATGGAGAGTGCATGCTTTGATGTTTTCCCCACAGCTCCAGCAAGTGCTGAAGCACTGCTGGTTATGATTCCTCCTTCAAGAGGCTGAAGGAGGCAGCTGAAAAGAGATCGGCATAGGGGGCGATCATCACTAGTGTTCAAGCCATAAGCTCTAAGGCCTTTACAACAGTGGAATGAACCCAATAACTGGAGGCAGAGACCAGCAGCCAGAGCAAATAAGAAGGGACAGACCACTCCTTCTGCTGCCTGGAGGGCTTTTGGTCCTATGAAAACTTCTGAACATGTTCCAAACCATTGCAGAGTGAAGAAGCAGCAGAAAATATGAATGAGAATAAGACCCAGAAAGCCTCCCCAGACTGGAGAAAACCTTAGTGTCCCCAGCCCCAGAAGGTTTTGGGCACAAGTCTGAGGGAAGGAGGCAGTAAACAAACTTTGTTTACTGCCTTATGAAATGTCCAGACTTCCTCCTCCTACGACACCTGACCGAACAGGCAGGAAGGAGCAGTGGACCCTAATGGAAAGGAAGGACTTGATGCAGCCGGCTCCTCTGGAAACTCATTTAAGTCAGAATCAGAATGGAAAGGCTATCATTGTCCTGAATCCCCTCTGAAAGCAAGACAGGACTATCCTCCCTCGCTGGAGATGGAGACGCTGCATTAGGGTTTGTGTTGTCCTGTAACTGCATATTAGGGGTAATGGGACTAACACTACTAGCTATCCTCCTATTTCAATGGGATCACTGATCCTTTCTCGACAGTCTTGGAGGAGTGAGGCAGCCTGCTTCCTTTTGTTAAATGAGGCCAGAGGTGACTGAGCAGGTTCTGGCCTGTCACGCCTGCCATAACTTGAAACCAAGGCAGAGACATCCATGATGTCATGGGGGGGGGGGGGGGGGTAAAACTCCCTACCCCATAAAGGGGGATATGCTGATCACATCCCCCTCCCCAGATGGGCAAGAAAAACCAGACTCCCTGTCCCCATAGGGATTGGACAGTAACACAGAGACAGGTAGGTGTGTGTGTATGTGTGTGTGTGTGTGTGTGTTTCAATCTGATACTTACCTCCTGACCAACAATCAAAACCTGGTGTCCAGCTGCTCAATGGACATGGTCCAGTGACAGGTAACTGGTGACCAGTGCTCGGAATCTGGTGACAAGTAGTTGACTGGTGTCCAGTGCCTGGTGATCGGTACCCGGTAACCTGGTGACAGGTCAAAGACTGGTCCAGCAATGAAGATCTGACAGACAAGCATGCCTCCGATCTATCAGATTGAGATCAATGCTCTTCCCTGTCATTGGAAAGATGCAACTCGATAACATCGGTCACCGGCACTAAGTCTACCTTGAGATGGCACTGCTCCTCCCTGTCAAGAAGACACAACTCACTCTCAAGCATTTTTCCTACTTTGGAAGTGCAAAGGATCTATCCTTCACTGGCACTAATGGCATCAGACCAAACACTAGAGATCCCTTGGCCTTTTTTGCTCCTTGTTTTCTTTCCCACAAGAGATGACTTCCCTAAACCAGGAAAGGATCCAGACCCCTCAAGGGAATGGAGTGGGTCATTTTTTTATGACAAGAAGGAAGTGGGGCCTTTCCTGCTCCCTCTATAGTCCCACACTTGATCTATCCATAGACAACATATCGGATATACATCCATGCATGCTCAACCAGTGCACAATAGGCAGGTGGTGTGTGCCTGCACTTGCCCACACCCTGTGATATATTAATCTCAGAAAGAGATGAAATCACAAAAAACAAGATAACCAGGAACTAAAAAAGAATTACCTATCCAAAACACCAGTTACTAAGAAGGGGTTAACACTGAACAGATGCTCTGCCTGCTGAACAAGGCACAAAAACCTTTCAAAATTAGCAAAAGGAACACAAAAAACACTAAAATAATGCAAGGACTGGGAGAGAAACACTCAATCACACAAAAAGGTATAAGATTGGCAAAAAAAGACATTTAAAAACTAAAATGAAGGCAATTCTGATGAGTGATCCTGGCACGTGTGTACCTGCACAAAGTCCAAGGAAAAAGAGGGATGTATTCTGTATGTTGGCTATGAGTAAGGAATCAGACTGGGATTATGTTCTTTTCAATTCTGAGCTCCCAATTACTAACTGTAGAGAATATTTAGCTTAGACTCTGAACTTGGCATCTCAGAAAATGTAAGTAATGCATTCCTATTTACAATAATACATTCATCACTTAAGGCATTTTATCCTTATGTACATGCACATCTGTTTGGTTGTCGATTGTGGATGATCTTTGTAATATCCATGTTTCAGGCTTAGTAAAGCCACAAACAAATATTAGTATTACTTACTCCATTCTAAGCATTCCATACAGCCAGAATTGTTGAGGTATGCCCCATTCATAGTCAAACAGCAGGATGGAAAAGTTAAGTCTCTCTATTCCAACAGTTAGCTTGTAATTGCATGGATCCAGTAGCACATATGTATCAAAAGAGAGACTCAGAATGTCAATATCCACACAACAGTGTACACCTGTGCAGTGGTTGGTAATGGTGCAGGAAACAGGTCCATAAAGTGTAGGAAGACTGATGTTTCTTGGGCATTCTTTATGTGAAAAAAGAGGTAGAACATTAGCATTTCATCACTTACACAACATATATATATATATATATATATATATATATATATATATATATATATATATATATATATATATATATATATATACACACACACACACATACAAAAAGAGAGAGAAAGAGCCCTAGTTACTGTTTTATGTTGTTCTACAACATACAGCTCCATAAACTACTAAATTATATTATTTAATATAAGGGAATACTTTCTTTTAACTCCTAATTAGTTTTACATTGATAGAAGCTCAACTATTTAAAATTAATTGTGGTTGTAGCTGTAGTAACTTTATATATATTTATATATATATATATATATATATATATATATATATATATATATATATATATATATATATATATATATATATATATATATATTTTTTTTTTAAAAAAGATTAGGAATTACTTTAATGTTAGACCTTGTATCAAACCTACACCTTTAGTGTGCAACTATAATGCTCGTTTATCCTACCCCAAACATGTCCAATATACATAAAGTACCTGAAGTCCATCCATTTGATGATGAAAAGTAGGGTGCTGCAGAACGGTTACATGATTGGTCATTAATTACAGAAGATATGTCAAGATCCTCCAGAAGCTTTGTTATCCAATAGCTGGACATCTTTGAACCAGAAGCTATCTTTCTATCATGAAGCCAATGTTGCAAAGAGAAGTCTAGAGAATACAGAAAATGGATATTAAAGCACACAGAACCGATCTTCAGGATAATGTTTAAAAAATATGTAAAGATAGCAATGTGGTGAAATTTCTTTACTGTTGACATTCATGGTTTATGATTCAATTTTGATTTACACTTACGCTATGAGGCATAAATAGTAATGGTGTAATCAACATACTGTCAAAATTCATAAGGTAAAAGTATTTTACTAAAACTATTCAAATGAGAGAAGTGACAGAGGCTCTGAAAGATAGAAACAAAGTTTCATTTTGTCTACCTTGAATGGCATATCCTATTTTATAATCACATTCAGGCTTTTGAACAAATGTGTTGGAAAAGACTGGCATGTTCACAACACAGTGTGACCTTGTCTCAAAACAGACACTTATGTTGAGATTGAGCAGGAATCGGTGTTCATAATGAAGGTTTTCTATCTTGAAACTGTCAAAATAAAGAATGATCCTTGTTATTTTTGAAATTATGTGAAGAGAAATGAAAGAAAATGGCAATATCAACTCCCCTTTTAAACAATTCCGAAGTGAAACCACCCCTTACAAACAGCATTTAGTAATTTGGAGTTAGTAAACAGCATAAATGTCCTTTAAAATCAAATCACATCTCCATTTACACCCCTTGTTCCAGTCCAATCAATCGATTTAATTTGACGTTTTTACTGCATTTATTATATGTTATGTTTATTATTTAATAAACTGAATTATATTTTGCATGTTTTTCATGTACAACAATTGACTGTGACATCACATACATGTTAGACTTCCAATAAACATTTTATTGAGGAAATACACTTACTCCATTCTGATGACATTTTTCAGGTAGAACTTTTCTATTTTGCCTGCAAGAGATAAATTAAATACAATGTTAAAGTAGAATACAACAAGATTCTTAAACATTTTAATGTCATAAAGGCCTGAAAATATACCCCTTTTATAAATAGATAATCACATGAAGATATCTGAACTAATATGAAATAAGCTGTTCTGATTATACATGCATTTAGAAACCATTAAAGGGCATGTTATACAAACTCTGACATATTCATTCAGCTAGAAAAATGTTATTTTTAGTCATTAAATATCTTATGATAAGAAAAATGGAAAATCTGTGTTATTTATTTATTTAGTGTTATCTTTTTATTATATGTTTTATTTTGGTCCAGTTAAATATGTTAAAGTAGTTGCCATGATGCAAGGAAATAGATACTGATGCAGGGTTACATTATTTTCAGAACCTGGATA
Source organism: Margaritifera margaritifera (assembly GCA_029931535.1). Taxonomy (NCBI): domain Eukaryota; kingdom Metazoa; phylum Mollusca; class Bivalvia; order Unionida; family Margaritiferidae; genus Margaritifera; species Margaritifera margaritifera. Next base: position 2,499,756 of record JAQPZY010001450.1, on the reverse strand, counting down.
TGTTATCTGGCTGTCCAGAACAGGATCATGGTTAGATGATATTCCTCCTAAATCAAATGCAAATCTCTCATATATACCAGTTTCAAACTTTTGTAAGGAAATGTTCTGTATTTATTTATTCTGTACTATTTATGTTACAAGTAATATATTCTTGGCCCTTCTCTTAATGTTGATTTTGACACAAATATCACCAAGCTTTTCTACAATCTCATGAAAAGCATCAATAACACTGGGTCAATTCCAGTACATGTATTTCTCACCCCAATCATATCCAAACAAAGAAACATTGAATGCAAGATTCTCTATTCCGATTGTCATGCGGTAATTGCAGGAGTCAATGAATATAAAGGTATGGAATGACCGCAATACAAGATTAACATCAATACAGCACTCTACTCCTGTACAGTATGATGGAATGTGACATGAAACTGGGCCAGTAAGATCAGGTAGTGAAATGTTCTTTGGACAGTCTGAAAATGCAGAAAAAAGAACATTATTTATTAAAACATATCTTGAAAAGAAAATGTATTCACAACTAAAGTTCAATTAAGCAGCTCCTTTAAACTTTTGAACGATGCTACTGACCTTTGAGGAAATTGCATCTTCTTAAAGTACAAACCTATTTTTAACTTAAAATTGTCATATCCAGTTGACCTAAATTATAACACAACCTTTTACATAATACAGACAATTTTATGTCCCATCCATGCCCTTTTTATAACCATACATATGTATATGACAGTTTCTATGAACTTCTGTTCATGTAAAACAGAACATGTTAAAATACAAACCTGCGCAAATTAGTAAAGTACACAATCGTGTTACACAATCAGTTTAGCATATAACATGTAATACTTATATTGAAGAAAAAGGTTATACTTTTATGTCTCACAAAAATTTTAAAAATGTGATTTCATATTATAACTCACCATATTTCCATCCCTTCACAGATACAATATATGGCACAGATTTCCGACTGCATTCTTGGCTTTGGATGTAAGGGGCCACACCCAAAGTTTCAAAGAGTCTGTCAACTACATCAGGCTTCAGTTGTTCAGCAACAGGAAAGTGCCTCTCCACAAGCCATTCAGTGAGAGAAAAATCTATAGAGTGAGATAAACAGTGTGAGCAGATTCAAATTGAAAATGTATAAATATACCCCCCACATTATGTCTTTAACATAAGTTAAATATATCTCCACATTTTATCTTTCATGTTAAGTTTTAAAATCATCCTACCAGTATGTTTTGTAATTGCCTTTGACAAAGACTCAGTAAAATTAGAAAATGCTCAGGCTAGTTAAAAACTAGTTTTGCACTGTTTGTTGTCAGTTTGTTGCAACTTGTCTAGAGCTACCACATTCTAAAAGTACCTAAGGTAACCATGCGTGACTGCTGCTCAGTGACGATATATTTGTCGATCACAATTTAGTTGTAAGAACTGTGAGAATGAGACCATTAAATACAGGGTATAGGCTCACTGGCAGTAGCCTCCTGTACAAGTTCGACAGTCTATCTCAGACACGAGTTATAGATCTATAAATATACACGTCTTTACCAGTCAAAGACACAAAGGTTGTTTATCTTTCCTTTATTATCAACATAGACATCTTTATGGTAATTTATTTTTACAGTAACAAAATAAATTGTGAAGCATCGATCATATACAGATAAGTCTTATTCATCAATTCAAAATGTTTCAGATAAATATTAAATTTACCTGATAGTCACACCAATGATTTTAATATATGTTAAATTAACTGTTCTTATTTGATCTGTTATTAACAATTATATGTAGGTAAACTTATCATGAATCAATGTCATTTTTCTCTGTAAAAGCTATTACCTTGGATGGCATATCCTTGGTCCCAGGTACATATACGTTTTGGGAGGTGAACCATGTCAAAAATTACTGTGTCCAGATAGCATGCAGACTTTGCCTCAAGACAAACACTCAGGTTCATATTCACCAGGTATTCCATTTTCCCAGGCAAGTCCTCTATATTGTAACTGAAACAAGAGTATCGTGAATAATGTATACACCTGACCTGTGTTTAAATAGTCCTATATGTAGGCACTAGAAGGGCACAGTTGACGCTGGAGATTATTTGACCAACGGGTCTCAATGGTCTTGTAATAAAGTTATAGTGCAAAAAGCATTATTTTCTTCTTAGACTTACCATGGCCATGACCTTTGACTTCTAGACCCCACCATCTAAAGGATTCTTTATTACACTATGTGCAAGACATCCAAAAAGTTTGGTCAAAGGAATGTATTCTAGAATAAAAGTCATTGTGCAAAACCCATTATTTTTAGTCACAATGACCTGGACATTTTATATTTTGGCCCCTAAATCAATAGGCCTGTTGTACAAGCTCTCCACAAACTTTGGTCAATATATGTGGTCTAGAACTAAAGTTATTATGCAACAAAGTGTTTCTTCTTTCAGCCACTGATGCCATTTGATCTTTTGACCAAAAAATCATGTTCTTTATTACCAAAAGTGTAGGCAATCCAAAACCTTGGTGAAGGTGCTTGGTCAAGAACTGAAATGTTTGTGCAGAAACCATTTTTTATTTATCAACCTCTGTGACCCAGACATCTGACTTTTGACATTTAGACCCTAAAATCAATAGCTTTCTCCAAGTGCAAGCAAATCCACCAAGATTATTCCATGTCTGTTATGTAGAAGTAAAGTTATCATGCAGACACCATTTTTCTTCATTCAGTCACAGTGATTTTGACCTTTGACATTTTGATAAAAAAATCAACTCGCTGTTTTCTTATTGTGAGTTCAAGCCATCCTCAATAGTTGGTCTCAGCCTGTGATGTATAATTAATGTTAATGTGCAGAAATCATTTTGTTCTTTCAGTCACAGTGACATTGACCTTCAATCTTTTGTTTCAAAATCAATGGGTTTCTTTCTTACCCGAAGTGAAAGCCATCCACAAAGATGCTCCAGGTCAGTGACCTTGAACTTTTGGCCCCAAAATCAAGATGCTACTTCCTTACCCCTAATGAAAGATATTGATAAAATTTGCCTACAGTATATGGCAGAGAACTCGAGTTATTGTGTGGGGAAAAAAACACAGAACAGCTGGACAAAGGCATCAAAAGATCCCTTGCAGGCATAATATAAAACAAAATTTCCACTATTTACAGTTTGGAAACACAAAATTAGGAAAAGAGTGACCTACATCAGCTAAAGTGATCTAGTACTTCTCAAGATGCATGTACACTGTCAATAGAAGCTGAAAAGTAGGTTACTATTACTTAATATCTGTATATCTGTTTTACTATTCACAATGCATGCTTATGCAGTTGACACAAAGATATATGAAGACAGTCAGCCTCTTAACAAATAGCTACTTTTCAATTCTGAATTGAAATTATATCATGCTCTTGTACTGGAAGTGAGGCAAAAGTAGGCCCTTTGTGTCAAAAGTAAATCCAATGTACAATTCACAATCCCTTATCATGAGGCTACTATAAACTTAGTTGTTGGAGATTAACAATTTAAGAATTGTATTTAATATATATAGCATTGCTTTCCATGCAAGCTCTCAAGAATAACTTTTCATAAACCTAAATGGCCCTATCACACAGTTCTGTCTCTCAATCAATTATAAACACCCACCAAGCAGGGATATTTTACAAAATGAATACCAAAATGGTTAAATTCACATGTTTCAAATGCAAGTTATCTTTAGTGTACAACATTTCATAAAAATGAATCATAAATAACAGAAAATTCAGGAGTACTGCAGATGTAAAAGTGAACAATCATCAAATGCCTGACCCTACTTAAGCATGATCTTTGCAATCAGGATAATGGAAGATAAGTTTCTTGGCTGACTGCAGTATCTGCAAGATGCTTGATACACTTCAGAGATTGTGAAATTGTAATGGGTCTAGCTGGACATTTTTCCACGAAAATTACATGGTGGGCATATATTTATGAAATATAATATCAAAACATTCAAAAGAGATACAAAAAGTGGTCATAAACTGGGAAAACATTGATATACCTAATTATTAAATGTACTGGAAAATGTGTCATTTTCATTTCTGGATTTGCTGCTGCTTTAGTGTTAGTATTATCCTTCAATGATTAACTGGTTTCTGCTGAAACTAATTATTTATTAAAATCTTTTTTTTTTCTTCCAGAAAACTATCATATTGAATTTCACCCAACAACAGTATTTTATTCCACTCTACCATTTTGAAAATTAATTACTATTTTCTCTAAAGATATCATGTGCTGATACACCTGGACACAAACCACATGGCATAAGGAACTAATCTGATTTCTTTTAGTACTGATCTCAATTATAAGGTCGTTGATAAGTCCTGGAGATAAGCTTTCACCCCTCTTTTTTCTGGTGTTTTGTGGTTATAGAGTGTTTAAACAATTGGGAAAACATGGTGACCAAACAAGCTTAGTTGACAACACCTCCACTGATTGTCCGACAAGAAACTGTGTAAATTAGACCTAGCCACCTTTGAATTAAGCCTAGTAGTAAACATCTTTATTGATTATACAACAAAGAAATAATCTGTAAATTAGACCAAGTGAACTTTGAACTTTACTTCATTAAGGTGTTTTTCTGGCAGTTTAATGGATAAACAAATCAAGAACAAGTTGATATAATCATATTTGAGAACTCCTATGACTGATGTCCAGTTGCTGATAGTATGTGCTGATCAAAATGTTTGATCTACCAGATATGTCCAGCAAAAACTGCAGTTTTCGCATCTCTGATATATTATATATATATATACATCTTGCAATGCCATATTTTTTTTTCCTGTGCTGTTTAGTACAGAAAAGTATAATAAAGATTAGAACTTACTCTAGACGAATAATTCCTTGAAGGTAAATGCTCTCCAAGTTTCTCCAGTTATAGTCCACAAGTGAGATGTTATATTTCAGTCTCTCAATTCCAACTTGCATTGTGTAAGTACATGGATTGATAGAGAGGAAAGTATGGAAACTTCGATAAAGATCTTGCACATTAGTACAGCATTCCACTCCAGTGCAATAATGAGGGACACTGCATTTAATTTGATCTGGAAGTGTCTTTAAAGTGAGGTCTGCTGTACATTCTGAAACAAACAAACAAGACAAAAATAAAAATAGAAAATAACATATGTACTTGGATATTTCAAATGACAAACGTGTATGGCATTAGAGTAGCCTGACAACCAAATATCAAATATTCTATGGATTAGTGCAACTGTTAAAATAAAAATGTAGAAATAGCAACTTAGTACAAGCACAACAAAGCTATTTTAATTTTCCATTTTTAAAGAAATTTTAATATTTGATGAACAAAACTTATTTTATGCATCACCTAAATTGATTAGTATCTTTGATGAATTGAATGATTATATATGCATTGCTTTTCACTCATACTCTTGTTGTTTGTTTTTTTTTGTCTCATCACTGAGGTAATACTGATTTTATTTTTTATAGTCTGTAAAGGAGACTTGAAAAATATATTTTTGTATTTTCTATCAGGAAATTCTGACATGAAATTACCTTTGTTCCAACCATGATCTACTGATATGAATGGTGACTGCACACTGCTGCATGGCTGATCAAGCAGAAACTCTGACAATTTCATGTATTGTAGAAGTCTGGCAGAGTCTAAGGTTGATATATTGCTTCCATAGGTCAGATGATGATCACTGAACCATTGTCTCAGTGAAAAATCTACACAAGTAAAATGTATTTAAAAAATCAGGCTTCTCAGTCATATTTTGTTTTCTAAATTATAGGAATGTTCTACAGAAATTGGTCTCAAAAATACAGAAAAAAAATAAAGGTATTAAATGGAAATCATACAAAATATAGAGATAATTACAAGCTAATATATCCAATTGAATACCACATTTTAAAAAGTATTTGATCACGCAAATTAACCATATTTACTATATTGCATTAAAATAATATTAGTCTGATGCATTTAAAAAACAATTTAAACATATTATATTAACTCTAATGCACTGAAATATTATATATATATATATATATATATATATATATATATATATATATATATATATATATATATATATATATATATATATATATATATACGCAGTAAAGATTGTTTATTATGTTCTTGCTTACAATGTTTCCTCTGTTTAACATCTGAGTTTCAATCCCCCTGCCAAATTCCTAACTAACATGTATTCCAAAGGCTTTGTTATAACGTTCTTTGTTACAATGTTTAATGGGTTATAGCATTTGAGTCGAGTGGTCCGTCTGAGAAAATGAGCTCAATTATAACATCACCTGATGCGCCGAAGCCAGATAAACAATGGCGTTTAGTGTTTAAAAAATCTGATAGCCCAACAGGCTTGTCAAAAAAAAATCTAATTTGCCTGCGAAAACTTCTATTGTGCTGATGAAATGCATTTTATTTTCATGTTGTTGAAAGACTAGTAAATTATTAAAATGTATCCCCATGTTTGACCCCTGCCCTTATGAAGTTCATTTACTTACCATACTTCTATGGAGAGCTGTAAACATTGTGCATAAAACGAAGGATGTGACCTATAAATGCATACATATGATTCTACCAGCAGTAGGCCAATAATACTGTTTTAAAGGCCGTCTACCGCACATACCATTTAGTAGTTAAAATCTACCGCTTTTGAAAATTAAAAGAATTTTTAAAAAATTATTAAAAAAACCAACAAAAAAATGGTATTTTTATGCGTTCTATCAACACATTAGAGAAACCAGCCAGAACCAGTCTACTGGGGATCGGAAATGTTCCCCCAGTACAATGACCGGTGCGATGATGCGTGACAAAGCAATAGGATTAGAATGGGGAACAGATTGCCTGAGTTACCTATAATTAGTGCTCATTTGGCTTTAACATACACGTGATTCTACCGTCTACCGCACATACCGTTTTATAGTTGAAATCTACCACTTTTGAAAATTACCAGATTTTTTGTTTATTCGAAGGCAAAAAAAACCACAATATTTTCATGTGTTCAATTAATGCATTACAGAAACCTTCTTGTTGTAATATGGAGAGTTTAGGCCAAATGCGGCATGTTTTTTTAAGTGTTCTAAGTAATAAAGGGATCAAATGTGGTCCATTATGTGATTCCTTTTAAAGTCACCAGCCCTGGGCCTGTGTCTGAACAAAATCTATTTGACCACTGGCAGTCGTTTAAACAACAAAAGGCAACAAAAGGCACCAGGTAGCAAAAGCGCGATAATCACACCTCATTCATAAATCATTAAATAACAAATTCCTAACAAAGGTGCCAGGTAACAAAGGCGTGATAGTCACACCTCATTCATACTCGGTACTTTCGAAATATGAGTTACTGGTTCAATGTAATTATAGCATTAAAGCAAGAAAGGAAATGATTTTGTTTGTATTTTTTTGACTATATAATTTAGTAATATCCTTTAACTATCATCCTCTACCTGTACGTTGACTATCTGAAGTAAATCTCTCTCATGTTCATTTTGAATCCTGACTGTTGTGAAAATGGCTGAAAATTCACTGGTCAGGAAAAGAAAAAATGTCTCTTTAGACACAAAATGACAGGATGACGATGATTTAGTACCAGCCATCGTACCCAGAGCCAGCGAGGCTCTAATTAGCATAGCGGATATTATACTGTACCTACAAGCTCAGTGTGACATACCTGATGTTCTTTACGAACATTTGCATGTCACTGAAAAACATATCAACAAAACATCTCAGATTAATAGAAAACAGATGACTATTGACAATTTCTTTCCATCCATATAAATAAAGGACTAATTTATAAGTCATTAAGTTATTGAACAAAGACGTTTTCAAATAAAAGTGATTTTTATCATTCACCGGCTGATACATGCACATGTATGTTGATACCTTCAGATGATAGTAAAACTTACTGATTTATAATTGTTTCTTCATGATAACATGTATTTATATGTTTTTTGAAAATGTTATTACCATTACATACGAGTTCTGATGGTAAACATATGAGTATAAATTGTTTACTACATGTATGTCCAATGTCATCGGCATGGACAAGTACATAAACATTTTGAAAAATAAATGAATTTGGATACGTTTTCTGTTATAACATTCTAAAATCCCCGACCCCTCTGAAACATTATAAAGAATCTTTACTGTGTATGTACATATATATATATAATCAGGATACTGAGTACATCTATCATGATGAATCATTCTATATCCTTTCTAATTCTTGCAGATGAAAAAAGACAAGTAAGAAAAATAGGCATGTGCTTCTCCCAGAAAACATATAGGAATTTTGTTGGAGTTTGCACAAAATATAGGAATGTCTGAAATGCATGGAAATATATAATCATTTCTCATAAATGTAAGTAGCTAATGACTGATTATGTTATTCATTGCTAACACCTGGCATAAATGAGATCAGAACAAACAATACCCATGTCCTTTACCATACACGTGCAAGCAAAGAAGTTTAATGACCCCAGTTCTTAAAGACCGCTATCAAAACATAAATCCCTCAGCTATTAGGAATTGGACAAAATGAGACAAATCACAATATTTCTAGCCATCAACAAATCAGGCCTGCTGATGTCACACCAGCTGATAAACAGTGGAAAGATGGACAGGTACTTGCCAGAAGTAGTGGAATTCCGAAGTGACTGGGATCTGACATTTTCCCAACTCACTGAAGAAACAAGGATTCTATGATTCAGTTTCTTGCCCACATTCTGATACTCTATGTGAACTCTGTAGATGACTTGCTGTCCTTTAGTGCAATCAGTAAAGACCTGCCAACCCTAACAAGCCTTTCTCAGTAAGACAGTCAACATTTTCCCATAAGTTATACCAATTTTCAGTAAAGTATAACACAATATCGTGTACTGCTATTGTCGACTTGGAAAACATCAATTGAAACAGTTCAGAAGTGTGATCTGAGGCTGATAGAGCAAAGGCAAACATTATATTCAACTAAAAAGTGTGTCAAGTACACTTAGAGGCTTCTTGTTTATTATTGACATCTCTCCGGCACAAGACATACTCAAATCAAAACATGATGTCCAATAATCATAATTGTTGCCTTTCCTGCTTTTTATCCCCAAGAATCTGAATATTCCTTTTTATATTTATGTGCCGATTGTTTAAACTTTTTAAGAGGCTTATTATCTTTTTCATCTTCAACATGGTTTTGTTCATTGGATGCCATTTCTAGAAAATGCTATATAAGCAACAGCTTGATAATGCAGGCATTTTTCATGAAAATATGGGCAGTTCAAATCATCTGAGGTACTACTGTACTACTGTAAAGTTAGACTGGTTCCCTGATGAACTCCACTGAATCTAATATGAAACCCGGATCAAGATCAAACATGGACAAGCCAGTATCTGGATTTGATCATAACAATCATATTTTCACAAGTTTTCTATTATTCTGTAAGTCCGTAATTTAAGAGTCATCTCAGTAAGAATTACAGTCTAATCATAAGGGTTGGCAGGTCTGTCAGTAGGCAATAGCACTCTTTGATGTTTTCAAAACACATCCTGGCATAAGGCTGCTGTCCCAGTTAAAGGAAAACAGCATCATGCCCCAGTTGCATGGAAAAGTTGCAATTGATTATGTTAATAACTTCAACAAGGAGGAACTCAAATCATGCTTTCATGAGTAGTATCTAGCCAAAGTGATCACTCAGTTAAAAAATGGGAGAACAGTGGAGATATGTACCCTCAGATAAGATCTCGATCAGCCTGAAAACATCTACCATTAACACAATTTTTATTCCAAGTGGATTATCTACACACATGACAATATATCCCTTTGTACAGACCCAACTAGAATGGGATTCGAGAAAGATGGACTAATCTGCTGATTGTTTATTGAACAGTTAGTTGTATGTATGAAGCATATTTAGTAACAACAAAAATGTGCCCTTGTGTTCCATTTTCTCTATGCAATAGTGAACAATATTTGTAATCAGTGGAATCATACATGCAGTGAAAGCTTTTTTCATATTTATGAAATATCTATTGTGTGAATCAGAAGACATGGTAATTACTTTCACCTTAATATAGTCATCCGAACATTATGTTGGATATTATCATGGGTATATAGTGACACACATTATTCAAGGATACGCATCCTTAAGAAAGGCAAATACTGTGCTTTATATTTTATTTACTTGAACTTTAATGCTTCACATTTCTGAAAGGTTTCCAAACTTTTAGAAATAGTTGTGGTATTTCAACAAATGAGTGATGCCTTAAGATTGCACTGGGTAGGAGGTGGGTGGGCTTTGAATACTGGCTTGGTTAATTTTTTGTTGCGACTTCAAATCTGGAGTCTAGCTTACCCATGAAAACCACAAAAATTAATAATAAAGTGTTATGTATGATGTTTATATACTCAACTTTTGTTTATGATTGTAAGTTGTATGGTTATTTGAAAATACATACTTAACTTTTGTCCAGTTGCTTACATAATATTTTCATAGGCATTTCGCAATTAGACTGTTGTGACATGTGTCAGGTAGGCCAGTATTTTAATAGGCATTTTGCAATTAGACTGATGTGACATAGGTCATGTAGGCATATGTATTTATATACAGATTTTGCTAAACAAATTCATTCCTGTTCTAGAATTTTGGTTCTAAAAGATCAGTCTGTAAGGAATCTATTTTAGTGGTGTTGTTGAAATCAGATATAATTTGAAAGGAATTATTTACTTACAATAGTCATTGGAAATACTAAAGTGCTCATTGACTTTTGGAATAATACATGATTGTGGGATTTATGTGAACTCATTCAAATACATTCTAGATTACATCTTTGTGGTACATCAGGACATTCAAGGCTATTGGAATTAATTTGGAACATTATATTATTTTGGACTTGTGATTAGGACATTTAGGATTATTTGGAATTTACCTCACAAATTATGAGTGTCTTTTGAATTTTCACTTTAATTGTCTGGAAATAAATTGCTTGTTGATTTTACTTACATTGTTGGTTTCACTTTCTTTCTGTTACATATTTTTAAGATCTAGAGTCATAACAAAAGAATTCACAGTATTTGTTTTCTGCGTGGCAAATTAATGTAACCCCTCAAATGGAATTTCTTATTCTTGGTGCAAACCCAACTTAGATTCATTTAGTCTCAATGTCTGCTAAATTAATGTAGGCAATGCAACATGAATCATCTCACATGAGGCATGGTTCATTACAATTGACATTTCAATTACCTTTGATTGCAAATGTTGAATTCTTGGAGCATGGGAGCTTATTGAACTTAGTATTCTGTAGCACAGTGTAGCTGATGTTGCAAATGTCTCTCTCATAACATAAGTTTATCTTCACATTCATCAGATACTTATCCTCTATTGTCAAGTCAAAAATACGGAAGCTGGAATATACATTTATGTTTCTCAATCAAAAGTAGAAGTGCATGGGGATGAATTGACATAATAAAGTGTCAGAAGATATGTCATAATTTGCTCGAACAAGCAGTGATCAAATTATAAATAAATATTCATATAGCATAACATAAAAACAATATAGTAAACATGCATCAAACAAAATATACTATTCACATATAGATGTAGATATTAAAATAAATCACATGGCTATAAACAGTCAAAAATACAGACATACTGAGATATTAGTATAATGTGCATAATTTATATATGTATAAAAAAGGATATATTATATAAATTGATTACACGTAAAACTGTATGAACTACTTGTTACTTCTTAATGTTAATAAAATGTATAATATCTCTTACTCAAGTCTGATCAGCTTGCCAAGCCATAACTTCTCTTCAACACCCCATTCATAGTCGAGGAGAGACACATTAAAGGAAAAGTTTTCTATTCCAACTGTCAGGAGGAAGTTGCAAGGGTCAAGATGAACGTGAGAGTTAAAGGGTTGACCAATTAGATCCACATCCAAGCAACACTCAACTGCAGAACATGTCTCAGGGATGAAACAGGAAAGTGGGCCTGATATCGGTAACAGGGTTGTGTTCAAAGTGCATTCTGAAAATGGAAAGAATTAGTTTGGTGGAACATTTGTCCCTAAAAAAAGACAATGGTTTAAGTCTACCTAGTATATAAAAAAATTCTTCAGCTTGAATGTAATGTTCTACCATTTGTACTGTGTATGGATTTAAAGTTCTGTATGAATCATAGTTGTCTCTATATTTCAATAATCAATTATACAACTGATGCCTCTTTATTCTGTCTCACCATGCAATCTTCAATAACTTTTTCTTAATAATATATTATCAACATATATTTTAACACCACTTTTTTAAAATTAAAGTTAAAAGTACAAACATAATGACCAATGGTTGGATAAAAGACAGTGTCTCACCTGGGAACCATGTAATGATATACCCACCAGTGCTAGAAAAATCTTATAGCCCGACACCCAGGACTGCTTTAATTTCAGTTTGGGCCCCTCCTGTATTCTATGTGAAGTGCCGATTGGGTTTGTTGAGAAAAAAAATCTAATTTGCCTGAGAAAACTTTGATCATGCTAGTGAAATGCGGAATTTTATTTTGAAGTTGTTTAAAGACTAGTAAATTATTAATGTTTATCTCAATGTAGGTCCCTTACCATTATGAAGATTGCCTACTTACCATACTTCTTTTGAAAGCTGTAAACTTTGTGTACAAAGTGAAGCATGCATCCTATGAATTGGGAACAGATTGCCTGGGTTACCTATAATTAGTGCTCACTTGGCTTTAATGTATAATAATTGAGCTGTCCCTTGCTCATACTTACACTGTAGTAGTGTAATGCAACACTGGTTACACATATTAAGCGGCACCTATGAGATTGTATGACAATTAAGCTATAGGATTAGCCACTTATAAAAGCATCCAAGACAATGTTTTTCACCTTAAAGAATCAGAGATTATTACAGTGTGTTTAAATCCATTTACTTCAAAAAGTTGTAGCCGCAGATTCTATTGGTATATGGATTTTGTGTTTTATGTCATTGTGACGCATCCACTGTACTATGACATGAACTAAAGTACAAGTCATGCAGGCCATGTAGGCATTCAGTACCAATATTTCAGTAATAGGTGTAATTTTCTGGAATTTGATTACACATACCTTTAAATGGCGATTATTGACTTTATTTCGATCCTCATACATCCATATTCCTTGGATTCCTCATTATATACACACTCGAGAAATACTAATGACAAAATCAATGTTAAAGTACATGGACATTTTTAAATATGTCAACCTAAAGGTGTGATCCAGTACAAACCAGATTGTAATGTCACAATGAAAGCTGCCTGTGTTTTCAAAAAGATTCGTACTACCCTGTTATTTGTTATGATAGACCCAACGTCCTCTTTTCTTGATCCAGTTTAGTACCCAGCCACCATTGTAAAAGTCCATAGCAATCAATAATTTTCATCTGGAGTTTTTTTATGATATTTACGATGCAGAACAATGAACAATCAGGATTGAATAGACTTTGTTTAAACTATATTAGTATTAAATTTAAGAACAACAATTCATATTTAATTTAATATGAGTAAATTTGCCTACATGACCACACTGACATGCACTTTAATTATGAACCTTAAAAATCTTGTGTTTATTGATTGATATAAAAAAGGACCCGTGGCTCTCTGACTTTATTTCTGTTTTAAACTTCATCAGATTCCCCTGAACTCCTTTCAAGCTTTAAACTACACTGATTTTCCAGAGGAGAGGTGTAAACTGTTTAGACATGGGAGAGATGAAGTTCAGCAGCTGTTGGATCCCTTTGCCCCACTCTTCCCTACAGATCATGATGCAGTACACAAATAGTACATCAACTGAAGACCTACAGAAATTCAGAGATCCCAAAAGCAGAGGTGTATGCCACAATCATTAGGAATTCCACACCTGAAAATGGCAAAATTGTCATGTTGTTGGAAATAATGTAAGTTGTGAACCCCTCTACAGCAGAATGTGAAAGAGGGTTCAGTCTCGTGAACAACAGCAAAAAGTGTAAAGAGAAACTGTATAAAGCAAGCCACACTTCAGATGATAATGAACATCAACACTGCTGATTCAGTAAGTAAGAAGGACATTGATAGAGCAATTGGACAATGGTTGACAAAAGGACACAAGGAAAACATTGCTTTACATTAAATATTTTGAGACCTGAATAAACACGCAAGTCAATTTAATATGATTTTGTTTATTTCTTTTCATATTTAAAGTGCAGCAATTGCAACATCAACAGTGAGTGACAAATAACAGTATACATGTGAACCTCCCACATAGGAGGGTTTTTCTCCCTAGTTTAGGGGTGTCTCCCATCCCTTTCGTCACTCACTGAAATCACGTACGCAAAATTAGTATTGAATTTTTTTTTTCTCCATTTTTTTCCACATTTATCTTCCAGTGAAGTATATTTATGGTAATACTCCTGTGATCATGTGACTGTGAACTGGCTTAAGCAGCACAAGACAATATAGTTGATAATTTCACCCTTTGATCCTGTTGGCACGGTCAACTGGCTTCATTTGAAGTTTGTCGATGTGGATTATGCTATGTGTGAGTAGAAGCAATTCCAAAAGGATTAAAGGCATTAACTGATTATGGCAGGGTTACTAAAGAGCTCAATCAGAATGAAACAATAAAAATTACCTTGATTCTCTCTGCAAGGTATGTTCTGCTTTGGTGCTTAAAGTTGTTGAGATGAATTAGGGTCTATACTATGTATGATCAAAAGTAATTTGGACTGGATTAAAGATGTTGATTGATTGTAGTTGGATTACTCAAGAGCTCAAATGGCATAAAACTGGGTCGTTTGACTTCGGTGTTTAAAGTTTGTCAAGATGTCTAAGCATGCATTATCTCCCAATGCCAAAACAACAAAATCCAAGCAAGCAAAATATCACATGAAATTCAATGATGGATGGAAACATTATTTTCAGTGGTTGCAATCAAGTTCAATGGGACATGAATATGCATTCTGCTCTTCCTGTAAAGCTGATTTTAAAGTCTGTTATGGTGGCAAGAATTACATCATGCATTATCCAGAAACCCCATTGCATAAAAGCATATTAAATACGACAACCAATATGCCATCAGTGAAATGCAAGTTCGTGTAATCTGCATCAAATGTGGATAAAGTTGCACGTGTTGAGACACTCTTTGCCAACTTTATAGCCAAACATAATCTCCCATTTCTAGTAGTGTATAATTTTTCAGATCAAGTCAAAATAATGTTCCCCAACTCGGAAATGGCACAAAAGTTCTAATGCAAATGGACAAAAACTACTCACATTGTGACCCAAGCTTTGGGTCCTCATTGGGATGAGAAAGTCACAGACAGACATGTGCCACAATGAAAAATTCACCATTCTCATTGACAAGTCAAATGATCAAGGGGATAATAAAATGCTTACAGTCATAGTTCATGTTTTTGACAAGGATGTAAACAGGATATCAACAAGATTCCTTCGTATACCAACCTGTAAGCTGGATCAGCAGAACTCATCTTGCATGCTTGGATAAAATATTCACATAAGTATTACTATATTACTAAAATCTAAATCACAATTGTATAATAATATGAATAGTAATAATAATAATATGAATATGAATAATATAAATATTAATACATGTTTAAATAATAATAATATGAATAATATCGGTACAGTACAGGAATTAATCCATAATGACTGGGATGAATGAGGTCTTTGTCTTAGTCTATAATACTAGTAAGTGATAATCATTTTCCGGATTTGATTGTTGTTGTTAAATAATGGTAATAGTGATGATAATGATGACAACAAAGGCATCTGCAAATTAAGCTTAAAGTCACAAAGGGTGTGATAGTCTAATCATTAATTTATGCATCAGTGCTTCATGAAACAATCTTGCTGACATTAAAACAACATCAGATGCTTGGGAGTGCAATAAATACTCACTAATCCAATAATTATCAGCTATTGATGGGTAAACAATGAAACAATATTATAGGTCTGCACTGATAATTGGAAATTAAAAACAGTGATAGGTGTCTTTAAAGCAAAATTGAATTATATTATAATATTTTAATTTACCTATTGTATATCCATGGCAAGTAAATGTCAAAGTTCTAATGTTTTGTATTTTTTATTGCAGTGGTGAAGCTGTCTGAGAGGTTCATGACATTAACCCAGAGTGAGAGAACTGCACTGGAAGGTGAAATTCAGGACTACATTCTGACTCTCAAAGAAGAACTTCCCAAATTTGACAAAGACAGTACCAGTCTTGAGCAGTTTTGACAGACAGTTAGCAATCTGAATCTACCCACAGGCAGGGAACAAATTAAACTTCTATATGAACTCAGCAGAGTTGTATTAATATTGCCACATTCCGATGCAAAACCTGAAAGGACATTTTCCATTCTGAGGAAGAATCAGGCTAACTCTAGAGGAAACCTGGATCCAGTGACAGTACAGTTAAGATCAATAATGATGAGAACTGCCACCAATATAATCCATACAATGATCTTATAAGAAATGATAAAAATGCTTGTGTTACATATATGGAGAGTGTGAAAGGCAACAAGTTAATGTGAAAGAACTGAATTCCATATTTTAATATTTAAAAAAATGGAAATTTGTTCAATATTATTAATTTTTGCCCATTTGCACACTAAAAGTCGGGTCGATGAAAATCCACCCTCTTTTGAGGTCAAAACTCCTGAGCAAATTTTGCAAATCTCCTCATCTGTTCCAAGCTGACCTCTCATTTCTATCACATGTATGTAATAGTAAAAAAATAGTGCCTTTTGGGGCACAAGGAATTTGAGTCAGGGTTTGTAGAATTTGAGTCAGGGGTTGTGATTTTTTTTTTTTAAGTCACCAGCCCTGGGCCTGTGTCTAAAAACATTTCTTTGAGCACTGCCCACCATTGTTAAACTTTTCAAAACTTTTAACAAAATCTAAACATTGCTGACTACATTCAAGTGATACATATTTATTAAATAAGTCTGTTTCTACATGGTCAAGCAGATATACCCTTCCAGTTTTCTAAAAAAACATACTTTCCAAGTGCATGCTATCGACAGATAATGGTCCTGGTATGTGATGTAGAACCAATGTTATTGTGCAGAAACCATTTTTCTTCTTTCAGTCACAGGAATCTTGTCCTTATACATTATTTTTTACCCTAAAATTTATAGGCTTCTTCCACATCCCAAGTGCAAGCCATTAACTAAGTTTGGTTCAAGTACCTTATATAGACCTATTGTTTTTGAGTGGAAAATATTTTTCTTCTTTTAGACACAGTACCCTGATCCATGACCTTTTGACACCAAAATCAATAAGGTTCTAGAAGCACAAGAAATCTACAAATTTTTGTTACAGTCACTGTAGATGGTGGAGAACTCGAGTTATTGTGCACAAACGAAATTGGTAATAGACCGACAAATGAACAACATCATAACATAATACACACCACCTAATGGTGAGTTTATGAT
The DNA here is from genome assembly GCA_029931535.1 of Margaritifera margaritifera. NCBI lineage: Eukaryota > Metazoa > Mollusca > Bivalvia > Unionida > Margaritiferidae > Margaritifera > Margaritifera margaritifera. The sequence continues at coordinate 2,482,270 of JAQPZY010001450.1, read as the reverse complement.
AACTACAAATCTTTGGAAAACGAAAATGCAGGTATTGCAGCAGGTAAATAAATGTTAATTTCCGTTAGAAGTATAAATTACAGCAGACAACAGTAGATGCAGAATTTCCTGCACAAATTGGACATTTTTACAAGTTATTGTTGGTAATTTTCTGCAAGGCATTGTGGGTAAAACTGGTACAGTTTTTACTAGTTCACCCCCAATAGCAATGAAAAATTTTGCCAGTAAGAACCTAATGCCATTCATACTCATGATATTTTGCAGAAAATTTTCATACTCATAATATTTTGCAGAAAATTATCCACACTGATTTGCAAACAAATGGCTGATTTGTACAGGAACCTCCCCATCTACCTTTCATCTGCTGTAAATTGTACTTCTAACTGAAAGAAACATTCATTTACCTGATAAAAATAACTAAGCTCTCGTGTTGTCAATGTTTGTAGTTATCATGTTTATTTTGTTGAAGTATTTTATTTCTCAGAAAACTGCAAAGGTATATCTACTGGATGATGTAAAAATAAACTTTAACTGCTAACACAAACAAGACAAAGATATTACCTCTCCTCCAGCCGTCTGTACTAGGGTGATATGGGGCTGCCATTCTTTGGCATGGATAGTCCCTCAAATACGGTGCAATCCCAAGATACTCCAGGAGAGCTGAGCTGACAGATGTGCTCAAGTGAGATCCCGGTAAATATGCTATGCCTCGATTAATCATCCATTCATTCAGTGAGAAATCTTAATCAACAGAAAAAAGGAAACATTCATTAAAAGCAGATTATGGGAGTAAACAATTGGCAAGTATAACATTTGTATCCTCTCCATTTTTGCTGATTAAATTGATTGATTGGTGTTGAACAGAACATCAACAAATAATACGCTATATCTTGCCAAGGTAATTGAAATAAAGTGTCTTGCCAAGGGACATACCACAGTGGCTGATCCAGTATTGTCTGGGCAGGATTCGAAGCTGCTCCTATCTGGTTATTAGTCAGGCACACTACCCATAAAGCCTTCACAGCTTTAATGATTATAAGAATGGTGTTTTAATTTAAAGCTCAATTAGAAAATATGTATATAATTCAAGTCTCCTTTGATTGATAATCACAATTTCAAAACAAAGATAATTATTTTCATACAAAGTATAATAACTGTCACATCCAATTTGAATCATACAGAAGTCACATATATCTGGTATGCTACTTTCACAATACAGAACAGAACAATGGTAAGTGTTAGTTAGAAGGTTTGTTTGCATGGAAAGTTAAAATAATTGTATAAATTAACTGGAAATGTGTTAATGGAACAATGATACCCCACCACACTATCTGAAATAACATAAATGCAAAACTTAACCAAGGTGTGACAGATGGATGGATAGACAAGTGTAACACTATATGCCCCTACCACTGTTGTAGTGGAGCATAAAAGATATATGATGCAATAAATATATGAAGGCATGGAGCATTTGGATTTCCTATTCAAATTTGTTAGTATTACACCAAAATCAATGGAAATAAAAATTATCTCTTGTAAATGTTTCCTCTACTTTAAGACAGTATTTCTTCAAAATACATATAGTCTGAATATATTCTTGGACAAGAAACTTCCAAATATTACTAATTAAACCAATCTGTTCAAAAGACTGTGAAGCACACAGCAATTTTACATTACATCACAAATTTTAACACTTTAACAAATAGAGAAAATAATTGCACCTTTTCCTTAAAAAAAAGAAGAAACAACATGTGGCATGCATAATGCAGTACAAACTGGAAATGTGTATAAATGACCTAAATGCTAAACTTAACCAAGGTGTAACAGGCAGATCAACAGATGGACAGATAAAAGGAACACTATATATGCACAAAATAGGGTGACTTCCTAATAGACAGTTTTAAATATTACACACAGCATCCAGAAGAACATTTCATTTACACACTGAAACTTTCCAATAGGTAGAAATCAAGGTAGATGCCTATCACGAAATGTCGATATGGCATATTTTATAATCTGCGTGTGCTAAAGCAGGCAAGATAAAACTTCAACTTCAACTTCATTCAAAAAAGTTTCAATATACTGCATTAGCAGATTTACATAATATATTTTAGCTTATAGCATTGTAGCTGCCTCATTATCAAGTTTGTGAAGAGCACAAGTATTTGGTAGTCGCAGAAGGCGAGGTTATCTCCTTTTCAGACTTGATTTTAGTACATTTAAGGAGTTCTTATTAGATTTTATTCTTGTGGTCTCAGCTTCTTTTAAAATAAACAAGCATATAATAGAAAATATACTTCTGTGCAAAATATCAAACCATTTATGATTAAACATAACAAATGTGTTAACCTGTGTAATATTTGTTGCTTCTTATTCATTTTTATGGTTATGTTTAATTATACCATACAGAACACACATCATGGATTTTGGATTGCCCACTCAATACAGTGGACGTGAACACAGGTGGAGGGATTAAGTGTCCACTATGTCTGGTGAATGTCCACTAAGCCTTGTAGACATTCACTCAATCTAATGGAACTCCGTCACAAAGTTTATTCCAGCTGTAGTGGGTTTTAAGGCACCCCTCACTTATTTTGTTGTATTCGCCACATGAGTCAACACACTAAACAGATGGGAGAAATCCCTATGCCGTAAACCCAACCATGGCAGGTGTCAATTTCATACTTTTACCTGTACAAACTATACAGTAGTAACATTGTGGTACTTATCAGTAGCCTAGCTATGGATATATGCAGATGAACATGCATAACATACAAAAAATTCCTGGTTTTATATTTCTTGAGTATCCTCCCACACCTGTCCATGACAGAGTGTACATCAGAAAAATTCACTAGCTACAATGTACATCCCTGTTGATCGGCTACATGTACATGTACCTGTTAGCATATACACATACAGAAATTTACATACTGTTCTGCATCAAGCGGTAACTTTGATGTTCTTTCTCAATAAATGATATTTCATAAAAGTGCTTGTTGTACTGGCTATTAATTTGTCATAGTTTTTAATTTCCATACTATTTCCAAGGACACTTTTGAACAAATTATTGAAAGCAGTATACAAATAAACAACAATAAGTCCCATATTATCACAAACGCATAAGGCATTCATGTAAGTAGTTATAATTTATTGCATTCTTCCTTTAGATAAGATTTTAAACAAGTTTGTATCAAGTAAACAGCTTAATTAAAATAATCTACTGAACAAATGTCAGAGACACATGTGGCAATAATAATTTTTGAAAACAAAGATACACTTTAAGACTAATAATTGTGACTAATATCGATTACAATCACCATACTATTTATAACGTACATGCACAATGAAGTACAAGGGATATAATGACATGTATGTCATAATTCTTTCTCAAGTTTATTCAGAAAGAATAACATGGCATCATATATTGGCAAAATACAAAAAAAAAGATACGCGAGTTCTGCTAGAAAATGATCTTTTCTAGCTTTATCTATAGACTCAGAAACTGACACTGATTATTTGAAAGTATGACATTTTTTAAATGTGCAGAATTCATCTAAACTGTATTGAAGGCTGCACTCTCTCAGTGGCCATTCGTGTGATCAATGAAGTGATTGTCAGGAAAAGGTTACTTTGTTGGACACTTTTTCCATGAATCTATCATCAAGCACCAGCCATGGAGTAACATTCTTACTCTGAAGTCAGCCTCTATGCTGGATAACTATTGTCAGTACTCACAGTTCCTAAGAGACACTGAAAGGTGTTGAGCTTCGATGTTATATTAACACTGATGTTTCAGAGGAACATTAACTTCTGAATGAAAATGTTTCTTGTTGTCACAAAACTAGACATTACAAAACTAATAAGATGTTTGAAAAAACGAATTTTGGACTTGTAATATGGACTGAAAAATGCATTGAGGCTAAGTTGTTATTTTCCCATTAGTTTATCACTCGCAGAAGCACACGGCTATGACATGTTTAACGAAAGTTCAACTACACTATAGGCTTTGTGCTTTTAAAAATGCATCTTCCATATCTTTGTAATAAGTGGAGTTTATTATATGCAAAAATGAGAGAGAGAGAGAGATTATGCATCACAACTTTCGATTGATGTAACCCATACTTTTATTCATTAACTTAGAAAATGACATTGATCATTAGAGAGCATACACTTTTTAAATGTGCTGCAATTATTTCATTTCAGAATTTGTCTACTGATAAAATTTGGAAATAAAATTTTAATACTGCTCTTTATTCAAAAGTAAGTAAGTAAATTGCTGCTTAGCAATGCTTTTGTATTTTAAAATTTTGTTGTTTAATTGGTTTATTACCCTCCTATTATTGTGCCCATCTCATTTCTTATTATTTCTAGTTTGGTTCTATAGTTCAACTTGGTCATTAATTACCATAAATGAACTAAAAGTTTCAGAAATTGAATAGATTTAGTCAAATGAGTCTGCATGAACAAGCTGACAATATTTGCAACAACCCTAGAATTAATACAAAAGGTTCACAATAAACAGGAAATAATTGGGATTTCCAACCTCTGAAGCCAAAACCTCTTCCAGCTCCAGTTCAGAGTAGATAAAGAAGTTTACCCTGGATGCCGGTTTAAAGCCATTAAAAATATGAAACCATATATTAACATCAATCAGTGCAATTAGAGAATAGTTTTTATAGCCTTGGCAAACAGCTGGTTTAGCAATTTCGGGTGATATATAAGGCATTATTGACAGATATGATGTGTTCAGCTTATGTGTTATACAATTACCTCCAACAGACAGTAAAATTATACTACAGTTATATATAGGGATATAACCAGGCATTGGTCAAAAGGACTACAAAGATTCTTAACATGAGCATTTACTACCAGTTCTTGAGGCTAAGAGATTTTAGCCCACAGCAGAGGTCTGATTTGATTAAATGGAAAAACTCAAATGAAATTGGAAGCTGTTAGTACAAGTTAAACAAGAAAAGAAAAAAAAAAAACTATGAATAAGAAGATATTGAACATTTATGAAGTTAAAACTAAACTGACAAACAAAAACTAAAGGCCATTTATTGTACAGTAAATACAATTGTATCAACTGTAGACATTCATTTCACAAATAAATCTGCATAACAGTAGGCATTTCCGTTCAATTTCAGAAGATGATGATGATATGATAGATGTCTAGGAGACATTGCTACTGCAATATTGAAAAAACTTTTTTTTCCCGGCATCAGCACTTACTAACTGAACCCATCCTTTTTTCTGTGCTGTGTACATCTAAATCTTCAGGCATTTAACCATCGATTCTCATTACTTTTAATTCTACTTCTGAGTCCACATTTTGTTCAAGTGACTTTAAACATAGTTTTGGTTCCCAAAGATTCAATGTCAATTGGGCGATTATGGACATAATTTCAGTAATTTCACATTGTTGGCTTAATTGCTAAACATTGTCTAAATATGCATTTTGTACGTGCTATTTGGCAACAAAATGTTTAATTTTTATTCACGCCAACTTTTTTAAAGGTATAATCAGGTTAAAATGTAACAAGTTAGTAATTAAACTGATAATAAAACAATATTTGCTTGACATTCAGGAACAGTTTTGCCGTATGTGTCATGTCAATGAAAGAATATACTGTATCAAATGAAGTTGTATCTGCATCAACTGAAAAGATGCATAGAAGTTTAATTCCTACTGAAAATATTTAAGTGATTATGCTTTTTCATCACTTTCACTGCTATATTTGGTAACATTAAAGTCATCAGATGACCAAACCAGCAATCATAAGTATATTTGTTTGAGCTGTTGGCAAATACAGCTTGTGCTTAGTAAAGTCTGTGGTAAAGGTAAACAAATGTCTAACTTGCTCCTCAGTTCTTGAGAAAATGTGTTGCATGTACATCTATATTTGGTGCAGATGTACTATACAGAGGCTGGACAAGAGGTTGTATCTTGGATAGCATTATGTATATTTCATTGTGCGGGAACATGTTAAGCAAACAATTTAAAAGTGACCTAGGAAATGACCAAAACAAAAATCAGTTTCTTGTATTCTTTATTTTAATACCTGAATATTAAATAGTCCATGCAATTATGCTACATATTGCTTCAACATCTTCTTTCTTCTTGTATGAACCTGCTAATACTTATGTGCGATTTCTTATTCTTTTTGGTTGTTTAAAAGCAGAATATCTCTCTCTCTCTCTCTGTATCATCATACTTTTTATGTTTTGTGAAGCACCTAAATATTTTCATTGGATTCTTTGCTCAGAAATGTATCTTTAATCTCTCACAATACACATATGTCAATTCATTTTAGTGGGCAAGACTTTGAAGATTAAATGGCATTGTGTACAACTTAAAAAGAGCATTCTGCACTGCCTACAGTAGCTCAGCCAACAGGTAAGTTCCACGTGATATTATGGATGTCCACTATTACATAATTATATTGCTGCGACTTTCCAACTGGAGCAATAAAACTTTATCCATCCACAATGAGCCATGAGGTGGACATCCACGATGACCACTATATCCAATCCGTGACAGACAAAATCATGAACAGATTAATTTCCACTGTGGAAACATGGATTTTCTGACATCCACAATGCGTGTAATGTCGGTCAGGGTATTTTGAAATATCAGGGTTGCCACACCTACTCTATTCATTTTGGAGGTATTATTTCAAAGCAACTATTTATGGAAATCAATTTAAATAGCAATTTTAAAATAATATTATCAAATTAGATAGGTCGATTCTGTTGCTATACTTACCTGGTTTATGATCTGTTAAACCCCACTCACAGTTTGTCTTTGGAAGCTTGACATCCTTGAGTAAGACCTCATGGGTGGAACATGGTGCCCTTGCCTCCAGACATGTACTTATATTCAAATTTACAAGGTATTTCCTCTCTCCAACTAGATCATGGAGGGTAAAACTGTAACATAAGATAAAGGTTAGTATTTTTGACTTCTTAAATAACACTGTTACTTTCCCTATCTCATTAATTTTGTATTTTGTATGACATCATTTTCTCTGGGTGTAATATCTGTATTGTCTCTGATGAGGCAAAGGACATGTAGACTGAAAAATAAATTATGCCCTAAAGATTAATATAACTCACATTATAAAATCAATAAAAAGAGCTCATAAATCCATAACAAAGCAGTAGTCCCATACATATTTCTGTTGCTTATTCCTCAGTCCCACAGTATCACCACTCCCAATCTTAAGTCCTTGACCCAAACGAGTGGAAGAAAATTCTAGGATTGTGATGCACATCATTCTACAAAGCAAACCCATTATATTCCAAAGTTTGAAGTCTCTATGTAAACAGTGCAAAGGATTTACAGTACGTTATACTACCAGTATATACATATGTACTCAATCTGCATTTATGAATGCCTAGGCTTACATGGTCCCTATCATTTCTTTAAATAGATGGGCGTTTAAACTTGTGCGGCAAAAGTAAGTAAATTCATTGACAGATTGAAATAAATGAAGAAATTATTAGATATACTCATAAGAATAGTTTAGTTAAATGTTTCTTGTGGTAGATTGATCATATTCACTGTTTAAAGAAATACACAAGGTTCAATCTGTATCACGAGTAAAAATTTACAAGGTCTTCTATTTTACTTTTAATTCTTAACTGATGACATCTGTCAAGAAGTTTGATTAGAACACTCTTAGTTTGTCAAAAATAGGTCAGTATGACCAATTTCTCATTGAATAATGAAAATTATCTAAAAGGGTACTCACTCCATTCGAACAAGTCCAAAGAACCAAATGCTATCCGCTTTTCCCCACTGGTAGTCATTGAGAGAAATATTATACTGCAGTTTCTCCACCCCAATGCTGAGCTTGAGATCACACGTGTCAATAAAAAGGTATGTACTGAAACTGTAGCTGATTTGTGGAACATAAACACAGCAGTTTATCCCTGTACAGTAATCTGTGACTCTACATCTAAAATCATCATGAAGTGATGGAAGTTGTACCTTTCTTGGACACTCTGTAGAATGAAGGAGAGGAGTAATAAGAAGGCCAAGGTCTACATGCTGGGATGAGCAAATCTGTATAAAGAATTCTCTTAGCTTCATATTGATCCATGGCAAGTATGATGAGAGTATATCAAGGAATTTAGGAAATATATGCAAATGAAAAATCAAATCCAAAACCTTAACAAACTACTGATGATGACAATGCTGCCACCAAAAATATGACTGCTCTTCCAATATTGCCGTCTTGTCTCAACAAAAAATAATATCTATATAACTAATGTCAATGAGGTCATTTTAGAGCTTAATTTCAGTGAAAACTGTCTAAATACATCTACACACTCTGAAAATAATCCAAAATGTGAGGTATTCTAAAGATTTCCAAAGATTTTTCTAAAATGATATTGCATTAGATGTCCAGTGGAAGGTTCAGATATGATGCTGATATATTTACATGTGAATATACATTTATTTTAGATTTTTTGACATTTTCTTCATAATTCATTGTTAGCATTCCACATGTTTAAACCTTGTTGAGAAGGACTTACAATTTTTAAATGAAGTATACATGTGTTTTAAATCATGAAATATCATTGAAATCTATAAAACATGACACCTGAAAGTATGAATGATTTCAAACGTATATAAAGTTAAAGTAATTTTTGAAAACAATTTTACAGCAAGAAGGCCAGGAACCGTATGTAAAGCCCATGGTCACAACATTGGTGTAAAAGATGTAACCTTGACTCCAACGTCCAAAGGGGACAGCCAGCATGTCACAGAATGAATTAACTTATCCTCATAATGGTTCATTCAATGCATGAACAAAATCCATAAGTGGGCTTAGGAAATATACGCAAATGAAAAACAAAATAAACCAAAACCTTGATGCAAACTTTCTATTCTATGACTATGACCTTGGCCCCAAGATTAAAAGGTGCAGAGCCTGTTCCAGAATGAATTGTCTTAATCTGATAATCATTCATCCAATGTATAAAGAAAATTCCTTAAGAGATTTGTGAAATATAAACACATGAAAAATTTTTAACTAACACTTAACACAAATTTTCTATGACTGACTTTGACCTTAAGACCAAAGAGACATGCATGCCTATCACCAAATGATTTATCTAAGCTTCATAATGATTCATCTGAAGTATGCACAGAAGCCATCAAGGGATTTGGGGAATATAAGCTAATGAAAAATCTTTAACCAATATCTAAACAGACAAATATTCTATGACTGTGACCTTGACCCAAGGTCAAAAGAGCATGCATGCATGTCATCAAATGAACTACCTTAGCTTCATAATGATTTGTTCCAAGAACAAAATTCAACAAGAAGTTTAGGAAAATAAGCAAATGAAATTAACTTTTACCAAAACCTTAGCAAAAATGTTCTATCATCTATCACTGTGACCTTGACTCCAAAGTACAGGAGTGACCATATCATAGAATGAGTTGTCTGATCTTCATAATGGTTCATGCCAAATATAATGAGAATCTATCAAAGGCATGGTTCATACAGATTCATCAGGAAATTCAAGCACTTTTCAAAAATTATTATTTTCAAGCACAATAATTAACTGCATATAAACTTAAGAAAAATGTTGAGTCCACACAATTACAGAATTAGGTATGTCATTCTTAAACAACAACTCTGGAATTTTTATTAAACAAGGCCTAGAAGAAGACACTGAAGTTCAAATGGAATTTGGGGCATGGAGGTATAGGTCCAATCATTTCATCTACATCAGTTTGGGAGTTAGCAGTCTCATTTGTCAGAGTTTCAGACTCATTCAGTTTTTCAAGTTTAAGCAAAATATATTCTAAATTCAATCTTATTCTGGATATTTCATTCTTGTTATGCTTTTTACTCTTGTCATGGGATTCTTGTTGGAAAACACACTTCCCATTGCTGAGTACTTGTCCAACTTTTGTTTATCAGTCTTAATAACCCAATCATCACTTCATTTCACAACATGAGATGGTTTCAACCTGTTATGTATATTTAATCCATAATGTGTGTTTGTCCATGAGGGTGAGTTGCACTTTAGATTCTGGTCACTTGTAAACAGAGTGTTTACAAGCTTTTGAGTTCAAGGTCAGTCTTGTTGACAGTTAGACAGGGTTTGTTTCCATTTTATTGCTTCACGTCCTGCTATGATATAGGTCAAGTGAAATGTGAATAAATATGGATTTGGTAAACAAATAATTCATTATGTTTTAGATCAGTCTATGGGAATCCATTTGAGATCAGATTTTATAGTTTGTGCCGTTGAAATCAGATATAATTAGAGAGGAATTATTTACTTAATATAATCATTGGAATTACTAAAGTGCTCATTGACTTTTGAATTAATACATTACTTTGGACTTTTGTGAACTTGTTCAAAGACATTCTGGATTGTATCATTGTGTTAGGCTATTCAAGACTATTGGAACTCATTCGGAACATTCTATATTTTTGGACTTGTGATTAGGACATTTAAGACTATTTGGAATTTGATTCACAATATTGTAAGTATCTCTTGAATTTCACCTTGTATTATAGGGAAATAAATTGCTTGTTGATATTACTTACATTGTTGGTTTCACTTTCTTTCTGTTACATTTTTTTAAAGACCTATAGTCGTAACACCCCCTAAATACTAAGTACTAATGAGCATGTAAGTGACCCAACCGAAAGTCTTACTGAATATGTAAGCAACCCAACATGGAAGTAAAATTCTTGGAAGATCAGGTTTCTAACTTGAACAAATTCTTCATATTTTTTTTAAAATATTTATACAAGTAAATCAATGTTTTTCAATGAAATGTGTTTGTCTTGTAATTCAAGCACTTTCATGAATTACTGAGTATTTTCAAGCACTTTTCCTGGCGACCTCAAATTCAAGCACTTTTCAAGGTAAACAACAAAATTCAAGTACTTTTCTAGATTATTTGAACCATGAAAGGGTTTAGGAAATATTACCAAATGAAACAACTTTAACTAAACCTTAATGCAAATTGACCACAAGGTAAAAATGGGCGAGTGAGCATGTCACAGAAAAGAACTGTCTTAGCTTGATAATGACTCATGCCAAGTATAATGAGAATATATTGGGGATTTAGAAAATATAAGAAATGAAAAGTTTTAACCAACACTTAACGCAAATTTTCTATGACTATTTTATATTATATTATACATTGTACTCTGATTTTACAGACAAGGTTTCAATTGGTTTTGCACCATGACTTATGATTATTCATCATTCTTTTAAATAACATTAATATAGGTTTAATCACATTGATTACTTAACATGCATGTGATTTTTTTAGGTCACCATGCATCATGCATCATGTGTTCATCAACAACTGCTTGTTACCACTCTTAAGTCTATATTTCTGATCCAATTTCAATCAAACTTGGAATATAGGTTTCTATCATCAAAAGTTCTGATGAGTTCAATAACAAGTAAGATCTATGCTTATTAATAAGGTGATCTTCATTAACATTGTTACCACTTCAGATCAGACTTTGATACAACTTGGATTTTCTATGCTTATATCATTAAGCTCTCAGACAATTTCGATAATGAGCGAGATCCACACATATTAATGAGGTGATCTTGCAGCTTATTGGCTGATCTTGCTACCAGTTGGAGTGGGGTGGGGGTGTAACCCCTCCAGAAGTCATTTCTGATCTGAATTTGATCCAACTTGAAATATATGTTTATATCATCATGCTTATTAATGAGGTAATCTTGCATCAGATTGGCTGACCTTATTACCCCTTTGGAGGCCTGATTTCTGATTCGATTCATATCGAACTTGGAATATGTTTATATCATCAAGCTCACAAATGAGTTCGATAATGGGCTAAATCTTTGCATATTATTGAGATCTGATCAGCTGTGCTTGTTATAATTCTGGAGGCCATATTTCTGATCCAATTTTGATTAAACTTGGAATATATGGTTATATCATCAAGATCTTGTATAATTTTGATAATGAGCTCAATGCATGTATATTAATGAGTTTCTTGTATCTGATTGGCTGAGCTTGTTGCCACTCTGGATGCCAGATTTCTCATTGTTTTGATCACACTTGAAAAAATGGGTTTGTATCATCAAGATCTTGGATCAGTTCAATAATCAGAGAGATCCATGCATCTTAATGATGTAATCTTGCATCTGATTGGCTGAGCTTGTTACCACACCAAAAGCCATATTTGTGATCCAGTTTTGATCAAACTTGGAATATATCCTTATATCATCTTGGACTGTTTAAATAATGATTGAGATCAATGCATATTTATAGGGTTATTTTACATGTGGTTCACTGAGCTTTATTACCCCTCTGGAAGCAAATAATTCTGATTCAAATAAGATAAGAATTGGAATATGGGCTTATATTATCAAGATCGTGGGATGTTTCGAGAGTAAACAGGATCCAAGCATATTAAAGAGGTGATCTTGCACCAGATTGCCTGTTGTTGTTATCACTCTTGAAGACATATTTTTTATCTGTTGGGTTTCTTATCATCAATATCGTGGATGACTTCAACTATGAGCAAGAGACTGATCATATTAATTATGCCTTTAACTATCGAAAGGATTTTTATCAGGATATAGTAAAATAGGTAAAATTAACATGTGATAAAGATTGGCAGTTAGTTTACATAGGATGTGTTCTCACAATACTGCATAAGCCTGCTTAGTGAAATTGTCAACTGCTAACTTATATAAGCCAGGTGATCTATATCAGACCCAATTATGCCTTTTGTTAAATGAAAATATTAAATATTTAAAACTAAGTTATGCCTTTCCTAATTTATGCATAATTAATAATTATTACTCACATCTGTGTGATCCCCCACTAGAGATACCACCCCTTTTATAATGCCACTTTCCTGCAGTAGAAGGGATGGTCTTATAACAGTGGGGACCAGTGTATTAGTACTGGTAAATGAAAAACTTTAACCAAAACATTAACACAAAACTTATATGGCCAGGATCTTGACCCCAAGGTAAAAATGGGCAAGTGAGCATGTCATAGAAAAGAATTGTCTTTAGGGTTTAGGGATATATGCAAATTAAAAATTTTTACCATAAACTTAACAAAATGTTGCCACCATCAGAAAAGTTACTGTTATTTCTTGCTTCCTACTAACATGGGCTCTACAATAAAAATTAAACCTAGCTGGAGTAAAGGAGATGATTCAAATATAGTATTACTACAGCCACTTCAAAGGTTAAAGAACAGATATACATATTTTAGGAATGAGGCTTCCTTTTACATTACACACGTGTTACTCAAATACTAGGTTTGTAATTTGTGTAATGCAGTCTATACATTGTGTAATATTATTCTTAGACAGCCAGTGTATCTGTATTGCATGTCAAACCCTATTGATAGAGTATTACTTGGAGTATCCTGTCAGATGCATAGTAGTAAGTGAACATATTGGTTTCTAGAAAATAATTGGTACGCCAAAAGAGGAAAATATGTAATAGTTGTAAGTCAGGATCATGATAAGTGGTGATTAAGTAATTTTACAAAAAACAAAGAATGAATGAATGAGTACATGGATGAATTAAATGAAAGATGAATGAATGATGAAATAAATAAATGAGTTGATGATTTTAGATTGGATACTCGCAGACCAGTCTTGGAAGGTGCAATGTCTGGTCTATTTACTAGCTCAGGAGGTAAGTTGTTTTAGATTCTAGCTGTTCTATGGAAGAAATAGTGTTTGTGATGGCCTGTTTGAAAGCAAGAAATACTATACCCATGTCCTTTGGTGACATGGATGTAGAAAGGAAAATCTATTTTGATCAGTTTGTTACTAATTTTAAAGAATATACAGAGATGACCAATTTGTTACTAATTTTATAGAACATATAAAGAGAATACAGTTTGGATCTGTCTTTATGTTTTGGAATGTTAAGTCTATCTAGCATAGATGTTATAATGCTGGTGTGGTTGTAGTTGTTAAAAACATATCTGACAGTCCTCTCTTGAATCATTTTAATTTGGTGGATATATATTTTCTGTAAAAGATCTCAAGCAGTAGAGTACTTCTAAAAGAGGTCTTACATGCAGAATGACAGTCTGATCTTTCAATACTCAGCTTTCCTGGACATAATGGTAACTTCTCAGAGTTTAAATTTCCATTCCATTTTCTCATTCAAGCCTTACCATTCTTCCATCCTTGACTTAAAGAAGTTGGGTTAATGACACACTTGCTCTCAGCCAAAAAGTCAGTGACACCAGTCTCTTCAAACAGATTATTCAGGTCATGATTAGTCAAATTCCCAGAGAGAACACCTGCTGTTGCTGTCCAATTTGCAAATGAGAAATCTGGAGGATAAAAAAGGATGAAAAAATTTCCATTAAAAGAAAATTCCCTCTATTTAAAACATTCTTTCAAACTCCTGTTGATGCTTGAAAAAAGAAAAACAAGATCAGTAACAAAACAAGGAGTTTTGGTCAGTAGGATGCTTTCTGTACAAACTTCTTCCAATGCTTTTGACTGTAAATGTTATGAAAACAATTGTTTCAAGTTTTCTATATGTTTTATATCTTCATCCAATTCTGATGGCAAATCAGCCTCATTTGTCCACAATTTAGTTCGGCAGTTTTTATATAAAATTGTTTCCATGTTGCTTTTCTTCTTCTATTTTAAGCAACATTTCCTGTATTTGCTTACAACTTGGCATCATCTGTATAAATTTTAGAGCTAGTATACTTTGTGTCAAATTTGGTCAAATTCTGTCTAGTGGTTTTTGAGAAATCATTTGAAGGATTTTCCATTTTCAGTAAGTGGCCATAATGCATATTGGCATAATTTGTACAACATTAGCAGCCTTTATTTCAAAATGATTTCTGTCAAGTTTGGTCAGATTCTGTTGAACTGTTTCTGAGTAGAAGTCATTTAAAGATTTTCTATTTTTAGTAATGGTGTTAATATTTTATGGCAAATCAGCATCATCCATTCAAATTTGAAGCCCTTTAAGTCAAGATACTTTCTGTCTGATTTGGTCAAATTCTGCCGAGTTGTTTTTGAAAAGAAGTCTTTTAAAAGTTTTTTTCTATTTTTAGTAATAGATGACATATTTAAAGACAAAATCACATAATGTGTATAAAATTGAAAGCTATTCTTGCCATAATGCTTTTTATCAAGTTTGATCAAATTCTGTGGAGTGTTTTTAGAAAGGAAGTTGTTCAAAGAATATTATATTTCTAGTAACAGCGGTCATATTGGAAGGTGTTTCAGCATCATATGTCACAAAATGAAATCTCTTCATGCTAGGATGCTTTGTGTCAAATCTGGTCAAATTATGTTGAATGATTTTTGAGAAATCGTTTAAAGGTTTTTCTATTATTAGCAATGACATCATTTAATGACTGATATGCATCATTTAAACAAATCTGAAAAGACTTAATGTCTGGATGTTTTCTGTCACATTTGGTCAAATTCTGTTGAGTGGTTTCTAAGAAATAATTAAAAGTTGTTGTTGGAGGGGTTACATTCTTATAATGGTGGCCACATTTGATGGAGCATCAGTATCATATGTACATACTTGAAAGACCTGTATATAACGGTGCTCTCTGTCAAATTTTGTCAAATTCAGTTAAGAGATTTCTAAGTAGAAATGTAAAGTTTTTGTCTATTTTTTGTAATGGCTGCCATATTTAATGGCTGATTGGCATCATCATTTTTACAAGCTTGAAAGCCTGTTTTGCAAAGATGCTCTCTGCTAAATTTAGTACAAATTTGATCCAGTGGTACAAACTTGAAAGCCCTTCATGCCAGGATGATCTCTTCCAAGTTTTGTTAAAACTGGTCGAATGGTTTTTGATAAGTTGAAAATAGGAAATGTTGCTGGATGTACAACAGACAATGCATGACAGACACAAGGCCATACGATAAGCTAACTTGGCCTTATGGCCTGGTGTGCTAGAACCAAGTAAATTCCAAATTTCAGACTTTTTATGCATTAATCTGTATTGCAACACTCAGGTTTACCACTGGAATATATTCTCCTGACAAGAAAAAAGTACCACCATATTTAATAACTACATGCAAAAAGAAGACATATTTTCAAAGATATATTAGGAATTGCTTGAACATGTAGAGTAATGGGTCATAAGTGAGTAGCCAGTACGTACATTATTTTGGTTATACATTGCAGCATTCAATGGTGTTGTATTTGTCCACAAAGTCAGCACGCAGAATTGTGAAATTTACAAGGTAATTTGTTTACGATAGCTACTATAAAATAATGATGTATTAGCATCTCTGAGAGCTATAATTAGACTGCAAGCATCCAGTGTAGTACCATGGTACCACGAGCAGAAACAGACAATATTGTGTTTTATATGAGAATAATTTCACTGGCAGGAATATATCTAAAGTAACAGACATATCCAGGTCTGTGATTCAGAACTTTTTTGAAAGATTTGGTGAACGTGGTCATAGTGAAAATCTGATTCGAAGCGGGAGGCCAAACATCTGTGGTGAGAGATGTACTTTGTCATCTGGTGCACAAGAACAGTAGACAGACTTTAGCTGATCTAACTGTGGAATTTAATAATACAATACCAGTACCTGTTTCCCTGAGTACTGTCAAGAAGAAATTAAGATGTTAAGAATTTAGAAGATACATAGTTCAGACAAGGACCACAATCTCTAAAAAATCACCAATGCCATGTGTGACAAAATTGGACTGTTATTTTCAGTGACGAGACAATGGTTATGTTAGACCAGGATAAGAAGGTATTTGTGTGGTGAAAACCCAATGAGGAATGGAAACCGAAATGCTTGGGAATATACAGTAGTCATTCTCCCCGTAAAAACATCTCTGCTATGTTTTGGGGTTGTATAACTTTTAATGGGGTTAGGATACTGACACCTGTTGAAGGTATTATCAATTCAGAAAGGTACATAAATATATTGGATCAGAATTTATGGCCTGTTCTTGCCAAAGAATTCCCAAATTGGGGTGGGGGGATTCTTCAAGAAGATAATTGTCCTGTGCATATATCAAGGAGAGCAGCTCAGTGGAAAGCCACAAACAATATTCATACTATTCCTTGGCCATCAGAGTATCCAGACAAACATCACTCAAAATGTATGGAGAACAATTAAAACAAAACTTATAAAGAAGGCTGACCAAAATAAAAACTAAAGTCGATCTCATCAATGTCATCAATGATACTTGGTTGTCAGTGGATCAGACTCATATAAGACAACTATATGAGTCTTTACCTAAGTGGCTACAGTCTGTCATAAAAACAAAAGGATCAATTACAAAATACTAGAACTTGTAAGTATCATTTTCTTCTTAAATTTCTTGGTACAATGATTTTAATTTATAACAAAATGAATATTGCATCAACAACATCATGTTAAGTGGCTACTCACTACTGTAGCAAGAATCCACAAATTTTATGGGGCAAAGTAAACTTAAGTAAATCCTTCTTCTTCTGGAACTTACTTGAATCCCTGAAGCCTACATGTTTGCTGCATGGCATTTTCTTCAAGTATGAATTGGCAAGTATTGGAGTCACTGTCTCACAAGGCTCCTTTGCATTCCAGCACACACTGGCATTGAGGTTCACAAGATATCTATCTTGCTTCACCATATCATAGAGAGATAAACTGTAACAAAGTCATGAATAAAAACACGATATATGTGACATAATTGTGAGTCTGAATATGAGAATAACATGAGGATTTTTTATAACTCTATTGCTCTCCCAAATGCCAATAACGGGCCCATAACAACTCTCAGTGAGTCCTAGCCATCATACCTGCAATCTAAGATCAAAGAGGACTTGAAAATATAGTGAGCTATGAACAAAGTCTGGTCATATGTAAGGCATAGTTACTTAATTCAAAATTTGTACTGAGACTTTGGTCGCCAGTGTAATTTTTCTGACCTCAACATTCTGGCCCAACAATTAACAGGCCACCTCCTGGACCAATCCTGAACCACATGATAATAAAAGATTTTATGCAGAAATAATCCTTTTTAAAGAGACCAAATAGGTCATTCATTATGCTGTGCTTCCATGTGGCATCATAAGCTTTCAAGGCAAAAAGAAGGCAACTACATACTCTTTCTTTATGAAAGCTTTTCTAATAAATGCTTCAAGTCTGACTAGATGGTCAACTCAGCTTATCTGGCATCTGAATTCACATTGACAGTATGATACTAGTTTGTTGGACTCAAGATACTAGAGGAGTTTCTCATTCATTCCATGTTTATGCAAATACATCTTGGAGTCTTATTCTGATTTATTGCATTTCTCATGTCAGTCATGCACAGGTTGATATTCCATCAAAAAGGAAACCTTGTTCAATTGACCCACACCAAAGCACTCAGAGGCCATGTTCTTTCAATGATACCAAACACAACACCATGTTTCTTTAATCACAATGGTGACCTTCAAAAGTACAGAAACCATTAAAACTGAATTTGTCTATAAAATAGCCCTGAATCTTGGCATGACTAGCCATTGACCAGACCAGGCCTTTCTGATCACCTGTCTAAGTGATGTTCAGGCTGAAGCAGTGTGTTGCAGATGGAAATGAGAGAAACATGGGAAACAGAATCCCATCATCCACGGAGTCTGGATGCAACCCCTGGAGATGGAAATGAGAGAAACAAGGGATTTTATGTCTTGGTTCAATAATGCTCACCTTGTGCTTTTCTAGCATGTTGCCTGGGTAATTTGAAGTTACAGAGGTGGAGGTGGTTCTGAAGTGTGACATGACCCAGTCCAAGATTACAGTGAACACCTATGGACTGTGATTCAGACTGAAAATAAGAGCCATGAACTGTTACATGGTGTCCCTGAATACTGAAGCTAAGGAATGTCCGGAAAACCAATAAATGGATATATGAAGGTATGCATCCTAGAGGTTCAGGCTAACAACAAAATCTCCCTCCTGAATAATGTTCAGAACCAATCCCATAATCTCCATTGTCTTGTTGTCACCTGCTCTGGGAAACTGGAACCTTGACAAAGAGTAAGGTTTGGAGGAGGGCTTTCCTCATCAAGCATGCCTTGGATGGGTCCTTCCCACTTCTCTGGTCCATCTTGGGAAATGAGAGTTGGGCTCTGGATAGCTGGGCCTGCGGGAAGTTTGCCTTCTTACAGTCCTCTTGTATGTGGCCATGGAATAGATGGATGAAAGACAATGGCTAAGATCTGAGGGCTGCCTATTGCTGATCTCTGAGCAGTGTTTACGTGGATCAGAATGTACCTCTCTCCATGAGCTGGAGGTAAACAGAAGCAGCCATGGAACTGGAGAGTGGGTGGTGAACTGCCCTGTTGATTACCCCAGCCATAAATGAGACTGATTCCCAGTTGTGTCTGTTTGCAGGAGTTTCAATTGTGGGATCCAGGGCTAGGCTACACTCAGCTTGCTGAAAGATAGTCATGAGGACCAGATCGCGCATGTAACCAGTAGCTGTGACACTGCAATCCAGCTGCAGAGATGCTGCCAGGATTTTATCTGAAGGGGGGAGCTCCCCCCTTGTCACCAAAATAAGGGGGGAAGTAGAAAAAAAAATGAGGGGGAGGAGGAAACGGTCATAGTTCAATATTTACCTAACACATAAATATCCATCTCTTTCTTCCTGCTCTATTTAAATCAAAATCAAAAGATGTCTCCTCTAGTTGTATAAGCATTAATCTGTTGATCATTTCTGAGCTTAATTTGTTCTTTATCTGTGTATGAATATTGTTCTGTGCTGAGAACCCCCTTTCACATATGCATAGCTAGCTAAGCCAGCTTCAACAAGTTGGAAAACTGTTCTTTATTGTTGTTATGTACAATTTTCAACAGCTCATAGGTATTGTCTCTTGGATATCTCTGCTCCAAAATAATATTTTAATGTTTTCACTAACAAAAGCTCTGCCAAAGTTTGACTTCTTTGAATCAGTGCTTTGCTGACTACTATGCCAGATTTCCTATCTGTTCCACAATGTTGTATTAGGGTTTGAAGTCCATCAATGCCAAAGTCAACTTGTTCAGACAGAGGTATTTTGATCAAAATAAATATCCTTACTTTTTAATTTCTTTTTAGATTCTTATTTATTCAATTTATCTTAACCCTTAGAGTGGTATATAGTTTTGTAGCACAAGATCCCTCAAGGCAGAATTGTTTGAGAAAAGAAATGAGAATTGCAGTCTACTTTTAAATTACCTTATTTTAATTAGGCTTAGATTTCTGCCTTATTGAGATTTAATTTGGAAATACTGCTTAATAGGGGGTTGACCGGCATGCCGTCTGTTTTTGTCCATCCAGCATGTACATCGGACTCGTATTCAACATCACTTTCAGGTTCAAAGTTACTCACTGGTATTTCCAGTAACACTTTCCAGGCTCCAATAATCTCATATACTTCAAAACTTTAAAAATCATTGTCATCATCGCTATCATCGGCCAGTATTTGCAGAACTAAATCATCACCTGAAAATGAACCATGTTGTGAGTCAGCCATTTTGGATTTTCTAGGAGCCCTTACTTGAAACAGGCATTTGTAAAACTTCCTTGATGAATGCAATGTTCAACCTCGACAATGCTTGTTCCAGGGCTCAAACGTGTTTAACAACCATTCTTTTCAAGCCGAAGAATCATAGTCAGATGTGTAAACAGTTGCCTACCGGAAAAAAGATGGACAACAAGACAAGTGCTACGAGACCCCTACTGGCAGCGCAACTTATGCCACGAGAAGCACTTTAAGGGTTAACAGTAAAATAAAAATTTTATACTGTGCCGAGTACATTTTTATATGCGCGACTTTAAACTAATTTGCAGGAGTTCTGGAACATCACTGCTTTCCAAGTGCACGAATTTGTACAAATTTTGAGCAACTCGCGCACCCTGGCAACATCTCTGCAGCTGTGGCATGTCAAGAAAAGGTTTCAATATCATGCATACAGGAGATGGCTCCAATATTCCGAGGCCTGAAATATCTCTATCAATGGCTGTGACTTTGGCATGGAAGACTGTAATGTGAGAAGAAAGGTCTGTTGATACTTGGGACATGAAGTTGTCTTCAAAGCATTGCAAGATGTCAGCGACTCAACCAGTCTGTGGTAACTGTTTCAAAGAAGGTTGGTCTTTCTTGTTTAAAAGGTTGCCGGATGTGGAAATTCTATAATTTTCTATCGCCGGAGTAAGAGCAAGAGACAGAAGCCAGAAGACTTCTTCAATGGATGTGCGGAAGGATGGGTTTCCCTGAACCCTGCTGGATCAGCGGTTGAGCAACCGTACATCTCCAAGGTCAGATATGTGGGGTGCAAACAAGTCTCCTGTGATGGTAGCAACAAATGGCTGGTTGAAGCAGGTTGCCAGAGACAATAAACAAGGTTGGGAGTCAGTGCATGTTGGTAAATAATATTCTATAGAGATTGGTGCAGGATTGCAACAGAGCTGGAACCGGTGATGGAACAGTCTGGTGCCAGTCTGCATTGTCCCCATAGGTCTGGTACAGGACATCACTGGAGAATTTAACACCAAATCCAGTGCCAATTGCGCTATACATCCATGAAAGGCAGGGGCTGCAACTGGTCTGACCAGGTGTCAGACACCTTCTGCATCTTTGGTCAGGAATCAGGTAGACTGATCACCGTACCCAGAACCAGTGACACTACATATAATTGGAGATAGTGGCAGGACTGGAGTGGACTATTTACAAGACCATCTGATGTCTGTTTCCAAGGGCCACTAATACTAGCTACAGAAAGATAGATTACCAAAGCAAGTACCAGGGTGTGTGTGAGGTGATAAGTTGTCCAGGATTGGCCCATGTGGGCCACCATACAGTACTGGTACTGGCCTGTTAGTCTATATACTGCTGGTATGACATAAGAGAGTGGTGGGAAAGTGGTGACAATATCACTGGTCACTGCAGTCATGTGCGTGTTGGGGAGGTGGCTGGGGCAGTGCAAAGAACACTTGGCCCAAACCATTGCCCATCCGTCTTCTGTTCACTGAGTGCAGATTTCACATGTATGGTGTGAGTGACACCTCATACAAATAATACTGGTGGGGTGATTTTTTTTCAGCCAGCTCAAACTATGTACATACCCCGCATGTAATCCTGCCAATTTGTATCTGCAATTAAAGAGAATCAATCAAGTGTTGCAACTGGTTTACTGTGAAGTGGATGCTAAGATCTGTAACAGGAGTCCCTCAAAGTGACTGATGCTCTACTTTCAAAAAGAATTTCCAGGAATTCAAGATAAAACCATTTCTTTCTTTTAACTGCTGAGTTTTGAAACCATCTCTGATATTCTTGAGCATTTACATTTTCAAATTAGCCAGTGTGGCAGCCATATTGGATGTAAGATCAGCACCATTTTCATTTAGGACAAACTAGACACCCTTAAAAGACTTTTGGTGACAACCGCATGTTGATATGACTGTTCATTCAGGAGAATTAGTGACATTTTCAGTACGTTCATTATGGCAGCCATATTTGAGGTCAGATCGGCACCATTTTCATTCAGGACCAACTAGATATAATTAGTCTTCTGGTGAAAACTCCATGTCAATATGACTTTCCATTTAAGAGGAGTAGCAATAACAAGATTTTCAAGATCGCTGCCTTGGTGGCCATACTGGACGTCAGATCATTTAGTACCAACTAGACATGATAAGAAGTTCCCTGGTGAAAACCCAATTTTGATTTGACTTTCCATCTAGGAGGAGTAGCAAAAAGATTTTCAAGACTGCCAATGTGGCGGCTATATTACTTGTCAGATCAGCACAGTTTTTATTTAAGACCAACTAGACACCATAAGAAGTTTTCCAGTGAAAACCCCATGCTGATATGACTTTCTGTTCAAAAGGAGTAGAAATAACAAGATTTTCAAGATGAATATTGTGGTGGCCATATTGGAGGTCAGATCGGCACCATTTTTATTTTAGAACCAACTAGACATCAAAAGAAGTCTTTTAGTGAAAACTGCATGTTGATATCACCATCCATTCAGATGGAGTAACATTAAAAAGATTTTCAAGATGGCCACTATAGTGGCCATATTGGATTTCCAAGCAGCACCATTTTCATTTAGGACAAATAAGACATCATAAGAAGTCTTCCAGTGAAAACATCTTGAAGATATGACTTTTCATTCAAGAGTAGCTATAACAAGATTTTCAAGATGGCAGGTGTGGCAGCCATACTGGACATCAGATCGGCACCATTTTCAATTAGGACAAACTAGACATCATAAAAAGTCTCTTAGTGAAAACTCCATGTTGATATGACTGTCCATTCAGGAGTAGTAGCACTACAAAGATTTTCAAAATGGCTGCTGTGGTGGCCATATTGGATGTCTAAGCAGCACCCTTTTTATTTAGGAGCAACTAGATCATGGGATGAATGTGTGTGTTAAGTTTCATGGCAATTCATCAAGTAGCTTAAGAGAAGTAGCAATAACAAACTTGTAGTAATGAATGGATGGACGATGGACAACAGGCCATCCCATAAGCTCTTCTGGTCTACAACCAGTAGAGCTAATACAATCACAATAATGATCCAATTATTGATACTACTTTACCATTAACTTGGAATATAATTAAAAAATGTAGAGTGATGAGATGTATTCTAAATGCTACTGATTACTGGAGTAAAGAATTAATAATTAATACCAGTTAGGTATTCATACAACAAAATAAGCAATTGAGATGCAAAATATTCATCTACAATGGGGATAGAGCAAACTTCAGTAAGAAAATGTATGGGGTATTCTTCCCCATGATGACAAGACTCCATAGGATCACTGAAACTTGAGGAAAATCACAAAAAGAAGGCATCTGCAAGGTCCTATGAGACAGGGTGCTGACTAGACACCAGTATAAATGGGACAGTAACTTAAAAATGACAGGATTTGATGCCAATCGCTCTATTCAAGTATACATGTTATTCTACCGACAGTAGGACAAAAATACCATTTTAAAGGCCATCTACTGCACATACCATTTTATAGCTGAAATCTACCACTCTTCAAAATTAAAAGATTTTAAACAAAATTTTAAAAAAGAAGAAAACAGAAAAGTATTTTTACACGTTCTATCCACAAATTTACAGAAACTGGAACTAGTCTACTGGGGACCAGAACTGTTATAGCAGTGCAATGACTGGTGCAATGATGTGTGGCTGATTAATCAGGTTTGGTTTGGTTTTATGGGATGAACGCCATGGCGGCCAGTATATCTGGTGGAGGAAGAACTCGGGAAAATCCCAGGAAGAAACACCGACCCACGGGAAGCTACTGGCAAGCTTTCTCACATAACTACATTGGCCGAGCCCAAGACTCTAACCCACGTGGACAGAGGCGAGATGGCAGTGATCGGTAAAGGCGAGCGCCTTAGACCACTCGGCCACCCGGGGCCCCCTGAGGAATCAGATTAAGAAGACTAACATGTGCACACAACAAGCTGTTAACTGATTACCTTATTCTTGTTATCTGGAGAGTTAAGAGCCAAATGTGGGATGTTTTTTGACGTGTTGTAATAAAGGGATCAAATGGTGGTCCATGATGGCTTTTGAGACTTTGATTAAAAATGGCCGACATTTGCTGCAGGTAAGTCAAAAAGGAAAGACCGACCCAAAAAATGATTTTCTGTAGAAAAGCTCGAGTATTTTGATTTTTTTGTCTAGTTTAAATGTTACTAAATTGTTCAAGATGTTTTAAGAGGAATATTTATGGGCGGCTTTTATATTTTATTTTGTTCAATTCATGTCAAAATGCTGAATCATGCTCTTTCTCCTAATGCTAAAAAACCACTGGCTTAGAAATATGAGGCTCAGGAATACATCTTAAGTCCAACTCAGGAATTTCCTCCTTGGGGTGAACATAGCTTGGAGGAGTATTGGAGAGCAGTCATCAGCTTTAAAAACCTGGCAACTGGAAAACTGAAGTTTAAACTTTTTTGCAGGCTGAGCTTGGTTGTTTTGTCATTGCCACATTCTAATACTGATACAGAAAGAACATTCTCCATTACCCGCAAAATACAAAGTGATTCAAGGGGAAATCTGGACCAGAAAACTATTGAGAACCTGTTAAGTGTGAAACTTAATAATCACAATGAATGCCATCGGTGGTCAACAGTCATGCAGTAATCTTGTGAAGGAAACCAAAAATTCTTGCTACTTTTATAAAAAATCTTTGCAATGAACCATGAGATATACAACTCTTCCCTTTTTATTTAACTGACAATACACTGACAAGTAATAATTAATTATTATTGTAACATCATCCATCAGAATCTAATTCATTTTCAAAACTTGCTGTTTTCTTATAGTGTAAAGAGAATACATATTATGGCAAAAAATGCACCTGTTTTGTTTTCAATCCCCTTAAAACACATAAAATGTATATAGATAAAAAATCCACTTGTTTAGAAACCAATCTACTGATCAAAATTTGTAAATCTATCTGTATGCTGTCCTGGTTCTGTCTCATGTATGTTCAAGGGGAGACCACTCTCATTTGACATCCGTCTCAGTAAACATACAATGTTTTAGCACATGTATTGCTAAAACAAGCCAAAGATTTGGTTAACACCTTTTATCGTTTGGGAGGATTGAATTTGCAAATTAACATGAGGTTCTCCTATTTATATTGTTATTATGATAGGATAATATATTTGCAGAAGGAACAACCATAACCAATGTTATCCCCATGCTGAGCTTAAAACAAATATTATTTCAGTGAATTGTAGGATAAAGCTCATCATAATAAGTATACACTGACAAAGTTATAAACAATGTCCACATCATTTATATTCATGTCCATACTAGAATAGTTATCTCCCTTTGTTAGGTGGTCTCTGTTTTAGAAGTGCATTTTCTATCCCAATATGGTTGCACTAAATTAAGCACATTTAAGAGCCATTTTTAGGACTGATTTAACCCACAAAATGGTAACGAAACACGTTGTATACATGGTGGTACATTCTAAGACAATGATGATGTTCTCAACAGGTTTAAGCAGATGATTGTCTCCAATAAGTCATGCCTGAACTGAGGAACATCTTAGAAAGGGGTTTTATGCAACTTTTTAAGAAAAAATGGGTTGTGCACTTCTTAAGGAATTCATGGGTATTACTTTGAATATGGTTCATATCTGAGCCATGCTGTACAAGGCATGACAGTCTGAACAGGACATGAGCAATTATTCCTATTAATCACATAGGGATTAGTCAATGGTCTGTTTAAATTGTGAATATGCAAAACACTTATTGACATATGCATGGACAAGGTGATTCTTTACTCACTCAAGCTGTAAAACTCCTCTGAGCCACATGTGAATGACAGTTCCCCAATCATAGTCAAGCAGAAAGACAATTCGTTTGTAATCTTCTATTTCCAGAGTCATTAGGTACTGACATGGGTTTATGTCAACCACAATATGTACTGGTCTGCCAATGAGCCCAACATCCATGCAGCAATCTACAGCTGTGCATTTGCCAGGGATGTAGCACGAGAATTCCTTACCAAGTAAAGGCAGGGACATGTTGACTGGGCAATCTGAAGTCAAAGCATATAGGTAATACATTTCTATATATTGCAAACTGTAAAATTAAGGTATGGTGTAGGCTGATTTTTATACATGGCAATAATAGCGTTAACTTTGCTATGAGACACCAGTGAATGTTGCCCAACACACCAGCCATCGCAGTTGTTCAGTACGCATATCAACACAATGGACGAGTCTCCATCCAACTGTGTATTTCCCAAATGTGGCTGCTTTCTTCTCTTGTCAGTTAACAATGAAAAATGGTGAAATTTGCATTAAAGCTTAAAAATATAACATGTGAACTCTTTTCTTAAGTTCTTTTGGTTCACTTACACTATATCATTACCAAAGATGAACAACTAAAGCAACAGCAGCTGTTGTATGGATTGGTTTCGGTTTGGTTTGCTATTTAATTGCACATCAACATATGAAAGGTTATATCAAGACAAGATAATAGGAATTCATGGGATTTTCCATAGAGTCCGACATACAATGATGACCAACCCAGTCTGGGAAGGTTCTGAACCTCCACCCTTCTGTTTACAAGTCTGATATTCTAAACACTGAGCCGCCATCGTGCCTTGGCAGCAGTTCTTGTAATTATGGAGTACTCTCATTCTCTAATGTCAATTTTTTTTTCAAACAATATTGCATCCTTTTTTTTATCCATAGGTGTACTAGTGAGAAAGAGAAAGAGTTAGATAATGTGTTTCACATGTAATTTGAAAGTTGATTCAGAGGTGAAATTTTCATCTCTTGCAGTCATTCCCAGATTGGTATGTTCTCAACAATATGCACGTTATACGATCAGCTCTTACGAACTTTAAACACCTTTCATGAAAGCAAAGAGATGGTCAACATATCTCCCATCTTTGATGACTACTTCCAAAGAAAGTTAACATCTTATCTACAACAAGCTTATTAGCATTAAATAGATTCAGCCAAAAGAAAAACATATATTTTGATAATTTCATATTTAGTTTAATGAAACCAAATTAAAATACAAGTAATCTAAAAGTTAACATTAATTGTGCATACTGTGTGCATATGGTAACAAAATAAATACTGATCACATGAAGAACATTAGACTTTCTCTCAGCGAATATGATTAAAATGCCAATCTGTTCGTGGGCGAAACCAGTGACATCATGTTCATCAATCCATCTATTACAACAATAAAAAGAAGATATCCACATGTATGTAGCTTAAGTCATAAGTTTGCAGCAGTCTGGAATAAACCCTGAAATCAAGGTCATAGTGATTCAATTTTAGTGTGTGAGAAATATTCTTCCAAGAACGCACCCACATTGAAACTTTGGCACCAATATGAAAAAGGTATTGGAATAAGAGCAAGACACCATATCTAAGCAATATTTAATAAACCCAGAAAAGCAGGCCACTGCCATTCGGCTTTGATGTAAGACATGTTTTTATTCAAAGATGCATTCACCCTTCAGGTTTGGTCTGAATAGCTACATTAAAGTAGTAGCTACACCCCAGACTGCAACTACTGACTGATGGGCAGATGAATGAAGGTAGGGGGAAAAATTAAATGACAACAAAAGCTGTTTCTTCAAATGGAGATATAACAGAAAAATGGTGCCTCTGAATTTCTTTTTGGAAAGGTTCCTAGTGTTGTATTGCTTTTGTGATAATGCAAACCATACCATTGTTCCATCCAGATGCAGATTCTCCATGGGGAACTGTGTTTCTGTCACATGCATGGTTTTGCAGAAATTGTGATATCTTCAAATCTTCCAGTAGAACAGAGCTGGCATAATCAGGTAGGGTTGGCTTCTTAGCAAAGTCATTCCCTTTGAGCCATTCATTTAAAGAAAATCCTAAATGATGAAAAATGAATTTTTCCTGTTAATTCTATCAACTTTCAAGCAATGGCAATGATTTCATGCAATCTTAGTCTGAAGGAAATGAAGGTGCAATATTATTTTATCATAATAAATTTTAATCCTGATTCATGATATGAGACTAGAAACATATAATAATGATGTGTGATTGAAAAAACTCTCTTTCCATTCTTTATGTGTGAGAAATTGATTTAGTGGCTGGCTATCAAGTACAGTTAAATTTTTGAGTAGAGATTGAAAACATGTTAAGTCTTTAGATTCTAAGGCCCTACATTGCAAAACCTGTCTAGGATATATGCTTATATATTACAAGATATGTAAATTAAAACATATATAATCATAATGTCTATACCATATCTAGAGAAGAAATGAATTTTATCGCCAAATGGAAGGAAACAAAGAACCATGTGTCAAGAAGCAAATGATATGACCCCAAGATGAAATGTTAATATCATGGGGCATGACCACACGTCTCCAACCATTGGCATGATCCAAGGGCAGAAATGCTTAACAAATATATAATTTTGTTATATAATCCAAACAGGGTGCACAAAAACTATAACAAAGTATCATACTTTGTGACCTGATGGCTCCACCCAAGGATGGTCAACCCAAGAGCAGGAGTGATGCAAGGTGATAGGTAAGAATATGATGTTTTATTCCAAATATGCATTGAATTGAATAAGACTCTATTAAAATTACTACTACTACTACTAATAATAATACTAAATCTAACTTAAAAGTGTCCCACCTCTTGATGCCATGACCCCACACTGGGACACAGTCCTGGAGCAAGAGTGGTATAAGGGAGAAAGAGAAGTAAGGTATCATAAAATATTTTAATTATTAAGTGAACTGAGTGACAGGTTATTTGAATATTATATTTTTTTTAAATCCAAAAGATGTTCTACTTCTTCACCCTATGGCACCATCCTGGGATATCATTGAGGGAACAATAGTTTTATAGGAAGATAGGGGTCTTTGGGATCATATACTATCTCGAATTTGTAATGACCTGGAAAACATGTTCATTAAAACATAAGAGATGGAATCGAAGCTGTAGCCAAAAGGTGTCCTATATACTGACCCCATGGTCCCACCCAGGGACCTGACCCAGGGGTAGGAGTAGTAAAATACATAAGGTCAGTGTGTGATGATGTTATATTCCAAACATTAAGCAAATTGATTATGGAAATATAAATGCAGAATGCATGGGCAGAAGTAGTACTGAGAAAAGGGGAGTATGTGCTGACATTTATTTTCCAAATATGAAGTGAATTGGGTATATAGTTAATATAAGTGATGAAAAAAAATTAACCAAAAACTTTAACCAAGATGTCTCCCCATTATAATTCGTGACTCCATGGCACCACCCAAGGCAGAACCCAGAAGCAAAAGTCGTACTGAGACAAGGGGTGTTTTGTGGTGATGTTATATTCCAAAGATGAGGTGAATTGGTAATGGGGTATATGAAAATATGTGATGAAAAAACTTAAAAAAAGAAACTTGAACTGAAATATGTTGCCCATAATAATTCTTGACCTTATGGCCCTACCCTGGGGCAGAACCCAAGAGCATAAGTGCTACTGAGAAAAGGAGAGGATGAGATGATGATATATTCCAAACATGAGGTGAATTGGTGAAGGGGTTATGGAAATAAAAGTGATGATCAAAACATTAACCAAATTGTGTCTCCATTATAATTCCAGCCCCCATGGGCCTGTCCAGTGACCAGAGTGGTTCAGAGAGAAGAGGAGTATGTAATGATATTCTATTCCAAATATGAAGTGAATCTGTTATGGGATTACTGAGATAGAAATGCTGGAGACAAAACAAAACTTGAACCAAAACTGTTCACAGACACACCCACACACAGACAACCACAACACTAGATGCCCCATCACTGTGGCAACAAAATTAATATCCATCATAGCCAGTTTATATGTTCCTTTGAGTTACCCAAGATTCAAAATTCATTTTTTTGCATAGGTGCACATTTTTTTCAGCTTTAAAAATGTGGGTGCACAACTATTAGTTACTATGCACATCTGGCTGATTTTCTGATGCACAGGCCTAAAACAGGGTACATTCAAACATATACAGTAGATGTATCATCTGGAGATACACTATAATATTGTGCATGGGAATCAAGCTCTATTTACCTGGTAAAACATAGTCCAATTTTGTGTTACATGCAACTTCCGTCAAACGAATGTTCCTCAGCTGGAGCAAGTTGATGCATTTTCTGGGATTTGTGTGGAGACATGCAGAGACATTTGCATCAAGCAGAAGAACCTTCTCATATTCCAAGTTATCAATCATTAACCTGTATGATAAATATAATGCAAACTGAGATATGTTAAAACTACTAAATAGTCAAAAATTATGAATGTATCTAATTTATAAAATAATAGTATTTACATCATGACAATTAAATACTTTGGTATAGGTGTTATGTTGTACTAAACACTCTTTTCATTCATAATGAAAATCACTTACAGACAAAATTGAAAATTATATTTTTCATAAAGTGAGTTCCTAAATTATTTGTGTCCTGCTAGAAAATGCTTCAGTAAACCATAATCTCTGAATTTCTGTATTGTTATATTCTGAATTGGATGCAGGCAAGCTAAAGGTATTGTAAATTACATATGTAGTTATTCCCACCAAATTGGATCCATGAAAGACGAACTCAGGGCATTGCCATAAACTCATATGTTTAAAGCCAGGTGAGTTAAAAATGGCAGAGTAAGGCTAATATTTTCATAAACTGCTGTTTCCATGTGTATGAATAGTAAAAGTGGAATATATTCCAAACTAGTTATCAACCCAGAGTTCTACTTTTGCTATTATCCTCCTACTTTCAAAGAAGCACAGGGATTTTGACACAGTTCTTCTATACAAACAAACATGGCATTTGATAATATGAGTGTAATGTTTTTTTTTCTCACTCCTCCATATGTTTTGCCCTGTGGTCTATCTCTTCCCCAAAGAACTTAGCCCCTGGGTTATAGCACAGAAACTATGATATCCCTGCCCTATAACCATATATGCAAAAAAAAAAAGAACAATAACCAAAAAAGTATCATACTCTTTGACCCAATGACACCATCCAATGGCAGAATCCAAGAGAACGAATGGTACAAGGTGATAGGTACAAGTGTGATGTCATATTCAAAATATGCATTGAACTAGACAAGGCTTTATTATCCCAGTGTTTTTAAAGAGCATGGGTATTGTGATAGAATCCACACATATAAGTGTACACACATGTGATGTCCTTAAACTCTTCCTACACAGTTAAAGCTAGAAATATGAAACTTGGGTCAATGATAGCCCTATGGGTGTAGATTGGGCCATTAGTTTTGGAACTCGGATCATACTTCTGGAGGTAGGGATATGGGGATAGGGGGATTTATATAAATTTCAGATAACATCTGAGTTGTAGGTCTCACCTGTCTGAGATTCAACAGGTGTGATCAATGACACAAGTGACACCACATATTAGAATGGGAGCCCTGTGTGATTCCCCAAGGTCTTTCCTTACCTTAACTTCGCCTCTGATTCATAACATAGAAACTATTAAGATACACACCCTATAACCACTTGCTGGGCATGAAAAGACAAATATATTCATGCAAATGACATTGACAATGGGGTCCATCCCTACCCCTAGAGCTACTGGGTCATAACATGGAAACAAGTGAGATCCCCAATATATAACCCAATATACACATTTTGGGCATGACCTATCGCTAACTTCAGGGTTATAACTTGGAAACTGTTAAGGTCCCCACTGTATAGCTACATATACACTTACTAACAATGAAAATACAAGAGCACATATCCAGCAGACGTGTGCACCTGAATGAGTCTTTACCCTCAGGATGTATCCATCAAGCTTAAACCTCACTGTAAAGGCCAAATGGGGAAGCTCAGGGATATGTTTTCCAAACATAAAATTCTATTTGGAATAAGAATAATAATAATAACAGAAACAAATCAAAAAGTATCCAACTTTTTTACCCCTAGACCCAACTCAGTGACATAACCCCACAGCAATAGTGGTATAGGAAGAAAAGGAAATATGAGATCTTATAATATTCGAACTATAAAGCAAATTAAGTGAGGAATTATTTTAATATTAGAAATAAATCATCAAATGGTGTCATACTTCTTGACCATATGGCCCCATCCAGGGACATCAGTCAGAGGAAAACAATATAGGGAGACAGCAGAATTTGGAATCATATAATATTTCAAATATGCAGCAATCTGGATAAAAAGTTGATTAAAACATGAGATAAAATCAAAACCTCCAGCAAAATGTGTACTACATATTGATCCATGGACCCATATATCTGACCCAGAGGTATGAGTAGTAAAATTAATAAGGTCAGTGTGTAATGCTGTTATTTTCCAAGCATGAAATGAATTGGTTATGGCCATAACTCCTATCAATCATACTGTGGAATGCTGGAAATCAAATCTATGCAAAGTTTCATCAACACAAAGCTACATAACAAATCTGGTTGAAATATGAATAAAAGCCAACATTTTCCAGTGAAGTTCTCTTGCAGAAACCAAATTAATGACAGCCAGGCAGACAGACATGATTATTATAGGACCCTGCTGACTTTGATGAGTAGGGCCCTAATTAACAAGAATAGGTCTGGTGACCAAGCACAGTTCTGCACTGTGCACTGTTATGGTCACTCTAAACAACAAATTAACTTACTCTATTTGAAATATTCCATGTAGAAATCTCTCTGTTCTTTTGATTAATGACTTTGTTACAAGGGAAATGTTATGGCTCAGTTTTTCAATACCAACAGACAGGATATTATTGCAATAGTCAGCTAAAAGATGCATGTCAATAGCTCGATTCAAGGTTTCCATTGGCAGACAACATCTGATTCCTGTACAGAAATCTGAAACATGGCACTTCACTCCTGCTGGTAGCCCTGGAAGACTCAAATTCAATTTGCAGTCTGAAATTGAAATTTTATTTAGAAAATGCTTTGTTATTAAAGTTGTTATGCCAATGTTATCCTCTAATAACACCATTAATACAATATTTGGCATATGGAGTTTCAGTGTTAAAAAATGTAACATTTGCTTTGGCTCAATAATCTGTTCAACATGACATTGTGAACAAAAAAAAGAAACCAGACCTTTTGATTAGATGTACTTTGACACCTTATGAAGTTTATGAAGTGTTTCCTAAAGTATGAATTCAGTTTCTTTCAATAGTGACTGTATTTACCTGTTCATAATGCCCATCAGCCACAAACAGCATAGAACGAGCTCTGCAGTTGCAAAATGCCCAAACAGCAGATCAGGATCTGTGCTATTTGTTTCAAATCACGCATGGAACTAAAGGTACATACTTCAAAGCTTTTGGAAAGAAGCTGACCATGGCTTACTTGTCAAGCCCACCCTCAAGCTATATTCCAATTTCGAAGGTGGTATAAAATGGTATTGAAAAAGGAAAGGAAAAATCTTTAACACTGAGGTTAACCTAAGGTGTGGACAGACATACAGATGGATGATCATGCACACACTCTAAAATGATCACTATTTCGAGCTTCCAATAAGGTGGGCTTGACATAAAAGTGTTAATTAAACAAGATTTGTGTCTGAAAACCAGATATGCCCCAACTGCTGAGCAAAGGTCGATAAATAAAACAAAACTTGCAATAAAAGCATGAAAATCTAATCAGGTCATTTACATATGCATATCAACATACCAACAAAATTTCATTAGTCTATCTCAAGTGGCTTTTGCCTAATTATGCTATAAAGGTTTTTATCAGCCAAAAATAGAACCCAGTTCAAAAAGTTGAACAATGTATAAAAAACAGCAATATTGCTAAAAAGGACTAAAAATCAAACAGGGTCATCTGCATATCGATAATATTACAATAGTGTACCAAATTTCATTTCTCTACCGAAAGCGATTTCTCCTTAATTGGGAAAAAAAGGTTATGTCAAAAATGTCTAAATCCAAAAGGTTCACAAATGTAAAAAAAAAAAAATTGAAATATTGCTGTAATGGTCCAAAAATCTAATAAGGTCATTTATTTATGACTATGATACAATCTGTAAAATTTCATGACCCTAAGTTTAATAGATTTTGTGCTATCATACTAAAACAGATACATGATAAATGTACGGATGTAAGGACAGACAGCAGCAAAACAATATGCCCCTTTGCTATTACAGCGAGGGCATACAAATTACAACTAGCAACCTTAATAAAAAAAGAATCATATACCATTTGCCGGCTAGATTTTTTAAAGACAATGACACACAATGTAATTCATCTAACACGCATATTGCAAATGGCACATGATACACCTGTTTTGTGACCTTTCTTTACTAATGACCTTGATCTTTGAGCTAGGGACTTGATTGTTGTATCATCATGTGTGGACCTGGGTAGAGTCTTATAATATTATCTGTAGGTAGTTAAAAAATGACAGCTTGGATAAGGAAACAAGGGAATGAATGAAAGCATGAATAAATCACTTTGTCCAGTCAAGATCTTTAGCAGGCTAAAGTTTAATTAAAATATCTTCACATCTTCATTAGTTCAAAAGTTATGCCTATACATGGGGAGGTCACTAAAATATATTTTCCCTTGCCATAACCTTGACCTTGAGGTAGGAGGAGTAGCTATGGTATTCACACTGTCGAGTCATAATACATAACTAGTTTAAATTTAATTACCATATCTTTAGTGGTTCAAAAATTATACTAAGGGCAAGGATACAAGGCAGAGTTTAGTCCTACAATGTAAGATGTCCACCCTGATATTCATGATGCGGGGGTGGGGGTGGGGTGCAATGTTTTACTTCCAGCACCAACACTGACCAGGGAGTTAGAGGCCAAATTTTCAAGAATATCTCACACACTTGGTAGCCCATATTGACAGTGTTCCACAGATTAAAGTCTAATTGCTCTAGTCAGACTATATTTATTTTTATGTCTTTTTCCTGATGGAATAAAGTCCTGACACAAGCAAGTGGACGCATTTTCAACTTCCGTTGACATACATTTCAGTTGGTTAATTAGTAATATGTTTCACTTTGACTAGCTCACCGCGACTTTGACTAGCTCACCGCTTATATCACTGCAGAAAACTTTCAAAGATTAACCTTATTCAGTCTTACCCAGAATATTCTGCATAAAAGTTCCCTCAATAATTTGAAAGGTGCTGATTTTTATGGGAATTTCCACTGCACTTGCCACTGTCTGATAAAAATAATGATTCAAAGCAAAACTGATA
This sequence comes from Margaritifera margaritifera, assembly GCA_029931535.1. Lineage (NCBI taxonomy): Eukaryota > Metazoa > Mollusca > Bivalvia > Unionida > Margaritiferidae > Margaritifera > Margaritifera margaritifera. The sequence goes on along the minus strand of JAQPZY010001450.1, from coordinate 2,446,583 downwards.
TTCATTTATCTGCCCAAATTTATTGGGTTTCATGATGTTAAAGTTGGCAGTCATAATCTTTAATTTTGTAAAATTACTCCACAATTCTTTCCAGAAAACAGGAATGATTTTCTGACTCAACCTTTTCTGAAATAAACTTGAACAGCACAGACCTTAATCACAGTTCACAATGTTTGATGTTAGGTATGCATTGTACATGATGAAAAATTGTAATGTCCATGTTAGTGTGAATATGACTTTGGCACTCAGATGAAAATTAGTTTTATAATTGTTTATTTTTTACAAAACAATGGTATCACATATTTATTTGCTTTACTTTGAATTCATTTAATTTAAGGGTATCAATTTTTATGGTTTGCAGAAAAATTACATTTTATGGGTTGGGGAAGATGTCCTTTCATTTCCATAGAAAGATCACAGTACATTGTGTGTCTTTCAATCTGTGGTTTAAAGCAACCATGAAATCCACAAATATTGGTACCCCACTAAAAATGGTAAACTCACAGTACTTTTGAATGTCATAATCCACCTCTTTGAATGTCCAGAATATTTACCCTGTGACCATCCCCCAATCTTTGCTCGTCTGTGTTGTGTACACTGTTCACTATTTAGGATAGGTGCCAACCCTATATCCTCCATGACTAGAAGCTTGTCTGTATCAGCTAGCACACCTGGTGAACTTATGTTCCTTCTCCTTAACCAAATATCCATGTCAAAACCTTGAGAAAAAAAAAGTTTTTACCAATGAAATTAAAACTGAAATGCCTAATGAACAAAAACGAAATGCCAAATTAACGCAAATGAAATGCAGCATGAATGCTAACTCAAATAATGAATACAATACAAAATAAATGGAGAATGCAAATACAAAATGCAGAACTCAGAATGATGAATGATAAACTAAAAAAATTAAATGCAACATGGATGCATTCCAAGAATGGATTTGAAAATCTGTTTTCCTGTATTTTGAGCTGTTGCTAAAATTTTCATAACTGAAGGCTTTTTTGCATCAGATTCTTTATTCTTTACACCGACAATTTTTTTATACTTACAAGCCATAAAATAGTTCTAACATCCACTACTGATGTGATGACATCATAACAATTAGATGCATATGTACAATGTTTATTTGAAATATAAAAATTGGCAAATATTGTACAGCAGCTATTTTTATAGTTATTGCAGTTATAATTTTATTTATCTTAAATTCACTTATCACTTCAGAATTTTATGCATTTCTAGTTCATCGAAGCACACTTCTAATAAGACATGATACAAAAGCAATAGTTTTTTTTGCACTTAATGGTATCAAAAAAAGAAATCCAATCTTTGGTAAATGTATTCAGAATTAACTAAACTGAATGGAAACAATGAATGGGAGCTCTAAAAACAAAATCAGAATGCATTTCTAAGATAATCAAACAAATTAAACAAGATGATAGCTGAAATGCATGCTTAAATGGAATACAAATGAACGCAAATGAAGTGCAGAATTAATGGAAATTAAATGAAAATGAACCCCATATGAAATGCAAACTAAATTAATTCAGGCTGGGTAAAATTGACCATTTCATGGTATATGTATGTGTGTGTATATATATAACCACTGCATGTATATACACTGAAAGAAACATATATGTATATAACAAAGGCCATGTTTACATTTTTTTCACACCCTCTTTCTTTGTCAAAACATCTGCTTGAATTTGTAGCACAAAAGAAAAGATGTAAAGAGGTCTACTCATATTTAGTATAATTTGGTAATTAACAACAAATAATAAACCTAATCAAAAGAATAACATAAATTTATTATTCTAGTAGATTCAGGAATGGATTTATTCTTACCATTAATGAGTAGTATTATTGCATTGTTACATAAAACAGTTTTGATACACATGATGCAGAAAATTACCATCATTTGTTGAAAGTGACTTTTCACAGTTCCTCTTTGGTAAGTAGGTATTGTTTAACACATATATTGTCAAGTCACATAATGCATTTGATGTACAAATTTTGATGGTTGAAGACATCAGAAACTCGTCCTCTGAACTGAGGTCATATAACTGGTATCTGCAAGAAATTATTTAGCAAGAGATATACTAAGCATTTTTCATTGTTAAATAAGGCTGAGTTAATAATGTCAAACTATTTACATAAAATCAGTTTCTCAACTAAAAAGCAGTCTCCTTTTTTGTTTTATCTCTACTGTACAAGGCAAAAATTTGTAGACCTATACAATGTAAATGTGTTATTAGGAAAACTTATGTTGATACATCTTTTAAACTTTAAAACTTCAATATTATTGAGCAGACTTCACAACAAATTGTCAAATCCAGAACAAGAGCTCACACATTATTTAAAACATGGACATCATGTCATTTTCCATGCCTGTACATCTGCCTCCAAGGTATTTTAGAACATTTTCATAAACATCTCTTTTTAATTTCCTTATAAAACATAATTTCAGTCTATTTTTCATTTGACAATACAAAGTATTACTTTTGTATGTTTTAAACAACCAACCTGCACCCAATACAGAAATGAAAACTTACTCCAGCAGCACCAGTCCATTCATTGACAGACTTTTTCTCTGGCCCCAGATGTAGTTGATCAATGAGATGTTGACACTAAGTTCCTCAATGCCCACTGTCAGCCTATGCTCACAGATGTCTATTGCCACATACACATGAAATGACCTCCCTATGCTACTGACATCCACACAGCAACTAATTCCAGTGCAATAGTCGGGAATGTGACAGGTGACAGGTCCAGAAAGTGTGGGCAATGTGATATAGTCTGGGCATTCTGAATGTAAATGCAATTTTCCTGAGTTATTCTGGATGATAGTTTAAGGCATAACATATATTGATATATCACAGCTAGAATATATTTCATATCATCATAAGGTACAAAAATGATATTTGAATGAGTGGCAAAGCCATGAGTTAAAACACATTGTTTTCTGTACCACAATATGAAATATATCAATTGTTATGCTGGACAAGAAAACTTTCTTTCATTATAAACCTAACTTGCTCCTAAATCGAAGCTTAGAAGAATAAACTCACTCTCTCACCTTCATAAGTTCACCTCAATTTCAAATGCATTCAAATTCACAGACCAATGCCAATTAAAGATTCACAGCTCTTTATGTACACAGGTTTGGTATATATGGACTATTTTTTGCATTTAATTATTAACTATGTATATCACGAGCATACCGTAAAGAATGTCTTGAAAGAACACTGCTATGACATACCACCTGTCTTAAAAGACCAGGTCCCAGTTTTAAAAAAATTCTCCAAATTTCTCCTCAAATTGAGATTGTACTTTATCTTGATTGTGATAAAAATCAGGCAAAATCAGTATTTTTGTGGGAGGTAGAAACAGTGGAAAGGATGCAAAATTTCTTTAAAGTTGTGCAATTTAACACATGGAAACCTTTTTATTCTTGACAACAATAGTTGATGAATTCCTCAAACCTGAAGAAATCCACAACATTTCCTCAGATATAAAGCCAGACTTTCAAGATTTTATGAATGTTGTTTTAATTCTTGATGCATACTGAATATTCTGTGAAATACAAATTGTCCCCAACTAAACAATAGAACAGATTTTAACAAATCTCAATTTTAGGAAGACATTTTGAGATCTTTAGCAAACCTGGGGCAATATTCTCAGTGCACACATTTATTGAATATCATGCTATGATGCTATGACCTGTCATAAGAGACCAACTATCCTGGGAAACCATGATTTTGTGGCAGAAGTAGTGGTCTTTTTTAACAGGTTCTACTGTATTATCTTGACATATCTATTAAAAGTGGGGCATACAATCTATTCCTGAACTCATTACCACATTTGTTACTAAAATCAATAATTATTGAAAAGCAAATGTTAGCAAAGACTTCTGAATTGTCATGACTGATTTTAAGGTATGTCAGTTGCTATGTATAATGTATTGTCTAGAAACATAACATTCACCAGAATTCCAGTTATTAATGGCTGATGAAAATATCCCCTTTGTACGCTGGCATGATTCTTTCTCTAGATATTCACTGATATTCATCTCATTGAACAAAATGTCTGAAGATAATCCAGTCAGCTGATGATCATGAGAATATCCCATCATTTTTTTCCATGAAGCAATATCAAAATCTGCAAGAAAAGAGGGTACATACTTGATACTATGAAGTGATTTTGAATTTTATTTGCTACACTAAATCTTAAATACAGTAAATTAAAATATGTATGCATCACAAAATTTCAATTAGAAAATATTTCATTTAAATCTATTCACTGTACAACATTTTACCAAGAGTAAGGATGTGCAAAAATAAAAAAATTTGTTTTACTGGTCGTCAATTGTTTCTGTTCACTGAGGAAAATTATAATAAAACTTATCTACATGGTAAACAGGTGTTGAATAGTACTTAGATTTTGTATTTGTATTAAGCACTACCTGTATACAATTTTCTAATTCATCACTTGCAACAATGATGTATTTATATAACTAAAAATGTGCACAGTTTTTATTTATTTATTTCTTGCAAACTTGTGCAGTAAAACTTGGTCCTCTTGTAAAAAAAGAAAATGAAAATTTCATTTTCAATGAAAGATTCCTTCCCAGGCCTAAGCATGATGTATTTTCCATACCTAGTTTTGTTGGCATTCCCCATTCACATTTAGGCTTTGGCAGTATGGTTTGGGTAAATATTGGTACATCTGATACACATATGGTGGGACTCAGACATGTGCTGATGTTCATCGATATGAGGAAGGAATCTCTGCTTGGAAGATTGTCAATGATAAACCTTAAAAAAATTAAAGTAGTTTATATAGTGTAACATGTTTATAACAATCTTGGATTTAGCCATTTCCAACTACTGTGAAACTTCCTTCAACTGGCCCCTCTGTAATCTGGCTTCCTCTGTCGACTGACCACATCATTTGGTCCCAATGAGACCAATTTAACACTAATAAAAAAATCTTTAAACTGGCAATCACTATAAAATGGCAAACTTTTTTCTTTAAACAATGTTTAGTTTTTGGGATGTTTTACCATTTTTAAGTTCAAATTCCACTTTAGTAAACAAATTAAGCAAGGAATTTAAGTCAGACAAAACTTAATTGTTTACATTTTGTCTCTCATTTTATCTGTAAGATACATGACAAGTGCTTCAAGATGCGATCAGCTCAAGACTCTCCTTTCACAGATTATCAGGACCCTTGTTAGTTCACTTGGTATAGGAGGAAAAGTTTTAACCCTTTATATCAACATTGATCAAGAGAGATTAATTAATTACATCAAATTTAATAAATCACTTGATGCAAATGGCTGATGGCAAAATGTATTGGGGGGGGGGGGTAAACTAATTTTCATTAGATAATACTTACATGCCACTATTGCATTGCTTACCATTTCCAGGATGCAAGTCCCAATGTCCAAGCTAACAAATTCCGTCCTCCTATTAGTATGGAATGTTCTAGAACAGAAGGAGCACAGTCCCAGTCCAACTCCTTCATCATAGGCCCATACAGAACACTCTTCCCCTTTGAATACCCCTATCATGCTGGTAAAAGCTCTAGGAGTGGAGGCTAGGACGAACAACAGAGCTCACAATTGGAGACAAAACTTGCCATATTTCCTGTGTGGAGGAAAAATGAGAATGTGGAGGTATGCATCCTGAAGATCGATGGAGACCACCAAGTCACAGGACCTTATGGCATTCCTGACTGAGGCAGTAGTCTCCATATTGAATCATTCTTCCCAAAGGAATCTGTTTAAGGTGGAATGGTGAATGAAAGCTGAAACTTTCCGCCTTTTCTCGACACCAGAAAAATCCGGGAATAGAATGCCGGAGACTGATCTTTTTCTATCCTCGCTACCACACCCTTCTTCAGAAGGATGTGTACCTCTTCCCTTAAATGCACCAGGCTTTGACTGGTGAAAGAAGATTGGGGTCTGTGATAGAGGAAGTTCCCGGAAACAAAGCTGGTAGCCCTCCTTTAAGGTATAAAGTGCCCACTCATTGTTTGTGATGCCCAACCAGACCCCTGAAAAAGGGGTTAGCCAGGCACCCACTTGGGCATCGGAAAGAGGAAGACATAGCGGGAGTGACCTCAAGTCCCTAGGGCCTCCCCCTACCCTCCTTGGGAAAGGGGGAGGTGTCCAAAGACTTTCTCCCTTGGCCTTTCCAGCTGTCTCATCCAGGAAATGATGGGTGAGAGGGAGCTTAGAATTGTAACCACTTTTTGAGACTGCTGGGGCTGCACATGCTTGAAAAACTTGTAAGAAGGTCCCAAGGAGTAGTCAGGGTGAGTGCTCTTCTTGGCCAGCTTCAATGGGCCAGGAGTGACTGCAAGTGCCCAGTGTTGTTGGTCTCTCAAGTCATGAGAAACCACTGAGGGGAGCAGCCCTTCAAAGTCTTTAAAGCAACATCCTGCAGAAGTGGAGCAACTCTGCAGTGAGCACCATGGGCATGGAAAAAGCATGGCACAATGTCTTTGCTACGGCCTCCAGCATGCACTGAAGCACTGCTCGAGACAAAGATTCCTCCTTCGGAAGACTGAATATGGCCACCGAAAATAGATCAGCATGAGAGGTGAAAGTGACAAGCATACAGGCCTTAAGCTCCAATGCCTCTAGGGTATTAACCAGGAGGAGAATCCAGGGCCCCGCCAATATCCCCATTTACGATGCGCCAACATTTGGGGAGAGGGGAACTTAAGGTGCCAAGCTAGTGAGTGGACACTATAGCTGGATGCCAAAACCAGCAGTCGCAATATAGAAGGGGTTACTGACCACCCCTTTTGCTGCCTGGTAAACTCTTGTCCCCTGGAAATCTTCAGTGAAAGCTTCCTTACCATCACAGATTGTAGGTGCAACAGAAGGTATGGACATGATGAATCTGAGAATCCTCTTTTCCTCTGAGCCCGAAGGCTTGGGGCACAAGTCCAGGGGAAAAAGGCAGTAAACTTCATTTACTACCTTATCAAATGTCCAGATTTCTTCCTCCTCCAACACCTGATCCAACTGGGGACCCAAAGGGGGGAGGGACCTTCCACCGGTTCTTCAGCAAACTCGTTTGAGTCTACCAACACAGAAAGAACGTCATCTTCCTGCACTTGCTTCTGCGGGGAGTCAGGACTTTCCCTACCATTGTCTCTCTGCTGAGGAAAGTGTAACATCTGCCCTGCCTTGAAGCCAAAGCAGGGACATTCATGGCGCAATGAAGGACTGAAAAGGAACATAGAAAAGGGGGATGTCAATCTGATCCCCTTCCCTAGTTGGACCAGTACAGACCGACTCCCTATCCCTGTCTGGATTGATTGGAAGATTAGAGACTGAGGGGGTATCGACTTGATCTCTATCCCTTGACTAATAATGGGACTCCACTGACCGGTTGCTGCACTACCTTCTCAGGAGGTGCAATTTGCTCTTCACCTTTACCAGGACACTAACCTTGAGAGGACGCTGCTCCTCCCTAATAGGGACAACATTGGATCAATAAGATTTCCTAACCATGTAAGTCTTATTATTATTACTGTTATTATTATTTGCATTATTATTCCTCATGTTAGGATTGTCCACAGAAGATGATGAGGAAAAAAGGTTTTTCTTCCTCCCCTTATACATGTGTCGACTTTCTGCCAAGTCCCACACTTCATAGCTCCAAAGACAGCAGATATGACATGCACATACACACCTAGTACACTCTATGCATCTGATGTTAGAATCCCAAATGGTCTTCTTATACCCACACTTTCCCACACCTTGCAACATTATATGCTAAAAGAGAAATATTTATGGAACAAACAAACAAAATCTGGAACTAAAAAAGGGTAGTATATACTTACACTATCACCGGAACAAAGAGTAAGAACACAATTTATTAAAGCACAGTTTGATTAGCAAGGCACATAAAACACCTAAAATCTACCAAGAGAGCTCAATTAACACTCAATTAGAGCAAGGACTAAGAGGACTAACACTCTATCACTACAAAAATTAATTGAAATGGCAAAATAAGATTTAAAATCCAAAATTAAGGCAATTTTTCGGCAAGTAAATTTGCACATCTACAGCGTACAACATCCAATGAAAAGAGGAAGAGTGTTCCATATGGGCCTATGACATAGGGGTCAGACTGGGACTGTGTTCCTTCTGTTCTAGTGTTCTAGAACATTCTCTACCAATTGGAGGATGGAATGTTTTAGCTTGGACATGGGGATTTGTGACCCAGAAAAGGTAAGCAATGCAATAGTGGCAGATATTGTATTACTGCTATTAAAATATGGATGGTTTGGGCAGTAAAATATGAAAGCTTTAGATCAAAAAGTAATATTTTAAAATTTGCTGGTTACATATTGAACAGATGTTTCATATATAGTTTCAATAAAATTCAATTGAAAATTACCCAACAATGTAGTGCAAAAATATGTGCTTGAACTCTAAATCTATGTATTTCAATCATCAAGATATTTTTTATCTTATTGTTTTCAATTGATCTTTTAAAGTCTATCATCCTATGCTCCCCTTTTATAAAAGACAAATCTGACTCACACAAAAAATCCTTACCTGATACTAAGGACACCAAATAAATCAACCTCCTTCCACTGTCCAAACTCAAACTCCAACAGTGACACATCATATTTTAGTCTTTCTATGCCAACTTCAAGATGGTAGGTACAGGGATCAAGATGGAGAAAAGTGCTGAGAGATGTTCCAATCTCTGGCATGTCTGTGCAACAATCTATGGCCATACATGATGCAGTTATGTGACATGATACAGACCGGGGAAGAAGTTTTAGTGTGGTGTTGATAGGGCATACTGAAAAAGGAAATGTTATATTTAATTTTACATTGATACATGCAATGTTTTATAACACTTTGGAGTACTTGTGATTTACAGCTTTTTGAAGCAAGAATCTGTGTTGTATAAGAATTTGGTTTGCTTCAGAGTTTTCCCAAAAAAAAAAAAAGATTATTGTGCTACTCCACATTTTTTCATTTACATTTTGTGTTGCAAAATACAAATCTTATTTTTTTTTTTTTTTTTTCATTCCCTGTACATAGGTAACTGTAGGTCAGGGAGCCATCCCACAGACTACCTTACAATTTCTTTTTTCTGATATATGTTGTTGTATATATAAAGTATTAAGCAGCTAAACTTTTGTTTATGAAATTCTATATTTCATGAGAAAAGAAAAGAAAAATAATTATGCAAAAAATAAAAGAAACAATAAAATACCAAGAAGAAAGAACACAATATGTAGAAGAAAAGGTAAATATATATGATGCTATTGCTGCATATATAACTGTAGTGAACTGATGTTATTTTATGGGCAATATACCTTTTATATATATATAATACAGTATTTAAAGTAGTGTTGCTAAATTTCCTATGACGTGTAAGAAAGAAAAGAGAAGGAAAGATGTACACTGATGGGATTAAGAAACAGAAGTATCGTGAATAAGAACATATGTATAAAATAGATATACATGTGTAAGTCTTATATAACTAGTTTTAAAAGATAATATATACAAAGTGTACAAGAAAGTAATAATTTGAAATAGTAGAGGTATCAATCATATTTTAAAAGAAAATATTAAATATTTTAAGTCAATCATTGCATGTTCTCCTTCTTCGTAACCTTTATTTATTACTTTTCTTTTTATCTTGTCAACTGGCCCTTTCCACAAGTACTTGTAGATTAAACTATTACATTTTTTAATGAACCGCTCTGGAGGATTGAGTAAACTTTAAATTAATATGTCATTTAATTTTGATAAAGCAAGTGAATTTACAACAATAATTTTCCTATAAGGGGTAAGAATTCAGTTTGACCATTGAGTCAATAAAATATTTTGATTTCATTTCATATACCATCATAATTAAGATTTATCATGTGACTTAAATCTGTAGAAAAGATAATATCGAATATTGTGAAAGAATCATCCACCCAGCATAAGTTATACTCAATACACAAACAGCAATTACTTCTTTTCATGCTTTCTATCCATATTATTTTTGTTTTCTCTATATTTAAATTAAGGCCTGAGATCTTTGCAAAAAGTTTAAATGTGAACATTGTATTTTTAAGAGTTTTCTCAGATCCATCCAGAAACAGTGTTGTGCCATCAGCATACTGTGATATTAGAAATTCATCTCCATCTATACTGATACAATAAAACATGTCTTGAGAGCCCGCCCCTTCTGCCAACAAAAAGCAGTCTCTCAAGGCAGGTGGTCTCTCGTAACAGGTTTGTACAAAAAGACCAGTTTCCAAGGTCAAAATTCTGCACTGTTTAAGAAGGAAAAAAAAACACAATCACTGTACATTTATTGTATTCTTTGTTCATAGTTCTTGTTAAAATATTGCATGCATTCATCTAAAAATAATTTTAAATAGTAATAAAGATATACATCTATTATTAAACATGAATCACATTTATATTTGAAGTGTATTAGCATATGAATTCGTTTCTAATTGACTCCTTGTCTTTTATAACACCCTGAATTTGAGTTTTACTGATGTTTAAACTGGCTGTTATTTTGCGAGTGGTCTCCCCTTTTTCATTTCTTTCAATTACATCAATTCTTTCCTCCAGTGTTAAAATTTGACTCTTTTTCATTGGAGGTTCTTCTATTGCTATTAAGGTGCTGGTATTAACATTATCAGTGATCAACTGTAATAACAACTGTAGCAGTTTTGATCAGGCTTTGTGAAAATATGGAATACATATACAATGTACATGTACCAATGAATTAAATAAAAAGACATAATTAACTCATCCAGAAACAATAAATTTATTTAGAGACAAAAGTCAAAGGCTTAATTCACCGATGACATAAAGGGATTAATTCTATAAACAAAGGGTGTAACTGGCTGCACCAAGGTGAACAGATGACAGCTTGGTGTGTGGGTTGTAATCACTAACATAAAACAAGAACAAACAACAGAACCCTTTGACAATGACAAGCAAACCCAGAAAACAATTCTCACTTACTGGTATTAAAGACAAAGATAAAGACATCAGTCACCCCAGGCATTACAGATTAACTCCAAAGACAAACGATGTATGCAACCGCTACATTGACCTCGGCACTACAATAGCAGTTAGTGACATGTACTTCAGTTTAGTTTGCAGTCTAAAACAAACGACACTACATGCATGACCTGTACAATTTAGGAAACCGGTAGCCAGCCTAATTTCTTTTGTTGTTGTTTTTGTTTAGAACAGTCTTTACTTTTTAAGCGGTCATTGTTACAAAGGATTAAATAAAGGTCAGTGGTGTTTGTCTCAGTTCTCGTAATAGGGTCGTTCATAGCAGTGTTATTTTAGAACAATCTGCCATTCGCAACTTCGCGGTCAATGCTATGGATCATACTTTAGTCTCGCAGAAATAGCCGAGGTAATTCCGAATGAACAATCTGCATGTACTCTAGTCTGGTTTACAATTTATAGCACATAACACTACATACATGACCTATAAAATTTAAGAAAACAGTAGCCAGCCTCATTTTCTTATTTGTTTTTGATTTTGTTTATAACAGTCTTTACTTTTTAAGCTGTCATGGTTACAACGGATTAAATAAAGGTCAGTGGTGTTTATCTCTGTTTTTGTGATGTGGTCATTCATAGCAGTGTCAAAATGCATATTTTGCCAAGAAATCATGGTCGCTGGTCACGTTGTGCAGGTGGTCACTCACGACAGTGCGTTTATATAATAAAACCGATCCGTGCATAATGATTGTGGTCATAAATGACAGGTGGTCGCTTATAGCAGAGATCGCTCAAGACAGGTTTTACTGTACCAATAATATCTTTATTCATTTTAATTATTAATTACAGTATCTCTATACAGAGTCTTGTTTGCATTATTTTAGGGCAAATTATAGTATAGCAAGTGCCAATTAATTGACAAGTGGTCTAAAAGCAATGCACTAGATTTGTTTATAGTATTGTCATTCTAGACACATTTTCAATATAATGTGAAACAAATTGTATAAGTATACAGATTCATGAGTAAAATTCATAACAGAACTGAAATTCTACAAATTACTTACATTATATATGTATGTGTATGAGAGAGAGAGAGAGAGAGAGAGAGAGAGAGAGAGAGAGAGAGAGAGAAAGAGAGAGAGAGATGGAATTACCTGTATTCCACCCCCTGACTGATGGCTGATAGGGTGCAGCAGTTCTCTTGCAAGGTATCTTTCTTAATTGTTCAGCTATGCCATAACCATTTTTAATAATCTTTGTATCAAGATCTGCACGTATGTGTCTGGCTTTGTAGGCTGATATCCAGGTGTCTGTCATGAAATCTGATTGATATAGAAAGGCATTCCCATTAATGAGAATTTGGATAGAAGTCTATAAATAATTTACAAAATTACTACTCTGGCATTTGCAAATGTTCTGATGTTTTTACAATTAAATCTGGTATCACAATATTAGTTTAAACTTTATTTAACAACTTCGTTCAACTTATGCAAACATGCTCTTGATGGCTCAAATGTTAACTTAATGTGGTTTTTCATGCTGGAGGAAACTCAAGAACCTGGATGAAACCACGTAACCTTGCATGTAGCAGAGCCATGTATTGACTACAGAGGTACCTCTGCACCATCCAGGCCACAATATTGTTTTGGGATGCTTGTTAGTGATTTAGATATATGGATGAATATAGTTAATTAGAACACTGATTTTGTCTTGCTGTGCAAATACAGTTCAATATTTTCATTGAACAATAAGTTATAATATGGAACAATGTTTCTTGCCTCTAAATCTATGACATAGCTATATGACTTTTTAAAAAATACAGTTTAGACACAAAACCTAACATTAACGAGAAATGTGTGTATTGGCAAGTCTAGTAAAGTGATTACTTAGCACTGTTCAAAACTTTTTTGGCAAAGATTACATTTAAATAATTTAAACTCAGTGACTGAAACTAGAATGCATTCCTGACAGGCTAGATGATATTGATATTAATGCCTGCCTAGAATATACACAATCTGTTAATTTCAAGCCTTTTGTTTTAATTATTTTTGTTTTATGTTATTACCTTTCATCTGAAAACCTTTTCTGTGTAGACAGTCTGTTTTGGGCAGTTTTGTCTCATGAAGAACTTGATAAACTTGTAAACATGCTACTTCCGTTTCAAAGCAGGTGCTCGAATTTAAAGTCACTATGTAGACACCTCCATTATTCAGATTGAATATCTGATATCTATTAAAGTATATTTAAGTTGGGTAAGATATTTTGTCCCATAAGTAGGAGTATTAAAGGCAAATACAGCTTTATCTATTGAAATAATGTAAACCACTAGAATCTCTGGTAACTAGTCATTCCTGAATTCTCATTACTTAGAGCCCCATTAAGTTTTTTTAAAAATCCTTTGAAAATATGAAATTATGAAATGTCCTAATAAACAAATGAAAGTAAATTGCTCTGCATTGGTCTAAATTTAGAACTAAGTGAATGTACATGCACATTAAAAACCAATCCTTTATAGGTAATAAGAAGCTTTTTTTTATAAAGCAATAATATATAATGGCCCCCTCAAATAGCAAGATAAAACTGCATTTAGCTTTCATTAAGAGAAATAATCCCTAGTACTTATCACCTGTCTTCTTAAAGTTATACAGCTCCTAATTCTATTACAAAATGTTATGAAGGAACGATTACAAAATATGTTTAACATTCAGACTTGCTTTGTACTGAAATCAATTAAATTCTATTATTTCAACATGCATTTTCTCAATGTCAATTACTGTTAGGTCCAGGATATTTATAAACTCACAAAGGGCTATGTACTGTATAGTAACAATGTTATATATTAGTACAAATACTGTAAATACACTGTACATGCATCAAATGTAAGAAAAGAGTTGGTTCATAGAAAAACATAACTAAAACTACAATGTCAATTATTTGTGATGTGTGTACCGTATATACTCGCGTATAATCCTGGTCCAGATGCAAACATAGACCCTGATCTGCCATAATGCGCCAGCAGATCAGGGTCTATGTTGTTTGTTCTACTAATTAGTACTTACAAACTGCATAGACCCAGATCTGCCAGCACATTATGCGATGGCAGATCTGGGTCTATGCAGTTTGCAGCTGGTGTCAGATTATATACAATTTTAACATTTTAAAGATATTTACACATGCATGGACACTACACTTACTGGAGTTTAATTGCACCAAGAAGATTGAAATTTTCATTTTTTCCCCATTTATAATCCAGCAGTGAAATTTCCTGGACTTGTTTTTCTATCCCAACCTTCATCATCAATGTGCATGGATTAATTGCAAGTGATATTCCAAATGGTCTCTCCAGGAAGGGAAGCTGAAAACAACAGTCCAGACTGGTACATGTATCGTGGATCTTGCAGAGGAATGGATCTGGCAGACTTGGGAGATCAATGGTCTCAGGACAAGCTGGAAATAATAATAATAATAATAATAATAATAATAATAATAATAATAATAATAATAACTACAGTGACTTCCATGACTTGCAATGGCAAATACTCAAGCTTTTCATGTTAGTCCCACCCCATCCTCCAACCATAACCTGGGGATCAGACCCCAACATCTGTTACATATAATAAGTGTCTTTCTACCATGACGGGATACATAAAATTTGGTAAAAAAATATTTCAAAACTTTACTGTAATTGACCTTTGTGTAAAATTGCCCTTTGACTCCCTCCCTAAGACACCAGGGAAGGGAACCAAGGATAATACAGCCTATCTTGTCTGCAAAGGCCAAAACTGAACTGGCAGAAAGTAGCTTTTATAAGTATGTGATTTTTATATAAAGAGGCAAACATGCACTTAGTTATGTTTAAATGGAACTGAATGAACCTGACCTTTATATACAGGTGGCTGCAAAATAGAGGTAACAACTATAACAGGTTTGACTGAACTGCTCTTGCAGGTGGCTGTTGTATGGACAATATAACTATCAAGTTTCAGGAATTTCCACCCAACAGTTTAGGAGATGTGGTAACATACAGATAGACAGAAACCATCACTTTATCTGTTGCATAAGCATTGAGATAATAATATGGGAGACAGAATGGGAAAATAAAGGCATGGTAGTAAGGAGTTGGACCCAAGGGTATAATCATTGTGAAATGGTGGGCAAATGATTTTAACCATATAAAAAATGGTGTCATATTTTGTTAGTCATGGTATTTGTTATGAGGCAGAAAACTACCAATCTACAGCTACTGTGTGCAATGAAAAAGGGAAAGAAATACATGACAGTGGATAATACAGGTATAAAGATGTATTTATTTTTAAAGGCTCAATAAAGTCCAATTATGTAGATACCAAGAAAAATGAAAACCATTTTCTTCAATGGACTTGTTATTGTTCTAGGAAAGAAGGTAAGAAGGAAAGCAACATTTTAACATGCATGTACAGTACTTCCTTACTATAAAGCTGTTGATGGAAAAGTTGACTGCCTAACAGGTGATGTCTCTTCATACTGAGATGTTTTATATATAATATTACTAATATATAACGAAATGGGATCTATTACCACACCCTTCTTACAAAAGGGACCACACTACCATGTGTCACCTTATAATGTGGGAGTACTGTATCTTTTGATGCCATGTTATGCTTTCATGTAATAAGGACAATGGTCACTGAGGGAGTACTGCATTTTATCATTGTTATGTTATGCTTTTACGTAATAAGGACAATAGTCACTGAGGGGGTACTGCATTTTTTCAATGTCATGTTATCCTTTTACGTAATAAGGGCTATAGTCACTGAGGGAGTACTGCATTTTTCAATCTTGTGTTATGCTTTTACGTAATATGGACAACACAGTCACTGAGGGAGTACTGCAGTTTTTCAATGTCATGTTATGCTTTTACTTAATAAGGACAACAGTCACTGAGGAAGTATTGCATTTTTCAATGTTATGCTATGCTTTTATGTAATAAGGACAATAGTTACCGACGGGATACTGCATTTTTTAAATGTCGTGTTATGCTTTTACATAATAAGGACAATAGTCACCAAGGGAGTATTGCATTTTTCAATGTTGTGTTATGCTTTTACGTAATAAGAACAACACAGTCACTGAGGAAGTACTGCATTTTTTCAATGTCATGTTATGCTTTTACATAATAAGGACAATAGTCACTGAGGGAGTAATGCATTTTTCAATGTCGTGCTATGCTTTTACATAATAAGGACTATAGTCACTGAGGGAGTACTGCATTTTTCAATGTCGTGTTATGCTTATGCATAATAATGACAATAGTCACTGAGGGAGTAGTGTGGTTTTTTTTATGTTGTGCTATGCTTCTACATAATGAGGACATAGTCATATTTAAAAGACATACAGCATAACACTCAGCGATCTGTCACTTAAAGGTTCAGAAATTATAAGAATAAAGGGACAAACTGAAGAGACATCTTAATTCTTTTCAAAACTATAATCCATTGTCATGTGTTCCCTTAGCTTTTTTATTTTACCCTCTTCCTGGCACTCAAACTACCAAACCTGTGAGAAAACAATCCAAATCACAGCAACACTTTTACATCTTCTTTCAAGTCTCAAAATTTGCAATCAATTTTAAGTGCTCCTTAAGTAACATACTATCTACCTAAACTTCTGTGTCTGGAAACCATGTATTCTTGTGCATGTCTATTTTTGACCTCCATCCCAAAGCTTGAGACTCTTGAGTAAGTCAGTGAGGGTTAGGACTGTCCCATGTGCAAGTGCCAGTTGGGTATGTGCATTTGTCTTTTCATGTCCAGCAAGAACGGACGTTGGTATATGGTGCGGATTTCGATAGGTTTCATAGTATTGGCATAATCTACACCCATAGGACTATCATTGACCCAAGTTTCATGTGTCAAGCTTTAATGGTGTTGTAGGAATTCAAGGACATTAAACAGGTTCAACTGTATGGACTGTATTACAATATCTCTGCACTTCTTTGAAAGCAGAGAGATATTTAAGGAATATTTTTGGACAAAAAATTATTTTCGCTTGGCTAGAATTTTAAAAAAAGGAATATAAATGACCATAGTAATAGTTCAGACAATTCCATATTCTGCAACAACAGCTGAATTTCAGTAAATCCCAAGTTCTGATACAACAAATGTCATTCTGCAAATTTCTGCATGGCTCATTTTTGGAAATGTCTGATTTGGATTTTACAAAAGTCCATCCAATATTTAGGATTCACAATTTTTCACAATTTTCATTTGAGTCAAGATTAAAAATGATTATATATAATATTTGACTCTCATATCCCCATTAATTTCTGGTTCTCAAAAGAACCAGATTCATTTTATGGAGACTGATTTGACTCAAAAAGTCAATTAGTAACAAGACACCATGCATTCTTGGTGGCAAGTTACAAGAAAATCATGATGTTCTAAGTATAATTTAGAAGCCACTTCGTTACTATGAACAATACTGGGATTGAGACACATTCACTTAGTAATTAATTTGTATGTAAGTTTGGAGCAAATGAGAGAGGTGTGCACTTATTAGGGGACCTGTGGACAATTAACATTGAATGTGATATATTTTGCTATCTCCTAGCAAAGGTGAGATAAAATGGCAGAACTTTAAAAACACATACATGAATTCCATCCACTACTTTGTGAGGTTTGCTGACAAACAGCTCTGTCAAGATATGGATAAATCTGCATATACTTCAGAAGTGAATCAGCATCTGACTGCTTCAAATGACCTCCAGCCGTTGTACCTTTCTCTTGAAGGAAGGACTTAATGGAGAAATCTGAAGTGGAAAATAAGTTGTACTCCATAGAAAAGAATGGTATTTGCAAACTTGTCTTCTGACAAACATTTTAGTTCTAACCAGTGCTAAAAAACATGTCTCCAAGTCCATATGACTTAGCTTTTGGAATTATATTTATTGTTTACAATGGGGATTATTTTCACGAAGGAATGGTTAACTGTATTGGGGATTTACATGACTTTGTCATTACAATGGCTGTTAGTGACATGTACTTTAGACTGGTTTATGGTCTGTAGCATACAATGCTACCTGCATGACCTGTAGATTTTAGCAAACTGGTAGCGAGACTTAACTTTTTTGTTTTGTGTAGAACAAACCCTCTTGACTGTCTACTGAGAACTAAATAAAAGTTGGGTCAGTGGTGTTTATCTCTGTTTTTGCAATGCTGGTTGTTCACAGCAGTGATGTTTAGAACAATCTGCACTTTGCCTGCAGACCCTTCAGGGCAGTCATGGTTACAAAGGATTAAAAAACAGTCAGTGGTGTTTATCTCTGTTTTTGTGATGCAGTCATTCATAGCAGTGTTCAAACCCATATTTTGCCCCAACATAGTGGTCGCTGGTCTTGTTCTGCATGTGGTCGCTCACGACAGTTCATTTATATAAAATTGATCATTGCATGGCAATTGTGGTTGTAGAAAAATGGCATTAAACCCACACAAAAAAAGCATAGCTAGCTAAGCCAGCTTCAAAAAGTTGGAAAAGTGTTCTTTATGGTTCTTATGGACAATTTTCAACAGCTCATAGGTATTGTCTCTTGGATTTCTCAGCTCCAAAATAAGATTATCTGTTCTACAATACTGTATTAGGGTTTTAAGTCCATCAATGATATAGTCTGCTTGTTCATACAGACGGCTAAAACACGGTATTGGTGCTGATAAAGGAATTTTCATGTTATATGCATGAAATAGAAAAATTAAACAAGATATGAACCAATTTTAAAGATTGGTAAGCCTGGCATATACCTCTCTTACTTTCCTGAAAATTTCAAGAGGTTAGTGTAACCCATTGTTGAGATATGCATGGAAACAAGCTCTAAAAATGGCCATTTTTGAGCGTTATGTAGTCTCACTCGAAAAAAGCTTGAATATAAAATAGAGAATTCTCTAAATATCATACTGAAATTATGCATTTATTGGTCTGGTTTTATGCGGAATTCTATCCTGCAAATATTGCTTCTTGAATTAAAGAAATCGGTAAAATATTATGGATTTTATAAGCAAAATACCGTCAGTAGAAGTTTTGTTTCAACACTGAAATTCAAACACTAATCTGTTGTTATATGCCAACATTTTGTACAAAATAACATTCATTATAACTTTTATTGACATCTAGAACTCGACTTTATATTATAATAAGTAGTAAAACCATTTAAATCACATGGCTAGCCAAGATATTCGATTGAGAGCTTGTTCTTTGTCAAACTTTCCAGTTCTAAATTTTGTAGTGTCTGTAACCTTTACAAGTTTATATGGCAATAATTTTGTTGTTTCATTATGGAAAAGTATAAATCCTACAAAGGCTCATGTGTATCCATGTGATGTCCAAGTTGGCCAAAATTGGTGGTGCTGTATTGTACCATTAAAAAACAGCAACTCAATAAAAAAAGTTACAGACACTACACAAACAGGTATAAAAATGAAAGATAAAAGTATTGTTCTACTTGTCATTAAAACATTGTTTTTCTCAATAGAAAGTTCCATCTTATGTGATGTAATGTTGCATCATCTATTTACCTCTGCAGCCAAGAGCAAAAAAGTGATGCAATAACTCTCTTGATTGAATATTGCATCATTCTTGCAGCACTGTCTGTTTGAGTAATTTACTACAAGACAATGTAACCTGAATTTCTTATCCTAGAAGAAGCTGCCTAATTACTTTTTCTGTTCTTTACCATGGTACATCCCTAAGACATGGGAAGACGACAAAAGCAAACCTCTGGGAACAACTCTGGTAAGTTTGTATTGAATGGTAAACCACACTCTTAAATTGTAGTGTCTGTAACCAATATCCCCTTTTTATACTGTCTATGACTTTATCCCTGTTTTTTTTAAAAAAAATGAAGCCAAATTATGTTTCCTATTACAGTATTGATGTGTAAGGCTAAATTTTGACATATTGTCTGTCTGCAATTTGTAATATTTTGGTATATTTATAGTTTCTTTCATCTAGATTTCTGATAACAGGCAACATTTTCAGTGATTTCTTACAATATGCAATTGAAACTGAGTATTTTTGCATTCCATATCATTAGACTAGTAAATTCAAACAGAAATATTATGAGAATTCAATGAGCTCAGACTTAGTATTGGATACATTGCTGATATTGTCAAATGGTTACAGACACTACTAGACATGTGAATTGACCCGACTGTTGTTTACATTATTAAGGAAAGTGTGCAATCATTGTAAATGCTAGAACATTGAATAATCATCAGGTTTTATGCTATTTCTTTTTCAATCAGATACTTTTCTTTAAGAATCTACAGGTTATTCCAGTTTGCTTATGTATGAAAGCATATTGCGTACTCATTACAAGTATGTTTTGTAAAGTCTAAATTTCATCCGTATACATAGAGGAACAAAAATGAGAATGAAGTTGTTTGCTTTTAGGAAGCAAAGATAAGCCAGAAGAAGATGAACAGAAGATTAAAGCTAGAAGGGAGAAGACGAGGCTAAAGGTACAAGCCTGGAGAAAAAAACAGAGGGAAAATAAGGTGAAACATGAGGAGCTAAAAAGGGTTGATAGAGAAAGAAGAAAAGATGCAAGACTATTAAAAAAACAGCAATCACTTTCCGATTCAAATCTTCAACAAGAATTAAGAAGGAAAAAACGTGAAGAAATGAAAAGGTATCGCCAGAAAAAGAAAGAAAAAGCAGCCCTGGCAATATCGGTTAATAAGAGTGTTGATTTAAGAAGTCCGAAAACTGCTGAATTAAGTAGAAAGAAGAAAGAAGCTGTGAAAAGAACCCAAGCATGGAGAATGCGTATCAAACTGAATGAAAGTATACAGCAAGAGTGTATTCAGACTGATTGTGAACTAGGAAATACTGGGTCAGCCAGAGATTCACCAATGAATAAAGTGTTACCTAAAGCAACTCTGTACAGACAATTAAAAAAGGTAAAGGAAGTATTACCAAATACCCCAAAGAGAAAAGCAGTCATCATAAGTAAATTAATTGAATCTCCATCAACATCAAAGTTTCTAAATAGGAATATAATGATAATGACACCGGATTGCAGAAAAAAACTTGAATTGACAGATACTGTTATACAATCTGTGTCAGAGAGCATTTCAGAAGTGAAAACAAGGAAAGGGGGTGCAAAGAAACATGCATACAACATCATTTGTGACGCATTACTGAAGAAATATAAAAGACACAGACTAAAAAAGTATTTCAAAGTATCAGTGAAAGGGCAAAAACCTAGTTCTACATGGTGGGAGACGAAACAAAGAAAAAGAAGAAGGGATGCACTTAACTCTCCATTAAAGAAATCTGTGAAAGATTTTTTTCTAAGTCCAGAAATCAGTAGGGAAGTGCCTAATAAACGTGAAACTGTGAAAGTAAGAAAAGGTGGTCAAAAAGAAATACTTCAAAAACATGTGATGACTATGACATTAGAAGAAGCCTACAAAGACTACAAGTTAAGGAACCATAGTCACAAAATAGGATTAACTTCATTTTCTAAATTGAAACCAGTGAATGTTAAAAAGGTGTCTGAAACAAGCAGAAGATCATGCTTATGCCAAAAGTGCTGTAACGTGGCCCTAAAAAGTGAGGCACTAACAAATGTAAAAAAAGCAGTGAAAGAAAATGGAGATTTGGATGAAATTTCAGTAGATAAGAAAAGCTTAAGTGATGCTACTTTTTGTAAATACGACACCAATCCAGCTATTAAATGTTTAAGAAGAGAATGCAAACAATGCGGTGTGAAATGTTTGCAGAGTTACCTTAAACCATTTGTTGAAAAGTATAGTGACAGGCAGATATCATGGCATCAATGGGAAAGTATAGAAATAGCAAAAGATGATAAAGTAAAGCGTTGCGTCTCCTGTGTGCCTAAAGAAACAGACATAAAAACATTAATTACATGCTTAGAAACTGACATGCAAGAGTATCCAGAGCACGTTTTCAGGGCCAAATGGCAACAGCAACAGATGGGAATTTGTGTTGATAGAATTGGTGAGGGTTCTATTGCTATGGTCATGGACTTTAGTGAGAACTATGGGTGTGTTTTTCAAAGTGAAGTACAATCTGGATTCTTCGACAGGAACCAAGTTACAATACATCCAATCATGTGTTACTATACAGAAAAACAGGGAGAAAAAGAATTCAAGATAAAGCATGCCATTATTGGCATCAGTGAAGAAACCAAACATGATGCAGACTTAGCTATCACTTTTGAGAACAAAGCTATAGAAATTCTGAAGAAGAAAGGTGTGAAAGTAGAGGAGATCCATGAGTGGACAGATGGCTGTGCTGCCCAGTATAAGGGGAAGAAAGCCTTTGCTGACATAAGTCTGAGGAAAAAGCCATCTGTAACACGAAATTATTTCGAAACATCACATGGAAAGAGTGTTTGCGATGGTCTCGGTGCGACAGTCAAGAATGCTTGCTACAGAGCTGTAATCAGCAATAGAAAGGTGATAGGTTGTGCAGAAGATGTATATCATTTCTGTACAGAGAAACTGAAAATGGAAAATACAGATAATGAAGCTAAAACAGTTTCGAGAAGGGAGTTCATCCTTGTTAAAGATGTTGAGAGAAATAGAGAAGAAACTGATGTGCAAACACTGCAAGGTACAAGAAAATTACATGCTGTAAAGTCAGGAAGCAATGATTATGAACTGAGCATAAGAAATCTGAGCTGTTATTGTGAGCAATGCATGAAGGTTGACGGGAGATGCAACTTCAGCGAAAATGTTAATGCCTGGGAAATGAGAAAGTTAGTACTCAATAAAGATAATTTAAGTCAGAAAGGAAAACAACTTAAAGACAAGAATCCATCAACAATAGAAAATAATGACAAGAAAAGAAAACAAGGAAGTAACCAGAAAGATCATAACTCAGCAACAAGCGAAAAGCCTAATAAGAAACGGAAGTCAACAGAAAGACAAAACATTGTGACAAAGAAGATCAAAGTTGACAAAAAAGCACCAACCAACACAGAGAAACCAATAGAGAAATACCACCCTGGAGAATTTGTTGCTGTAGGACTTAAGCCAAAGAAGGGACCTCTAGATGTATACTTAGCAGAAGTAATAGACATTCTTCATAACGAAGTTAGACTTAAATACATGAGAAAGTCTGGCAACATGTATGTTTGGCCTGAAAAAGATGATTATTCACAAGAGGCTCTAGATGCTATCTTGTACAGGGTAAAAGCTCCACAAATAGTCAATGAAAGGGGTCATTTCAAGTTTAATGCAGCTGAATTGTCTAAGCTCAAGTCAAATCTGGAAAAAAATCATAAGCACTTCTATTTGAAATGACAATATAAAGTCAAGGTTTAATGTGTAGTGTCTGTAACCTTAAGATCAATCACATATGGGTCTGTGTTTGAGTCAGCACCTTGGGTTGAACAATACTTTAGTGACTATGATTTATTGAACATTCATTATACTTCAATATTTTACTCTTACAAACACTATTTAGTATTAAACTTTCAAGTGCTATTTACCAGTTCATAATTTTAACACAAGTATTGGACATATACCTGTTACAATGTGGTTTTATCATTTTATTAACTAATCAACATTCATTTAATGAATAATTCTAGTCAATGTGTTCATGTTGAATTATTTTTGAAGTGAATTTTATGGAGATATGTATGGTTCTGCAGCTGTATTGAAATGCTATAGTTTTGTAGTGTCTGTAACCAATTTTATGGACAATGTACTTCTGACTCTTATGGAAGTTTGCAATACTTTTGGCCAGTATTAATGATTTTGTTTGTTTAAATATTCTTCTTGGTGTTAGATAAATGCCTAAATAAGATTATTCTATGTCTTTTATGTTTGTTATGCAAAAGTTTCATGGTTAGGTTTTTTTTCTTAGTGATACCTTTGTCATAGATGTTTTGATTTTGTTATTAAGTTGTTTACCACTTCCAGTTATGTTGTTTACTTTAAATGTTGATATCCTGTTACTGATGTTACTGTGAAAAAAAATAAAGTTTTAAAGTTTTCATGCTGTTTTTCTTGCATGTTATACACCAAGTGTAGTGTCTGTAACTGTTGTTATACCAATGAATTGAAATAATGGTTAAACAAAATCGCATGCATGTTCAAGCTAAATCTAACTTGATCTGACTAGGGGACACCCTAGGGTATATAATGAGCTTCATTGAAATGTTCTATCAAACATTTCAATTTTTTAAGTGAGTGAGACTACTCTCAGCACCAATACCGTGTTTTAGCCGAGAGGCATTTTGATAAAAAAAAAAAATATCCTTACTTTATAGTTTCTTTTTATATTCTTATTTATTCAATTTATCTTAACCCTTTGAGTGCTATATTGTTTTGAAGTACAAGATCTCTCAGGGCAGAATTGAGAAAAGAAATGAAAATTGCACTCTACTCATTTTTAAATGTCTGAGGGTTTCTCTCCCTCTCTCTTTTTCTTTCAGTCTGTGTTGGTTGCTCTGTTGGCATGTCAGTTTTACCTCAATTGATCAAGATCTCTCTCTCTCTGTCTCTGAACAATCGTCACAAGACATGAGTGAAAATCCTTGAAAAAGGAGTGTAGCAGATTTTTGGAAGTGGCATGCAAGAATGTCTCTGGACTTATGATGGTACAACTGTCAGACAAACCGACCAACAGAGAGAGAGAGAGAGGGAGAGGATAAAAACAATTGTATGGTCAGTAGCAATGGTAAGTAAAGCATAAAAATCACTTACAGCAACTGTAAATAACTTTAAATATTTGAATTATCTCTTGTTGGTTCATTATTTTGCTTAAACTATTCCCCCACTCATTTTGACGTATCCAACTGTGATCGAATGGCTGCAGTTTCACTGTTTGGGACACTAGCCATGCAATGTTTGTAGTGCACTACTTTCTTCATTTAAACTAACTTTCATCTTTAAATCCTAAGCATCTCTTTTATTTATTTAATCAATATGAATGAAAATAGATGCTCAAAAAAAAAGCAAATTAACAATTTCCAAAAAGACTGAATAGCTAAAATATATTCAGAGCTACATTTTGTAATGGTCACAATGGGAAGGGATATGATAAGTCCACTCCCTCCATCAATACTGTTTCCTGTGTTCAAAAGAATGTGTATCTGTATGTGGTATAAATAAAACATATGCATGGTATGTAAGCTGTATCTTTGATATGTATTTGGGTTATATATAGTCTTTACCTACTTCTTCACTCACAATGATTACAGATTATTTCTATACAGGAATAATTACTTTTTAGTGGAAGTTCAGTGTTCCAATCACAACCAGGCATAGGAAGCTCTGCATTCATGAGGACTGGCACATTCATGTCACAGTTGGCACTGTCCGACAAGCAAACTCCAATGGACAAATTGACTGCATACACATTTTCTATTTTCAGATCATGAATTAATATACTGAAATAACAAAAAGTGTCAGATAATAAAACAAGACACAAACATAATTTCAATATGTTGCAAATTTCTACTGATATTACACAAACATACCACCATGGTGATTCTTGCCATATCATATTCACGTTAAAAGACATGATTACCCAATTTTTTCATGAAGAGTTTAAATTCTGAAAACTAATGTTGCAACTCCTTTTTTATCATTATGGTAATTTAACATATCATACATATCATACATTATCATTTGTGATGGCTTAGCATAATAACCATAGACAAAAAAGAAGCTAAAACCAAAAAATCATATTTCCTATAAGTGTTAATGGCATGTATTTAAATGAACTGATATTCAATGCAAGGTACACTCTTTCCTCTTGCACACTCTAGATCATAGAAGGCATTTCTCTTACACATGTCTGGTGGTAGACATTAAAAGCATGTACACCTTCTTTTGATGTCATATTGACAACATCAATGTTCTAATTGTTCAATTTACATGTACTTAAATTATCCACTGGCCCACTTGTAAACTCACAAATTGATTGATGAACTAAAGAAGTGTGCTTAACAAAGGTATTCATAAAATTCCGAATCTTAATGAGAAATGAAGCCATGATTACATGCCAATATACAGATGGATAGGTATCTGAAAAACTTGAGCCATTTTTAATATTATGATGTCTCTCTTTAACTCCTTTTGATAAAACAAAAAAGGTCAACTCACTCCATGTATAAGAGGCCCTTGAGCTGGAATCTTTTTCTAATTCCCCAGACAAAATCAAACATCATGACATCAGATGTAAACTTTTCTATCGCAAAGGTAACCTTCTGCCTGCATGTGTTAATATTGACACGGAAATTAATAGTCCTTCCAATCTCTTCTACATCCAAACAACATGAGAGATTTGTGCACGAGTTATACAGGTGGCAATGTGCTTCCTTAGGAAGATTTGGCAGACTAATATTTTGCAGGCATTCTGGAAAGAGAAAATAATCTTAGTAAAAATCTTCATAGAATGTACATTATTTGACTCTTTTAACATCATAAATAGAGAATTTGATATTAAAGTTCAAACATTCAAATAACCAATAGCAGCACCAATGAATCAATTAATCAACTGTTTTGAACTACCATATTAAAATTATCTTAATCATAGAGTTTTAATATTTAAATGAAAGTAATCTCTGTTTATACAAGATGATTATTTGAAGTAATTGTACTAGTGTAGTGTTAATAATGTATTTTAAAAAAACCTTACTGAGTAGCAATGTAAATTATAAATCTACACTAACCATGAGTTTACCAACTCTGAAAAAACATAAATGCCAATGTGTTCTTGGTTTTGTTATACAGATGGAGAAAATGAGATTTATCTGAGAACTACCATTTTTCCATGTAGATCCAATGGTGTGCCCTTTTGACACATTCCCTCGACAGATTGTGTTATCTAGTTGTCCTTGCAAACCAAGATCCTGGAGAAGTGTTAATTTCATATCAGCTGTGAGTGAACTCTTGTCTTTAATCCCCTTCTTTTCAAGCCACTTTTGTAATGAAAATTCTGAAAAAGTACAATAAATGAGAGATTGGATAAGGATATAAAACGAAATTTTAACGCAAAAACCTAGATCACCATATACTATATACGCCCATTTGAAAAACTGACCCTTTTATACATTTTTTTCATTAGAATGTGTGAATTTTAGGCTCGAAAAGAGGATACAGCTTAATGTAAAACCACTCCATACATTGTTTGATAGAGTTAACATAGAATTTAGTACTGATCATAATATACTTAGGCAGTCAAGATTCAAATTCCTCCCAACTAGAAATTACTAAATAATGTATAGGATAGGAAACTGACCAGAACAAATGTCATAAAAAGTTTACTCTTGTTTGAAATGAATTCTGTCTCAAAGACACACACACATAAAGCTTATCTCATTTTCTTATAACTTATGATAAAATATGAGGATTCCAATTAACTTCTTTGATGTTTCTCTCCAGTTTAATATTATTCAGTTTATATATTTTAATTCTAAAACCAAGATATTAAACAGGAAATGTATTTCTCAATCATGAAGCATCATTTATCTATATATCTATCTGTTGTCTATGTATGTATGCATGTATGTATGTATGTATGTATGTATGTATGTATGTATGTATGTATGTATGTATGTATGTATGTATGTATGTATGTATGTATGTATGTATGTATGAATGAATGCATCTATCTATCTATCTATCAAAAAAGACCCATAATTATTTATCAAAACATTAAAACTCTATATGACTAACATTTATTGAATTTTTAAAGAAACTCCCAAAATAAGTGTTCATGAAACAAATTAAACCTGGTAAGGCAAAGCCTGTTCCCCAGATGCAGGGCTGTTTAGGAAGTTTTGCACCATTCAAAATGTGGACATTTATGAGGCAAGGTGAACTGCTTTCAAAGCACACATTCAGGCTGGCTGTGACTTCATACATGTTCTGGTTGACAATATCTCGTATCACAAACCTATTAAAATGGAAATGATATGTAAAGTGGCAAATTTAAGAAAAGAATCATAACTATATACCAATGTCATTCCTTTCATGTACTATCTCAGTATCAAGCCCATTAAGTAGTACTTTGTTTCAAGAGTAAGTTCGAATAAAATTTGAAAACAGCAGGCCAGGTTTTTCATGCCTTACACTATAACCTGCCTATGTCACAAGTTTTCAATTTTTGCTGTGTGCCAGGTATTCGGATTTTATATCAAAGATAATCCTCTCAAGCCCAGAACAAGTTAGTAACCTCTGGAATAAAAGTTCATCTCATATATGATCCATATGTTACACAGTAGAAATATACATAGAAGTACAGAGACGTGAAAAAACAACTATTAAACATGTACATGTGTGCCAGGTATTTGCATATGATATCAAAAATAATCATCTCCAAACCCATAACAAGTTAGAAATGTCTGGCATAAAATTGCATCTCATATGTGATCAATATATTACTCAGTGAAAGGTTCATAGGAGTACAGAGACATAATAACACAACTATTATATGTGTACTTAACAATACCCCATGTGATTTTTCTTAACAGAATGTATGAGAATAATGAATAAAACTTTCTGCCTTCCTCTGACATGTGCTTGGTTCTTCTTTGGTGTATATGTCATGAAGGTATTATCTCCCCTGAATCCAGCAAGACTGAGAAGACCATTACATATTCTTCTCACTTATCACTAGTGAAATGTTCCATGCTCAAGAAAAACTGTCAAAGATAGTTACTAGAATGCAATCAATCCTAATGTGACACATAATAAGTGGTATAACTTAGTGCACATTATATAAAATATGTTCATGAAGATACCATGAATTCACTATTATTCTTGGGTTACATATTTTGGTGGATTTTGTTCTTGCTATAAATCATAAATTTATGGATCAAACAAATAATGTCATCATCATGAATGTTATTTCTGGAAGAGACAAATCCACAAATTCAGTGAAAATGTTTTTGGAAAAACCATGAAAAAATGATGCCCTAGAAAAAAAAAAATTAACAGTTTAGTACAACATACATTATTGTAGAATCTATACACTAATACTTACTCAAGCCTTACAACCCCTCGTAGGAAAAGTTCCATCTTTGTACCTGAAATAGTGTGCATATAACTCACATTTGTAACTAACCCTGCTATGTCAACACCTTTATCAATGTATGGACTATAAATATTCTGAACAAAATTAGTTGATCTATAAACGGAATCAAATCAAATTAAAATTATTTAATTTTAGTTTATACACAACATGATCCTCATTCACTGTACATGCACAAATCCAGGGTTCAGACTAGACTTTATTTATAAATGTATTGACATTTTGTTCTTATCAGCATCTGATTATGTGTTAAGAGAGTGAATATAAACATTTTGTTTATATATTTTCTTTATAATTTCTCATCATAATTAAATATGGTAATTAAATATGGATAGGGGTTGATGAACAGTCTGATAACAAGTATAGTTTTAGCACCCTAAAAATAACATGTTTACTGTGAATTCATTTATATTGGTGGGTATACATTTTTGAGGTTTTGCGGACAATTACATTTTTATTAGTACTTAATTTGCTGATTGGGAAAGGGGTCCAATTGTTACCCAAGAATTAATATTGTTCATTGGGTCATTAAATTTGTGCTTTGTTGCAACCATTAAATCCATGAATACTGATATCCCACAAATATAGTGAATTAACAGTAGTTGGCAGCAAACATATTTTTCTTGTATATATGTATGTATCTGGTTTAAATGCACATCAGTGCAATCCTAACTATGGAGTACCAATTAAAGGTTAAGTTGAGACAAAATATTGCAAAAACTTCAGAAACATAAACTCTTCAAAATAAACATAAACATGTCCTACAAGATGAAAGATAAAAGATAAAGATGTGAACAATCTTTAAATGGTATAAAATGTAAAAGATACAGGTAAAAAATATAAAAACCTCAAAATATATGGTCCCAATTTGTTATATAAACTGCATTCTTTTAAAAATCCCAAGATTTTTCTGACTGTACATAAAGCATTTTAATTGAGTTTACAACAAAACTCTTATGTCTGACAGGGTGAAAGTCAATACACTCGATGTGTTCTACTGTCAGTGGAGACTGGCAGGTTATGCACTCTAATTGATGTTAACCCTTCAGGAGGTATAAATGGGTCAGGTAAGTGTGTCCTATACACAAGATGAATGCAACCTCGTCTCCATGAATTGTTCAACATGAGGAATGCCACTCTTCAATGATGGGTTTGATGTTCTGTCGCTTGTTGTGAAGTTTGCATTCCACATATTTTGTATACAGGACATGCCAATTTATATAATACCTTAAGTCAGTATATATAATTTTCCATACAGTAATGAGCATTTGCCTTGTTTAATCTATATCAATGGACAGTGGCCAACAATTGCATAGTTATATTATAACTGATATAATTCTATAAAGCTTTGTCTAAATTTATCTATATTAGTATATATCAAACATGTCACATGCAAATATTTTTGTTTTAGATGCTGCAAGCATAATAATTATAAATTCACCTTTAAGAGGTACCAATTTTTTTTAAATTTAATATTTGGTTGCTACAAACCATGAATTTTAAAGACCCATCAAAATATAGAGGCTTCTGTGTGAACAATAGGATCCTTTACACGATTCACAAATTGAAGTACCAATGCAAATGTTTACAAAACCACAAAAATTTAAATCAACACAAATCAAAGAATTCAAAGTGCTCTGAAATGGACCACTTAAAATATGAAAACTTGTCATACTCTAATATACATTAGCTTTAAAAATTCATTTTAAAAATGTCATACTAGAATAGAATTGTTTTTTAAAGCAAAATCATACATCTTCCTCACCTTGCCATTATGATAATTAATGTCATTATGTGAAATTGGTACTTGACAGAAGGGAAAGAGAAATCTAGCAAGGTGTATAAAATGAAATTTTGTTGGGAGTGTGTTATATAAAGTTGCTGGTTTTATAATCTAAATTTTAGTCTTCCTCTCATTATATCAAAACAATTTAAATAGCACAGAGAAAGCTTCAGCTTTCCAAAAATTAGGATATGTTTGACATTTGTTCAAAAGAGGGGCTTGGAGGCTAAAATCTTGGACTCCCAAAAAGGAAAATATTTGTGTTTGTAAAAACATTGCAAACCAAATAAGAATAAGTAAGAGAAAAGCATAAAAATGTAGAAAAATTGCTTCAATGGCATGAAACTCTAAGAAAGTTATGTACATGCATGGAAAAATTTGAATGTCTACCTTAAACAGTGTTAGTTAAATTGTACTAGCAAGGTTTCTGTCTAAAAGGTTTCATTCTAAAATGTTGACGTATACAAACTGAAATAATTGCTCTTATGGCATGAAAATCTAATCAGGATATATACATATGAATACAATTATGTTTACCAAACTTCACTGTTCTACCTCAAGTGGTTTTTGTTTAAAATCATGCTAACAAGGGTTTTGTTCAATTCCAAATGGTTCAAAACTGTGTTAAAAGTTTAAACCATTATGTAATGACCTGAAAATCTAGTCAGCCCATCTACATAATATTATAAAATGAGCCTATCAAATTTAATTTGCTTACCTCAACTGATCTGTGCTCAATCATGCTTACAGGGTTCATTTTTTCTAAAAATGTCCAAAACGTTTTTTTTTTAAATGTAAATTTTGCTAAACACTAATCAGGTCATTTACATATTAACACAAATAGACCAACCAAATTTAATTTGTCTAACTCAAGTAATTTTTGCTTTATAGTGCTTGCAATGTTTTTGCCAATAATGTTACAAGTCCAAAAATTCACAAACGTTTAAAAAGAAACCTGAATAATTGCTATATTGGCTTGGAGATTTAAATAGGTCATCCATGTCAATTTGTATTTGTCAACCTCAAGTAATTGCGAATGGCACATGATATACCCGCCTCGTGTTTAATAGTCCTCTTTTTGGTTAGGGTATGCGGTCTTAAACTAACTTACAGTGCAGAAACCAATATTTCTTATTAGATATACCATGACAATTACCTCTGACCTTTAAACCCGAAAATCATTAGGCTTCTTTATTACCCAAAATGCATACCATCCACAAAAGTAGTCAAGGAACTTAAGCTAGAACAAAAGTTATTGTACAAAAATTTTATTAATGGCTGTCTTCTATATAACCAAACTTATTATGCAAAAGTCATATTTCTTCTTGCAGTAACAGAGACTATTGACCTTTTATCCTTTGACCACAAAATCAATAAGCTTCTTTCTTACCCAAAATTGTAAGCAATCCACAAACTTTGGTGGAGGTACATTGTTGAGAACTACAATATTTGTGCATAAACCCTTTTTTATTTTGTAACCATAGTGAAACTGACCTTTACCCTTTTGACCCCAAATTCATAGGTTCTACCTGACTCTTATTCCAAGTGCAAGTCATACATTAAGTTTGCTCCAGGTCTGTGATGCAGAACTAATGTTCCCAAAATGAATAGGCCTTATGGTATTGTGCAGAAATAATCTTTTTCTCAGTAAATTTGACTTTTTCACCCCAAAATCAAAAGATTTCTTCCTTACCCTAAGTGCAAGCTATCAATGGAGTTTAATCTAGGTCTCCATTATGGAACTAAATTAAATGTTATTGTGTGGAAACCATTGTGGTTTTTTTAGTCAGTGACCTTGACCTTTGACCCTAAAACTAAAAGGCTTTTTCTGTACCAACAGGATAGCCACCTGCAAAGCTTAGACCAGGTTTGTGATGAAAAACTTATGTTATTGTCTAGAAATCACTTTAATCTAGGTCTCCATTATAGAATTAATGTTAGTGTGGAAACCAATGCTCTTTTTTCCTTCTGACCCTAAAACTAAAATGCTATTCCATACCAATGGGCTAGCCACCTGCAAAGCTTGGTCCAAGTCTGTGATGAAAAACTTATGTTATTGTAGAGAAATCAGTTTTCTACCTTCAGTCAAACTGACCTTGCCATTTGACTCTTTGAGCCCAAAATCAATAGCTTTCTTCCTTACTCCAAATTCGAGCTATTTGTTAAGTTTGGTAATGATAGATCAAAGGTTATTCAAGTTACTGTGCAGAAATAAACTAGGAAACAGACAGATGGATGGATGCATGGACAAAATATGGATGGGCACATAGATGGACGTATATCACAACATAATATGCTCCGCCTTATTGCGGGTGCATAAAACTGAAAAAGAAGTTCACAGTCACCAGAACCTAATCAGGTTTTGCAACCCACCCAAAGCATCTAAATAGAAATTTAGTCTGGTTTGACTCTGTAGATTTTAGGCTCACAAGAAAGAAGTGTAACAGATGGATGGACAGAAAGACAACAGAAAGATAGATGGGAGTACATAATAAAATCTATCCTTACTCTCATAACTACCTCCAAAAATGATGGACTATGAAAATATGGCATGAATGTTACTTGGATGTGTTGCCATTGTGTTGTAGTGAAAATGAAGGCGAAGGTTTGAATAGAAAATTATAAATTTAAATGGAAATTGGGTGCAGAATAAAATCAATATTGTCGAAGCAAGGTACATGATTTGCATCTGTTTTTATTTTTAAGAAAACAATAAAATTGTAATTTATATTTACCCCACTGGTAGTCATGTAGATGGATAGTAAACTGCAGCTTTTCAATACCAACAATAAGTCTGTAGTTGCAGTGATCAAGATGAATGTAAACATTGAATGCTCGTTGTATGAGTGCCACAGCTAAACAGCAGTCAAATCCTGTACATCTGTCTGTCAAGTGACATGAGATGGGTCCTGTAAGTGTGCTCAATTCAACAGGGGCTGGACATTCTACAAATGAAGTAAAGGTTATGGGTATTGGAAAAACATAAAATTGTGTCCAATTAACAAGAAGCATTGTTAGTGATTTCTTACATTAGGTTAAGTCTCCTTGAGGTCAGTGTTACTTGACATGAATATGTTCTTAATGCTAAGCCACATGAACTCATTAATGCAGATTTTTCCATCATTTTGTGAAACCTTGGAAGAATCACTGTTTGAGGAAAACCCTAATACAAGCTTTACTTGCTCATAGTTTACTAAACTTCATAAGACTGTTTCTTCATCCAATATTAAATGCAAAGGACAAGGTTTGATAAGGGCCGATTTTGGCCCTCAAATTAGAGATAAATTAAAGTGTTTGTAAGAGTATTTGTTATGGTTATGCCATATCCAATATATATCAACTGCAACATATGTACACATGATATAATGAAATAGTGTGAAATTATCAGTTAATTTTGTTCCTAAGTAGGCCTGTGTTCAATCAAAACTTCAAATGTTGCCAGATTTCTGCCTCTTTGAGGTCCTCAAAATCTAACAACACATTCAAGAATACGTTTGAGTTTTTGATAGAAGACACTTTTTGTAACCATCCAACACATCGGTAAATTTTATACATGTTCTCGTTTGTGCTCATCACCAACAAGCAGAAAAATGAAGGCAAAATGCATTTCTTAGATCAACTGCTACATCTGTTGCCATATAGGCCTACTTGACAGTAACACAAAATGTCATTTTATGTTTCTTTAAACAAAATTGACATTCAAATGTCGATTGCTATTTATATGGGAGATTGTATTTTTTTTCCTTTCTGTTTCTGGTTGCATTTTGAGGCAATCTTTTGTGCAAATCATAATCAGAATATTTGGATGATAGCAGCAAAATATATATGAGGTGCATTGAGGAATGAGGTTCACAGCTGCAATAAAAAATGAAAAAGAAAAAAAAAGCAGCCGCTAATGCTATTTTTGACTAAAAAATAAAAATGGTGTGTAAAAAAGAAATGATGGTAAGAACTAAAATCCCCGTGTATTTTTTCATTACCTTGATCATATTAAGTTGCATTTATTATCTATATTCTACCTATATATATGGCACTCATGTACATCATAATATTAATAATATTGTGAATCAAATCCATATATTAAAGTTATGAAATCATCACTGAATCTAGTAAAAATGCAATATATTTTAGAATCATTGTTCATTTGTTTCAATT
Organism: Margaritifera margaritifera; assembly: GCA_029931535.1. NCBI lineage: Eukaryota > Metazoa > Mollusca > Bivalvia > Unionida > Margaritiferidae > Margaritifera > Margaritifera margaritifera. Next base: position 2,411,589 of record JAQPZY010001450.1, on the reverse strand, counting down.
ACATGAATTATTTTAGTACATAGCTTTAATCATCTGTAGACTAGATTTAAAATAGACCTACTTGGCAATCAACAGGCACATTATAACACGGACTAATACAATTGATTACAACAGTTTTCAAAGAAATATTTATTAAAGAAAGGGATTATTCTACAATTTGAGTTTATGTTTAATGCAACATGTTTATAAAATCTGTTTTTGGGGAGTTTTTTTTAAATAAAACAAAAAGCTGATAGTCGAAGCTTTGGATATATTTATTACCCTAAGGAACCTCACCAGGCCACATTGTTGTTTATATATAGTAAATTGTCAACTATTTCATGTATGCAGGCCGATGATGTAAAGGTAAAATGGTTTTGTATTTAGTGATACTGCAACAGACTGCAGCTGTTCAAGCCCTACCGTCGAGTTTCTTTTTTCTTTTTTTTAATTATTATCATTTCTTTTAAATATAAATAAGCTTGGATTTATTTTGCCTTCTGTGATTCATGCTTATTCTGTTCACACCATTTCTTTATTTCTGTCTTACTTTCCATTTGTAACATGTTCTGATGAATAACTCAAATTGTTATCTATCCAAAGGTTTGAATTACGAGTTTAAAAATAACTCTGGAAGTATTTTCTTTAAAATACTGTAATTTCAACTGGTTGCTTACACATTAATGTTGTCAAAAAATGCTGGTGTGTGTATGTATGTGTCAATGGCACTTTAAAGGCATTAATGGCTATATATCATGCCGCGGAAGTGGAAGCTAAGTGTTTGTTCCAAGGACACACCAGGACAGCTGGCCCAGGCTGTGGCCTGGGAAGGTATAAAACCCGCAATCCTTGGATTACGAATCCGACACTCTAACAACTGGGCAACCGCGCCTCTCCCCCCCCAATAATAATCATAATATAATGAATATAATAGGGTCTTTTTTGTGCTATATAATCTGAGAGCAAGAAGATTTTTAAAAAAAGCTATTTGAGAGCCAAACATTTTTTTTTTCCTCAAAAAATCTCAGGCCCTCCACCCCACCCCACCCCCACACCACATCCCATCCCCCAAAAATGAAATGGTGGGTCCCTAAGTCATAAAGGGGTGGCATGTGTCTAATGTAAAAATTGAAAAAGATTTGATTTACTTTTGGCAGTTTTCATAGGTCTCCGCTCAACTACGGTACAAAAAATATATGGTTACATAAACCTTAATGGGCACAGACAATTGTCACAAGATTTGTGCCCATCAATTTTTGGTCATAATGCCTTGTCTGCTGTAGCTGTTATAGGTGGATTGTGTTGTACTGCATACCTCTCTATACATCATCGGAGAGCTATAGTTGTACATGAATTTGGGGTATCAAGCATATATATTTCCATTGATATTTGAATAAAAGCATCAATGACAAGAGAGAAAGAGAAGCTATGTGAATGACCCTAGCTACAAAAATGTGGCAATGATGGTCCTTTTGGAGCACATCTTTAACACTTTGCCAGTGTTCAGTCTGCATTTTTAATGTCTTATACATTTGTTTGTTTTCTTTTTCACCTTGATTTGTATGTGTGTGTTGCATATACACACGTGTGAGTGCATGCACACGCAAACTGAGGGCTTGTCAATATACCGGACAGCAAAGTTGCTGCATTATTTCAAATTAAACGATAAATTAATAGACTGATTGCCAGTCTGAAATCTGGTATAAATTATATTTATCCCCGAGTATGCTGCTCCTTAAAAAAAAAGACCAAATGATCAACAGCTCTATGTCATGTCTGTTGGATGTGTGCCCATGCGTGCATGAAGGTATATAAATTCTTCTTATGAATCGATTTTCATGCAATACACAAGAAAAACATTTTTGACATTATTCAGACCTGAAAGTTTGCTATTTTCCTTGTTTCATAATTAAATCTAACATTATACAACTGTTGTACTTGCATTCAAGGCTTGGTTCTATGTTAACATCTCTAAGGGACCGACCATTTAATTTTTTAAAAAAATTTTTTGGGGGGGGAGAGGATGTCGGAATTTTCTTTCGAGCCTGTATATTTTTTTTTCTTTTACCTCAAGAATTTTGTTCTCAACAAATACAATGGATATAATAGGTTCTTTTCACTTCTATACATCTGAGCAAGAATATTTTTTTCAAAGTATTTGAGAGCTGGAATTTTTTTATGACTTCTAATCAGTTAAGTGACAATAATGACATTGATGAAATAATAATGGTTTGATGAGGAGGAGTGCACACTGGAACAAATACATTTGTAATAATCTGCCTACTGTTTAATTTGTTTTTTCTTTCCCTTCATTCTGGAGGCCCATATCATATAAAATAAGCCTGTCCACTCATTGTCTTCACAATGAATATATCAAAATTGATATCCTAAATCTGTTCAGTAACAAAACCGTACTATACAGAAACCACAAGTGTGTCGTGTGCCATATGCGTTACAGCTAATGTACTCTCTCTATTCTCTCTCTCCCATAAAAATCTTACAAAAGTATCCAATTTTATGATCATTGATCAATATAAGGAGTAATTTTATCAAATTGGTAATAAAATAAAGTATAATGTAAGCTTTCCCAGAGAAATATATACACAACACTGCTTTTGTCACTGATGTTCTGAACATTTGGTTTTGATTCCCAATTACTATTGTACAAAAGGTCTGCACGGCTTTTGTGTGATTATGTATGGTAAAGAAATACATAAATTGTTATTCTGTGGCAATCACGGCAGGATTTTGACATGCATGTCAGTGTTAAACATAAACATAAGCATAACTTTTTAAATGAAAACAAAAATAGATGTCAGAGGCAATAAACTGTACTTAATCTAAATATACACATCATTTAAACAATGTTGCAAAACAAAAAGGCAGATTTATACATACTATAAATGACTATTACACATACTGTGTGTAAATGCAGAATTTCAGATGTATCTTTTCGGCATTCAGCTTCATAGGAGCTTGTTAGCCATACTGTCTATAATCCACGAAAATAGGTTTCATATCAGAGGAGAAAACCATTGGCTTTTTAATGGTCGATTTTCTTTATTAAAACCAATCCTGGATAAGAATTACATACATATTTTGAGAAGAGAGAGGGACCTCTTTTATCTATATGAGTTTCATAGAAATCTGATTGGGGGCCAAAATCAGCTCTTATCATACATTGTCCTTTATGTGGAACTTGCTCTTGATATTGATGATGAGTTACTTACGATTATTCCATCCATTTACTGCTGGAGTGTAAGTTTGAGAGGACCTGTGACAGGGTGAAGTAAGTAGATAGTCTGATAGTCCAAGCTCCTGCATCAGAATATGTGCAACAGGCTCAGAAATAGCTGTTCCAGATGTCCCACTGTCAGAGAGCCATTGTGACAAGGAAAATCCTGTGAAATAGTAAGGAAGATATGTTTTTTTATAATCAAAATATACTTGTTCCATAGTAATTAGCTAATGATAATCATTTTTGTTTTGCCACCACAATGAAATCAAGCCCTTCACACACTATCATTTAAAATTCTGACACCATTAAAGACCTGAAAACATCAAAAGGCAGAGCCAGGAGAAATTTTTCCACTTCAGATTCCTTGCAAATACAGTTTGAGTGTCAACTTGAGAACAAGGGTTCTGCAGGCCTCTACACCTCACCTTCTTCTGCCTCTGACTACCATCTTTCTCCTACTATAAAGTTAATTTCCCTCTTCATGCCAAGTACATAGGGTGGAGTTTTGAATAGATTTCAAGTTATGACTCAGGAGCAAGTACCCAGGAAGTAAGGAGAGATCCGAGGATGAATGCTGACTGATTAATTTACATGGCCCTGTCAAGTGATTAAAGTGTATACTAAGTTAAGGTATTATGTAGCAGTATTTCTATGCAACCCAGCACAATAATGGTTATATATTAGGTCATAGAATAGGGTTCCAAATGGTTTGCAAGTTATAACACATAGACTGGGCCCCAGGTGATAAGGACAGACTCAGAAACCAGTGCTGACTACACAAGTTAATTGCCCTTGTCATGCAAAGTGTATATATACTTTTAGGAGGGGTTTATGAATATTTTCAAAGTTATAACCCAGAGGCAAGTCTGCAGTTGTGTAGGAGCAAATGCAGTGTCCAGTGTTGGTTGCATAAAGGAATTGGCCCTTGCTTGCCAAGAAAATGTCCATATGTTTATTGGGTGGGGATCTCAGTGGTTTCCTAGTTATTTCCTAGTTATTACCACAGGGCAAGGCCCCAGAGGGTAAGAGCAGACACAAAGGCATGACATTTGGCAATGTTGGTTTAAAAAAAAAGTAAACTGTCTACTTATGCAATAATTGATAGATAACAGCATACTTTAAAGCAACTCCGCACATAGTTATATCAAAATGTGTTGATACTGTAGGTGACCTTTAACGTGAGGTGGGCGCAGAGAATCACTTTAATGAAAAAGTAATGCCATTCACAAAAACTTAAATATAGAAAGTTTCATAACATTTATCAGAGTAATTTTTGAGTTAATTCCACTTGCAACATAGATGTTTAAGCATTCAACTCACGAATGTCTGTGTCAATTCTTGGACATGCACTGCATAGAAAGACTGAGCAGTCAGGATTGTCCAAGTTTATGCTGTTTAGAATGTTATAAAAATTGGTTTCAACCTGGTCAATATGAACATTGTTACTAACATTATTGCCACCAACACTGATGATGATGGTGTCATATTGAGAAAGGTCACTTTTTTCCATGGCATCAGATATATGACAAATTTCTGCCCCAGGTAGACACTTAACTTGAACCCAAGGTTTCAGACTTCTTTCATTAACATATTTAAGAATGGAGTCTCCAATTATGAGAGTGTTTTTTCCAAAATTATCATGTTCTTTGATGTTTCCTACTCTGTTTTTAGTAGAATTCAGTGTATTCATTTCAAGCTTTGACTGCCATGGGTATAAAATTAGCATTAACAAAAACTTCAAGACTCTATTTCATTCACAAAAGCTAATAATTGTCTTAAGGTTAGATTAATTAGATTTGCCATTGACAATAACTTCAGCAATTAAATTCTACTTAAAAATAGTTTCATTTGGATTGGTTTTGTGGTGTTTAATGCCATTTTTCAGCGCATGATAGACTATACATGGCAGCCAGTATATCAGGTGGAGGATGAACCCAGGAAGACCCCATAAAGAACCACCATTGGTTGAGTCAAGACTCAAACTCATGCGGACAGAGGTGAGATGTGTGAGTGATCTCTAAAGGCGACTGCCTTAGACCACTCAGCCACCCGAAGCCGCACTTAAAAATAGAAGATATTTTCAGTTTTAAGAATGATCAATGGTGAATCATCAGACTATTCAACTATTTCTTAAAACTATGATTGTACATTTTAAGGTTCAGACTACACAACAGAACAAAGAGATTCATACGTTGCTGTACATTTTGACTGCACTAGGCAAAGAAAACTGTGAATCCCAGAATGAACATCATTAAAATATAACTGCATTGGAAATAGTCACCAAATGTTCTTAATACCTTTGATTAATGGGTGTTTAGAAATTTAACACATTTTCATTAGTTGAACCTCTAATATCCCTCTTCATAAACACATACAAATTTATACAGGCAAATGTCTTACTAAAACACTCTTAGGATCAGCACTATCATTTAAAAAAGGCAGTCTCCTGGGCCAATGGAAAGAATAAATTTATGTTAAATTTCTCAGAAGTTTCTGCATTCTGTGTAGATGTGTTTGTCTCCAGCTATTCATATTGTATACTGGTATTGTGAAAGTTCCATTCCATTTTTTAATGACAAAGTAAAATAAGTATGTATGTATGTACACAAGTCCATATGTATGTATTGATGGATGGAGTAGTATGTATGTATGTATGTATGTATGTATGTATGTATGTATGTATGTATGTATGTATGCATGAATGAATCTCTAGGGTTTAATATCACATCAGCACAGTCCTGTTTTATATAGTGCGGATTAAAGTAAAGTTCCAAATTTGTAAAGATAAGACAATGGGAAACAAACTTAAGGAAGACAAACCATTCCAAAGAGATGTAAACATGTAGTCTTTATAACAAATTAAAATATAAAAGGTAGATGTCCAAAGAGCTAATAGTGCTATTTTTCTCTAAATTGTCACAATGCATAGAAGCCTTGTCAGGGAGCTGTCCACTTTCAGGAAGCAATCTTCACCTATAGATGCATGTGAATGTAAAACTTTATTCTTTCTTTCTATCCATTCTATGGGATGAATTGTTTAATATACTGAATGTTTTGGAATTTATTTAAAATTTCAGCACAGTCAGACCTATGCACATAATGTCATGCTATCGGATAGAAAATAATCGGTTTCAGGTTAGACATTTTGTAGATGAATAGACAAGTTGAATTTAATTATATAATGTACGCATTAACGATAGAAATGTTTGAGCTTGTATAATCCGGTGTGATTATTCTGTTGTAGATGGATTCATGTACGAATGTGGTTATTATAATAATAATCTTATACAGCCATTCTTATCAAAGAGGAATTTAATGCGCAATAAAGTCAGTTGATGTGCATGCATGTATAATGTATACCATTGTATTCGTACTTAAAACACATTTTTATGTGTGTCTTATGTATTACACAGTTCAGTTGTTATATTTGTAGCTGTTTCATGGAGCATTGAACTCTGTTGGGGTTGTTTAAACTGGATATTGTAGTCAATGGTGACTTTGGTGATGTTGGTTCAACAGATATTACTGGTTGACTCAGTGGAGGGTCCAAGGTTCTGGATCAACAAGTCTGCAGGGTAGGGAGGTTCCTAAGGAATCCTTCAGCAGGCTGGGAGGAGTGGATTACACAAGATCATTCCTCAACCATTCATTTTAAGCGACAGATTAGGAGTTTTTATGATGGTCATCAGGTTGTCACAAGATAAAAGCATCATATTTGTTGATGAACAGTATTAGGTTTTGCACCTAAAATTCATTGTCCATATTTGTACGACAATTTAATGCATTGATCACACTTGTTCATAAATACATACATTAATCATATCTGTTGATAAATCTGTACACTGATCACATTTGTTGATAAATCTATATATTAATCATATCTGTTGACAAATCCATACACTGATCACATTTGTTGATAAATCCTTACATTAATCATATCTGCTGATAAAATGCATGCATTGATCATATCCAATAGCAAACAATACCATTTGCAATATCTGCTGTTGAACTATGCATTGATCATATCGATTGACAAGCAATACCATTTGTGGTATTTACTGTTGAACTATGAACTGATCATTAATGAATGATACCATTTCTTATATCCCCTGATGAATTTTGTGTGCATGTGAAGGTAGGGTTTTCAGTTGTTTTAGTTTAGTTTGTGAGAGAGGAAGTAAGGGTGTGAGCAAGGGTGTTGGAGATTCAATTATTATTAATTTGCATAGTACATAAACATCACATTCAGGATCTTTTGTTATTTATCTTCACTAGATAAATTCTTCCCAGTTTCATCCTATTAGAATGATTATGTCATCTCAAGCTGCACAACAAGTTTTGACACCAGTGAACTTTCTAAGCGGATAAATCCAACCAAAAGTATTCACATTTGATCAGATAAAATAAAGTAGATAATTCAAGTATCCTTCATGTGCCTTACCTTTGATTGAAAAATCGGACTTCCATTCACACACTGCCATTGGCAAGGAGGAGTTGACAAAAATTGGCAGGACAAAGGCACATTCTACATTGGCATCATAGCAGAGACTCAGATTCAAATCAACAAGGAATTCTTTCTCGTGGTCTAACTTCACTACCATGTAGCTGAAATGACATCATAAGTTTCTATTTGCCTTTGTGATGAAAAATATCCCAGCAGCAATTTAATCTTGCATTTAAAATATTCTATGCATAATATTTATGCCTAGTTAAAGTCATGATATATTGAAAATATAAGGAAAAAATTAAATTGATTTACTATTACTAAAATATCATAAAAGTTTTACTTCCATTTTTCATAGAAATACAACTTATTGGCAGCAATTATTCTTTTTTCTTTTTAATTTGTCCTAATATTACACCAAATTTTAACACTCTGCATCAATCCTACTAGATTTGTATCTCTGACATCAATATGGAGACAAAATTAACTCTGCATAGTGTGGTGGCAGCATATTCACTGTGCTCCACTTCCAACCCAAATCACATCGCCCAGTTCTGACACATCAAGTCTCAATAATTGCCCATCAATGAGGAGACAAAGTGAAGTCTGCATAGTGTGCTGCCAGCATATTCACCATCCTCCTCTGCCAACCCAAATCCCATCCTCAGTTGTGACATATTAAGTTTCAATAATTGCCAATCTAAGATTTTAAGTTTTTCTCTAGGCATTCTGATGTACTCCACATTTAAGATAGCCTTATAAGAAGAGTAGAGCAATCAAGAGTCCTCCATGTGAGTAGGGATAACTTTCTGTGCAATCTATGTAAAATAAGACAAATGATATTGATAAAGAAACTTGTACCAATACTATAAGATGTAGGCAAAGTAAAGTACTTACTATACTCGCACAAGTCCATTTAAGTAGATATGCTGAGGTGTACCTGCAATTTGAAGAGAAAATAAGGTATACAACATTAAAATATGACTTTAGGTACATGTATACTGCTTAACTCAGCTTAATTCTTGCAATGCACGAGGACACACATGTCTTGACAAGATCCACAGCTGTATGTTTAAGGGGGAAGACTGTTTCTGTAATTTAATGTGAACAATCCAGCACAGTGTGCACATAACACATTTTTAAATACGCTGTATTATGTTTAATTATCTATTATGTCCATTTTCACCCCATATATGCTATTCATTACTGATCATTGTATCTTTACAACCCTTATGTTGGCTCTTATTCATCAAAAAGCTCTTAACCCTTCCCTCTCAAGAAAGCTACACTTTACATCCAAATATCCTCAACCACATTACTTGAAAGAGACATATTTCCTCAGAAATTCTTCAGTATTTTGAACCATGAGAGCTTTTTAGTTGCAAAAATTTAAAATGGATAAATATAGTCAGATTTAGATAAAACCTAAAAATAATACTGAATACATCACACAATATAAAACTGACTTTCTAAAAACTTTCAATCATAATAACATAATGGAAATAAGTTTATGGTTCTTTTCATGACGACTGATTTTTCAATTATCTATATCAACTGAACTATGCAAAAACAAATTTTATATCAAACAAGGAGAGGACAAAACAAGCAAACACACCAAACTGAATATCTAACTAGAGATAAAGCTCACAGAACTTAATCCATGCAATCGCAGAGTTTGTAAAAATTAGGGGGTAATATAAGTGCAAATTTTGCATATCAAAATAAAAGGAAAGTGCATTGCTGATTAGGACTTGTATTTTTAAAAAATCACAATATGGGAATAATGTAAAACAGCAAACTAAGTAACCTTGATATATTTTTTTCGATGGAGATTATCAGCATTGGCTACCATGGTACCCAGAAATACAAAATTTCGGTGTATACCTACATTATTAACTGCATAGCAAATATGTTTTCTTCTAAGAGTACTCCAGGTAATATTTCATGTACAGATTATTATATAAAATGATTAGTTTTAATATTTCTTATAGATTTGTTAAATAATAAAAGAAGACAAAAAAAGACCAAAGAACATTTGGCTGATATATGCCAAAAAATAGGAAATGCTAAAATCAACCTTAGATTTCAAGAAAACAGTTATTTCACCATTTACAGACTGCATACTTATTTTGTTCTACAACGGAGAAAAAGAATGGTTCTAACTTGAAATTGTTTGAAGAAAAATGAAATTAATTGTGAAAATACAGGAAATTATGGTTCACAGGGTTCAGTGGTATATCAATACAAATACACACTCTTTGCAAGAAATTATTAGATTTCTAATCTTTTCAGAATAACCTAAGGTTCAGAAGGTATGAGAATTTTTTGGGTATGACAATATCATATTCAGGGCTGAGCAAATCCTATAGCCTTACATCCTGAACTATTCATTTTCGAAGTCGGCAAGTCAAATTTTCCAAGCAGCTAGTCCAGGACAATTGCTTTTTTCCTTTTTTAAAAAAAGTCAGGCAAGTGCTTATTTTCACACCATAATAACTTTATCTACATTCATCTGGCCATTCATGCCCTCCGGGCATACTGAATGCTTGATTCTACCAATCCCCATGTATTTATTTACATCCTGTATCACACTTGGCAAGAGTCATTGATAACTTGTTGCATGTACACACATTCTATTACTGCTTGACTGCATATTGAGCAATGCGACCAAAATTATTGGCCAATCAAAACACGTGAAACAAAACAAAGCCGGCATGATTAATTAGCAGTGTCTTAAATGGCTTCATTGTATTGTGTAAACCAGATCCTCACGAATGATTCGCCCTTTGATTTCAATCCAGTGAGTCAATCCAATTAAACAAATGAAAGGCACTTTACTGACATTAGTGTTGGTTCTCTTTATGAAATGATTAAATAGCAGTGATGATTATTTAATTTTTAATTGATTATACAGAGCATTAACTTCCATGTCCGATATTGCATTTGAAGCAAAACAATTACGCTAATTAAGGAGCTGTCTCTGTTTGTACTCACAAGGAACAATGTTTTGCTGTTATTGCAAACAATATCCCAAACTGGCACAGGTTGGAAATTCAACCAGTGTATTTGTCAATGGAACCAACAAATTCAGGAATGAAGCAATCAAGTCTCATGACAGTTCTGGACCTCACAATGCCTGTACTGCCTTGTGAAGTCCAGAACTGTCATGAGACTTGACACTAGCAAGCATGCGCAAAATATCCTTGAGGTTATAGTTGAAGACACTACACTAGGAAAGGCCCTTTCAGAAGTAACTGAGACTGAAATGAAAAAATGAGAACTCTCTTTAAGACAGGGTACAATCTAGCCCATTATGGAAAACCATTTTCTGATATGGAAATTCTGTGTGCACTCCAGGAGAAGAACGCTGTTGAACATGGTGCTAATTATAAGAACAGATTCAGGGAAAGAGACTTCATTCTATCAATCGATCAAGTCTTGAGAGAAGAAGTTAGGAAAAGTATGAATTCCAGTCAATTCCTTTCCATTCTTGCTGATGGAAGTACTGATGCCACCATATCGGAGCAAAAAATAGTGCATATAAGATACATGGACAGTGGACAGTGGAAAACTGAAAACCTCTGATGTAACAAAATGTATAATATAATATCAACCTACGTTTTTGAAAAATTTAATTCTTTTAAGAAATAAATATGTTGTGCATTATTTCATTTGTTCTTTCGATAGATTAAAGTGCATACATCTCATCAAATCAGTGAATAAAATTTTGGGACAAATGAAAAGGTAGGTAGGACAAGTGAATTTTCTGAAACCACTTGTCCTGGACAAGTGGATGAAAAATAATTTGCTCAACCCTGATATTCCATCGTTAATGCTAACTGCTAGAACAGCTACAGAGCTCGGAATCAGATACTTAATTTTGTGACAGAATAAAAGATGTTATGAATGATGTTGTGCTCAAAAAATATAAAAATCAAGCACTAATTTACATAAAATGGAATTATTTGACCAACTTTGTAAAGTACCACAAATCCAATGCAAGCCTTTTGGGATAGTCCGTACATGGAAAAGGTAAAAGGAATGCAAGCTAAATATTCACTTCACTGGAAGGTATAATCTTATCCATACTTTTCTCAATTACTGATCCCCCTTCCTTTCTTGTATATTTATTGGTTTTACCATTGCATTTTTCATATTTGTTTTAATATTATGTGTACTATAATTAATCATCATTGATTGGGACAGTTTCAGTGCAACAAAGTCTTCATTTTTCAGTTATGCTTTTTTCAGTTATGCTTTTAATATAACATTGTTAAATGCTACATACATCATGCTGCTCTTCTTGCAACAATCATAGTTCGAGTTCTTTAGTATTTTTTTCACCACTGTTATTTCATGTACCTTTAGGACCTATTCTACTTGTCTTCTTGTTTTCAAGCATTATCTATCTGGCTAGCTTCCTAGCAATCAATCTCTATGACAGTATCTTGATATTTAGGTATCAAAGACAATCAAATTACTGATTGAAAATAATAACACCATAATAAAGACACTTTCATAAATAAAATTAGGAAAGTTACAATTTTAAGATTTTGTTTCTATTTTCTGCATATATATCTTGAGCAGAGGTGGCTAAGTGGTTAGTCAGCCGGAAATGTGACCAGTAAGGTATGGGTTAAAATGCTACATATCAGCCCAAATTAGTTGCCATGTTGTGTCCCTGGACAAGCCACTTTACTTGCCTTGCCATGATCTAGCATTCATGTGTTGCTGTGCAGTAAAACACCAAACAAACAAATAAAGCATATCTATCTACCCCTGTACCTTTTTCTTTTTCTTCTTCCACTTTGTCTTCTTCTTCTTCTTCGTCTTCAAGTCTAATTATGCCACTTAGTTGGGGCAGTGCATGTTCCAAAGATTGTTTGACCAGGCTTCAAAATGTGTGAAATTGGTGGCATAACAAAATTTTTAAAAATAGATAATTTATAGGGAAAAAAAGTGCCAAAAAGATCACAAATAACAGAAAATTTCTCATGATTGAGAAATTTAAAGAAAATGCACTTGAATTCCACAGGACAACCATGGCAGACAAGGGTAAAGCTCAAAATTACCTTTACTTACAGGGGATAACAAGACAACCAGTACACTCATTTACTTGAAACTTGTGAGAAAGATATCAATCACTATATCAGAATGATTGTAATAAGCTCAAAGGTTATAGTTATCATATAAAACTGACAATTATCTTGGGGAAAAGCTGTCAGAAAATAGAACAATATTTGATCTACTCAAACTACAGAGGCAGCCATTTATGTACACCACGTGACCTGATTTCACAGTCAACGGATAAAATAATATATAGAAACTCAGGCCCTTGAACAAAGCCAATGACTGTAAACCTCTGAATGTCCCTAGATTAAAAATTTTTCTAAGTTTGGGCCTAAAATAATTAAAATGTGTTCGTGTTGAAACTAAGCATGTGACACATGGTTTTCATATCTTCTACAAATAGCCAAGGAAATACCCTAGTCTTGTACCTTTTTCTTAGAGTTATTTTCACCAAGTTTCAAAGCATATATCAATTGGAATTTAATTTTCTATGTATCAATGTCATTGTATATAATTTATACATTACATGTAAACTTCTACAATATCATTAGTATTCTTGGTATTTGTGGGTTGACTTCAATTCTTTGACTGAATATCTTTCCAAGTTCTAAGACCTATATGTCAACAATGTTGTTACCCCTACAAGATTATTTCCAGTGTCAACAATGTTCTGACCCTACAAGATTATTTCCACTGTCAATTATCTATTTAACATGCATATTATCACTTAAGAAACATTATTTTCATGCTGTCAGACTTAAATCAGCATAAATTTCAAGACAATTGTTTTCAATTAAGCTCTAGATACATGTGCAATTACAGATGCAGCCATTTTAAATTACTGATAAATGAACTCAAACTAGTTGCAAGATTTTTTTAAACAATTCATACAAAGAGAAATATGCAATCTTTCTTTGTCTTAAATTTCAGTCAGTGATATTGGTGTTTATTAGCCATAAATACAATTGAGATCAGTTGTGGTAAAAAATTATACCAGATGTGTACCTCAGGAAAACAGGCAATGATACAAGACTGTCTCTGAGGAATTCAGCCATTGGTACCAGATGTATATCAGAGGCATAATGGGTTTCAAGTTAATGACTTACCCCACTTAAATGTTGCTAGGGATATATTTAACTTCATTCTCTCAATGCCAATAATCAGCCTGAAGTCACATGGGTCCAGGGTCAGGTGTGTTCTGAAAGTATGCCTAACAGCTTTGGCATCGAGACAGCACTCAACAGCAGAACAGCGTTCGGAAATGTAGCATGATACAATAGAAGACAAGGGTCTTGTATACACATTAAGTGGGCAATCTGAAAAGGGAGATACACTTTTTTTATCATGACATTTCTTCAGAGAATTTACAGCCAACAATTATAACCATTATAGCAATCATTGATTAGTATATATTTTATTTCAATCATAATGAGATACAGCATACAAATACAGTGTAGTTAACCTTGATATTTAACTTTGGTAGATATATTAGTTGTATGCTGCGAATTTCTTTTTACATGGGTATCAATTTTCATTTTTTTTTTTTTTTAAAGGCATTTTCATCGGTACTTAAATTTGTAGACTAGAAAGTGGTAGGATGTACTCTAGTTCCTAGAGATGGCTGATTATCTGTTTCTATCAACCACAACATCCATGCAAATTTGTACCTCATGAAACATGAGCAAAATTCACAATATTTCACAAATTGGAATCATTAGGATACAAATTAAACATTCAAAAGATGCAACATACACAGGAACTCAAACAAATATCATTAAGGAAAAATAGAAGACAGCAGTAACTAAAGTAAAAAATTTGTTGTAATCAACACCCAATTTTGACATACAATGGCCTATAAAGAACAGCTTTTCATACCATCATTTATTTTATAAAATATATTGTCAGTTTTAAATCAGTTCATAAGGGACAAAAAGAGTCAGTTTCTAGAATGTCTGCAAAAGCAAGTTGTTATATATTTCTAGCTACTTTTTGCTTTTTACCTGAATTCCAGCCATTTCCTTGTGACAGATATGGAGGTAAGTTACGGTCACATGGCTTGTCCTCCATGTATGGTCCTATACCCAGGGTTTCAAAGAGTTGATACAATAGTGGACCACTAAGATTGCTAACATGACTCAGCCCATGCTCTGATAAGTACATGTCCAGAGAAAAATCTAGAATATAAAATTATTTTTATCTTTTTTTTGTGATCACTGTTAGAGAAAATGATAAAAAAAATCAAGGAGTTTAATTACAAATTTTAACAATCATGCATTTAATTTATAATATAATTTTATCTTTTTTAATTACATTAGAGCACTCAACAACAAGATCCATCAAATCATTATCATAATGATAGCTATCATTTTCATCATCATTCAAGTTTACCACAACAAAGCTTGTTCTGAACACTGTCAATCATACAATTTAAAAAACTAAATTTGTTTATATTATTTGTTTAAGTATTACATACATAAAAAAGAAATACAATATACATATAACCAACTAGCGATTAAAGAAAATTTTAATTTATGCACATGATGAATTCAGAAAAGATACTAAAGTGGATATATTTAACAAATATGCATTCTGTTTGCATATGAATTTCATTCATTGTACATTTTGTTTGAATTGCATTTGAATTCCATTAGCATTTGCACTTTACCTATCATCTCATTGTCCATCATCTCAGAAAAGAATTCAGATTTAGCATTTTGCATGTTTGTTCATTGGTTTCATTTATTTGAAAAGACAATTGGAATGCATTTCACAAAGTCTATAATTCCATTTCTGAGTATTCAAGGGAGATAACTATGGCTTTGGTATTCAATCTAATTAAAAAGCAATTTAATTAAATAAGATGAATAGAAAGAGGAAATAATAAATGATGTATTTCTAAGTATAAATTAAAATAACCCCAATGCTGACACATATGTGTTTACTCATATCCACTCCTACTGGATGGTAAAATGAGAATCAAAACCAATTAATATCTCTGAAAATGTCTGCCAGTTTCAGAAATTTGTTTTGTTCACTGATAATCAAATTTCTGTAAATAAAAAAGAAAAAGCAATAACATGAACGAATTCAAATGATTTTCATCAATTATATGGAGACATGGACAGCACTTCTAGTTTATCATTTTCATTTATAATAATGAGTGATTAAATCTCCTTCTTCTGGAAACAAACAGTTGCACTTCTTCCAATTCATACCATCTATTTGAACAAAAACTATCACAAGTATTTACTTTACAAAATTTTGGTAAAGAAATCTTGAGATGCTTGCTCAGTTTCTGAAGAGTGATACAATTTAATGAAGCACTGCTTGCTAAGCAAGGTGCAAACAATCTCTAAAATTTACAAAAAGAACACAGATAACACTCAAATAAAGCAATGACAGAGGGAACAAGCACTCAATCGCTACAAAAAGGAGGTGAAATGCCACAAATATGTTTAAAACCGAAAACATAGGCAAATTTCTATGAGCAATATTGCATACGTGTAATGCATACATCATCCAAGGAAAAGAAGGGCGGTATTCTATATGTTGGCTGTGACACAAGAGTCAGACTGGGATCATGTTCTTTTCAATTCTGACCCTCCAATGCTAATTGGAGGAGGGAATAATTAGCTTAGAGACGGGGGACTATTGGTACCAGATAAAATAAGCAATGCAACAATAGCAGATATTGTATTACTGCTATATAAATATTGTGAAACACTTTAAATTCGTGGGATTCCAATTTTCGCGATTTTCATGGGTGAGCTAGACCATGAATTTAAAGTCACAATGAAAAATCAACCAAGCTGATATTCACCCCCCCCTCCCCCTCCATCATATGCAATGGAACGGTATCATCTGTTTCTTTGTTTTAATACCACAGCTATCTATAGTTCTGAGAATGTGAAATATACATTAGGATAAGTATATTAATGATGAAGAACACTGAAACTGATTACAATTTAATTTGAATGCAAAATTTCGTGAACATGAAAACTATGTAAGATTGCCATGACTCTACCTGATGTATATAGTAATAAATGCAGATTTACTCACTGACTGTGCCCTTCTTTATTTCCCATAGGACATATTATTCCCATTTATAAATACATTTGTGCACATATCAACAAACTGCTAAATAAACAATCAGCAGATTAGTCCCACTTTCTCGAAGCCCATTTCAATCAGGTTTCTCCGAAGTGCTACCCTATCATGTGTGCTGATAAGCCACTTTGCATGAATTGGCTTAAGGGTAGATGTTTTCACGTCAACCGAGACCTGATCTGAATGTACATCTCCACTGTCCTCCAGTTCATTTAACTGATCAATCACTTGTGATGAATACCACTCATGAAATTGTGATTTGTGTTCCTCCTTGTAAAAGTTGTTAACAGTTAAATCTAGGGGTTGCAACTTGTACATACATGCATCTGGCACATATATTTGTATAATTCCATCTTCCTTTAAGTGAGACATCAGTCTTTCTCCATGATGCACTTTGAAAACATCAAAGATTGCTACCATCTTTTGATTGTACTGAATAAGGGGAAGCAAGTCACATGCAGAGTTTACATAGAGCATCAGAATTCAGTTAACTAACTGAATCATGGAATCCTCGATGCTCCAGTGAGTTTCTATAAATGTCACATCCCAGTCACTTGGGAATTTCACTCCTTGTTGCAAGCAACTATCTGTATTTCCAGCAGTGAGGTGGCAGTAGCAGGCCTGATGTGGTGATAGCAAGCAAAAGTGTTATTTGTCTTTTATCGTCCAATCCAGATATGGTAACCTGCTCAGACCCCCTTTTCTTCATTGTCCAGTCACTGCCTGGCACAAACTGACACCCAGTCTGATCCTAATGAATTATCGAGTCTAGCACATGATTTTCTTTTATAACAGTCAGCACTTTCTTCAAAAACTCTAATTTAATATCCTAGAAATCTATGGTAGAGTTTTCATGTTCTTTGTTCCCTTTCATTTTACAAAACACATCCTCTTCAATAAAAATCTTGCCCATGACTTACTAATACTAACGAGTCCTCCATACATTTCCACTTTATGTTTAGCATATTTTGTAACAATTCATTCAGCACCAGCCATCGCAATATGCGCATAATAACACTGCCATTCACCTGAACTTTACAGATCCAATTTTGGACCAAAAGATCAAGGTCACCCAGCAACAAAGGGTTCCCATGGGGCAATTTTGGCAGGTTTGTCATGTCAGCTGCACCAGCTTTCTCGAGTTTAATATATTGATTCCGCATACTGCCAACTGTTGTTTCACGGACTTTCTTCCTGAGCTCAGCTCTGAACTTTCTTGCTGCTTTGGAGATTCCATTTTCATTCAAGTATCTTGCAATTTTAGCTAATGTGGTCGTCATATGATATGTACTCACCTCGTATGCTTATGGGAAGTCTGGGATATCATGAGTTTCAAAAGCATCATTTGCAGTTTGCAGAGAAAGAACTTCTCTCCTATCTGAGCACTCCACAGGATCAGGAAGGCCCACATTAGAAGGAGATTTTACTTGAAGTTTTCCACTCTTTAACCACTGCATCAGTGACATTTAATTTAAACTTTTGGGGTGAAATTCACTTTCAGCATAACTGTTTATATATGTCAAAGATTGTTTTGAAAAATGAGGTTTACAGTCATTGGCTTTGTTTAAGTGCCTAATCCATAATTGCTGAGAACTTTATGCTTTGTTAGCGGTCTTTATGAACACCTGAGAACCTAATTACTTTAAGATTACAATAGTGGTATTGGATGTGTTAGCTCAGATATGTGTGGAAAAAGAAATCAGCATTTACTTTAAGAACTCCACATTTACACCAGATGTTTGCAATGCATAACTTAATTACTGCAGTATGGATTAAACCTGTTTGCTCGCAAATGTGTGGAAATGAATGTAGGAATAATCTTTTACAGAGACATATGCATCATTGTTTTAGTATTCCTTTTTTTTTTAAATGATGGATCCACTAAATTATGTACCTACAAATATATATTTTTTACCCAAATCATAAAATTTGAAACCCATGAAAATAAAGTGTTTTATAGTAGAATGATTTACAGTACCTTTGATGATAAATCCGTTGTCCCATTCACACAAAGGTTTTGGAATTCTTGCTTTCTGCATAATTGGGACATGAATTGCACAAGGTTTACTTGCATCCAGGCAGACACTTATGTTTAAGTCCAACTGATATCGATTCTGGTCCAGAAGATCTTCAACTGCATATCTGTATATAATTATGATAGTGATATTAATTTACCTGCCAATGTGATGCTCTATGAAATAAATGTATTCCTACTAAGGATAATATGCACTTTTCTTCTTGGAGAATGAAAACTGTACATTAATAATGCATTTTAGGAAATGCTCAATTACACTGTAAACCTGTGAAGAATGTCGATGCAATCGGAAAAAAAGAAGTTATGTTTTCCTTAAAGAGAAAAATGGCAAAATCAGTTCTACATCTACACTTGTATCCTGCAAAAAGGTGTATGAACCACCTTGCAAGTTATATTTCACAGGTGAAGTCATTCAAGTTGGTGCATGAACTTACTGGGTCATCAGTATGTCCTGAAAGCTTCACTACATTACCATACATGATCAAGGTCACTTTATTATTTTGTCCTCTGCTTAACTTAACTTTCTTCTTCAGTACATATGAGCCAAAAAAGAAAGCAACGATCTTGGTATTGCAAGAAAAAAAGTAGTATAATTATATAAAGAAAGAAATTTCTTAAATTTGGATCAACTGGTTGAATATAAAATTTACCTCAGAATGTGAAACTAACAATTTTGAGTGAACAAGACAAAGTCAATATTTTTCAATAGTGAAGAAGACCATGAAAGCATGACTTGGAGAATCCACACATTAATATAATAAGGGATAGACACACCAACTGCACAGATAAGTATCCAGAGGACACTGTATGCATAGCGAGATTTCCAACAAATTGTTAAAGGGATGGTTTTCACAGGTATTAGAAGTAAATAGAAGAAAAAGAGTTCCATAATGTAGAGAAACATTAAACTGGAATGATGATGATCACTGGGAGAATGTTAGATTCAGCAACAGATGTCAGATAGTAACTGGGAGAAATTGATGATGAATCTTACCAACCTGAGTGGGTATGTCCATGCAAAGACAGTGGGATTTCTTTAGTGATTTGGGTATACATTACTTATCATGCTGTACATTGGTATGAGTACATACATTTAAGCAGAATTTTTTTGTAAATGAAAAATACTAGATTGCAACTTATGACCTGTTCTGTCTCAGCATTTTTCCAGGAAAAAAAATTACATTTTTCAAGATGATACTGCCCCAGTATACACAACAAATACTCTAAAATCCTTTTGAAAGAAAACAATATTAATACGATGACATGGCCTGCCCAGTCACCTGATTTAAAGATCACAATACAAAACATTTAGTTTGATTAAGAAAGGTCTGAAAAACACATCTAAAAATAATATATTCATGGACTTCATTCAACAATCCCAAGATATTTGAGAAAAGTAATAAAAGTGAAGGATCACCTCACCATATTAAAATAAGAACTTTATTATCTTTTTCATTATTTGAAGTTACAGGGTTTTCACACTTTCAGAACTCAAGGGTTTTCAAACTCTTTGAGATGAGGGTAAAATGCTGTAAGGAAATACCATGTTTTCGACATAACACGAATGAAGCAGTTTGCACATTGTTTACACGGGGTAACAATAACAGGATGACATGCTGATGTGCATGAAGAAAGTACCCAGCTGTTACCTTGAAAATAAGCAAATAAGTTGCATCTATTTTTAGATCATTGCTGTACCAGTCAGGTGCATTAAAACTAAAACAACTAAGAACAACACTTCACTTCGACATTTAAATGAAATGTATAATGGGAGCACTTTTTCAAACTAATTACAGGTAAAAATAGGAGTTTTCTCAATGAAATCCTTATGCAGAATTTTCAGTTGCATGATGTGATTGACCATTTTTGCACAATATAAAACCTGGAGTTAACCACAGAGATGTGCAATTGGTGACAATGCAAGAATGGGCAAACATAACTGGCACAACTCTGTACTAAATAGTTTTATGCAGTTATATGTAGTTCATACATCTGTATGTGTAAGTAGTTCATCCATCAAAAATTAAACTTCCTGCCTTATCACTTTCAGTTGTTATCTGTACTGCACATAAAAATATGCAAGCGACACATTCATGTATATTATGTATGAATATGCAAGTGATACACTTACTTAATGAATCAGCACAATTCTAGTATCTGTATGTATTATACTGTACATTCCAATTTCTTCAAACAGAATTAGCACCGGCATACTTACCCAAGCCTTATTAATCCTCCAAGTCGGATTTCCTGCTTTGAACCTAGATGAAGACACAAATTTTAAAAATTTCATAAATTACATCAGAAGGCACAAACATGCCATAAAAGATAATACTACACACTTATAGGCTTTGTATGAGGTTAATACATGGTTTTACAGGCCTTAAAAAGTGATTATGCTAGTGATATTGTTCTGGACTGGAAAATAACTTGAGAGTTGTGATTAGCTGACCTGATAACTTACCAAGTAATGCATGCTAGCAGAGGTAACTTTAAATGAGTACTTTTTGCTATCATTAAGCAATATCTGCTTCACAGGTTTTCTTTGAAATGAAAGCAGCTTGACCAAAAAATAATGCACAGAAGTTGCTTGCACTAACAATATAAGAATATCTGTAGTAGATCCACACATATCATGTCTTCACTTGATAATTAATTAGAAATTTGTAACATATAAAAGTGTTCCATGTCTGACCTGCATCTGTGTTGATGTATTCCCCCTGTAAGTGACTTGCAAAACCTTTAATGCAAAACTTGAACATTTTTTTATGACAATGACACAGTCACTGCTGGACAAGTGATACCTATGTTTCATGTTGCTAACACAAATGAAAAAATAAAGAGGCAGATATTTTATGTTTGCCTCACAGTATATTCATGATCAAAGTGTTTTATACAACTTATATCAAAATCAGGTCAGTTTTGAGGGTTTTAATTACAATTTGAAATTAAAATAAGAAATGGTGCAGTTTTCATGTTCAGATTCCATTTTATATGAAGAATCATATCTTTGAAATTACAAATTTTGTTGAGGTCAATGGAGAAAATGAATTATGTTTTTGCTTGGAGAAAATGCCGTAACTTTTAATTCCTGTAGCCTTAATTTGCCCTCCAAACACAAATTATTTATTTACACAAGAATCATCAAATATAAAATCTGAACTGATTTGTTTAATGCATCATCGATTCATCCTAACAGAGTTAGTCATGGGTGCATGACTAAGCATATTGGTTTGGTCATATTGATTGTAATGAGGCTAAAGTTAGATAAGGATTTGCCAAGCATGCATAACTAAAACACATGCTGACATGTGTTAGAGATACACAACACAAAACAATTTAATGTCTGATTTTGATAATTATTACAGAATCATATAATAACCTGTTTAAAATAAGTTTTACATATTAACCATTTATATATGCAGAGGCCACTACTCTTGTATCTCAGCAACAAGCCAACTTACCCATCACATAGTCAATAAGAGACAAGTTGAATTTCATTTTCTCAATTCCTACACTCATTGTAAATGTGCAAGCATCAAACTCAACATATGTGAGGAATGTTCTGCTGACAGCATTAACATTTACACAGCATTGTATTTCAGTGCATTCTTGCTGTATACTGCAGGTTATGCCATCTGGTAATGCTGGCATTGATGTACATTCTGAAAATAGAAATGATCACTTTCATACAGTTGAAAAATAATGTCTTAACTCCCCACCGATATAAAACAGAAATAATGACATGTATATCATTACCATTAAATATAAAAATCATCGTCACTGTTTACCTAAACAAATGTAAGGACTAACAGCATAGCTGTCCCATTTTATTACTTCTAAGTAAAATAAGAATGAGCTTTAAAAAACGTTGCTGATGTAATTAAAATCTTGGTCATTTGTAATTTATGAAGTGATTTGGTGCTTAGCAGTATGTTTACTACAAACAGAATTTCAAATTTCAATGGCTATGCAATCAAGCATTATTCAATGCAGAGAAGTACCACAGAGAAGGTAATTTTTGCTGGGTGCATTCTTAGCATATTGGGAAAAATTATCAGATCAGCAAAATATTTCTGTCACAACAAATGTTCACTGCAATAAATAGACAATTGCAAAAGAGATATATACCAGCAGTTTGGTAAGAAAGTAGAAAGCCATTGCCTCTTTTTCAACAATGTTAATCTAAAAAGGAATGTAACCAAGATCAAAATAACCTTTCTTCCAACCATTTACATTTCGCTGACATGGTGAATCAAGCAGGAATGAGGAAATACCAAGGTCCTCAAATAGACGTTCCTGTAGTAGTCCAACAAGCTCTCCTGTTGAAGCCCCTACATTCTGCCTCCATGTATCAAATGAAAAACCTGAAATTATTTTGAATTAAGCAAGATCATTCAAACATATAAGAAAATTACACATAACTGAAAGAGCATGTGTCAGCTACAATTTTATCGTTGTAAATCACATGTCCATTTGCTTGCCAATTTTAACCCACATCCCAAAACTGGAGCTTCTTGGCTTGGCCACTAAGGAAAAGGACAGACAAAAGGCCTGATATCACCTATATATGTACATTTGTATTTTGATGTCCAGTATATTCTTATGCAGAAGGGATCTCAATACTTTCAAATTTTAACTCATGAGCAACACATTCACCTCCCTTAGTAAAACTTTGGGAACCAATCTGGGATTATGCAATCCCACTGTCTGAATATGCATACTTAGGTGCACATGTGAGTTAGTCTTGGAATGCTTTATTGCTACATTATTCAAAATACAGACTTGAAATCTTGGGATATGACTGGGGATGGTCTATAGATGTATACATGTTTCGAAATTTGATTCATTCTATGTGGACTGAGCTTGGTGGGTCGAGACTCTGTTGCATAAATTTATAATAGTATAAAATGTATAGTAATTTCATGAGATTTTTGGAAAGAGGTCTTTATGTTCACCTGTGTAATCTCTTAGGACAAATGTGTAATATGTAAGATAATCAGCTTCATTCTCCATGGCATAACATAGGGATCAATGATGTTGCCTTAAGTTCAGGTCTTGAAAGTTATTAGATCCCCACCCTATCAATATATATCATTTTTCACATTTACACAGTATGAAATATTAAATTCTGATATGCATTTAAGTGAAGCACCAGGAGGAACAATGGGGACGGAAGTGTTGTGCCAAGTTCATGGCATGGAAATAATTGAGACTCCTGCTTCAAAACAATAAATACATTTACAAAGCATGAACATACAAGCAGACATGCGCAAACCAGCCTTGTCTTTAGAATTGAAGGGATAATAATGCATCAAATCCATCAACATATCAGCTATGTAGATCCCAGTGCATTTACACATTTTACACCAGATACATTTTATGCAACTTTCATGTCTGTACCACTAAAAGCCCAGTAATTATAGATTGAAATCTTAACCTGAAAAGAGGTGGCCTTTTGTTGCACACCACAGCTTTGATAATTCTGTTCTTTTTAATACTGGTATGGAAAGGAGACATTCCTTCCCTAGGCACACACTGATGTTAAGGTCCATCACATACTTCTTTTGACTGCTGAAGTCTTCAATACTGAATCTACAGTGAAAAAGGATTACCTATGTTATGCATTTCTATAAGGGTATTTCATTAAAGGCTGTGATTGAAAATAAAAATTCTCTTAATATCATTTTAAATTTTTTTTAAAACATACAAGTGCTTGTTAAAAATGAATGCTACTAGACAGTCACTTCTATTCAATTATTTTACTTTGTAGATATTTTTGTAGAGTTATGATGGCAGGAAAAGTTGTCATATCATCATTGTTTTCAATGCAACCACTTCAAAAATGGTGTCAGCCCGAGATAGTAGTAGTAAGTAAATTTTAGTGGTAGCAGCTGCAGTAGTAACAGTAGTAAGGAAGTATCTGGCAGTAGTTACAGGTTAACAGTAAAATTTGCAGATAGCAGTAATAGTTACAGATTGATAAAGAGAGTAACAGTGAATGTAGTAGAAGTTGGACAGGAAATAACTGTAGCAGTAGTTAAAGTTTAAGAATATCAGCTTCATTTGATTTTGTTCTTTCTACACTGTACTGTGCATTCAAAACTTCAGTTATCAATAGGAATTATATAGCAGTAAACCAACTGCAGTCAATAAAGCAAACAAACTTACTCAAACTTGATAATATCATTCAAAGAAAACTGCTCTTTCTTTCCCCATTGGTAATTCAGCAAACTGATTGTGTGATTGAGTTTCTCAATTCCAACATGTAGCAGTAGGTTGCAGGCATTAAGATCTGCATAGATATGGAATGACCTTCCCAGCTGCAGCACATCAATACAGCAATCAATTCCTGTGCAGTGGCCTGGGATACTGCATGTGATGTTTCCTAGAAGTGCTGGGACATCTATATCCTTTGGGCAGTCTGGGAATAGAAAGAAACATGCATTTAATTTTACAATTATTATATTATTTGTTTACTGCTATGATTGTATGTCTTTTTTCAATGTTATTTGAATAAATTGCACGTGAACTACAGATACTACCTTTTAATGTAACAAAAACCAAATTTGTCATCTTTCAACGAGACTCTGCATGATCTGTATTACGAACCCAAAACCAATACCTTTTGACATGCAGTTGCAGGAAAAAACAAAAGGGAATCCTGTGTAGATAATATGATACTAAAACCAAATATGCTGGTCATTTGTTGGTAAATTTTGTGCAGTATTATTCATTTAATTTTGTTTCTTAAGGTTTTGCCTGCATCTATTGCATATTGTTGGTCACATATCCAAAATAGTTGATTTATTATATTCATGTGATCTCTGGCTTAATGTATACTTACGCTTTGTATTCTGACAATATGTAACAATGATAAAGATTCACAAGAGACCCCCTTTCTGACAAGCCCACTTCTTATTTAAAAAAGACATACATAAAAACTTTAGCACTGAGATTAGTTTAATTAGGATGTGAACAGGTGTACAGATGAACATGCACACAAACACCAAAGTGATGCTAAGTCAGGCTTCAGCCAAAGTAGGCTCAACTAAAATAGTATTTTGTACCAAAATGACATTCGAGGATAGACTGGATTGGCTGCTTCAGTGTGTTCTTGGGAAAGACACTTAGCTCCCATTTCCTTGGCATGATATAGCCAATAATGTGTTAAAAGTGCCATTAAAACCACAAAAAATTTAACAGTTCTATATTTAATTTTGTGCAAAATAACTAACAAGTAATTCTAATATGATGTTGTTACAAAATCACAGTGGATAGCTATTTCTGGTCACACTGAATTGTCTTTGGAGGCACCATTAAGAATTTTATGTTGTATACAGTATTGTCTATAGAGCTAAAAGATATCAACTCAACAACACCTAAACCATTTGTACTGACAAGTGCAATGATTGATTTAAACATATTCTTATAACATGGATTCATTTATTTTCAATGACACCAGTTTATGATTTTGCAAATAATGACTATTGTGTCCATCCTTTAATGTATGGATCTGCCTCATGTGGAGGAAGACCAATTGTCATAGAGCAGTTCTTCTTCATTTGGTCCTTAAGGATGAATGCTTGTGAAATTTTGGAGCATTTAACTTTTCTTTAAAACAAAAAATGTATATAATTTTTACACAGCTAAAGGTCCAAGAAATCTAAAATCACTAAAATATTTATAGGTTGATATGCATTTTTTTGTTTAGTTGAATATCTATCTCCAAGTAAAGTTCAAAATATAGAATTTGCTGTCTTGGGGCTCTCGTTCACAATATCAGCTACTTGTTCTCTCATTTTGGCCTTTAATTCAATTCCTTGAAATCTGACCCCAATCCAGACAATAATCAGAGTCTGATTATAATAAGCATTCTTGTAGGTAGGTACATTTCTGTATGTGCGGTAATTAATCAAGCTTGAAATATTGTTTTGTCAACCTATCGGGCTCCGCCCAGGTACATAACTATATGATATAAACGTGACAGGCTCCGCCAAGGTGCATTAGAATAATATAAACCTTCTGGGCTCACTTCTGGTACTGTAGGGTATGACAGAAGCATGCCAAGCTCCCCCCAGGTCCACTACATTTCTGTACATGCCATAATTAATCAAGTTTGAAATAATGTTTAGTTCACCTGCCAGGCTCCCCACAGGTACAGTACCATAGGATCTAAACCTGCCGGGGTCTCCACAGGTACATAACTGTATGATCTAAACCTGCCGGGCTCTCCCAAGG
The DNA here is from genome assembly GCA_029931535.1 of Margaritifera margaritifera. NCBI lineage: Eukaryota > Metazoa > Mollusca > Bivalvia > Unionida > Margaritiferidae > Margaritifera > Margaritifera margaritifera. Next base: position 2,384,475 of record JAQPZY010001450.1, on the reverse strand, counting down.
TACATAACTGTATGATCTAAACCTGCCGGACTCCCCCCAGGTACATTAGAATGATAGAAAGCCTGTGGGGCTCAAACCAGGTACAGTGGGGTATGATAGAAACCTGCCGGTCTCCGTCCAGGTTCACCTAGAAATTCTCCATTTCTTTAAAGTTCTGCGTCTATGCTGGCTTTCACCTGCCAGGCTCTGCCCGATGGAAGCCAGAATCGGTAATATGATATTAAGGTTAAACTATACCTACTGGGCTCCCCCCAGGTACATATACTTACTGAGTAGCCTCTAGGACAGCCAAGTATATATAATATATTCATGTTTTTACATGAAAGTGTACATAGATTTTATTTGATATAGTTAGCTAAATAAACATATAGCTGAAAAAATGTCCTTGTTCTATTGTAGTGTGCATAAAGAATAGCATATGAAAAATAATTGTCCATAACATAATAGCTGTATGAGTATTTAAAATTCATAAAATCTGCACAGTCAGGCAAAATATCATCAACTCCTCCTGTCAAATAAAAAAGGAAAAGCGTAGGCTTGTGAGTGAATATTTCGGTATGACACAATTATTGAGGTCTCATTGATTTTCTGCAACATAAAAGCCGGCTCAATCGATTTACAGCAGGTCGTAAATCACTAGATTTCCCATGATCTCATTTATTTTTCATTGACTTTATCATTTTCTTGCTATTGTGATTGTTAAAATTGTACAAATATTTTATCTTCTAATTATTTAATAAGATGCAGGAAGTTGCAACAACATTTTAGATCCAATCTCTCTCATTGGTCATAGCGCTATGAGACATGTAGATAAAAAGTGATGTCATATTGATGACATCATAATATTATGATCATAGTCTATCGAGCTGTGCAGTAGGCGCTGATTTTACAAAAGTGGACTACCTTAAATTCATGGCTCATGGCAGCCATGAAATTAATGAAAACTGACACACATGAATATAAGTGAACTGAGAGTATTCCAAAATTCCATTTACATTGAAGCTGGAAGCAGTTTTTCTCCACATAAACATTCTCTTCAATCACAAGGAGGCTAAATATAAATACTCACCTGAATGCCAGCCTTGTTTAGCATTAAGATAGGGTGATTCATCTTTTCTACATGGAGGATTTTCAAGAAACTTCGCTATACCAAACTCTTCCATCAACCTATCTGTCACTCCTGTCAGACCTTTTTTGACTGTATTTATGACTTCCTCAGAGGACACTGGGTTCTTTATTCCTGAGATATCTGCAAAGAAGATGAGTTTTTCAAATGAAAGCAACTTTTGCACATCCCAATTCATAATGATTGAACAATGGTCAACCATGAATCTTTTATTAAATGCATCATATACCGTTTAGGAAAGCATTGCCTTTCCTTGCTAAATATAAGTGGAAGATATATGATCATTGTTTCTTTTATATATATATATATATATATATATATATATATATATATATATATATATATATATATATATATATATATATATATATATATATATATATATAATTTGGACTTCAATTGCAATGTCTGATTGACTCCGTTGCCACTGATTATTATGAACTGTGACCAGTGATGTTCTTCCCTGCTAGCTGGTAACTAATAGTCATGCCACCTGTGGAAGTAGACAATGCAATCTTCCCATAACCTATTTATAAACATCACTGCTGATGGTTTTTAATAGCAGGTAATTTTATGAGCATGCCTACTAACTTGCCTTATTTGTTTATGTCTATGAGTGTTGAAAACCTTGTTCTGTTTTAGCATGTGTCTGTGTGACAGAGAGAATTATGTTCTCTCACAATTTTGCATTCTCTCCCCCTCTCTCTCTCTTGTTTATAGAACAGAACCAAATTAAATGCAGCTTTTCACATATGCAATGTCCGTAACATATTTAAAACTTAAATGTTTCTCAAGAGAGCAAATATTATTCTCTCTCTCACATAAAGAGAATGAGGTTCTCAACACTCGTCAAGTATACATCAATGTAGTCATGAAGGCACCTTTACTGATCTTAAATAAAATATTAATTATTGTTCTACAAAATTTTATACAAAAGTAGTTTTACCAAAGTCTGTTAATTCCTCATCATTGAGTTATCTGCACTTTAGTTGCCATAACAAAACTTCGTGATGAAAATTACTGATCGCTATTGACTTTTACAATGGAAAAATGGCACTAAATTGGGTTAAGAAAAGTGGATGTTGGGTCTAATCATTACCAGTGCAAAGGGTAGTTTAAATTTTCCAATACACAACACCTTCATTGTGACATCACAGTGCAAAATTCAATCTGGTTTACTCTGGATCACACCTCTTGGTTGGCTTCATGTAAAAATGTTGATGTACTTTAACACTGACTTTGTGGTATGTATTTCTCGGGGCATTTGTATAATGATCTTTCAGGGAATATTGTTTGGCAAGGAGTGAAATAAAGTGCATAATCACCATTTAAGGGAATGTTTAATCAAATTCTCAAAAATGACAGCTATAGCTAAATAGTTAGTACCGAATACCTAAAAGACCTGTATGACTTGTACTTTAGATATAAGCATATAAGGCAAGTTAATAGGCATGCTCACAAGATCACGTGCTATAAACACCTTGGCGCTGATCTTATAAATAGGTTATAGGAAGATTGCATTGGCTACTGGCACATGCTGTATGACTGTTAGTTACCATCTAGCAGGGAAGAACATCATCAGTCACAATTTATAACAATAAGTGACAAATGAGTCAATCAGACAGTGCAATTGAAAGCTGTAGTATATTATTTTTTTTTAATTCAACAAGAATCATGGATGGTCTTCTGGTAGGTATATTATACTTTCAAAGTATACTTTACCTGAAGAGCATCTATGATGATGATGCGAAAGCACTTTAAGGAATAAAATCTGAATATATTATTGATTTCCTGTTGAATTTTAAAACATTTCTATATATGAACCAGAACATGGACATATTAACTTTTTTCACACACACACACACACATATATATATATATATATATATATATATAACATCAAAAGAACAAACAATTTGAGAAACAAAGTTGAGAAACAAAGTCTTATTTATGTCAAGTGATGTTATTATCATATGGCTGTAGCTATGTTAATTATTCCATAAACTACTCCATTTTCAGCTATATTAATGTCAACATCAAGCAAAGGGAAGTGGAATTGCAGTAACACACACCTGTCAATTTTAAACCAGCTCCAAGGTTACATATTGGCTTGATCAGTCTGGTATTCCTCAAAAGCTGAAGACTCAATGTACAACTTTTCTTCTTCTCAAAACAAATGCTGACATTCACATTGAGCACAAATTCTTTCCTGACTTTCAGATCCACCAGTGCATAGCTGCAAGATAATATTCATACTGTAAGACTCAACTATCTACTGCAAGTTATATTATAGCATTCTTCTTGACCACAAAATTAGTTATTTATCTATATCTAGGCTGTGTCTGCATACAAGAAGAAGGAAGAAGAAAACTACATAGAACCTCGTACACCCATTGTTAAGTTAGCTTCTTTGTTTGCACAAAATGCCCATTTAGAAGCTACTCACACTTCAGAAGAATGCTGCCTATGAAAGAACATCACTAGCAGCAAGGTTGTGCCATTCCAAGACAAACTGTCCACAAGAAGAGGGACTCTATCAAAAACTTGAATCAGTCAGTCAATGCCGACTGCAATTAGTTTTACACCAGGTATTGATATACGTGTCAGGTTTCACTTTATCAAAGAAAAGAGCACCCTGAATCCTGCCTTATAAACTCCAAACCTCTACCATATGTCAATCAGAACTGCATTTATGAAAAAAGTCACCAGCTTTTATGAACATCTGCATGAGCATAGTGCATACTGAATTGGCAGTATGCAGAGACGCTGCCAGAAATTTTCTTAAGAGGGGGAGGTCCCCCACACCTACCTTCAGAGGGGGGGGGGGTCATCGGGGGAGGGGGGCAAGGGTAAACTAAGCCGAATGGTAGATGATGGGTGACAACATTATTATAAGGTGTAGAAACACCTAATTTAAAACAAGCATTTAATGATTTTGTATCACTTCTTTGAGAATAAATGTATAAGGTAGCTGCATACCTAATTGTTGCTCAGCTGGTAAATAGTCTTCTTTGTTTCTTATCACTGCCCTTCAAATATGGCTTTGCAAACTGAAAATAATTTACTGGACCACACACACATCTGTATAGTCATCAGTTTATTTATTGTTTCAGATGTTAGCCCACAGGCCTTTGAAACTCTATCACTGTAGTAGGAAAATGTCAGAATATCTTAGAGAAAAAAAATGGGGAAAAAATACTTAATCCGAATTATATATCTGTATAGGATTTTATTTTGTTTTGTTCTCAGATATTGACATTTTCTTACTACAGTGATAGAGTTTTAAAGGTCTGTGGTTACCCTATTTCGCTGAGTAGTGTGAATTTTGCTTTGAGAACCGAATCACCTTTCACAATCAGTTTTTCGTAAAGGCAAGAACTGCTGCAATTATGACCAGTCTGAATAGATTCGGGAACTGGTTTTCAGGTATCCAAAACACAATTCTCCACAAATTCAGGCATGTTGTTCCTTGGATATTTCTGTCGATGTATCAGAATTTCTGCATGGCCTAAACCGTAGTAAACGACATCATGCCAGTTATTTCGGTATTACAGTTTTCTGCGCTATGTTCAGTTGGCAACAAACCGTCAGATATTTCATCCTCCCTAGTTTCGTCCTTAACAGATGATCTTTCCATCTCGCTAAGTTTACTAAAGAAAATCTGTTATATTTTGTTTCAACAGAACACACTAATGTCGCGCTTTAGATATTTCGATCGATGGATCAATTTACTACACTGCCCCAGGAAACAATTCAATCGGAATACCTCCATAGTTTCTGCAATACTCCAACAGATCTCCATCATTAAGGTGCTTGTATTCAAACAATATTCTCCATAGATATAGAATTAATTGAGATCATGGAGAAAAGTCAAAAAAGACAATCTGATCAACCTAATTAAAAAACAAAAAATAAAAAAAGTCGGCCATTAGGTACGAGAAATCGCGGGAAGCACAGATAACTTGCGCAATCTTTCCCCCATTGGCTTTTAAAAGTTGCGTGACTATCATTTTTGCGAGAAACCTGCGATCCCGCGGCCTGGCAGCATCTCTGAGTATGTGACAAAGATTTTAGAGTGTTGTAGAAGATCAAGCTTTTTCAAAGCATTGTTTGTGGAAAACAAGTAGTTAGAATATTATAATAAAATATTAATGCTTGATTTAAACTATATAGTAACAAACTACACATTCGTTACAATTGGCAGCACACAACATGCAAAGAAGAGATTATGTGTTTTTATTCCACTGATGTGTATGGTGCAGTTAGCTCTCTCTGGTATGCCAACTCCAAACATTTCCATGGTCACTTTTAAGAAATTATTTGTAAAAGATTCACATAACTAAAAACCAAGTTCAAATTTTTTGCATTGCTGCAGAGGAAAAGCACTTAGACATCACTTTTCATAGACTAGGACAACTGTCAGGAAATGTGAATGTGGGAGGCATTTTTGAGGAAAAGTTGGCAAACCACTTTTTGTAAAGGATCTGGGTATGCTGAAACTGAATATTTTATTTCCCATGCTCTATTTTGATGTTTTTGAACCGAAATCACAACAACAACAAAATGGTCACCATGGAAAACTTCAAATGCCTATAACTTCAGAATGGGGTGTGTGTGTGTGTGTGATAAACTTTGATTTTTGCATCTAATACCATGTTTCTGATGCCTACAAACACACTGAATACATCAGAATAAGGCTATGTTCAATATATCTGGGTGGAAACTATTATGAAGAACATTTCAACTGAAAATAGTTATGGGCGTTTGAAGTTTTGCATAGTGGGCATTTTGTTTCCAGGCCATTTCAGTCCTAAAACATTAAAATACAGCGTGGTAAACAAAATATTCAGTTTTAGCATACCCAAATATATTGTAATTATTCATCATGATTGTTCAATCTTTAAAGTAACAAAGAAATATGATTGTCCTACAAGTTTTGTTAATAATCTTCACTTTGAAAGAAACACAACTTGTGTATTTCCTTTGAAAAGAGAAGAATTTTCAAAACTCAAAACTACATAAACTGCTTCATCTGTGCTATGCACTCTTCCATACTGTTGTTATGTATACACGATCCTGAATAAAAAAAAAAGTGGAAACAAGCCATGAAATTAAAATGTTTTTGTCCAGTAATTTCACAAGGAAGTTGAAGTAATGTACTTATTTCTAGATGAAATCAGTTGTATGGCTAATATAGTTGAAGAAATAGAACCACAGCTCTCATGGTTGTTTCTATATGATACACAACGTTCAACCAGCTTGGCTGCTAATTCTTCATTATTTGAACTCCCGTCGGTGCCTCAACAAATAATCTTGGTGTGACTTTATACGTGTGCCATATGCCATCTATGTTCTTTGCCTGTCTGGCAGATACTATTTCAAAGCAATACCATAATCATCAAAGACAGATGTCAGTGGCTTCAATTTCAAAGCTTGCAAATGAACTCTCAAGAAATTAACAAAACTACTATGCTCAGCCATACTACATGTAGTCTGCAAAGATAAATATTTATAGTTGATTCTGATCAATAAAGAAGTGAAATAAAATGTATTTATAAATCAATAAGTTAGGCAAAATCAATGGTTTCTAATGTCTGAATTCTCACAACATGTAATATTAAAGTGTAGATTACAACTCAAGCTCTCCAGAGATGCTGCCAGGATTTTATCTAAAAGGGGCAGCTCCCCCCTTGTCACCAAAATAAGGGGGGAATAGAACAAAAATGAGGGGGAGGAGGAAATGGCCATAGTTCAGTATTTACCTAACACATAATTATCCATCTCTTTCTTTCTTCGAGCTCTATTGAAATCTAAATCCTCAAAGATATCTCCTCTATTTGTATAAGCATTAATCTGCTGATTATTTCTGAGCTTAATTTGTGCCTTATCTGTGTATGAATATTGTTCTGTGCTGATTACCCTCTTTCACATATACATAGCTATCTAAGCCAGCTTGAACAAGTTGGAAAAATGTTCTTTATGGTTGTTATGTACAATTTTCAGCAGCTCAGAGGTATTGTCTCTTGGATATCTGTACTCCACAATCATATTTGTCACTAACAAGAGCTCTGCCAAAGTTTTACTTTCCTGAATCAGTGCTTTGCTGACTACTACATGTATGCCAAATTTCTGATCTGTCCCACAATTTTGTATTAGGATTTTAAGTCCATCAATGCCATAGTCAACTTGTTCAGACAGAGTTATTTTGATTAAAAATAAATATCTTTACTTTTTAAATTCTTTTTAGATTTTTATTTATACAATTTATCTTAACCCTTAGAGTGCTATATAGTTTTGTACCACAAGATCCCTCAAGGCAGAACTGTTTGAGAAAAGAAATGAAAAATTGCACTCTACTTTTAAATTGCCTGTACTTTAATTAGGCTTAGTATTCTGCCCTTTTGATATTTAATTTCGAAGGACCGCTTAATAGGGGGTTGATGGGCATACCGTCTGTTTTTGTCCATCCAGCATGTACATCAGACTCGTATTCAACATAATTTTCTGGTTCAAAATTACTCACTGGTATTTCCAGTAACACTTTCCAGTCTCCAATAATCTCATTTACTTCAAAACTTTCAAAATCATTGTTATCATCGGCCAGTATTTGCTGAACGAAATCGTCATCTGAAGATGAACCATGTTGCGAGTCAGCCATTTTGGATTTTCTAGGGGCCCTTACTTTAAACATGCATTTGTAAAACTTCCTTCATGAATGCAAGGTTAAAACTCGACAATGCTTGTTCCAGGGCCCAATATGCCAATCAAAGTTAGTTTAACAGCCGTTCATATCAAGCTGAACGATGTGTAAACAGTTGCCTACCAGAAAAAAGACCAATAACAAGACTTCTACTAGTGGCGCGACTTATGCCCCAACAAGCACTTTAAGGGTTAACAGTTAAATAAAAATTGTATACTGCGCAGAATACATTTTTATATGCGCAACTTTAAACTAATTTGCGGGAGTTCTCGTGCATGACTGCTTTCCAAGTGCGCGAATTCATACAAAATTTTGTGCGATTTCCTTGGCAGCATCTCTGGGCTCTCTCCCCCTATCTGTTTCTGTTCCAATACAGTATTTGCTGCAGGCTCATACAAACATTCATAAAACTTGAAGTGACTTTTAATTTTCATAAATACTATTTAGATATATGTTAGAGTTTTGCAGTTTGTAATACCCACTTTGTTGATAAGGTGAAAGTCTGCACTTACTGACTTATTTATGCTGTTGGAAGTGTCATGCTAGTCGGGGGCAACCTGTCTGGGAAACACAAGCTAACTGCTAACAATGTTCATTTCAGAGGCAGCTTTGTTTTGAAGTGAGCACAGCTTCTAAATTGGCAAAGCTAAACTGAAAATGGGTATATCTGCAGTGCCACATGTTTGCATTTTTCTAAACTGGATATATTGGTGGGTGTTATTTTGGTGCTATGCTGGCTCAAACTTGCAGGTGAGCTCTATATAAATGTACCACATTTGGCATATTACCCACATATGACTTAAGTTCACACCCCCTCTTTGCTCAAAACTCACATAAAACTGTACAATATGAGTGCATGCGTCTCAATCCAGACATGCAAAGTGGGAGAGACACAGCTGATTAAATCTGCCTCAAACATCATGATTTTCTTGGAACCTACTACCATGATTGCCTGATGGCTCCATACAACTTAATTTTGTGGGTTCAATCAGTCCCTATTAAACATGTTTTATTCAATGCAACTATGTTTGGAGAGAGAATGTACCTCAAATTAAAGAACCCACAACAAAGTTAGTATCTGCATACATGCAAATTGCAACTCAGTTTTGACATCATCGATATGTTCTTTTAATAACGAGCTTTAACCTCCGGAAATTTTGCCAAATAATATTTAATTAGATCTTACTACATTAGATGCTATACAATAATAATAATAATAATAATCATAATAATAATGGTTCATTTAAAGCCATTGTATTCTTTTTTTCTTGGAATGTTTCCTATTGCAGCATGCATTTAATACAGACTAATTTACAGAAATAATACTGACCTAGCACTGTACATATGTGCACTAATCACAATGTATATTAACATTTGGAATCTTTTGTATTGTAGATTAAAGTCTGTCATTTGACAGCAACTATTACTAACAAACTTTGCTACTATATTTGCCATTTGCTTCTTCCACTTTCTGATACTTACTCAATTCGCACAACACCAAGTAAGTAGAAATGTTCAATTTTTCCCCATTCATAATCCAAAAGAGATATGGTCCTATTATAGTTTTCTATACCAGTTATCAGGTTGTAGTTGCAGGCATCTAAATCTACCAATATGTTAAAGGCTCTGTCTATGAGTCTGACATCAATACAACAGTCAATGGCAGTGCAGTAATCTGGCACATGGCAGGAAACAGGACCAGTAATTGAAGGTAAGGACAATGAATGATTGCAATCTGGAATGAAAAAAAAAAAGAAATGGTTCATGCATCATTTACTGTTTATATAAAGTTATGCAAATCCTGGCACAAAAAATGGAACCTGAACATACAACTAGAAATGTGTTCATGGAACACAGATACCCCACCACAGTCTGAAAACTAGCCAAAACAAACCTTAGCTAAGCTCTGCAAGGCATGCAGACAGATAGATAAGAAGGAAAAGACTATATGCCCCTACCCCTGTAATGGCATAAAACATTTTGACATTCAAGTTAAAATGATGTCAGAATATAAATCTACTCAGAGTGAAGTGAGAACTATCCCATTCGTTGGATTTTCAAACTCTGGCTCTGCTCTTTGCATGCTAAATGACAATGATACAAGGAATTTTTTTTTCTCTGTGATATCCTGATTTTGAACTTGGGTTCAGTTTATTTGATACACAGTAAGAGCTTTGAGCTAAAGGGCCTGATGAACGTCAAAAAGATTGTCAATCAAAGGGAAACAGATTTTATAGAAGAAAGGTTCAGTTTATCCACAAATTTTCATACAAATTCTCATGAAACACAAATGTCCCATCAAACTTCCTAGAAAGCGACCTAGATTCAAAACTTACCCATACAAATGCATGTACGAAGAGAAGGATGGTATACAAGAGTAACACTATATACCCCTACCACATTTAATGTCGGACATTAAAATAAATCCTTAAACTGTAAGGAACTTTCATCCAAATGCAAAACTGGATCAACAAACATTGGACACAGAAGTACCTTCTGAAAAAATACAGTTAACCCTCACTATTACAAATTCCTTGATAAAAAGAACACCCACAATGAACCCCAAAGAGTACTTATACATGAAGAGAATACTTTGTTGTAATGAATGCCTTGTTATAATAAACAATTCCTATGGATCCCATATCATTTGTTATAGCAAAGGCTGACAGTATTATATAAGTGAACAAACCTGATTTCCAACCATCAACATTTGGAGAATAGGAGCTGGATGTTAGAGTGCATGGCTTGCTCCTCAAATACTTTGCAATACCAAGCTCTTCTACTAGATGGTTTGCAGCAAGTCCAACTACAGCTTTGACTGGATCTAATTTGTTTTGTTCCATCCACCTTGTCAGTGAGAAATCTAAATTTAAAATACAGTAATAGGTCTGGAGTTTAATCATGTTTTGGAAGACTCAGGTGCTAGAAAATTTATGGGAAATGCATAGAAATATGTCTCACGAAAGCAACATATCAATAATATAAATGTAAATACAGTAGGACCCCGTTATAGCACGATGGTCGGGGTCCACAAAACGAGATCGTGCTATACCCGAACCGTACTATAACTGAACAAGACAAAACCAAGTCATTTAGCTGAAGAAAATGAGGGGGGGGGGGGGGGTAAATTGTGGTCTGAAAACAATGTGCTTCATTGGCACCGTTACCATCTTAAATCAATGCATATTCAATGAGAAATACACATGCAATGAAAACAGAGATTGCACATATAATATTTAACTTTATTTAGAGAACCATGCATTGGTACATTTATATATACATGTCTAATGTATAGCATGAATAGTTAAAGGATCAACACGTGTACTCACCAACCGATCTCATGGCATGCGTAGGAGTGAGTCCATAATAATTCCATCGAAAATATGCACGCAGAAGTATAATATTTAGTCATAGATCATTATGTGTCTGAATTCAATGCAAAAAAATAATTATAATCGATAAATCACATAAGGAATGATGAAGCACATTTACAGTGTGTATGCATGTGTATTTCCCAAGGTCAATAAATGGTGTAAGTATAAATTTCATACTGCTAAAATTTTATCTGCTACGAATTAGAATACTTTATTGTTTTTTGGGGGAAAAACTGATTAATTTTCAGCTGCTTCTTGCTGCTGTCACGTTTACTCTTTGCAAAGTCAACCATATTCCTCAATTGAAGAATTCGAATGGTCGACTCATGAACGCCTAAATCTCGAGCTAATTGCGTTTGTTTAGCACCGGACTTAATCCTGTCTATGGCTTCAAGCTTCTCTTTAACAGTAAAAGCTTTACGTTTCCGTGTACTGTTATCCATTGTAAATAACTAATAATTAAAACTCTGACACCTATTGGTTTGAACAACTACAGCAAGAATAATTTTTAATCAACAATGGGGTCATTTTTATAGGGAATGTACATTATTCACTGGTCAACTGATTGCGTGGCAATTGTCTAACAACACCGCCAAGCCACGTGTGCGCGTTGGCGGCTTTCGTTTTTTGATGTTTTATAAATCATTGCTGCATGGTTTGAACAACCTTTAGCTTTGAGATTGACTTTGATGATTGTCAATGACTTAAATTATTTGATTTATACATTCAGGTGCGAATCTTTTATCAACCACCCCATTGTTTGGTGCTTGGCTGTGTATGCAGTTGAATGAGCAAACATATGTCGGCTATTGTTTGAGCAACGATTGTACACAGAATGCACTGAAGACAAACACAAAGAAGACTTAATGACTTTATTGTTCATGTATCAGTAATAATAAGATTAACACTTATCAGCTTTAAAATGAGCTGACATCTTTCAAGAATAAACTAAGATCAAAGTGCAGTGATTGACTACTGACACATTTGAAATGAACATTCACAAACAGTAGTTTAAGAAATTGGCGAAATTATTGTAAAATTTCGGTAGCCATGCCACGATCGTATTATATCCGAATTCATACACGATCTCTTCCCCAAAATGATAATTAATTTTTTACACATTATTTTTCGTACTTTGAAATAATTTTTTTTCATGTACGAAAAAATAGATGAAATTTCGGGAGCCATGCCACGATCATGTTATATCCGAATTCATGCTATAACGAAGCGTGCTATAGCGGGGTCCTACTGTATACATTTATAGCTAACACTATTTATGTACATTTAACCCTGCATTAGCAGACACCTCTATATACAGATACCTGTTTTAAAAGGACAACATTTATAGTGAGCACAGCTGAATCACCCACTCTCAAAGTGAGCTCTTATGGCTATCTTCTGCACAGTGGTCCAGCTAAAAAAGCATTGTTTGTAGTTTTCTATTTCCAATTTCTCTTATGATCAAATTTAGAACAATAACATCAAAGAAGACAGAGAAGACTTATTTTTCCTAACATAAATTAATGAGCTAAAATATATTTTCATTATTCATGGAAGAAATTAATATTCCACACAATGCAAAAAAAACTTCTTTTGCACATGCAAATAATGCATGTACATGTCCATATGCAAAGCATTTGTATCATGTCACACAATATTGTTGTTATTCCCTGCATGCATTCCTCCACTGTATTGAGAAGCAACCAGTTGGTGCACACAAAATGTCAGTCAGTACACACATGACCGGTGCTGTGCCCATTTCTCCTGGGCTCTGCTTATCTTACATTAAGTTTCTTAATTTCTTTATTCAACTTGCATATAATGGACACTTGTTCATCAATGATTCTTTAGTGTTTTTTATAGTCAGATTTCATTGTAAATAGTGTCCCCACTGGTTACTGGAATCAACATTTCCTGACCTAGACCACATTTTTCTGACTATAAACTACATTTCAAACACACACACACATTCCATTATTAAACATATAAAGAAAGAAATGTACTGTCAATAATGTTGGCATACACTTCCCCTACAGCCAACCACATATCAAACTTTATTTAACCTTTCTACTTGCAAAATGCTGGGTGTGTTAAGCTGTGTAAATATAAATCCAACACATGTTTATTTATACAAATCATAAAGCTAATGATTTTGTAAACCTTAGCTATGAATATTACACATTACATTTCCCCACTTGCCCACCTATATTAAAACTTTTCATGACTGAGGTTACAAAATTCCCTGGCTTTTGACTCAAGTTTTTTCAATTTTCTTTAACTTATCATAAATTTTCCCAACTTTTCCCTGACCTTCTTAAAAATATTCAATTTCCTTTTTTTCTGACCTGTGGGAGCCATAAAATACAAAGATTCTTTCTAGACACAATATTCTTTATACATCAGATCTAAACAGTAACCATTTAATTAAGTCTCTGCTCTATCAATGCCCTGTAAGAAAACTGTATTATCTCATTAAAAAGGGCATGTATACTTTATTGTTGCATAGACAATCTTTATTTTGAATGACTTTCAATCAATTATTCGAATTCATGATATTGTAGTAAAGTGTTATTTTGATACAAAGAGGGAAAAACATGACTAGACTGTGCCTATTAAATAAACGAAAATGTTTCATTCATGTGTTCAATAATATTTTGACAATAGCCAACTTACCTGAATCCTGGAATCCCTGATTCCAGTCACACTGAATCTTTCTTATCTTGGTGTTGTAAAAAACTGGGACTCTGATAAGGCATTCACTTTGTTCCATACACACACTGATGTTGAGATTCACCAGGTACATATTTAATGCCTTCAGGTCAAACACATTCAATCTACAAAGAATAATTCATATTCATCATCTCTTTTAGCAAGTCAAACTGTTTATAATTAAAAGCTAAACAGTAGTCCTTCACTATAGCAATCAATGTTCATTTTAATGGTTTGTTGTGATGATGCTGTTCATTGTATCAGAGTATAAAATCATTATATAAGCCCATGGCAGAAATAGTGTTAACTTTCCAATGTGTTCAACATGAACATATGACATGTCGACCATTTTCTTTCCATGCATATGTTAATCTTGTCAGTTCTACACCAGTTGTTGTGAGATATGGATCATTAGTTCTGCTCCCACTACTTGTTATGCCAGAAGTAATCTTTCATAGGTCAATAGCTGAGGAAGCTGGGCAAAATTTCAACCTATATAATCTCTTGGAACAAGATCATGCACATGCTAGATGATGGTCGGCATTGACTCTTACAAAGGTCTTTCTGGAGGTGGGTGAGACAGTTATAGTTATACATTCAAATATACTTAAGTTACAGTTTAAAACTGAATAGATTTATAACAACTCAATTTATCATCATACACAAGTGTTTAAGCTTGCATTATGGATTATATTATCCATAATTTGTATTTCTTTATACAAAACCTGAGACAGATTCTCCCATACCGTATTAAGATTTATACTGAAGTTTATTTTTCTTTCTATACAAAGTCCAAGTCATCCAACAAATGCAAAGAAATTAAATCAGAGGTGTTATTTCTACTATATCTCTCTCTCTCTCTCTCTCTGAATCATACTTGCAATTCATTCGGAGCAATGATATAGCAAGGACCTTTGATAGTAAACTACTGCAAGTAAACTGGCCACTGACCAAGGCGGAACGTCTTTATCAATAATAATATTGAATTCCACATTACAATTTTTCTACAATAAAAAATAATAAATATATTTAGGAGCAAATATAAGTGACAGTTGGGACTATAACATTACATGGTCCAAGTGTGGCACTATCTCTGGTGACAAAAAGTACACTCTTAAATTTGAAACATGTTATTTTCTTGATGAGTCTGTGTTTCTGCAGTAATGAAATACCTAAAGGATTTCATAAAATACCTGAATAGCATGAAGAAAACAGTTTTTGTGTTACATTTTGAAACTGTAATTCTAATTTTGCCATCAACACTAGTGAGGAGAAAGCAGAGGGGTTGGGAAAGTAAATAAGGGAACAGCAACAAACTAGCACTATTTCTGCCATGAGTCATTTCTGCTAACAGGTTAACACTATGGATGTTTTTCTTATAAAAAGAGATTTGTAATGTCAAGTTTCATGTTACAACTGTATTGAAAAATAACCCATTTTTGGAATTAAAAAATCTGAATTAAGCCTAAACTAATTTAATGGCTTTCATTCCGAGATATTTCATTAACATTTTGCAAAAAAGGAAGGAAAGACTTATTGTAAAGATGTTACTATGAACAATCTGCCCATCAAGTGACAAGAATATAAATTAATGAAAAAGGATGAATGTCAATAGGAGTTAAAATCATGTCAAAGCCTGTTTTCTGAAGTTCTTTATTTACGTAAACATACTACATTGTTTTTATACATGATATTTGTTATATGCATAGAAGTGATAAAATTATAAACCTACGCAAAAGAGTCATTACCCTCAATTTTGAGTGATACTGCAATAGTGTTGTTATGGTCAGGCTTGTTTTCTTTAAGAGCTATAAGTAATTAAAACCTACAGTTTATTCAGATAAGGTGGCTCAACAGAATTCAAATTGGGTAAAAAATATTGTAGAAATTTTAGAAACATTTTATCCGACTCCATTTGACTGGTGATGTTTACTTACTCAATGACAAAAACTCCTCTCACAGATATCCTTTGTGTTTCACCTAAAATATTTACAAAAATGTCCTTTAGTGTGATGTATTAAAACACATTATTATATACAACCAAAAATCCTCAAACTGAAAAAGAATCTGGAAGAAGTTTCAAACTGATCTAAAATCTAACTTTTAAACCTTCTCCAAGCTAAGCATTGTATAAATGAATAACAGCATGTTCCTTTCATACATGATCACAGTACAAATGAAATCTTGTTAATTATGTCTTGTTAAAATGTAGACAATGCTTGTACTTTGATCCGTATGTGTAAATAGTTTTGCATTACAGGTTAATTGCAATTCATTTCACTATTATTCAATTATATTGCTAAGTAATGAGATTAAAAACATTGGTAAATAAATGCTTTTTTTGACAAAAATAATTATTGTTACCCCACTGAAATTTGTCGAAGCTGATGGTATAGTTTAGCCGTTCAAGCCCAAGTCTGATTTCATAGTTACACGTGTCAATGTGAACATAAGCTTTCAAGGAGCGACGGATCAGATCAACATTCACACAGCAGTTGATCCCTGTGCAGAACTTAGGAACATGACAGGTTGCCTCTCTTGGTAAGGAGGGTAGATAAAGATCATGACCACATTCTATAATTGAGAAATAAATGTAAGGATGACCTGTTGCTTAAAATTACTGATAGAAGACCATGACTGTCACTTAAAATTTAATGGTAGAAACTATTTTATAATTTGATCAATTTTGATGAACAGAAAGAAAAACCAGTAAAAACAACTTTTATAGAATCGACTTTTAAGAGCTAGGGCATTATCAATACCCCAGATATGCTTTGTCTGGTTATACTAACTTAACTCATTAAAAAAATAAATCATGGACAATTTCCAAGGTTCTCAAAATCTGCATATATTAATATGAAAAATCAATAAAAGGTGAAAAAAATAGAAAGTCTTTTAGTTTAAAAAATCTGTTAGCCTTCATGATGTACAAAATTAAAAGCCACTCAATCAAAATGTATAATGAATCTCAATTTATAATTTCATGAGGAAACTGAAATTTACTCTCATAAGAAAACCAGAATTCATTAGTCTGCATCCATGACAAGTTCTCACACAGATATACAA